>JAPZDZ010000012.1:16896103-16906871 GCA_029783805.1 Acanthurus tennentii | reverse complement strand
TTCCCTGTCCCCAGCCTCTCACACTCCTCGTCTCCAGTTCACATTCCCTCTGCACTCTTACCAATGAATTCCTTTACGTGTTTGGCATAACTCTATAGATTAGTTCTCACTTTTTACAGCTTAACATTTTTAACATCTATGCAAAAAAAATCACAGAAAATTGAATGATAAAAAGGGGGCAAAGTGCTTTGAGTGAAAAGACAAAAGAGATTTCATCAAAAAAGCTACTGTATTAATATTTTAGACTATTATCTCTTTCAGTAGTTGGAGAAACTATTTGCTCTTTTCATTAATGTATGAGGCGAAACAAACATAGTACATATGGCAACACATTCTCTCTCCCAACTTATCACATATAAAAACCTCTTGATGTCACTTTCTAACACAATGGCTACTCTTTTTAGCATCTGTGTGCGACACGCAAAATCTTCCTGCCACAAAGCCTTTCTAGCATTTCAAAACCTCGTAAAATGGTTGCCATTTTAAGCAAATGTCAAATGTTATGGAGCATTCTTAGTTCCCTTTAGATTTGAGCTCCACAGTTACTTGGTTAAGTTTAAAAAAAGTTGCTGCTTTTTGCTTTTAAAGAGATTCCCACGCCCTTGTTGGGACATCGGAGTTGGTTAAAAACTTTGTCCGCTGAAGGGAGGTCCCAGTTCTTTAAAAGTCATGATCTCAATAATGGCTGAAATAAAAAAAAGTGTTTTCTAATTACTTCACAAATTAGAGTTGTCTATTTATACATTTTAAGTAAGAATGAATTACAAATACATGCATTTTCGAATGATCTCATTTTAAAGTACAGTTAGTTTAACTACTGAATATCTAATTTGATTTAATTACCTTTATTTTATAGTGATTTTACATCAGTGGTTTAATTACAATGCATATATTTGATTGTATTATATTTACTATTATTCCTATTTGTATAAAATGAAAAAAAAATCATACAGAGATATTTTGGATTAAAAAATGATCAGCAAAACCATTTTCCTTAATTATTTGAGAATAGCAACAACTAGTCAAAAGAATCAATCGGTTGATCAACAGAAAATTATTCAGCAACTATTTTAATTATCGATTTACTGTTAATTTTGTCACAAAAATGAGGAAATTCTCTAGTTCCAGCTTCCTGTTCAAAAGGATTTGTTGCTTTTGTCTGTTTCATATTATTTATGAAAGAATCTCTTTGGGTTTTCTATGTTATTTTTTAAAACAGGAGGAAAAATAATAACGTTTTATAATATGAAATTCCATAATAATCATTTCAATACCACTAACTTGAAAGCACTTCATTCAGTGATGATGATGATGATGATGAAAAAGTGTGTTTGATGACTGATGACAGCTACATATTTTGTTACTTATTGTAACAGTGACTAACTACCAGGAACTCATGCCCAACAAAGTAAAAACTAGAAGATGCTGACAAAGTGAATCCTTGCCACGTGTTTTGAGTAAATTCCATTAATGAGTATGTGTCTCTGTATGTGTGTTGTGTGTATTGTGTGTCTGTAACACACAAAGGGATAGAGTCTTGGAGACAAAAACTTAAAAACCCACCTTTATTATTGCCCATCAATCATAGATTTTAATATGTCAACAGTTCTGGTTAGGCAGGTAAGAGCCAATCATAGGCTGAGGAACTATTTACTTTCTGCTGATGTTTTGTATCACAGTTTAATTTATATCATAATCAGTCGCAGCACTCTCCTCCTAAAAATATAAACAATCAAGGGATGACAAACTACCTCAATAACCTACGGTTATCTTTGCATGTAATATTTTTTATGTCTATTATAATGTTTGGTATGTTTCAAAGTTGAAACAGGGAACAGTGAACCATAGTGTAGATCCCCAGAATGAGACCAAAATATGAGGCACCTGCAGAGTTTGAGGCACCATTCATCTGCCTGAAGGAACACTATCTTTATTTTCTTAGAAAACAAAGTATATCAAAGCTCAAGGTCTGAATCACACGGTTATGTAAGGTGGTCTAACCTTGATGAAGAGGAATAGTGTTTTAAGGATTGGAGGATTTGTGTTTGCCTTCACTTTCATAAATTTTTACGTGTGTGTGTGTTTGTGTGTGTGTGTATGTGTGTGTGTGTGTGTGTTTGTGGGCATTTTTGTGTGCAGTGGCATATCTGTAAGCGTGAAGGCGGAGAAGAGGTAAACAGGGTCTGAAGGAATGGGAAGCGCTTCCTGCTTTTCCGGTCTATTAGACAGTGGTACACAAACACCACATGCATACCTGTACACACTCACACATGAAACACATACACTAAAACTCTGATGTTCCTGTATCTCACAACAGCTCTCTCACACACACTCATTTGTCTCCTACATGTGGAAGCCATTCCTAACGCCCATGTTTTCTCCATTAGTCTCAATCAGCCAGTTTTCAGATATGAAAGCCATGAGTGGGAACTGTTGCTCTTGATACCACTGAATGTCTAGTTAAGATATATGTGTGTGTATTATAGGCCTTGCATGTCACAGTAGAGAAATGCTTACGTCTACCTTTTATTGCATCCGTTTATCAATCCATCTATTTTTTTTACTTTCTCGTAATTAAGTGTTTTAAAGGTAGCAAATACTGAGACTGGATCATAAAAAAAATCAATATTTGACCAAGTGCTGTTGTGGCTACAGTTGACTTTTGTGGCTGTAGACGTTGGGCAGGCTTTTGACAATATCAAGGCCAGTAGTATAATTCAAACAAGCAGAGCATTAGGTGGCATTTATCGGTTTAACTCATCTTCCGCCTCATGCTGTTTTGTTCTCATGCTCTGGAAGCTGCTTTTGTAGGCAACTATGACTTTATCAAAGCCACATGAAAGTCCATGACTCCACAGCATTCATTTCAAGAGCAATCCCTTATTACTACATCTGGGAAATATATGTTAAGCCGAACTAGCGGGAAAACTCCTTGTAAGTGTCACGGAAGTAGTAGCAGTAGATGTAAAGATGTAAAGATGTGAGGCTCCTTTTGTTGGAAAAGTCAATGTTAAACATATGCAGTAAATTCGTACACCAAGCACCTGAATATCTGCAAAACACCTGCACATTCCTCCTCAGTATGTGTTCAATCATCTGCTCAGCTGAGCCCCTCCATATGTCAGTGCAGTAATCTGCACTGTACTGTGATTTACGCTCCTGCTGCTTGCGGAGAACTACGGGTTAAAAGTGTGTAGGTCTTGTGACTCAGTCAAAGCTTTCCCTCTGTAAACCTTCAAAACCACGATTGTTGGAGCTAAAGACATCCCTACCAAAGCCGGAGTGCCATCCAAGCAGGCCTTCAACCAATTGTGTGCTGGCATGAGCATCAAACCACCAAACCGCACGACCTCAGAGCCATTTCTGAGATCTGAGGAAGATGAGCCTCTAATTCAAATCAGACCAGAGCAATCAAGAGCCGCTGAGACGATCTGGCTGTGTGTTTACACGTGTGGGTGAGTCTGTGTATTTGTTTGCGCATGCCTGGCTTTGTTTGTGTGTATGTGTGTTCATGTATGTGTGTGTTCATGTGTGCTTGTAATTTGGTGTGTGTACACGTGTCGGTGGCCCTGGAGGGGCAATTCAGAGGAATTTATAGTTTCCGAGTAAACAGTCAACTATTAAAACGAAAACATATTGATAGGGTAATGGTTAGCACACACACATGCACACACACTTCGAGTAATGTGAGCTGCAAACAATAGGACTTGTCCTGGATCACCTGAAGGGAAGCACGACCAGCTGTTACCCTGGATATGATCCTTGAGAAGGAGAACAGAGAGCTGAGCTGAGTTTACCTGCTGTCCTTTACTCTGCCTCAACCCTGCTCCAACGCTTCACTGGTTCATCTGGTCTTTAGCGACACAGACCTCTAATGTGTATATGAGGTCTCTAAGAAGTGTACATCCTAATGGCAAAGGCATACAGTTCATATGCACCCCACAACTCCCAACAGGTGCAAACAAGTATTCAAAATAAACCGGGACAAATGAAAAAGTTCAACATTTATCATGTGATAACGGCACAAAGCCGTGCCAAAAGTTAAGAAACAGACAAAGATTTGGATAAAGCAAAAAGTAAAAGATTATAGAATTAGAAGAGGCAAAAATTGAAGCATAGACACATTTTAAAGTATGTAAAGATACTCGGCAAAGATGAATATTGTGTTAAATGTGGTTTTCTTACAGAAAAAATAACAAAAAAAATCTAAAAAGTGACTGGAAGTACATTAATTCTTTCTCTCTCCTTGGTTTGTTCTTCATCTATGAATCACAGGCCTCTTTCTCCAGACACCAAGGCGGCTTTTGCCAGCTCAAACAGTGAAAGAGTAGTGCACATCAAGATGGCTAACATTACCATAGAAGAACATGAAGATATCCAGCCAGACATGATCAGTCAGACTCAGACTCAGATTAGAAGTCTGTTGACCTCCAAACTTGGGGATTAGCAGACAAAACAGAATAGTAAGTGTAGTTAGCATTTTGTTTCTTAGCTTTATAGCTTCAGCTCGCGACTAGCAGTGGTTTGCTAATGCAAACTGTCACTCTTTGAACTGACAAGTCTGTCCTGCCCTGTAGGCTACAAGTTCCTTCTAATTTAAATGATTGGTGTAGTTGCTGCCCTACTTGAAAGCACACTGTTCAAGCCCAAATTGGTGTACATATTCACACCCTGCTGACTCATCTCTAAAGACATAATGATAGAGATAAGAGTTGAGGAAATTGGAAAGAAGACACAATGAGATGAGGTGAAGAGCAACCAAGCAGAATAATGTTCAGCAGAGCGGAATTAGTGGAGACGACGCACAAGCAGCTTTCTGGCTCTCTGGCCAGCGCTAATGACTGGAACTGATTGAAACCACACACAACTGCTGGAGTTCTGACCAGGACGGAGGATAACACAAGGAGAGGTACACAACTACAGCAACTACAGCAACAGTATGTTTTTATAAGTGTCCCTTAACAAATATACACACCCATACATGCACACACACACAAACAGAGAAAAAGAAAAGAATGGGCAAATTGTTTAGAAGCAATCTAGGCAAAAGTTGAAAGCACTCACAGAGAAACACACACCCATAAACACACACAGAAACACACCCCCCCAACACCACACACACACATTTCACAGAGGGGCTGTGAGAGTGCAGTACTGGAATATGTCCAAAATCAGAGATTATAGCTGCTGAGAGAATGAAGCAGTGTAAGCTCATTAAAGACAAAAACTGTCTGCTGTTGAACAGGCTTAAGGGGAATTTAATTGTGTTACTTTGTCTCTGAGATTCCTCTGGTTCCTGGGAAAATACTATACAGCTGCTTTGGAGGCTGTTACTGATGCCTCAAACACGAGAAACAGGGACACCATCACTTACTATACAAACACATACTGTACTGTACAGCATATGGAAACTAGGGACAAGCAGTGCTCATAAACGGTAAAAGACAAACAGGATTTCACATTCAGGAAATGAGTGGCAGAATTAACCAAGACACAAGTAAACAGCAGCAAATGTACCTTATATACCCTGCTTGGAGGCACTCATTTGCAGGCCAATATGTGGATAAATTGGCATTAGCATGCTTCATGACAAACATGCAAAACAAATATTGCAGAAATAAATATTTTACTGGCATAAATGTATTTCAAATGTGAAATAAAATTACAGTTAATATTTGATCTTATATCATGTAATTTTTTTGTCATAGAATTTATTAATCAGTGGTATGATATCATGTTGACACCATGGGTCAACATGATATTTATAATTTGTATTTGGCATGGCTTGTAAGGCTTTGTTTGGAGACTCTACTAAAGTCAGGAGAGAGAGAGACAGAGAGAGAGAGAGAGAGAGAGAGAGCGAGACAGAGACAGAGAGACAGAGAGAGAGAGAGGCCACCGGAGCAGCAGCAACAACTTTTTCTTAAATGTTTGCGAGGTGGTGAAGGAAAAAAAAGGCATGCTCATTTTCGTCGTTCAAATATGTTGTAAAAATGCCTCAAATTACTCCTAGTTTATTTCAATCTCTGTGAGAAACTGAATTAGACACAAGTCTAAACAAACCTCAGGGACTAAAAAGAAACAAGTAGGCAAATAGCTGCATTTGCACACTGGAGTGAAAAGAGAAGAGAGATAAATGAAATGCAGCTTAAACTGTGATGTAGACAAAGGAATTATTCTTTGAGAGCAGCAGGATGAATAGAGAGACATTGGCAACATGTAAACCTGTGAAAATAGGCCATTACATTGACAACAGTGCTGAAAGATTTAGGAAAAATATGCCAAATACATTTTTTCAGATTTTCAGATCAATATTTGTTGGTCGATCACTGCTGTGATTTGGATTGTAATTTAGTAATAAAGTAGACACATAATGTGGTCCACCATGTGTTTAACATTCATACATTTACACATACATTTGCTCTAAGCATTAGCCTATCTAAAGCTTAATTTACATAGAATAAATTCTAGCTGTTGAGGTCAAATATTAATGACAAAGTTCTTGTACATCACATCTTTGTTATAAGTTTGTTATCAAGTTTGCTATCAATAATTAATTGATGATAAAGAAAATCATATTGTTCACAGCTGTAAACTTTAGCTGATTGGGCTAACATAAGTTTGGAAAACTAAGAGAACTTATTTTTTTGTAGCCCCTAAACCTCCAGGGCCTGACTCACAGCTACTGGAGAAAAAAGTTTAAAATATGATGAGCTTGTTCTTTACTTGACTGTAAACAAGCAAACTGCAAGCTAAGCTAACACATTTTTTTAAGAACTGAGCAGCAAAAGGAGTTGACCTTAAATAACACAGTTATTTTTCCTGACATAACCATCTTTAGATGAGAGTAAAAAAACATGGATCAGGTTTCCGGAGATCTTTTCAAAAAAAAAAAAACAGCAAAAATCTTGATTGATTAGCCACAGCTGGCTATATTCTCTGCCTATGGTTGTCTTATGGCTGCATCACCAAGCTCAAGCTAAAGCTTTTACCTTCTCTAACTTATTCAGACACTGATAATAATACAAGTCATACTTTAAATTATTGCTCTCATGATTTGAAAATTTTGATTTGCAGTTTTAATATAAAAACTAATCCCTGCTCTGCTTTAACACAGATAGTGACAAAATTAAAATAAACTGAGACAAAAGCAGAGAAGTAATAAAAAAAATAGAATAAGAGTGATGACAGTGGTGAAAGAGAATGTGGGAATCTAGCATGTGTCGGTAAGGGGCTCCTATATAAACAGACAGCCTCATTGCATCTTCATGCCTGAGTGAGAGCAACACTCACAATAGCGAGAGGCACACATCTGTCGACACACACACTGCAGTGTTCAATGGCCTTGTAATAACTGAGCAGAGCTTTATTCGCTCACAGCAGAAGGGCTAAAACTTCCTTCTGGCACATTGTGATTGGCCGGCTCCCATGCTGTTGCTGCCAAGTCATTGCCATAATTAAACTATGGCCTCAAACACTAACCTCACATGACTCACAACACCCTTTTGAGGTCTCATCCAAACTCAACAGGAAGATTCACTGAGCCATTATTAGTTGCAGGGCTATTGCATCAAATTGCATTTGATTGTACAGATGTTCATGACAGGCAAGCATCTACTGTACACACAACATATCATGGCAAAAGCCACAGAGACCCAGACAGCATTCTTACCGAAAGACAGTCATAATAAAAGACATATGAAACTTTTGACTGATTCCTTGAACTGCATGCAATGACAGTTCTTATCAATAACCTGCAAAAGCTGCAACTGATTGAACATTGTCTCATTTCCAGTGGAGTCTTGCACAGCATAGATTTGTTCAGACAGGTCTGGACACGGAGATTGGATAAAGTTTACAAATTAGAGGTTAGTAGTTGTGATTATCAATGGCACTGGTGCAGATAGGTTTGTAATCGAGTGAATCCCCAGGACCCCCAGGAAGCATGGTCATTTCAGTGGTCCCGAAAAAGCTAGCTAGATGTGCCTTCCCAGCATGCCTTGGACCCTATCTGAATTTATATCCGTTCAGCTGTTAGCTATGATGCATGCTGGCAATACAAACCAGATAGAACCAGAGGGAAAGCAACTCAGTCACAGCAGCCTTCGTTATTGTGCAATCAATACAGTCGGTATTCATTAACACCCGCAAAATATTACAGCAAAATGTTTTTTACGCTGTGGGCTAAAACAAAGCATGTGCTGCGATGCTGTGTGGCTTTCTGTACGACGAATAATTTAAAATGTTTTATGCTGTACCAAATCAGGAGACAGAACCAGAGAGACCAGAGAAAATATGGTGGCGACAAGCCATTTGGCAGAAGGATGGGCTTGGTCGCCATGTGTCCTCAAAACACATGTATGTGTTCAGTCGGCGCCTAATTACAAGCAACATAACTCAGTAGTTAACATAGCTAACATTCAGTTAACAACATAATAATAATGGCGTACCCGCTCTTTCCAGTTAAAAAAAAAAGTTAGATTACTGCTTCAGCTTTCCTGTTCATTGCCATGTTTTGAACTGTCTTACAGTAGATTTTAAAAAACGTGTTATAGTTAATGGTCGTAGGGTAATGATATTATGTTAAGTTTAATTCGTCATTTCTATCATAAATGTAATAGTGTCTCTTGACAGGCAACTCAACAAGATAGCAGGAAAAATCTAAGAACAGGACTTCTCGCCATTCAGTTGAACCGTTTGCCTGGTTGTTTATTTTTTTGTGTACCGTTCTCTTTCGTTAGCAGCAAGGATTTATTTAAGACATAAAAGCAGTGATGACAGTAATTTTGATAGTAAAATCTCAATTTGACTGGTTTTAAAGTGTAAATACCTCATGTTCCATGCTTAGAAGAAGGTCTGTTATCTTCCTCACTGACTCCACCCTTGCCAAGCCCCCCCACACTGACTAGACATCAACCACATCTATAGCAAGCTCGAATCTGCGGAGATTGCTAGCTAGCTAGCCAGCTGGTCAGTCAGTCATACTTGCAGTCCTTGCTGTGAGCTGGATGGAGCTCTCTCAATTGACCAATCTCACAGACAAGAAGCTATTATTTCCCTGTTGACTGATGGTTTGTTTAAATATTACAACACAAATGTCCATTATAAAATTAACATGAACCAATTTCCAACAGTTACATAAACTTAAAAACAGCTGGAACACTCCTAATACCCACACATTCCTAATTCTCTGCCCTTGCTAATCTAGTCTTACCTAACTCAGGAACCTCACCCTGAAGCAAAGCTACCTGTCTTCACCTTTGGCAGTCTTAACTGGCATGGAAACAGCACCAATGCCCAGCAATGAGTACTCTGCCAGGCTTGGCCAGCTGCTCCTCACTGCCTTCCTTGCAAGACCCACCCTACTTTGTCTCTGACCTTGTTGCCTTCATTTGTTAGGTTGGTTGGGCACCGTTATGAGTCAAAAGTCTGGGTCAAGCATAGAGGCTGTATTATGTGTAGATCTGGTATTGTCTGTTCTTTTCTGCTAAGGGTCTGTAGACCTAACAGCCTGCTGTATTAGCATATTCAGGGGATTTTGAGCTGTTGTTTTGCTATTGCTCATCTTGGGTCTCTCCTCCTTGAGGACCACTCTTCGGACACCCAGACTATATGCAGCCGCTATGACCTACTCAAACTTATAACTGAAAGTCCTTTAGAATTAAATTATATCCACATCGGTGGTTTCAGTGGTTTGATTAAAACTGGGTTAGCATAAGAAGATAAGGTTAAATCAGAAACAAAACAGGGTGGGTCTTTTCAATAAAAGTAGTTGGATCCATAGCATCATGCAGGCACTAGCTTGAAGTCGCGTCATTTTGTGAAGCATCTCAAGGATAACAAAAACATAAGCTGCTGTGGATTAGTTACTGTCATCCCAGGCCTGTCTAATTTGTTTTGCTAGCCTGCATCATAGCTAACGTCTGGAGGGGTATAGCCAATTATGGGCAGAGTGGGGGTGGGTCTTTCTACAGGGTAGGCATGTAAAGACGGTAAAAAAGGGTGGTGAACATGTTTTTACTCCAGGTTTGTTTGGTTTATTTCTATGGTTTCAACAGTTCTCTGCAGTACAGCGTCTTTGGTAACTATTGACACGAGTGAATATAGCATCGATCAGAGTGGATCACTCTTGACAACTGCCACATGAATTAATTTACCTATGCCAAGTTTGTAGCCTTGATTGTTGCAATCAAACCTGTGGGGCAAGTATTTGTCTTGTTGCAGCGAAAGTAACGCTATGACTGAAATAATGAACAAAGAATCTCATCTATACAGGAGGACTAGATGCATAACAGTAGAAAATGAAGATAACCAGAAAAGCGGCGCTACTGAATGAGCATGTCATCCTTTACTTGCTGTATGTTGACTTGCAGAAATAGCACATATTTGTTTCAAATAAATTAGAAAATGGAATAAAAAGCAGCATCAAACCTGTTAACAATTTTTAATGATGCATCTATTTGCAAAAATATGATTTAAGCCTGAGTTACATCTGTGTGCTTTGTTGTCCCAAAGTCCTGCACTCTGCAGGCAGAGGGGATGGGTGGAGGGGTGAAGCAGAGCGCTGAAAGCAAGCCCTTGTTGCCTGACCAATCTTCTCCTCCCTACCCTGTCTCACCTACCTACCCTCAGCACACACACACAAACACATACACACAAACACACACACACACACACACACACAAACACATACACACAAACACACACACACACACACACACACACACACACACACACACACACACACACACACACACACACACACACA
>JAPZDZ010000012.1:16856474-16883705 GCA_029783805.1 Acanthurus tennentii | reverse complement strand
ATGCACATGCACAGGGAAGAAAATGCGTGAAAATGTGTATAAACCCTTCTCAGGACACACAAACAGGTTTGCAAATGTACAATAGACTCACTCATGTGCACGTTCCTACTGCTTATTCTGTCCAGATGAGCATTAAGAAATATATTCACAGCCTCAGCGTCAGGTTTATGCCAAACACCACTGTGCCACGCCAAGAATAACCTCTTTGTGTGTTGCTCTGCACCCTGGCTCCCCTTGTAGAAGTATATAGTACAAAGTTTCTGCTTCGTATTCATGATGTGTGCATACTAGTGAGTGTGTGTCTGTGTGTGTGTGTGTGTGTATGGGTGTGTGCATGTGTGTGTGAAATAGGCTTAAGATGGGGTCTCTCCCAAAACCTAATGTCACAGGGATTTAAGCGTCAAGAAGTGAGTTTCCTCCCAGCTGACTAACAGAGAAGTTCACTAAAAGCACAAGATTAAACAAAGTTTCAACTTTCCAAAAAACATCTAGCCAGTTTCCATATTTTCTCCCTGTGGCAACACATCCACAATGCAGCGCAGAAGTTTAAAGATAAGCTGTAGGGCATGCACCAAACCTGCGAGGAGGAGAGAGACACAGGTAGAGAAGGAGAAGGGGAAAAATATGGAGAAGGTGAGTGAATAAAAAAAAAGTACACAAAAAGTAGTTTTTCTAAAAAATACAACATCTGTTCCGTAATCTCAGAAGACTTCAGCCACCTGTGTTCTTTTTAATCACTCCAACACACACACACACACACACACACACTCACGCTCACACACTGCAGACAGTTCAGCCAGCGCTCAGCTGTTCTGCACTCTCTGGCCCACCCTGTTGGTCGGACCATGTCAGTGGAGCACAGGGATGTTTGTTGCTGGGTTTGTGTTTATGAGATGCTGCTTGTGTTGTCTGGTTTGTTTACTCCTCCTGGTGGCCACTCTCTGTATCACAACACATGCTGACCCCTCTGAAGGCGGGCAGGACTGACACAGGCTGAACTTTAAACTCAGTGAAAAGGTGCCGTTTGAGCAGCAGTTTGTCATCTGATGAGGTTTAAATGTTGGGTAGAATTGACTGTCTATAACAGTGACGGCACCACAGGAATGATTTGAGGCTACTGGACATATTTTTGGCATATTTTTCCATATGAAGACTATTAACTAAAAGAAGTGTATTTTCCCCTTAAAGAACTTCATGTCTTGGTTAACAAAATTGTGAATTATCAGGTCGAATTGGTAAAACCGTCCCTCATGTCCTCTCAGGCTAACAATTTAGGGGTTGTCATCATTACTTAGAAGGTAGATATAACACTATTTGGATGAAACTGATAATACAGACTTCTTACAAGACAAAAAGCACTTTGGGTACAATATAAACCAATATTTTATTGATTTTGAGATATCAAATGAAAAAAGGAGACATTGGATAATAACTGCAGCATCAATAATTTATTAGATGAAACAGAGTAATTTCCTGCACAGTATGACCTCCAGGATGCTAAGAGGGGATTTGCTCAATTTGTTAAAAAACATGCAGCCTTCCTTCATGGCCATGATCAGTTTAATTATACTGGTTAGACACTACAAGAGTAAAGCATTTATATGACAAGTAGTCAGCGGCAGAGGTCACGGCACAGAAAATTATAGTAGCTACATTTGACATCATATATTTTCTATAAGCAAAGCACACTTTGTGTCACACGTTGTCACTTTGTGTATAATATTAGACATTATTTTGCTGGTTGCAGCATGTTGGTACAGGAATGTAAAATATAAAACATATAATGCACGCTGAAAAATGACAGCTGACACAGTCTCAACAAAATTGAGGCTTTTAATGTCGTTGTAGGGCACTTGTGTTGTGTTTCATTGTGCTGTACAGGTGTTAATATGACTAGCATGTGTATATGTTACACAATAAGCTGTATTTGCAGATATGACTGTTGTAGAATGGCAAGTTTATTCTCTTCAAGGAACTACAACCAAAGAGAAGGTAGCATCCAACATTTTGAAACCCCTTTACAACAAAGCAACTTTTTTTGCGGCTCCTCATCATTGATTTCATTATTTGCAGCAGTTGTGAGATTTTTTAATTCCTTAGCACACTAATATATTTAAAGGCCTGTGTGAGGTATTAGGAGTACAAATGATCTTGTAATCCACAGGAGAAAAGCAAAGATTGAGGTGAAGTCAGAAAAAATTAACTAAAAATTAAATATTTTTGATTGAATTAATCTATTTTTCTGCCTTTCTATTCTTTTAATCATCTCTTGACCCCAGAGAATTATCCTGTGACTCCTTTGGGCGTCCCAGGAGTTGGGAATCAATGCCTTATGCCTCCAGAGAAGAAACAAGGACTCAGCGTAGGACAGTGTAATAAGTATTTTATTGCATTTTATAATGCCATTGTCAATAATTAGTACAGATTACATGCAACTAGACCTACTGTACAGTTTTTTTATTGTCTGCATGGACAGACACAAGAAGATTCAGGTTACAAATACACAGATATATGTGTGTTTTTATACAGCATGAAGGAAAAGGGCAGTGACTGGCATTACATGGCTACCCAGGGTCGAGGGTCAGAGGGCTGGGCTGTCTGTCTGTCTGTCTGTCTAAAGCCGCCACCCAGTCCCTGTCCCCGCCTCTTCCTCGGGTCACACTTTCAAATAACAAGAAACAGAACAAAAAAAAAAACCAAAGGATAAAGAGAGGTAAACAGGTAAACTGAAACTAAGAAACAATTCAGAGAGTCACTGCTGAAAATGTACACACATTCCTAAGGTTTAACCAGAGGAGAACTGAAGTGGTAGTTCCATCGGATTCTGGCTGTCTACTTGATAATACCGTCAGGCAAAAGCTCCACTTTGAGATTCCCTTCCCCCTCACGTGTGACACCCCAGAACTGTCCAATCACAAATCAGGATTTGGGCTCCCTGTGTCCTTTTGGTAAGCCATTAGCAAACAGGACGCAGGCCGGTCCTACAACACCATGACGTGGATGTACGAGAGATAACAGCCTATCAGTAAAGGTGATCAGTGAAGCTGATGGAGAGTTTTGGAAGTAGCTTGGTTTTTGTTTGGTTAAGGATGCGGCATTGGTTTGGTTACAGTTTGGTTACAGTTCAGGGGGTTTGGACTAAGCAAATGGTTGCTTGCAATGCCTTTGGTAGTCAGAGGATGAGCTGCATCTCTGAGAGTCGTTCCACATTTTGGTGCTGAGAGGACGAGTATCAAAAATGTAACAGTGTCAGTCTTTGATCTGCCTCTGTGGGACTGGGAGACGAGGGTTTGTTACTGGTCACCACCTGCCAGGTGTGTGGCTCAGTGACACCCTCATAGTGCCTGCAGATGATTGACAGCCCTGCGGGGTCAGAGTTCAGCACAGGAATGACAGGGGTCAGGGGTCAGAGGGAGGGGTCACAGGGAGCTGGGACACATATTGGCACCTGAGAGGACCAACAGCAATACCTTTCAAGAGCTCCGCATATTTTTTTTTTTTTTTAAAGCAAGAGAGGGGCTACATATTTTTACATTTTTTTCCTCTTTCTCTTTTTCTTTTTGGAGGTTTTGGTCCTGTCTTTGAGAAAAAGTCCTTCTGAGGTATCAATACATAATGAAGAAACTTTTTAGTTTGTTTTCCATTTGTTTTTTTTTCTTTCCTTAAAAATGCATAAATGCAGTACAGAGACAAAAAAGTATCAAAATAGACCTAGCTAAGATAAATATACAAACAGGTGTTACCTAAACCACTGATCTAACTTTTATTCTTTTAATTTTTTTTTTAGAGATAATACACTTAAAAAATCAGCGTCCCAGACGTTTTATGAAGAACAGAAAAAGTGGAAACAAACAAAAACAAAAAAACCCCAAAACTAATAAACCAAGATACCTGCAGCACTTAATATGATAAATACATATACCTCAGCATTAGCAGTACAGTATAGGAATCAGAGCTGAAAGCTTTATAATAGCAAAACAGGTGCAGAAAAAACAAACCCAAAAAAAAATAAAACAAAAAGAAGAGAAAAATCAAAGGACAAAATAAGAAAGAATGCCCCGGAGAGATAAGTCAAGCATTAATATACAAGAATACATCATGTTATGCCAAGCTGGAGAAAGAACAGAAGTGTTACATGGCGACCTGTGAACATTCTACATCTTTATAAAACAGCTTTGTTTACAGGTGTACCTTAAAGCACGAGTCAGAGATCATCTATGTACTGTATGCAGCAGTTCCTCTTGGTTTGGATTTGACTAGTAGTAGTGATGAGTTTCTTTAAGTGTGTGTGTGTGTGTGACAGTCCTCTCAGCGTCTCTGCGGGTGTTTTTTCGGGGAAGCGGGTGCTGCTGTGTTTGTGGGTCTTTGGATATCTGGATGGTCAGAGCCTCCGCTGCACTAACCCATAGCCCTGCTTCAATGCTTCTGTTATACCCCTTTTCGTGTGTGTGTGCGTGCGCACATGTGTGTGTCTATGTGTTTGTTCGTGGTGGCACTGATATATTCTGCCCACCGTTTCGCCTGGCAGCCAGCTCCCTGCAACACCACATAGCCACTGACGACCAGTTTCTCATTGGCTGAGATCATGAATATGCACACGTGCAGTCAAAGCACAAGGCTGAGAGGCTGTTCACGCAGCTCAGTGCTCCCCGTGTGCAGGAAATATGGTCAGTTTTACACAGCTGATAGAAAAAATTGTCATACAGTGAGCACTTCACAACACACTTTGAGACGTAGAGAGTGCTTTTGATGTGGTTTAAGGAGAGGTAGTCATTTTTAATTCCATGGAAAGTGAAACGTGTTTTTTGGGCTCGAGCAGTTGTGTTAGGGAGTCCGGATCGCCAAATAGCTTCTTCTTCTTCTTCTCTTTTTTTTTTGTCATACATACAGTAAATGTAACATCAATTTTGGCATTTATTATAATCATCCAGGAAGAATGGAGAAAATAAAATATTTAAGAGAGTTCAGTCTCCCATTGGCTATGTGTTGAACCGTTTTGAAAAGGAGGTAGTGTTATTTTTGGTTTTTATCTCGTTTCAAGATGCCCGTCTGCCACTTTGTACTTTGTTAGAAATCAGTCTTGAATGTGACAGGAAACAGTCCTGTTTGAACACAAACGCACCAGAAAGGTTCTTTCATTAAATAAGACAAAATCATCTGAAGTGCAAGAGATAGTTTGAGGAAAAAGTATGAAAATACGAACCCAACTTCTAATCACATGATGTCCCTTGGTTGTTTTCCTCTCACGTTGGTATACTTTTAATTATTTTTACTTGTTCCCTCTTTATTGTTATATACTGACTATGTGTTTTTGGATGTTCCACAGATTTGACTCTTGTAACTGAATTGAGGGAAGTTTCTATTCCTGTATTCACAAATTAAGAGGGTGTGTTTGTTGGCATCTCTGGTTGTAGAGGTACAGATATGTTTGTGTTCAAATGCGTCATTTTCAGGGCCAGTCCTACGATGTGTTTGGAACACGGTTTAGCCTGAGCGCCGGAGAGACAGGGGTTCACCTCTAAGTGCTTTTTTTTTTTTTTTACTTTTCTCTTTCTTTTGTTTCTCAGAGGAACTGTGCGAGGTTTGTTAATACTAGTTTTTGGCCTCATACCTAATGTGACGTAACCGTTTTATCATGTAAAAGCTTTGATGTCTCCAAATTCTAGTTTGCTTTATACACTTTGGTTTTTGGAATAGTCAGCACTGTAAGTCATGTATAATTTTTTTTTTTTTTTAACACAATAGTTACATGAATACAATAAGAAGAATTCAAACTCCTGGTTTGTTGTCTTTTGGCCAAATTCTTTAAGAAGGAAAAAAACAACTCAAAATAACTCAAAAATAAAAACTACAGGGTTTTTGGTTTTCTACATATTTCTTTGGTTACCTGTAACAAAAATAAAATGGGAATAAGCAGATAATAGATTAAAATAAATGTTAAAATTTGGTATGGCACTGTAGAGAAAAGTAATGCTTTTATGCTCACGGAAAACAAAGAAAAAAAAAAAAATCTCACGTGCTATTCCTTTAACACAAACTCACACAGTGAATTGCAGATAGCTTCTACACAGTAACTATTACAACCATAGAGCTTTGAATCGAAGCTGAGCAGAGTTGCCACATTTGGTGTCCCACAGAAAGAGTTCCCCCTTATTTTTTAAATCAATTTGGACACAGTTCCAGGCAGAACCCTTGTGGGATGAGGTATTCTCTGACTGCAGTAATAATATATATTTTTTAAAGCATTACTGATATTTCTCAACTAAATACACAACCAAAAACAAGTGAATGAGAAAGGATTTAAAAAAAAAAGAAAAAGATTCAGCTGTTAAATAATCGGTCTGGTTAATGGCAACTTTAAGTGCTATTTCCCAATTTTCTTGCCTGCTACAACTTGGGGCTAAAATGGGGGTCGGGTATCAGAAGTTGGGACAATACTGCGCTTTCTTTCTTTCCTTTTTTTCTTTTTTTTTTGCCAATACTCATTTGGAATGGTGTGAACAGCCAGAGTAAATCCAACAAATTACAACACAAAAAACAAAAAACAAAAAAAACAGCATCCTCAGAAAAAGGTACGTTGAAACCGAACGCCACCGTGGAAATATTGATCCTCAAAAATAAACAATGATAATAACATCAAATAAAAAAAAGGAAAATGACAAAAGCTACCACACATTTTTTTCTTGTTATATTCCATAATCATCAACAGTTTTCTTTTTTTTTTTAAAGTCACAATATTTCTGTAGACGCTTCCTCCCTCGTTTCTCTCGGCTTCCCCTCTTTTTTCTTCTCAAAGTGTTCCAAGCTCCCTCCATCCAGCAGACGGAGGAGAGGAGAAGGACAGCACCAAAATGGTCCTATTCCTGCAGTCTTTTTGGGTTGGGGGGGTGGAGGTGGGGGTAGGAAAAATGTCTTCTTTTTTTTTTTTGTTGTCTCACCTAGAAGCAAAGAGTTTAAAAGATGTCCGTCACTAAGTGTCTTGCTGATGGGGCAGAAGTTTGGACAGGGACCAGGGCTACACCGCCTCCGTCGGGTCAGCCACACAGGAGCCTGCACGGCAGAAGTGTTTGAGCACTGCTGGAGGTAATTTTTAGAAAAACACTCTTCCTCTCTTCCCGTCTTCAAGCCCAACAGTTTCATCTCGATCAAAATCAAAGAAAATGAAAAAGCAAGTGATTGACTCAAAGAGGGGGGAAGAGGAGGAGGTATACTGCACTGCCCCTGGTGACTGCTCCAAATCTATATACACATGATCCTGTGTGTGTGTCGGCGTGTGTGTGTGTGTGTGTGTGTCGCACACACACCTGTGTGTCTTCTCAACTGACGTAGAGATAAAAATCGGCTTGCCAGGCAGCCCAAGACAACAGTGAGGAGGGCGTATGCAGACTGGTGAGGCGAGGAGGAGAGTGTGTGCTCAAACCTCAACGGGTCTCTACACAGAAGCTGATGTGACCAGGGAGGATGATGAGACGTGGTTTGACAAGTGAGCGTGTGTGTTTCTGTGCGTGTGGGTGTTTGTCTGAGTGTGTATGCATCAAGTGGTGTTACACCTCTGAGCCAAGTGTTGGAAAAGAAACACATGGAGGTAAAGCAGTGCTCCACAGTCTTGTTTTTGCGTCTGAAAGTAACGGAGGTCATCTAACCCTGTTTGGAGTTTCTCAACGTCGTCCTTGGTTTGCTTGCATTTTCTTAAAAACAAGAACAACAACAAAAAAAAAAAAACATTCTCTTTTTTTTTACTCTCTTTTCTCTTAAGTGTACTGTAGCTATCTTTTCCTCTTCACGCTGATGAGGGATTGATCTTGCTGTGTGTCGTCCCTCCGGTCAGTCTTGGTTCGGTCCTACTCCAGCTCCTCAGTAGGAAGATCCTCCTCCAGGTCGCGCTCGTCGCTCGGCAATGGCAGGCTGTGTGTGACACCAGCCAGCAGGGAAACTGGCCGACTGTCCTCCTCCACCTCAGTGGGCTCCTCCTTCACATGCACCGGGTGGCTGGAGGAGGGAGCAAGCAGCTGTTAGCAGGGTGCTGATTTTATGAGGCCAAGTATTTTCTGGTCTGGTCAAAGCTTTAGTTCACTAAAACATATCACAATTAATTTTTCCTCTCATTTAGAGTTCTATTCAGAAAGTTTTATTATTTTTGGAAAAATATTGTGTATCTTCTTTTTTTTTTCATTGCACTGAAAAACTATTGGAATTGAAACAACCAGTTACCTTAAAGGATACTTTTAAATGAACAATAATTATCTGTTATGGTTTCAGTTGGACTTGTGTGTGGATTTTGTGAAAAAAAAAAGTATTATGGTTAATGAAAAGATGCATTCTTTGATGCAATAAAATGTTTTGAAAAAAATAAACACATTCTTGCTAAAAAAACTTCCAAAACTGGAATTGTAGTTTGTAAAATAACATTTCCTTTTTTTATTTCGTTCAAAGTGACCATTTAATAATTGGACAATTAACCTTCGTAAAATCTATTTCCCTGAGCTTTTTTCTTGGGAATTTTGGAAAAAAAAACTTGAGAAAAAACACTAAGGAAGGTTTTTTTTCTTTGATGCTTTAGGTAGTACAATTGTGTATAATTCTTTCACATAAACTGAAACTATTTCTCTCCTCAGCCATCTTCTATAAAGATAGCAACATAATATCATAATCACCATCACACCTCCATCATGCAGATGGTAGACAACCCTAACCTGCTCATAAAAATGTCTATATTAGTCTGACACGCTGGCCTGTGTGAAAACAGTAAATGTAAAAATGATCTGTGAAGGTGAAAAACAGTAAAAGCAGGTTTAAGTCGTCTGCTTGCACCTTTACATTTGAGAATGTGTGTGTTTGTGTGTGTTCATGTGTGTGGGTCCATGCTTACCTGTACTGTTGAGGGCTGAGCGTGGGGCTGCAGCTCCCGTTGCTGTTGACCTGCTCCACAGTGGAGCTGACATCATCGTGGCCCACATGCAGCATGTTGAGGTTGGCCGCAGACGGAGAGGTCAGCAGGGAAGGGCTGTTCAGCAGGGACAGACTGCTCTCTGCCAGAGCCGCCTACGCACACACACACACGCACACACACAGAGTTGTCCAGTCACTTTTAAAATAAACTACATTACTTTAAACTTTTTTCCCCTCTGAGAACATTATCATTTAAATAAAACCTAAATGGTAATGGCAACATACATCACGGCATAGAAAGTTTGCTGGAATGATTTGTCTGCTGTACCAAATATATAATAATTAATTTATATGTAACTGACATTTAACACAATGTGAAAACACAGTACAATAGTTGTTTTTTTCCTCCTGTGGTGGTGAGAGCTCTCCCATATGGAGCACATTTGAATCCACTAACTTGCTAGTGAACTTGACAAACCACTAGGGGGCACTTATATACAGTACTTTCCTCATCTTGGCCTGTGCTTGTGCATTACAGTCCCTGTCATAAGTATGTATGTGTGTGTGTGTCTGTGTGTGTGAGCGTGTATGAAGTCTCAACAGGAGCATTAAGTGAGCCGCAACCTTTACTTCAACAAACACATGTAAACACTGAAACATCAACGTCTGCAGGAGGAGAAAACAACCAAAATTGTCGGGGGCAGCTTCTGTCGGTGCTCTAAACACCCACATTCAGCGGTTTGAAGATGAGACAGGTTGGGCCCCGGTGAGAGAGAGCCTCACCCCGCCTCCCCTCTCACACAGGGGAACAAAAAAAAGACAAAAGGAGGGGAACTCTCACCGGCTCAGAGATGGATTTTCTGGGACAGGCGATAATTTTATGCAGTAACCTTAATTGACAACTACTTGATGCTATAAATCATCTCAGTCGCAAAATTGCATGTGTGTGTGTGGGTTTGGTGTGTATCTCTGTGTCGGAGCGGGGAGATGGGTCTTGTGTGTGTTTGTGTGCAGAGGTGGGGGTGGCGCATAAGTGTGAAAAGTGAGGTGGGAGGTGAGTGTGTGTGTTAGTGTGGGAGGAGGAGGAGGAGGAGGAGGAGGAGGAGGAGGAGGCAGGCGGTATGAACGTCGTTAGGGAATCTGCTAATTATGAGAGGGAATTGATATTAGTGCCCTTGATTGCGATTGGCTGCTGTGTTTGTGTGCGTGTGTGTGTGTGTGTGTGTGTGTGTGAGAGAGAGTGTGTGTGAGAATGAAAAGGGAGAGATAGGAGAGACTCAGAGAGATTGAAGGTGTGTGTGTGTGTGTTTGTAAAGAGGGGGCATTCCTTACCTGGTAGCTGGCGTTTAGGGATCCAAAGCCCAGGCCTGAAATCATGTTTTTCACCAGAGTGGGACTTCTGCACACACACACACACACAGAGGGGAGGGAGGGGAGGAGAATCACAGATTGAGCGCACATGTGAAAAGATGTCACGTCAGCCAGAGCACAAATCTCACAAATATGTTTGCTACAAGTAGAAACATACACAGACTGTAAACAGATGCTAAAACACACACATATGAAAGCGTCTAATATCTGGTGCGCAGGTGTGTGCGTGCCTGTGTGTGTGTGTGTTTGTGTAATTATCCCTGGTTTCTCTGGTGGTTGGAGAGAACATCTGTTTACATACACTAACAAGGTTTTTCCTCTCCTGCATCTCACACAGCTGCTTACTAATGGTGTCGACAAACAGAGAAAACACACACACATACACACTTACACACAGTGTATGCATGATACGCCAGCAGCTACTTTTTTTTTTATTTGATTGCTGAGTTGGCCTCTTGGTAATAATAGAGAGTCCATTTAGGCAATCATAGTGCCAGCACCCATAAGCTCACACTCACATCAACCTCTACTGTGCACTAAGAAAACAAATGTGTGTGATGCTGTGTGTGTGTGCGTGTGTGTGTGTGTGTGTGCGTGCACTCACCCGGTCATCTTTGGTGGTCTCCTCTTTTGGTATTCAACTTCATCCACAGTCCACACGGCCCCCTTCACGTTCTCAACACGAACAAAACACTTGTGCAGACTCAGGTTGTGGCGCACAGCATTCTGGGAAAAGGGAGAGAGATTTAAAAAAAGGGAGAACGTTAATATGACTAAAGATCATTCAGAGTTATTTATTTTAGTTTATTATTAATAATTTGTTTATTATTAATAATAAGTACTAGTAATTCGATCTATGTTTTATGATTTGATTTTATTTTATAGTGATTTACTCACCAAATTTTAAATATAGAAGTTTAAGTTTTATGAATTTGCCTGAAAATTAGTTTCTTTATTTTCTTTTAAAAGCACTGAACAGTCTGGCATGTAGTGGAGAAAAAAAACACTTGAAAATCAACATGTCAGAAATGCATGGAATAACTTTGAAAGGCATTTTGACCTTTTACTGTCAAGTGTCAGTTTTTACTTACTCAAGTTCCCTTTAGAAATTTGTTAATTTTTATAAATTAGCTTAAATTGTTGCATCTACCTTAAATTGCAATGATAATCTAAGACCTCCATTAGCAGGAAATTTGTAAAGAGAAACTCAACACCAGCTGGAATTGTTATATTCATCCTTCTGCTTGAGGTTCTTCCCTAGCTGGAGGTGAGGACACTCGCTCGGTGTGTTCAGTACAAACAATGCTTTCCAGCCAGGTGTTAAGTTACCTTTTAAGTAGCGCGACCTGAGGATAATAGTCCTATTTTTACCCATCACTTTTTACACACACACACACGCACGCTGTAGCTCCATGTACAGTGCTAATGCAAGGTAGTGCTTCTCTGGTAGTCTTATTTCATCCCAGGATTTTTCTAATCAGTCATCATCAGCACACACGCAGAAAGACACACACACACACATCCACAGGCACTCAGACAGGCAAGCAGGCAGGCACACCGCTATCTTCGTCTCACCCCCCCAGGGACAGGCCTCCCTTTTCATCTGCTATTTGTAGTTTGTTCATGCCCAATTTCATTACCAATTTTAATTCGTCTATAATTAAATCCTGCATATTCTCTCTGACACGCTGTTCTAAGCCGAGAGGGAGGGACAGGCCAGGCATGCATCACTCCTCGCCGTAATTACACACGCAGATACACATACACACACACACGCACGCACGCACTCACACACACACACATACAAACACACACACACACGTAATTACACAAGCCATAATCAGCGGAGGAACCCTTTCTCCCCCGCATCCCCTCAACCCCCGAGCCGTGATGCTAAGTTTTGTAAATGAGTCTGACCCCAATCTGCGCCCGCCACCCTGACAGTGCAATCACACACACACACACACACACACACACACACACACACACACACACACATTCACACACGCCAGACACCAGTGCTATTGTAGTGCTATTTGCATTCGTCTCCGTGATGAAAGCCTAATTCTCCCAGTTAAAACATTAGCAGTCATTTACAGTGGGTCACAGCACATGTGCCACTCATCTGCACTCCCTCCAGCTGAAGGGGGGGGGGTGGCAACTGGAGGCAGGATTTTTGGAAAGAAGGGCTGCATTGTGTCACAATTAAAAAAAATAAAAATAAAAAAAAATAAAGAGACTAAATAAATGTACTGCAGCTTCACAGATGAGTCTGGATGTGTGTGTGTTTTTGAGGACTGTTATCAGTCCAGTTGTGTTTCTCCTGCTGTCTGGTGCATGCTGGGAAAGGCTGATCCCATAAGTTCTTATGTAAAAATAAAGCTGAGCAAGTACGATGATACAATAAAATAATATGAATAAAAATATATAATTTGTAGAAACGTGCATAGAGTTCAGTAATAAGTGCAGATGAATAAGGAATTTTGATATTTCACTTTAAAAAAGGAACAAAACTGCACTTATAAAATACTGCAAAAATATGAAAATAAAAATTCTGCATTGAGAATTTTACATAAGAAAAACTAGGCATTTATTGTTAGCTAAATTTAATTCTAGTATCTAAAGAAAAAAAAAGTATACTAAATAAATATATTAGTGCATAATTATTACTAATTAATTATTGAGTAAGCAGCGTTTTACTGTTGTAGCTGGTCAAGGTCGAGCTAAATTAATTTATTTTATACACCACTGAGTAGTTAGATCTGTAACAACACATCGTATTTCTGAGCTCATTATATTTCTGCGCATAAAATCTGTAACTAGTAACTAAAACTGTATAGTAACTGTGGTGGGGTAAAAATCTTCACGTTATCAAATCTTGGAAATCTCTTTCCTAAGATTTTTACAAACGTCAAATTGAAGCATCTGATCAACAGTATGTTGTTCACATTGTTTTGTTATTTTATTTCATTCTGAAGTTCTCAGTTCTCAGTAGGACCAGCTACTCCAAAAAGTGATTTAAAATGAATAAATGCACATACTTCTTAGTTAGTTAACCCCAAAATAAAACATCATTTTTGAGGCCTCCAACCCATTATGCAGCACCTCGAAACAACTCTCATTTCTCTTCCTCTCCCAATCATCCCTTTCTTCCCGTCTCGTCCCTTTCTCATTGTCTGTCCCATCCTTCTACGATCAATGACTTCCCCTGCTGACACCTCTGCTGTCCTCATGAAATATAACGGCTTATTAAAGGACATACATCTCTACGGCCCTATTTGACTCACTGAGCCGCTATATAAATACGTAAGGCCACGCCGAGCTATATTTAAAGGTCTGAGAGGCCAACGGCGCAGGAAGCAGACACCAGACATTAATAGTTAAAATTCATAAAAGTCAGATGAGGAGGTGAAGATATTCCTGGCTGCCCCATCTCTTAACCTTCTCTGCCCCCCTCCCTCCATCCCTCCATCATCAACCCCCCACCCCTCCCTGGTTTAGGGCTATTAGAGGAAGGCCGGGGTCTCTCTTCACCCCCCCCCCAACCCCCCCGTCTGTCTCACTCCTTTGCTCATTCTCCCACTTTTCCTCTCTCTGGAGGAACTGACACTCAAATTAGAGTGAGGTTTCTGCAGAAATGGGTCAGCACCTACAACGGTGGGATCAGGAAAGGTGTGTGTGTGTTTAAGAGCGAGAGAGAGAGAGTGAGAGACTTCAGCGTGTGTGATCATAAGCAGTTTTTGTGTTTCTGTAATGAGGCTGGATGTGGCTGTGCCAGGCTAAGTGGGGCCGACTCTCCATGTGCCATGCTGGAGAGAATTGTTTAGGGCTGAGAGGAAGAGAGAGAGTGGGACACAATGAGACAATAACCGACGGTTCTTTCAAATATTCATGGGCTGAGCAAAGTCAGAGTGTGTGTGTTTTTGGACTTTTTTTATTCTTATTACATATGCTAAATTTAGGTCTTTAAAATGAATCCAAATATTTTAAATAACGCTATAAAACCTGCCTCAAAATCTTGTTTCATTCATTGTGGTTTAACAAGTCTCAGCAGGCATTTTCCTCGGGTTAGGGGACTTCATTATTGAGCACAAACCACAATTACTTTGCAGTCACTTAAAACAACTTTTATCCAGTCAGAGTTGCATATGACACTTTAGTTTCAGTCAAAATATTCTGCTCTTATGTAATCAGCTTTAAACCAGTCAGAACTGCAGCCAGGACTTCCTGTTTTTATGTGTGAAACTGCTTGTGTTTCCCCATCATCTTAACAATTCCAGAACTGGATCACAAATTGGTACAATCTCTATTTATCAACCAGCTGGTTTTAGTTTTCTCAAGTAAAGTCTTTTTTGGAATACTTAAATTAAACAGGTTTTAAAAGTAGCGTTAAATTATTTCTACAGACACAAAGGGTTAAAGAGATGTAAAGGAGTTCACATTTAGCTCTTACAGAGTGTGTATTGTAAGCTTTTTACCTTCCATGTGGCTGTGTTTCTCCTGAAATAGGCAAACTTTCGTGTAAACCAGTTGTAGATCTCATTGAGAGTCAACTGTCTGTCTGGGGACTCCAGAATGGCCTGAAGACGGGCAGAGCACACAACAAGGTTCAGAGGAGAACACAGACAGAGAGACAAATTCAGTGAATCAGATCACTGCAAGGACTTACATGACGTATAAGGGAGGCGTAGGTAAAGGGAGGCCTGACATCAGCGTTCTTGTAGAACTCACAGTTCTGAGCCAGCTCTGGAAAAACACAGGGGCATGACAGTTTTCAATTAAACTGTGAACTTTACATATCCATAAATTTTCTGGAGTGTCACGCAAAATGTATCCTAAATTTAAAATGTGGAGACTTGCATTTTTAAACAAATAAATCCATGAAAGAACAAGGATTGAAACTAAAAAATAATAACCACTTAGTTCTTATAGAGCATTAATTAATTTTAGAATGAGAAGAATTCAGTGAGCACAGTGTTGCAATGTTCTCTGAAATCTACCTTCACCGTTTAAAAACTTCGGCTACACTGACGTAAAGAAATGAGAATGAATGATTCTTCTCTTCACTTATCCTGGAGAATATATAATAAGTGTAGCCCTGGAATTAAAACTAAGGCTGCAAAAGTTTTTTTTTTTTGCAAGAAAGCCAAGAGATGGCAGCATCTGCCCCTTTGCTTGAGCCATGAATGAAAGTGAATTAAGACATGTTCTTTTGCTTTTGAAAGATATTTGTGTAAAAAAAGGGCATAAAAACAGACACACTAGATTAAAAAAACAGTTTGAGTTCCTTATTAACCAACAATTAGCTAAAATACATAACGCAAGAAGGGAAGGTACTCGGTGTGTGTGTGTGTGTGTGTGTGTCTGAGTACCTGAGGCGATGGGGGTGCAGTACTTGTCGGAGTTGCGCCTCCGTATGGGCCCAACGCCATGCGTGTGGGAGTGGGAGTGTGTGTGCAGGCTGGAGGAGCTGATGACCGAGGGTCCCTGGCGCAGTGGGGTGATGGGGGTGGCAGCTGAGGTGGGGGGATGAGGAAGACCCTCTGGGTAGGCCTCACTGTCCCGCTTTAAGAGAGAGCCGCTGGAAGCCAGGTTTAGCTGAAGACACACACACACACACGGAAATAAGGATGATTGATGGAGCTTTTCTGACCAACAAGGAGCTTTCTGAGTTATTCTACCTGTTAAATCGACTGAAAAAGTGTCAATTCTGCACTTTGAAAAATGTTTTTTTTCCAGACGCACAAAAATTTCCTTTCATCTTAATAAAATATCTTCATATCATATAATGTGCCTTGATCTACTAGTGTTTAGTCTGATGTTCACAAAGTAAATCAATTAATATCAAAGACACTGAAGTCAGCATGAGAAGGTGTAAAACTGTACTTGGTAAATAAAATAACTTAAAGTGAACTTATCCATTATCAATACAAGAAATTGCCAGTTTCTACACTGACGTTGGTGAATAGTTTAAGCACAGGGACATAAAATGGAGCTTCTACATGACTAATGCTTCCCTCATGTTTACTTTAAATCTTTACCATCTGCTGAGTGCTGCTGCTGTTTACAGAGAAGCATCGTCTACACAAGATAGGATCATGGCCAGGTGACAGCGCTGCACTAGACAAAGCTTTAGTGTCATATACATAACAAAGCTCTTCCAGGAAGGTGTTTCTAAACAGTTTCCTCCACTAGTTGCGTGTGAATAATAAGACATTTGTGGTTTCTAACTCCGACTACTAGTTTTCAGCAAAAAGGCCAAATGGCCAGGAACTATTCGCTACCAATGTTAGCTCACATTACGTAAAACACTAACCATAAATCTCTGCACATACCATTTACCAAAAGCAACTTACATTCTTGCTCAGAACCACACACACGCTCACACACAGTGAACACGCACGTGTATTTATACACACAGTGCTGGCTGCAATTAACCCTGCGTTTACAAAAACAAAACCACACGACAGCATGTTTGTAAGAAGGGAACACACACATGCACTCTGCGGTGGCGAAGTCTTCACGGAACAATACGGCCCAATTAGGCAGAGCCTTGCACACACATGCACACACATACACACAGAACCAGTACTCCCAGTCTCTGTGGGACAGCGGTTATTGGGCTGCAAGTTTAAGACTAATTAAAACCAGTGAGTGTGTTTGTGTGTGTGTGTGTGTGTGTGTGTGTGTGTGTGTGCATGTTGCCTATACTTAAGTAAAATGTGTGATCGCCTTCTCCTTACTCTGCCCCCTCTCTGCACCATTTACGCTGACTGGAGGGGGCGGGGCTGTTTAACAGGTACTTCATTAAGGCTGCAACCGTGCCACATCACCACGGCAACAGTCGAACCCTGTTAATTGAGGCCAAGCTTTGTTTCCATTCCTGACGCCCCTCCCCTGCCCCTCCTCCTCCAATCCCTGACCCCGAGGCTCGTCTCCAGCGGTGACAGAACACGCCTCTTCCTGATTTCCCATTAGATGTTAATAGCAGCTGATCCCCTTGCGATCAACACATCACCCAGACACACAAGAACACAAAAACACACACACACACACACACACCAGACACACACACACTGCCACTCTGCTGCACCCATTTATATCCCCTCAAATTAAGACACTCTACCTCTAATTGACAATTAATTTCAACATCTTCATATTTTAATAAGACTCCTCGTCAATCTGAATAATGAAATATTCATTAGATACCTAATAACAACCTCACCAACCAGTGTGGACACACACACACACACAGACACATACGCACACATTACATCAAATTTCTCTCCCTTTTGTCAGCACACACTGAAAATACTGTGCGAGACCTCTTTGGCTGCTCTCTCTCGCTCTGACAGGCTGAGAAAATTGCAATCAAACGCAAAACTGAAGTTTAGCTCTGACACAGTTTGAACGTGTGAATAGCTAGATTACCACTTTCTCTGCAAAATGAGAACATTTAACAAAGCGAAGCTTTCTGAGAAAATAAATGTAATGTTAAAGGTTTAAGAGGGACAGAGGGAGTGAAGGACACAAAAAAGAAAGACAGAAAAGACCAAAACAGACAAAAAGTGGTCCCCTTAATTTAGAAATAGCACATTAACCCTCACTGGTCAATAGGGGGCGTAGATACCAAGCTAGACAGCTAAAGCAGATTGTTTGGGGAGAAAGAAATTGTTTAATTATGAGGAGTTTGTAGGTGAATAAGAGGTAAGAGCAGAGCAGTTTGGGTCAGAAAGAGGATGAGAAGCTCATGTAATCTGGGTTGGGGGGGTCAGAATGTACTCACAGGTTGGTTGAAAGGCTTTGGCTCTGAGGGGCGCATGTGCAGGTGGGCCATCATGGCTTGGAGTCGCTCGCTCTCTTTCGCCAGCTGTGAAAGACACAAGGGCGGATATCGCCATGAAAAACACTTTGTCTCATTTCCTAACCTTTCGATTGATATAATGTGGTATTGACACAGAATTACAATTACACCTCAGGCAGAGAGAGATGAGTATGAGAGTCAGCCGCCTCAGCACCCGCAGCTCTCTCACACACACTCACACTAGCCTGCAGACACACTCGTCCCCGTTTGACATTGTTAACTGCCGTTTAATGGGTGCTGCTACAGCCTGTGGAAACGCTGCATCCTTTGTGTGTGTTTGTGCGTGAGTGGGGGCGTACAAACGTGTAGCCTCCAGAAACAACGGATCTACACTTAGACTGATAACACCATTAACATACTCACACACTGCAGAGATGTACAAATATCAGACATTTTAAACACAGTCCCTGTGCTGCTCTGTGTGTGTGTGTGTGTGTGTGTGTGTGTGTGAGTGCTGATGAGGGGTGGAGTGGTGGTGGGCTGCCTGTGGACTGCTGAGGGATGAAGTGACATGTCAGGCAGGGAGAGAGACGGCCGTCCTGATGTGATGTGACACCAGCTGCCTCTCTGTCACTTTGTGTTCTCTGGTGGTGGCTTCAGGGGCTCAGCTAAACGCTGTTTACCCCCACCACCAAACACAATGCTAACGCTAATGTGGGACAGCTCACGAACACACAAACACACACACACATTCACATTAACGCAGTGATGTGACCAGGGTATTCAGAAGTGTTTTTGGAAACTATTTGGAGATGTGTGTGTGTGTGTGTGAAGAGGCAGCCTTTGTTTTTTTCACTTTTCTTTGGGGGGGGGGGGACTTTCCTTATGCACTGTTGGAGAGTAGCATTTCACTTCTTACCCAGTGTTGGTGTTTTGTTTTTGCTGGAGCGTTGAGATGTTTCAAGAGCATTGCGTGCATGAACCACTTAAAGAACAAGAGAGGCAGCCTGGACCTCTGCTTTCTAGCCCATCTCTCTCTCTCTCTCTCTCTCTCTCTCTCTTTCTCTCCTCCTCCTACCCTCCCTCCCTCCTCTCCTCTCTCCTCTCCTCTCCTCTCCTCTCCCCTCAGCACTCGGTCTCTCTTGCTTGTGACCAGAGCAGCTTTATAATTGGAGAAGCGATGGCAGCTTCCCTGCCGACTGCTCCTTTTAAATTACAAGCTCCACTGCTCTCCATAAACTCTGCCCTGCCTCAGACAAGTTACTGCCATTGACTGGCTGAAACCGTCTTCACGACTTTGTTTGTGAGCAGATGAAATTAAGTGTATATGTGAGGAAATGTGTGTGTGTGTGTGTGTGTGTGTGTGTGTGTGTGTGTGGCTCACCTGTATCTCCAACTGCTGAACCACCTGCATCTGGACTCGGCACTGGGCAGTGCTGCGGTCATCCAGGGCGTGCTCATTGTTCAAGTGCCTGGAGGTGAGGGGGAAAATGTAAAAGGATCCTTGTTTAGTCATTTTAAGGGGAAACAAGTTAACCAAAAAAAAAGCATGGAGATCAAAACTCTGCTCGTGACAATTCAGTAAAGATTTTTGAGCCACACTGAATTGATAAAAGTCATTGTGTAACCGATTCACAGGTTCTGGATGATAAAGTAACCAAACTCATCTCTTTTGCTTTTATTTAAACTGAGTTATGAGCTGTTTCCGTGCTATGAAAATAAATTAAAATCTTGGAAGTTTATTTTGTCTAGTGAAGGACGCAACAGCTGTGTTTTGTGTGTGTATACTTCATTGGTGCTTAGTGAGCCATGATCCAAGACAACCACCTGGATATGAGCTCATGTGTTATCACACAAAGCCTTATCTGAAGACTTTCTGTTAGCTAAACTCCCCGTATTAACACTGATGTATGTGTGTGTGTGCGTGCATGCGTGTGCGCGTGCGTGAATGTGTGTGTGTGTGAATGGTGGCGCTGTTTGTTTCCTCCAATGTGGGAGGACCCGGGACCTTCTGATCTTTCCCAGCTCGCCCCTCCCTGTCTCCCTTCCTCCATCCCTTTCTCTCTGCTCTGTCATCACCAAGGTTATTCACAGGTTGCCGCTGCCTGCATGGTGTGTGTGTGTGTGTGTGTGTGTGTACTGCATGTCACAGCATGAGTGTGTGTGCTGGTAAACCAGAGAGAGTTTTGCGATATCCTGTGGTGTTAACTTATAATCTGAATAATCTTCACAAAGCCACTTTCCTGAATTGTTTATTGTGAAAATGTACATTTTACAAGGGGATGTGTGTGTGTGTGTGTGTGTGTGCGCACATTACTACTTGAGTGCGTGTGTCTTTAAGAAAGCACAAAGTTAGGCAATATCAGACTAGAAATGAAACAAAAACAATGATGTCATGCCGTGGCTAATCCAGGCAGATAGACGGCTCAACACAAGTGCACGATAATAATAACAAAAACATGATCTCACCCCTCTCTCTCCCTTTTTTCACTGCCTCTTAAGCTCTCTCTCCTTCTTCCTCACCCGCACTTCTGTCCACTCTCCCCTTCCCACTCGTCTTCCCCCGCAACTCCCCAAATGCCTGTGATTCACACTCATTCCAACCAAATCTGCCCCCAAAACCCTCCCTTCTCTCTATAGCTAGGCCATAAACAGTAGCAGGGGTTTTTATTTTTTTTTTTTTTGCGATGTGTCCCGACAATGAGGCTCTGTTTACTCCTCTGAGTGCTGGCAGACAAGGCTTTAACCCACATTACACCCAGCTCCACCGACCACAGCCAGAGTATTATACCAGAGGACTGGAGGAGGGAGGGGAGTTGGGCACGAAGAGGAGAAGAGAAGAAAGGCTTGAAATAGTGGAGTGTCTCCCTTCTCTGTTCTCCTGCTCTACCCTTTTCCCTCCTGGGGCGATGACTAAGGCTGGCTGCAAGGGAGTGCACTGTCGGACTGACGGCATTATCTGTCACTGTCTCTATTTTTTTCATCTCTCTCTCTATCTCTTTCTTTCTCTCTCTCTCTCTCTCTCTCACACACACACACATACACACACTCTTTCACCCTATCTCTCTCTCTTCTTCCATCTGCCCTGGGGCTACGTGAAATGAGACACCAAACAACAGCTTTCCTCTCCAAACTTTCCCAGCCTGCCTGCGCGCTTTGATCTGACTGTCCGATGCCATCACAATCACCACGCACACTTCTCTGATTATGTGTGTGTGTGTGCGTGTTTGTGAGTGTGTGTTTAAGTATGAGTTTCATCACCCAGGCTTATTAATATCTCCATTGTTCAAATAGCTAAAAGTTCCACATAGATAATGAGAGTGTGAGTTTGTTTAGGGCTTCATTAGAGGCTTGTGAAGCCTTCGTTAGCAGCCATAGTGCCATGGGGAAGTCCACTCTGTGTGTGTGTCTGTATATGTGTGTGTATGTGTGTGTGTGTGTGTGTGTTTGTGTGTGACAGAGGAGGAGGTAGCAGAATGTCAAGACCAGCTACTGCATTAGCACACCCCAGTGACTCCAAACGGGCAAATAACTTGATGGGTGCAGAGTGGATGAGAAGAAGCTGATGAGCTGCTATAATTTTCTACTTTGGCAAAGAAACAACCAGTTTGACCCCTCGGACAACAGGTAACACCACACAAACACACCCATATGAATTAACTTACATATTTAGATCACTTTTGCTCATTTGAATCAAAGCAACAAATGGATGAATACAATTCAAAACATGGAACCAATAAAATGTGAGTGTGGAGCGATGGAGAAAGATGATAAAAACTGAAGCAGGAGCTCAAAGAATTTCTTGAAAAAACAAAAACAAATACTCATGCCGAGTGTGCGTGCATACCTGTGTGTGTATGTGGCTCAGAGAAAATGTGATGTAACAGATTGCAAACTGTTAAATTAGTGCAGTGACGCAAAACACAATTGATGTACATGACTGACACTTAAAAATGTAGCTTCTCTTTGCTCTGCCTCATCTGTTGTCCCTAATGGTGATCTGAATCAGAGACAGAGCTTTTAAAGTAAACTGAAAGAAGTTTTAATGTGGTTTTAATCCTGGTTTGCGGTCAGTGAGACTGAAGAGTATGACTGTGAAAAATCTGCAGAGGTTTGCATATTATCACCTAAATTGGAAACAATGCTGATGGCACTGTAAACAAAAGCAACCGAGGAGGAGGAATTTGCTGATCTTTGCAGAGCTTGGACAAAAGACTATGATAATAGCAACTATAGACACATCCAAGATCTTTAAGGATGCGTAAATGGAAAAATGACAAGATTGGGGTTGAAAACAGAACCTCTGCCCATTACTGACTTTTTCCAACTACAGTATTTGACATACAGATCGCAGGCACATTCTTATTCTAACTGAAAGTACTAATGTGTGGATACAAACATCCTCCTCAAGCGACAATGTATGTTCTCCATTGTGATCTACATTATTTTCATCTGTGATTCCAGCCGACGCATCCCATAACGTCACATTTTCGGTTGGTCGCTAACTTACTTGATGAACTGTCCCATGTCCTCACACAGTGCTTCACAGCCGGGCCACTTGCACTCTCCGTGGCCGTAGAGAGGATGGGAGCCGGCGTGCTCCTCGTGACTGTGAAGAGAGACACACACGCAACAAAAAAAAAAGAGACATCAGTGAGACAGTAGATTTTTTTTTTTTTTTTGCGTGTTGTCAAAACAAACAGCACGTAAAAGCATTTTTTCAGCATTAGAAAGCAAAGCAGAATATGCCACACTCTCAAACACACGTGCAAAAATAACATTAGCAGCAGAAGCATCAATACGGCCATCTGAGTCTGGTTAGCAGTCATTAGTTTGTGCAGTTCACAGAGCCAAGTGCAGAGAGAGGAGGTTAGAGCAGAGTGGGGTCAGTTACAGAAGCCACGCAAATAAGGGAATCCGTCCAGCAACCTCAGAGGCGCATTCTTTAAGTCCATGACCTGTCTCTCTGTCCTTGGCGTATGCGTCGTGCATGCGTGTGTTAGCGTTGGTGTGTGTTCTTACGTTTCAGGAGTTGACAAAGAGTCGGCACAGGACCAACCAGCCATGACTGATTGGCGGCCGCTGCCGTCATGTGCTGGTTTTTCTTTTGTGGTGAGCTTGTGCACGTGTGTGTTTGTGTGTGTATCTGTGCATATTTATGAGCGTGTGTGTTTGTTGTATGTGTGTGTGGCGATGAAAGACTGGGCCAGGTTTGGTTTGGGCCAAGGATAAAATAACTGTATCCTTGCATGTGTGTATGTAAGCGTGTGTATGTGTGTGTGTGTGTGTGTGTGTGGCAGGTCCAGTAGCAGATGTGGTTCAGACCTGGACCTTTGCCGGCGACTGCTGTCTCCACATATATTTACATGACTGTGTGTGTGTATTTGAGTGTGTGTGTGTGTGTGTGTTTTTGTGTGTGTGCACTGGGATGGGGATTCTCCCAAATCAACATCAGAAGGTTGTCTAACAAAAACCATTTGTCTCACAGATGGAAACATGTCTCTCTCTCTCTCTCTCTCTCTCTCTCTCCCTTCGCTCCTTCGCCTCTTCCTGATCATATGTGCTGGCTGGCTGAGGCTGGAGCTTGTGTGCATGTCTTAATGTGTGTGTGTGTGTGTGTGTGTGTGTGTGCGTGCGTGCGTGCGGGTTGTGGTTGAGTCAACTCAGAAGCAGCTCAGACAGCAGACATGACAAACTGCTGGCAACCACATTCTCCTCCACATCAGCCATGCATTAGCTTAGCAGGCTAACACACTAATGCTACCCCCTTCGTGCTTGTATTTAAGCCAATTCTGCAGCCTGCTGTGGCTGCAGTACGACAGTGCAGACATAAATATGCAACTAAAAGAGGCTCCTTTAATTAATAACTGTGCACCGACCCTCAGCCCCTCCAAATTGATGTGGGAAGTCAGGGTCCACAATGCCCCTGGAGCAAGCAGTGAATCAGTGCTAAAGACTCCTCCAACCACCCCCAAATAGTGTTTCCTCCTGTCTCAGTCTTGTCCACTCCTGTGTGTGTCATGTGAGAGTGTGTTTGCTACTCACTGGCTGCTGGGGGGTTGGCTGCCTTTGGAGTAAAGGGGGACATGGTCATCTCCGCTGTCTGCCTTGGTGAAGGAGGATATCCACTCAAACAGTCTGGCTCTTAAAGACGGAGACAAGCCCATGAGCAGCCAGCACAGCCCTCATATGTTGTAGAACAAGTACACCCAATGACATGCATTCTGATGTGTCGACGCAATAACAAGGGTTTTATCTATGAAGCGTTTTTAGGTGTACACATATAGATGATTCACAAGGTAAATCTGCTGCAAGAAGGCCTGCATCCACCATCCTCTCCTCTCTCCTCCTCTCCACTGTACCGGCATGTGGTTGACAGCATACTGGCAGAACACGCTGAGCCCAACACACATCCTATCAAATGAGCTGAGAGACTTTTACACCCTTGTGATGTGTGATATGCTGCGTGTGCGTGTTTTGTAACTGCGTTTTACGTGTGAAGGAACGAAAGGACACCTAAAAGTTAAAAGTCCGAAAATGACATAACAAGAGTGTGTGAGTTGGAGAGACTACGGGTCACACAGAGGGGAAGACACACTATCACTAGGTGGGTGTTTGAAGTGTTCTGACATACTGTGCATCACCGTACCTGTCTCTCTTTGGGGTGTGGCTCTGTCCGTTGGCCAGGCTGTGCAGTGGGATGTGAGCGCTGGCAGCTTTGGGGAAGGCTGAGGTAGAATTGGAGCTGTTGGTGCTCAAGTCCAGGCCCTCGGCCTGTTTTAGGGCCTCCTCACTACTCGGCACCCCCGACACCTCCTTCCACAGCTGTTGGAGGTCTGACGGACACATCGCTGCAGACAAGGAACACATTTTACTTAGCACCTAATACACTCGATCAGCTTTGTATGTTCAGTGCAAAAGTGATTATAGGATATTTAAGTTAAGCTATATCAAACAAAGCTAAGAAGAAACACAGTTAATAAGTCAGGTGAGACAATATTTACAATTCCACCCACATAAAGACACACTGTAAATAACTGAGGGCTGTGAATAACTGTTCTAATGCACATAAAACACTTATGTGTAACTATTTCAGTCCCCTGGGAGCAGTTACAAGAGGAAAACTAAAACAGACAAGAGGTTAATTTCTGCATGGTTTTTCTTACTTTTCCAGATATCGTCTATTCCTTAACTACTTCCTAATTCTTGTTGGCAATTGCTTCTGTCCACCAGCACCGCTGCTCCTGTCACTACTGCTATTTGTCTTAACTGGGTGGGGGCACATTTTTGAATTCTTTCTAGTCGCAGCTTTGTTATTTCTGCTCCAATTTCACAGAGACGCCTAAAAATGCCTCAGCCTACTTCACTGGATCTTACCATGTACCTACACACACTTGCCCACATGTGCACATGAATGTATGCAGCCAAACACACACATAGCTGTGAATGCACACACATACACAGATCTCGCACCAATCCAAATATTATGTCTGCTTTGTCTGCATTCTTCGTTGGTCCCGCCAAAACAAAAGTTCTCACTCTGGAGGAATGAGGTGGTGTGAGCATAGATTACTGTGTGTGTGAGCGTGTGTGTGTGTGTGTGTATTATCCAAGAAACTCGACCAATCTGTGGACACACCCAGAGAGTGAAAGTATTAAGTTGTTAAGAGATTGTTTGATTAAAGTGTTTCCTCTTTTTTACTTGTCAAACTAGAAATATTTGTTATATTTCTCATCCATTCGATGAGAAATATACAAAATCTCTAACTTCAAAGGAGAAAAGAGATTCTTGGGGAAGTCAGTTTACTGAAAAGTGTAAAGCAAGTAAACACAAGCTGTAAGCAGCTGTGAGCGGAACAGATTTGTATACAAAAAAAAAATCCAGATTTTGTGTGTATTCAGGTGAAAAGTTGTTTTTAAAAAAATAGCCTACAGCTAGTGCTGACAGAAACACAGTATATGAGAGGATGAGAGTGCTTTTGCTTTATGTTAAACTCAAAAACAGCCACATCTGGCTGCTAGAGTCGTATTTATTTTACATTAATGCGCGCAGACAAATGAGACGTTACTTCAGAAGGTGCAGCCTTACAGGGTGAAGCCAATTCTAATGAATTTTTTTTTTTTTGCATGAGATTTCAAAAAGTCCTTCCACACTCTGAATGCTCAGTCTGTACTTCAACAAAAAAAGAAAATGGTTGATTGTTATTAGCATTGGTTCAGCGGTTTTCCCGTTTTCAGATTTCCACGAATTGCCTCCATCTTACTGCAGTAAAAGAAATAAACAAATACCAAAGCAGGACCCCTCATGTCACCCCAACCCCCCCCCATACCAACTACCCACCGGATACAACGGTCCGTTGAGGCGGGGCAACAGTGTGTGTAGCTGCTGGTGTTTATGCATGTGTGTTTGTGTGTTTGTGTGGCATGGCTGGCCAGAGGAATGCTCTGGCTCACGCCTGGCTGAGCCGTCACAATGGACCGGCTCTTTCACACTGCAGGGAAATTCCACTCTGATACAGAGGGAGAGAGAAAGAGAAAGAGAAGGACATGCCAAAGCCAAATGTTTGCAACTGTCTGAAAAATTACACTCTTCCATCCAAAGATACAGCCTCTGTCTTTTGGTTTGTTTTCAATTTGCATCTGCTCCTTTTTTTCACACTCTCTGTAAACTGGTAAATCCACAGTTCCACCCTGCACATAAACACATGAACGTGCACAAATTATACTGAAGTGTCCCTGCATGTTTTGGGGTGTTGCACTAAGTTCATTTGAAATGAACTTTTCAGAAATAAAAATAATTCAGATGAGATGACTATGAGAGTTTGTGCATGTGACTGCATGTGACTGTGCACGAAAGAAAAACAGAGATCAGACGGACGGAGGGAAGGAAACTGGTCTGTTTGGTCAACTCAGTCAGCGCTTTAGCAATGTTACGGCCACTTTGGAGCCCCTAAAGCAATCTCTGTGTGTGTGATAGTGTGCATGTGCGTGTTAGACATTACGAAGAAAGTAGACAAAGACACACACATTCTGCATACAGGCATGTTCACCGAGGGCGGGCCAGTCAACAGTCAACTTTTATCATTTTTAACCGTGCTGACAAAATGAAGGGACTGTGGGAGAAGTTACACATAGGCACAAAAAAGAAAGTGGGTACAGTAATAGCA
>JAPZDZ010000012.1:16800465-16811705 GCA_029783805.1 Acanthurus tennentii | reverse complement strand
CAAATAAATTACTAGCTTCCTAACTTTAATAACAAGGAGTAATTTACATTTTATTGCATGAAAAGCCAAAACTGTGAAGAAAAGAAAGAGGAAGTATTTTCTGAAGAGGAAAATTTGTTGTAGTTGCCTCTAGGTGAGACATAATTTCATTTATAATCAGAATATGCATTATAAGGAAGATAAAGTGAATAGATTTAATATTACCTGAAAATGAGCAACAGCGGCGCACAATAATAAAGGGTTACAATGGATTCAAAAAATGGTGGTGTGAAAAATATAAATAAATATATATCAAAGTGGACATGATATAATTTTATACATCGGCTTTCAAGTCGGGCACTTTGCATTTCCTAGTTAATTAATAGATTGGATCAGAGCGAGTTTAATCAAATATAATTGAATAAGTCCACAGTAAAAACAGGCCAGACTTTAAAGGAGACATGCGGAGAAAATGATAGCATGTCCACTTTTCAAATTAATTGAATTTTAGTACTTTTGAACTTGGTCCAAGCTGTTACAGAGGTAATTAATTCACATCCTATCCAAAAGTGCTAAAACAAGATGATATCCCTGAGCATTCACACACACACACACACACACACTCATACACACATTTTTCTTTCAAAAGAGCTAAATAAAAATCAACAGTGTTGCACACCAATGCCTGTCTATAATATATTCCATGTAATTGTTAGTTTTCTGTTCTTCTTGCTCTTTTCTCCTTACTTTTGTCTTACAGGCCACAACTAAAATATTAATAATTTCTAAGGCGGTTCTCATTGTATTAAAAAATGTCTCCTTTATAATTTATCAGAGAAAGAAAAATCTTTGTTATAGTGACAAGCATGCTAATTAATAGAAGTAGAAGGAACATTGAGAGAAGTCATACTAATTTGGAACATGCTAATATTAATAGAATAATTTATGGCGCAGTATAAATAAATTAATAGAGTATTTCGTTTGAAAAAGGGATGCCTTCGATTCAATTTAGGAGAAAAGAGCAAAAGAAAAAAAAAGGTCTGCCTCTTGGACAAGGACATTAATAACAGTCCTCTAACACCAAAAGAAAAAGGGAAGAGACAAACTAAACATGCATGGTTCACTTTTAAAACGCATCAATATTTCAGTCAGCTAATGAAAATTGGATTAGCAACACTTGTATTTCCTGCCTTGTTATTTTCATTTACTGTTTCGGGACTTTTTGACTAGCAAAATCATGCAGAATCTGCGAAGGAGGAACATTTAGACTTTTTTTTTTTTTTCTCTATAAATGAGATGCCTCTTACTCTTCCCAATGGCTTCATGTAAACTAACAGCTGTGTGTCAGGCAGTGGGTGAGAGAGGAAGAGAAATAGATGGAGAGAGAGAGAGAGAGTAACAAAGACTGAGAGTGAGAGAGAGAGAGAGAGAGAGAAGTGGACTGGGTCATTACCATCCTTATTACTCCTCATTAAAATACACCCATCACAAAGACATTCTGCTGTTTGAGCATGTGTGAGTGTGTGTGTGTGTGTGTGCCTGCACGCATACGCATGTGACCGAGCAAGTGCATGCGCGTGTTCCTGGTGTTCCTGATGTGCACATGTGCGTCCTTATGCAAAAGTGACAAAAAAAGAACAATATAATTGGAGAAATGTACGCAGTAATAATAGGTATTCAGAAAATGATAATTCATATTAAACAGGGTGCACAAAGTCAGCCTCATTTGCATGTTTTAGATTATATGCATTTCAAAAGTAATTTCCGCAGGGCATATGAATGACATTAATTCCCGGGCGGGTTCTGCTATAGACCTCAAACTATCAAACACTCAAACATTTAACAGATGAAAAAAAGAGGGAGCTGGTGCCTTGGCAAGGGGAGATTTCAAGGTTAAAGTATTTGAATGTGAATTTTTAAACTTCTGTCTTGGTTTGTTTAAAGTTGCTCCACAGCTAGACTATAAGAGCTCCATTAATTTGGAGATTCACTGAACCACAGATGCTTTTTTTCTTACTCAGCTGTATGTGCGCATATATATGCGTGCGTGTGTGTGTACGCACGCGTGCGCGTGTGTGTGTTTTCCTGTACCAGTCCGAGAAAGACACCTCTCCTCCTAATCCACCACCATTTCCTCAGCAATAAGCCTGAATTGGTCTGACTCACTTTGTGAGTCATGTGCTTGTGTCACTTTAGAAGCAGACTAGCATGATCCAACAAAGAGAAAGAAAAGACGGAACTCCAATAAGCCCACACTAACTGACCTCAAGTGACGGGAGGGGGGGGGGCAAGAAAAAGTGATGAAAAGGAAGAGGAAAAGTATGTGGCGAGGGAACGGACGGGGGACAATGGGGAGTGCGGGTGGAGGCAGAGGGAGACAGAGGGTTCCCTCTTCTCTACTGTTCATGCCGAGAGGAAGACCCACGGGCAGGAAACAGGCTGGATGAATGTGTGATTCCAGTGGAAAACTCTGGATGCCATGGACAACATTCTTCTCTTATTAGGGAATCTGGTGTGCAGCCACATTATAGCGCTTGACTCATTACTGCATATGTGTGTCTATCAGACAGACACACACACACACACACACCATCAAGATGTTCCCCACTTGTTATTCTCGCTAAGTTTTGGCCAGAGCATTGAGTCATAGCCACAGAGGAGGGGGAAAAATAGCGAGAAGAAAGCGTACAGGACGGGAAAACTAAAGGGCTCGGCATGTCTGTGTCTTGTTTGTGGTTTTGTCTTTATCTGTAAACAGAGCTGCTGCTGTGAGTATGTTTAGCATGTCATTATCTCATTAAGAATTGATGGCTTCTGCACAGTCGGCTCAAACTGTTTTGTTTGTGAGCGTTCAACGACTGATGTTGTACAAACACAACAACCACAGAACACACATATCCCACAGTGCAGCTGACACACACTGTTGCGAGGACATGGTGGCAAAAACTCTCAATGAATCAACATGCATACATTCCCTTATCTAACAGCATCATCCATTTCAGTTGTATGTAAATCTAAAAACGTAGATTTAAAGGAAATTCACTGACGGACGAAGGTGGCTCCTCTCCCTCCTCATCAGTGCCTCCCTCTCCTGTCACTGTGTCCCCTTGGCCACCTTTTTTTTTTGTTGCTGATGTTTAAGCACTCTCAATGATGTGAAGCATTTTGTGTAAGCAGACTTCAGAGAGTGAAAGGGGGGGTAGCGAGGAGGAGAGGGGGAGCATATCTAGGGGCAATAAAAGTGGGCTAATTGGGGCCTGGGAAACATGTTTGTTTTCTCGCTTGTTCTTTTTTCCCCTCTTTCATTTTTTTTTTTTTTTTACTCAGCCAGTCACAGTTGATCTGCTCATCTGAGAAGGACGAGAAGAAAAAGCAAAGAGGATTAGATTCTGGTAAGACACAAATTGTTCCGCGCGCACACACACACACGCACGCACAAGTGTGTGCACAGATTGGGTTTAACATGCCATAAGGCAGCCGTGGGGTGTGTGTGTGTGTATTGAACAAGATCTGTCTGTCTTCACCAAATGACCAACAGGGTGCTGGGCCCTTCATTGGTCCACTCACGCCTTATCGATACGCTGCCGCTCGGCCTATTCAGCAGCAAAGAGCTTTCCTATGGCTGCAGCTCAGCACTGGATCAATGCTATGAGCAATGCAGACAAACTGCTGCTAAACAGACTGGCCCCTGCCTCGAAAAACCCGCCACCACATCGGCTCCCCCAGGCTCGGATCGTTCGCCTAATGGAGGTCTCCGCCGGGGCCCCCGAGGGCCCCTTTACTACAAAACAGGCCCCCAAGGAGTCAGCCTCCTTCTCTTCTCAATCTCTCATACTGTCTTCCCCCTATCCCTTGATTGTTTCTCCATCTGCAACGGCTGTATCGACCTCCGCCTCTTTAATCAGGAGCGCTGACTTATTCTCATGTGTGTGTTTGCGTGTGATCACAACAGCCATACTAATGTGGAGTGGATACGTATGCGTTTCAACGGCTGACTGTAAAAGTCCAGCTTGACTGGTTCAGGTAGTGAAAAAGGGAGAAAAAAAAAAAGTTCTCCCTCTCTCTCTCTCTTTTTTCTCCCTCTGTCTCACCCTTCCCCTGAACGTTGCTGGGATCCCTCACCACATGACTCCTGACTAGTCATTCTTCTCGCCCCTGCATTTGTCTACTTTAATAACAGTGAAAATAGCAAGGGATGAAAAAAGAGCGATGGAAAGAACCTGCATATTTGTCATTTCCGATTGTTTACCTTTTTCACGGCAAATTGATTTTTACATCTCCTGTTACTGGAAGCTCTCTGGGCTCGACTGCCAGGCCTGTCTGGCTCTGGCCTCAGCTGCCAAGCCCGTCTCTGGGCTTTATGACCTGGCTCTGGGGAGGACTTTAAAGGCTTTCAACTCACAAGTCATTTCAATGATACAATACTGCTTTTGTCCTAACCACCTTTGTTGTTTTCTTCTCTTTTCATCTCTCATTCCCCAATCTATTTTTACTGGCTGCAAGTAAAAGCCACAAAGACTCATGCCTTTTTTTTTTTGGTTCATATCTGTTTGTTTGCAGTAAAGGTGGACTTGTTGCATCATGGAGGGTTGACAATTAAACAGAAAAGATGTGCTTTAACTCACACAAACACACACACACACACACTAAAAACCCTCCGGCTGACATTTAAGGCTCGCTGTGGGGCGAGCCTGGTTGAAGCAGGCTTGAGTTTCACTGTGGTGGCTGGGCGGTGCGCTGTGGTTCGGGTCTTCCTGGGTTCTGGTAGGACTGAGGTTTGCCTGCAGGGACCTCCAGTGAGCCAGGCAGCAGGCCTGAGCTAAACTGAGGCCAGGGCCAGGAATAGTCCTCAGTGCAGAGGGCAGGCCTAATGGTGTGTTTGTAAGGGCGAACCCAAACAAACAACATGCAGTTTGAATTGAAGGACTGACTGAGGCTACGGCCAGATGCTGTCGAACGGGAGAAACACACACAAACACACTGCGTGTATGTATACAGAGGAGCAGTGGCTGAAATAGACTTGTGGCAAAAAAGAAGCGCACCACGTAACTCCAGGCTAAAATCATAGCATCAGCCTCAGCACCACACATGTATCTGGACTTCTGCCTTGCACACAGCCACCAAGTGCGTTTTGCGAGTGTGTGTTTGTGTGAGTGTGTGTGCGTAGTCATGCTAACTAAGGTCCCAGCATTTCTCTCCATATTCACACTAATGAGAGAAAACGGCCAGAAAACCTCTTCTGTAATTACTCCCTAGGGATCAAGGTTTCAGCACGGCCATGGTGCATAAACAAATACATGCACACACACACAACCACCCACACACACACACACACACACAGAAACAGTACGCTGACGCATTTGAAACAGCAGGCTGACATTTAAATGTGTTCACCTGTTGAAAAGTGTGTGCATGGGAACACAAGTGAAAGAGAGGATAATTCGGATAATAATATCATATCATTATGGAAGGTAAGGACATCTGCTAATTACAACTCAAACAAGCGATTGCAACCGTGTATGTGTGTACGTGCATGTGTGTGTGTGTGTGTGTACATGTAGTAAAGGGTATTTCAAAAACAAACATTAACACCATCACCTCACAGTACTCAACTTCGCCTACACAGAATGGTTGAACTCAGTCCGATCTCTTGTAAGGACAAATCTAAATGGAGCTTCGGCATAAAAACACTAGTCTTGCTTTATGTGTGTGTGTGTGTGTCAGAGAGAGAGAGAGAGAAAGAGGGGGAGACTGACAGAGAGATAATAGGGCAAACATAAGGTCAGTGTTTTTATGAAATCGTTGTCTTTGTCACAATGCATCAGTTCTGACTTTTCTGCATTTAATAGCGCCTTTAATTCAGCCAATGTTAGCCTGCAGCAGCTTTTAACAACTACAATAGTCTTATTCAGCACACACACTCTCTCTCTCTCCCTCACACACACACACACACACACACACACACACACACATACAAACACACACCATATTTGAAAACCTGCTCACACTCAGACAAAGAAGCAGAGATATACGACAAAATCAGGCAATCATGTTTTTTTTTTTGTCTGAGAGTGAATAGTTGAGAAGGGAGTCTTTGAGGCACGCACACACACACACACACACTCCCTGCCCAGTGTTTGTGGTGGCGGAGCACAGCTGGTAACATCTGGATGTATTTTAGAAGTGTTTACATTTCCAAAATGCTGAAAAACTACACAGAAAGAGAGAAAGAGAGAGACAGAGTTCTGAAAAACACTGCAGGTGCCAGGAGTGTAATAAAGAAAGGAGCAAGTCCCAAAAGAAGATTGTTTAAAATCTATCACTGTGCAGTTCACTTACACACACACATGCTCATAACCATCAGCCAATTGCTGTTATTGCCATAATCCGAGTCCAACAATAACTGACATCTGGTGCACTAATTGGCAGACTACATCTTCTCTGTCTGAGTTTTGTCCCATCAAGCTTCCCTTACCGCAGCTGCTCGAATGAAAACGGAGACTTTGCGCTTCGGCTTCTCTACACGCCGTGTCTTTACTGCTCACCAGCTGACAACCACGCTTACGCACTCGCCGCTACACGCACAACACAGCAATTTCCACTGACACGCACGTACGCAAACACATATGCAGATGCTTGAACTGCAGACGCAGACACACACAACACACACACACAAAACAGCTGCATTTCCATTTTACTTCCCCTAAATGACGAAAACACAAAAACAGTTGGACTTCATTCAGTCTAATCAAAGCTGACACCGAGTACATCTCTGTAAGATGACGTCAAGAACGAAGAAACGCGCACGCCATCGCACACACTTGCATACACACCCGCACATGCAGTCTATAGGATGTAATTTCAGTGATTGGGTGTAATTTACTGGTGTAAGTTGAAACCAGACAGGGCAACAAAAGTGATCCCTGCCAGATCAAAAACAAACCATACACACTGGGGTGGGGTGGGGTGGGGGGTGGCAGCATACCCACACATGCATACACATACACACACACACACTCGCAATACACTCAAGGTATGCTGGAAACTGACACGCTCACCCTGACTTGAGTTCTTTTCTCTTTGTTCTTTAGAAAAATAGAAAAAGACACAAGTTGTGTGAGCTTTTAGAAAAATGGCGGTGTGCTTGAATTTACAAGAAACGAGCATTTGAATATTGTCCCACGCAACGTGTCCTTGGGATCACTCTAATCCTCTCAGGTATGCCACTTTCCCATGGTCCAACCTAACCTCAGCACGCACGCGCGCACATACACACATACACAGGGGAGATTATTAAAGCGACCTCGTGGCACATGGACGTTCCTGATGGATTTAACATCAGGAATGATTGTTAACTTTTTAGGACTAAAAAGACTTGGAGTGACTCCTGAGAAAAACCGAGCTCTTCGCCAGACACATGGATCACATGACAACTGGGCCGCAGAAGCACGGACCCCTGGGAAAACGGCACAGTGCCATCTCTCAGATCACACAGGCTCAGGAGCCTTAGCGGTAACGACGCCGCGCAGCTCCATCATATTTAGGTATGAATGCGCCATTCACATGTGGGGAAGGTTGAAGTGGTTTTTGACGTGAATATGTGCATCACAGTCAAGTGGTTAAGAAAAAAAAAAAAAGATAATCTCCGTGAAATAAATTAAACCTATTAAGAGGAACATATGCTCAAGGTGACAGGAGAAATTAATTTGGCTCAACTATTGAGACCCATACCTCCACCCCACTATAGGATTTCTACCAAACTAATTATCACGCTCCACTTTCAGAAATAATAAGGAAAGTACTTAATAGGTTAGGATTCAACCCTGCATTCATATGTCCATTTAACATCCCTGCTTTCATGCCCACACACTCTTGCCTTAATGCAATTTCACATCCGTGATTTAAAATAGGGAAAGGAATTATATTTCAAGTGGTGTCAGGATTAGAAAATACAAGCAGTGATATTAAAATACTGTAAGGTCTTCTGTGTGCACGCCGAGCCTTTCTGAGTGGCTGAAGCGGTGGTAAAGATGTTAAATAATGTTTTTGTCACAGTTTAGGACGACGGAGGAATTACAATGAAAACCACAGATCTCTGATTAGTCTTCTCTCACTGTATATTAATTTTCGCTCCCTCTCTGCTTTATGCTGGTTAGGAGTTTTAATTTTTAAACAGAGCACAGATATGAAAAGACCCCCAAGTGTGTGCTCCCGCGCCAGCAACCCAGCTCTGTTTATCTAGTCAGCCATTCGCTCCAATTATAACAACATCCAAATGCAACTATTGTTTCACTCCCAACATTCTTTAAAATTAAAATCACTTTTTTGTGTTTTTTATCCTCTTACTTACGCACCACTGCATTTGCATTTCGGCGCCTCAGGCCACGGAGAAGTCAAAATGCAGGTTAGGCCAGTTTTCTTCATCATCGGTGCAACAAAAGTTAAAGCATAAAATAAATGAATAAAAAGATTGAGCAAGCTCTTATGTTTTTCATTACTCATTTTCTAAAGAATTTAAAAGCAATGAACATTAATCCTGCATTCGGAGGATCTTTCTGTGAACTCCAGCTCTTTATTTTTTAACTAACATACACCCTCCTGTTCTTCTGCTTATTTCTCCCTGTGTGATATGTTGCTTAGCTCTGTGTCTCTGTCATTTGGTGCCTGTGGAAGGGAAAAAGGCGCTAGTCAGGGAAAGAAAAGGAGTCAATACCCAGATGAGGTCTGAGAGGATTACTGCATGTCACTTCCTCTGAGCACAGCTCACACCACTGAGCGCACTCCACAGAGCGCCAACATGACCACAAACATCTCCCGTCCCCGAAGGCATCAGCTGAGCCACGGTCAGAGACATCAAAATTAAAAAAATAAAAGTATTATAAAAAAAAAACACAGCGAGACCGAGAGGGAGAGGTCTATTAAGGGCTGTGGTTTTCTATTAAACTCTAATGGAGGCGGGGGAGAAAAGGGGAAGAGGAGTTCACATTATCTAAGAGAATTCCAATTAACACTCTCCCCCTCAGTAATTAGCTACTAAAATAGCTAGCGAACAAACCCAAAATCCCAACTCTGACGCCACCGCGCTGCCTAATGAATTCTAAAGTCAGGATGTAGACAGGAACCTGATGCTGAAGATGACAGACGGACGACCGGTCAGAAAAAAACATGAGGTTTATTGTCACAATGCAAATTAAAAATAAAAGAAATGTCTGCCTGTTTATTAGCTCTCTGTCCTTTCTGTTATGGTTTGTGTTACTTTTCTTTTGGACTTTTAAGACAAAAACGACTGAAGTAGACATACTTTAACAGAACAAGAGTAGAGCTAATTAAAAGACACGTATTCAGAGATGAAAAGCAAATATCAGTTACCTCCATGAGGAATTCAAGTTAGACAAGTGAGATAAAATAAGGAATAAAAAAACAAAATAAATGGAGGAGCACACTCCAGGCTTAACAAAATGAGGGGAATGAGGGAGGGAAAGCCAAAGCGACAAAGCCAGAAAAGCAGATATCTTTTAGCCGTCTGCCGCTCATTTGCTCCTTCACTGGTCAGTTCTTCCACTGTTTAATGCAAACAGATGAGGCCTTTTCTCGCTCTTTTTTTCCAAAGCCTTTCTTTTTTAACGGTGGCTTCTTGGCCTCTGCAGTAACGTCAGCACAGCTTCTATTAAAACAGCATGTGTCCCAGACTGCTACACACACACACGGACACACACAGAAAAACGCACACACCCTCTGCACTTGGACGTATTTTTTGTGAACTTTTAACCTCTTTCCATGAAGTGACATCTGGGGCACTGGGGGTTGTGGGGGGGGGTAAAGTTTTGCACATGCAAACATATGCAATCAGGTGCAGGTAGCAGTGCAGGCTGTATCAAGATGTCATCTGTCTGCGGCTTCTATAAGCGACCAGTGCTGATGGATAACAAGACAGAGATAACCTCAATCAGCCAACAACCCAGCTGGACACAAGGTGGGCTGCGGGATCCCACTCTAATAAAACCAGCCTTATTCAGCTGCTTTTTAATATGCGTATGGCAGTCTGTTTCAATTAGACCTCTAACACACACACACACACACGCTCACACACAGCTTATGGACTATACATTTGATCCAGCAAATTCTTTTAATATACAGAGATACCCATCAGGTAGATTTTACACTGATTTCTGCAGCTTACACACATGTAAACGCAGTCGCAAAAACACACACGCGTACCGTGGACACTGGCACATTATAAAAAAAAACACATGCTGTCACACGCTGATCTGTATCTGGACAAGTCAAACTGTGATAAAGTCACTCTTCAACTACAGCAATCGATGGAAGTAATTTATTTACCTCACAAGGCAATTTCTGCTCTGTCTTCAGAGAGAAAGAGAGAGAGAGAGAGGAAGAGAGGGAGACAGAGGGAGATTTGGCAAGCATGTGTGAGTGGTGTGTAAATTAATCTAGCAGCAGTGAGATCCAGAGCCATGTATAAGTCCATAAAACAAGAGGAGGTTAAAGCAGCTCACATCATACATACACACATCAGGCAAAGGTCCAACACCAAAACCACTTCTTCCACAGAGAGAAGAGACATGAAACGTCATCTAGGTTCCATTAATGTGATCTGCTATCCCTGGATGCCACTAAAAAGATGAGGGGGAAAAAAAAAGAACAGTTACGAGTTCTTTCTCTTCCCTTTCCTTTCTTTCTTTCTTGCCTTTTTCTCCATTCAAAAGCAACACGCACGAGGGAGAGAGGCCTGTCCACGGTCCTTAACTTTAACTCAATGAAATAAAAGGCACTTAACTAAGCCTCAATGATCGATACAAACACTGCTGCTGGCTGGTGCTCACACACACACACGCACGCACGCACGCACGCAAGCAAGCACGCGCACACACACATGCAGACGCACACTTATCCCACCTCCTCAGATGCTCATGTATATGCATGTCCATTGTGATTTATGCATCCTGGCGGGGGTGTGAGCCTATCTGAGAGCAAGGCCAACACACAGGTCAGCTCATTTGTAAATCAGTTGCCTATTTATGGATGTGAATGTGTGAGTGTTTGTGAATGTGTGTGCGTGCATGTTGGTGGATGTTTGTGCCCATAAATCTGTGTGTATGTGGCTGTGGGTAGAGGTCAGTGTTGGAAACAGGCTCATAATCACTGTAGCGCCTTCATTCATTATATTTATTGAAGTCTTTCCAGCTTGTGCTCTTAGTGTGTGTAAATCACACAAGTTCTACTCTATGGGTTGCTGTCTC
>JAPZDZ010000012.1:16779207-16796075 GCA_029783805.1 Acanthurus tennentii | reverse complement strand
GGGAGACAGAGAATTCTCAAAGCCACACTTACTGCATAGAACTATCAATTTCCCTTTCTATTAACCCTGTGGGAAGCGAGGGGACGAGGGAGAGGAAGGAGAGAGCAGAGAAGGGGATGAGAGATTCAAATTTGGGATGAAGAGGGGCCACCTCCGTCCGCTCCCCCCGCCATCCACAGCCTCCCTCCCCCCCCCCAGGGTGCAGTCATGTGTTTGGGCTGAGGGGCGAGAGAATTACACCTCCTCGGGATGAACTTGACCCTGCGACTGGAGGTCAAACAAGTTACTATACAGCACAGGCCCCTCCATCCTCATTACCAGCAAATAGGCCCGGCCGCTGTTCCACTAATGCAGACTGTATGTTAATAACCGGCGCTCGAACCACAGCGCTGAGCCGCCGAAAGGCTCAGGGAGAGATAGACAGAGAGGCAGAGGGGCGAGAAGGAGGATGGAGGGAAAGAGAGGAGAGAGAGAATAAGGGCGGAGAGGAGAGAGGGGGAGGGATAAGGAGGGGGCGTGAGCCAGGAGTTGTGTTTCTTAGATCAGCGACTAAGGGCCTGCGCGCCGCTATACAACGGATGACTGTGACGGCATGCCTGCTCTCTGTGCTCCGCTCCCCTCTCCTCCTTTTCTTTGCTCTCTCTCTCTCGCTCTCTCTCACTTCCCTTCCCAACCACCCACCCACCCACCCACCCAGCCTCCACCCAACACCCACCCCCCTCCACCCATCCCTTAACCCACTCTGCGAGCGAAACCCCTCAGGGAGCCGCTCAAACCAAACCCAGCCTTCAGCAAAGTTCGCAGGCAAACTTTTCACAAAGCCCACAGAAAGCCGAACGTCTGCCTGACACCACGAAGCATGCCGGGGGTTTCGCTGCCACTCACCCTCCCTCCTGTCCTCTTTTTTTTTTTTTTTTTGTACTTTAGTCCTTCGTTCCTCTCTCGGCCCCCTCCCTCGTTTATGCCGACTACTTTCAGAGGCTAATGCACTGTTCCTGACTGACCTTTAGACAATGGAAACTTGCAGCAGCAGAAGTTGCAGATTAGGGCTACAGGTTGCATACGGCAGCGTTGACCTTCACTGAGCAAATGGGCATTGTGGTGTCTGCTAATCCAACAAGCCAATAGCCACATTTCAACCTGATATTTAAGGCCCTTAGTCCTATGAGAAAATCTGTGTTTTCTCCATTACTCGCTGATTGTAAATACATCAAAAGAAAAAGCTTCATTCTGGAAATAATAAGGAAAAAATATTAAGTAATAAAGTGTTTCACAGTTGTTTTTCAGTCTCTGTCATTTGTTGTTTTTGTCAGAGATTACTGTCTGAAAACTGTCTGTTTTTGCACTGTGACATACAATCTTTTAGTCCAGGGGTGAGTAGGTGTGCTGACAAAAAACTGCATTCACATTTTATTAGAATCACACCACAGACTGAGTAATATTTATGGACCTAATTCAACACATTTTTTTTTTTTGCAATGCTAAATAAAATTGTTTTTAAGAGTAAAATCACACATACATTTTGCACAAAAGTATTTGGAGTATATGCTAATGTACCATGATAATGACTCCCAAGCAAAATATTCTTATAACAAAAAGTTATAATGAAGAAAATTTTTTGCTTGAAATTTCTCTTTTTGAGTCTTTCAATAATTTTAATCGTTTAAAAACAAACAAACAAACAGTTTCTTAGAGACTGCTCAGAGGGCCATCGATTGACCTTGCGCTGAGTCTTGTCATTTCAGTCATATAGAATAAATTATTTCTTCTGAAATGGGGCCTGAGGAGAGGCAGCAAATGTCGGAGGTAAACTGTGATGACAGCTTGGATGTAATGAAGAGACTGAGGGAACACAGAGCCGTGATAATTAGAGACAACAGGCATGACAGGGGAGAGGACGAGAGAGGGAGAGCACCGACGAAAGAGTGGATGGACAGGAGAAAGAGAGGAAAGGAGGAGAAAAGAGAAACAGCGAGCGTTCAGCCCTGCACAGTGAGTGAGAATCGGGGCTCCGACAGGGAAAAGACACACTTTCCGACCAACCACGGAGGCAGCCCTGGCAACTGCACGCACCCACGCTGTGTGTGAGTGGCACAAAAACATCTTTCCCTGATACATTAAAAAAAAAAAAAAAAAATTAAGCAAAAAAAAAAAACCAGGACTGATAAATGAGTCTTTCTTAGTTTATGAATGTCTCGTTATAAGTCAACCAAATTTGTCTGTGGCAGGAGGGAAAATGTCTGGGTTTAAACATCGTGTTGTGCCTTTGTAGATACAGTGCGGCAGCGTGCATGTGACAGCGGTATATTTGAATGATGCTTTTTCTCTTTTAATCCAGGAAAAAATTGTTTTTAATTAATTGTTAAAAGAAAAAATAATAGCATTTTTTTTTTTTCATTTTAAAACTTGAATTGATGCATTGAAGTTGAAAAAGAAAAAAAAAAAACTATGGTTCATGTTAACAAAAAACTTTTCTTTAATTAATATGAAATCTGATAACAGTAAATTTGAACAGTATCATATGTAGCCTGTTTAGAGTAATTTGAAATTTTTTTCTTGGCTTAAAATTGAGAGTCAAAAATCTTAATACTGTTCGCATCAAAGACAGCTTCTCTGTTGTAGACACACACAACTTTTCCTACTTTTTAACTGGTCTTTTCTTCTTGTTTTTCAGTGCTTTCTCTCTGCTTTCTTTCCCCCCTGACCAAGACTCTGCCGGCAAACCGCTAATGCTGCTTCAAAGGCCAACAGCCCACAACGCAAACACACACACACACACACACACAGAGATACACGCTCTGCCTTCGCTCTCCTCAGGAACATGAGAGCTGGCTCTAATTCACAGGCTGGTAAAGCTGTGGTGGACAGCAATCTTGATCTGGCAGGATTAGGCTACTTTTATTTCCCCGAGAGCCGCGGGGAGGAGGGGAAGAGAAACGGAGGGAGGTGAGTGCGCTTGTGCTTGTGCAGGGTGGGAGGGGGGCTAAAATCCTTCTACAAATGTCAGACAACGAACCAGTGACCAAGGGCTGCCGAGATGCACACACTCACACACACACACACACACACACATGTGCCATCTCACACACTCATAAACACTTCTGAAAAAATCCAAAGTGCCACCCAGAAAAGAGACTCATCACTCTCCGTCTCATCAGTCTGAGAGAGAAGGGATGCGGGGGCAAGAAGGGGAGCAAAGGAGGAGGAGGAGGAGGAGGAGGAGGAGGAGGAGGGAGCGAGGGAAGGAAGGAGGGAGTGAAAGAGGGAGGGAGCAAGGGGGGATTACACAATTATTCAGATAACAGCTGGGTATAATCTAGTGGCAGATGTCTCTCGGTCAACAATGCCCACCACACACAGGCCTGCATGTGTATGCACATACACACTAACAGAGTTTCAATGCCCAGCAAGCAGCCACAGAGTGGAATATTAAAAAAAAAAAAAAAAAAAACTCGGCCGCAGATGAACCAACCAGCACACAACTACTCGACAACACAGCTCTCCATCGCTCCGTCTGGGAAAGTTTTCAGTCTCTGATGCAGATGAGACAATCTACAAAAATAATGACAGAGAGTCCGTTTTTCTCCAGAACAGCGAAATGTCTAAAAAAATACACACGTTGGGAAAGTGACGACCTGTTTGCTTTTCTTCTCCTCCGACAGCCGCCTGAAAAACAAAACCTAAAACCTGAGGAATTCTGTCCGAGGAGGAGAGAGGTGCAGGGTCACCCGGTGATTGACAGTTAATTGGAGTTGCACATGCACACGCACAATGAGTGCACACACACACATGCAGAGCAGCATCCCCTTCGCCTGTGAGCTATCTCCAAGACTCCCGATAGTGGCTCCAGCAGCAACCATCCTTCCCCTCCTGCCTCCACCTCCCCTCCGCTGTCTGAAAGGCCACTATAGAAGCCATAGTGTCTTGCACCCCGCTGGGCAAAGCCAGCACAGTCTCTTCACCTTAAAAGCCACAGCAGAAAAAAGAAGAAGTTGATAGACAGACACAGAGACAGCCTTTGCTGTAGACAAATCATACCCATCAGAAAAGCGATTCTTTCATATTACTTTTAGAAGTTTTTGGAAAAACTAAAATCCCGAGCTTTTTTTTTTCCATTCTAATAAGAAGTATTCTTAATGTGAGGTTACACGCAGAGAAGGAGGAAGGCCCAAGCAAGCGGTGAGAGCGAGCTCTGTCAATCCGTCAACCCAGGCAGCCTATTGTGATTTGGTTTAACACTGGTTAACAGCTCGTCCTGTCAGGGGATGGATCATCCCACGGCGCCTCACATGCTAATAGCTTAAGTAGGCATCCCATGTCCCCCGGAACTAATACCATAAATACTAATACCATAAAAGAGCAGTGCACGGCAACGCTCCAGCCTCACTTTCGCCTGCGTTAGCCAACATCCCCGATACTTTACGGATTAGAAAACATAATGAGATGCATTTAAATGGTTATTACCTCCCCAGTCCAGGATGGCAAGGAACAAGGAAGAGGGGAAAAAAAAAAAACTGCATCGCTAATTTCCTATCATCATATGTTAATGTTAAGAGTCATCTTAGTTGAAGCAATTTAAATGTTCCGACTTAGATCAAAAAAAGAAACGCTGAAATAAATCAGATTAATGATACATCTGATAACTGCCGCTGAAGAGACACATCAGGAATCAACTGCAGATGAAATGAGCAAAGATATTTTTTTGAATTTTAAGGTATTAATATCAGGAATTCATAAGTATAAAACTGATTTGAGTTCAGTCAGGTTGCAGTTGAGTTTATGGGGCCGAGCGCTCCTCCTCTTCTGTGAATCTCAGCATTTTTATCCGAGCGTTCATTCGTCCGCCCGGCAGCTTCTACCGCGGCAGCACCACGGACGAACGAGCACTCGAGAGCTGTGTAACGCGTCTCTACAGTCAGACGGTTTATAAAAAGTGTGTGTATATGTGTGTGTGTGTGTGTGTGTGTGTGCGTACGCGTCTCTGTGTGCGTATCCATAACGTTCTGAGTCTCGCGCTTCACAGCTGTCACCTACCCTTCACAGCCACCCTTTTCAATACACATTAAAGCAGTGCCGCAGAAAGTTTAGTCACATTGTTGTTCTGAGCGAAGCTTTCCACTGATCTACTCCCTCGGTTCCCCCGCTCGATTGACGGCTGCCCTGTCAGTTTGTCGCAGCGCTTTAGAAAACACCAACGGCTCTCTGATGAAGTGCTTACAAAAGGTCATAGGGTGGAGGCGATGGAGGGGAGGGGAGCCGACTACTGAGAGAGGGAGGCAGGGGAAAAGGAAAGGGAGACGGGACAGAGTGAAGGAAAATCCATAACACAAATACAGCTGTCAGAGGCAATGCAGAGTTAGCAGGGGACACAACGACCGATGAGAACATTTTCATGAAGATTCTTCGCGCGAACACAACAGGCGTTTTCTCCTTTTTCCACACACAACACACAACACCAGCGCAGGGGGTGGTGGTTTTTTTTTTCCTGCTTCGGCTGACCATATCGTGTGCACCACCTGACTGCGCCGCTGACCTAATGATCCTGTGTGGCTCTTTCTTTATGTCTGTGAAATCAAACTTGATAGCTCCAACTGCCTGACTTCACGAGTTGCTCTCATTCCCCCAGACTCGGCGGCCACAGCCCCTTCTCCTTCAGCTGCAGCCATGGCCTCAGGTGCCAAGCGCACTCTGGAGAGGCTGATCTAATGCTTCCTCAGCTATAATGACCCGCGCATAAAAAAAAAACCTCTCTGCGCTGTCGTCTCCCTTCGCTTCTACCAGCCTTTCACTCATATGTTCTGTCTCTCTCCCTGCGTCCCTCTCCTGCTTCCCTTTTTCCCCTGCCTGCCCATAGGAAACAGTCTCTTCCGCTCTGAGCTGTTGGGTCACTCCTTCCCACATCCATCAGCTGTTAATGGGACGCTGCTCTGTGGAGCTGGAGGAACATCTCAAAGCCGTCCTGCCTCCATACCAACAAACCCAACAAACACACACACACATAAAAAACTCATCAGGAACGCCTCGACATGTTGATGACCACAGGCTAAAACCACCGTGTCAGGCAAAATGATTATTTTATCAATCTGAGAGGGAGAGAAGTGGGTACACTTTAGAGATTTTTTGTTGGGACAGCGAGTGGGGCTGCTGTCACCGTATATGCCATGACAGCTCTTTTTAAAAAGACACAAAAGGCAAAAAGAAAAGGCAACAAAAGACAACAACTGTTCTTTGTCTCTCACAGGTGGTCAACTTCCTAAAAACCGCTGAAGGCATCCTGCCGCCTTCCCTCCCTGCTGTCCTGCAACTTTCTTGTACGACACCGCCTTCTGACCCATCATAAAAACACATCTCATCTGTGAAAAATGTGCTGGATTTATTATATGCACACACAGAGACAGACAGACACACACACACACACACACACACACGCACACACACACATACACAAGCATTCAGCCCTCAACCTCTCCTAAATAACAGGTTCAATTAGAACCACATGTATAATCAGGCCTCAGTCTAAAGCAATGTGGCGGCAGTTTCACTGTGCAGTCAATCACTGCGATACACATCCAGAACATTCCCTCAACTTGCCGGCTGCCCATGAAGAAAACACCTTCATTTAATCCATTAATTTGTCAATTATATTTCATTAACATTTTTAATAGAAGAAACGAGCCCATTGCTGCTGCTATCATGGTATTCAGAGCCTGCATACGTACATGTGTAGATTTTCACTTTTCAATCTTATTTATCTCTAAAAATTGAACAATTTTTTCCCATCAGAATCACAAATACGCTTCAATAAAATATGTTTCTTTTTAACACATAACTGCACAGCTGTTTTATTTAATCTTATGGAGTCTCCACATTTTCAAGCCCAAAACACATAGCAGCTCATATGCACACACATCTTGCGAATAAAAACAGCTTCCAGACCGTCACCTGAAATAATTTCATTTAAAAACGAGCTTTCACTCCATGCACAGGAATTTTTTTTTTTTGCTTTTCTCAAACCCCATCTAAAGGATATTGAAAATTTAACCATTTCAGCTATTGAGCAGGTAATGCACTAAGTGCTACAATAGAAGTCATCCTGTGAGTATCTATGACGGGTCAAACCCTACATGTATAGCAGAGTCGTATACGGGTGCTCTTCAACATCACTTTGGAGCCAAAAGCCCACTCAGACTTGTGGGTTTGGGATAGCAGGAGGGCTTTAATGAAGAGAGTGCCAGAGATGGAGAGACGGACAGGCGAGCCATCAACGCTACCGACGCACAGGACATTTAAAAACTTCAAATACTGTCCATTTTCACTCGAGCAGGACAGGTGAATTGAGAAAAAAGCACTCCTGTACGCACACACACACCCGCACTCAGATATATACACTCTTCCACACATACATTCACACGCGCTCATGCTGGAGGTAAGGACTCTCTGAGTGAGTTTATGGACTAACACAATCATATTGGTGGCTTTTAATCCTGCTGAAGGGGTTTTAAAAGCGCATGAGATACGTAGCCATTATTGCCTGTCTCTAGACGGTCTCACACATGGCTCGAGTCACACACACCGGCACGCAGTCACTTCACACAGGGCCGAGCTGAAAATCATCATTTAAGTGATGTGTCAGTAAGCATAACAGAAAAACAACTGTCTGCTTGAAAAACTGAGTCTGCAGACTGATAAAAATCAGCAGTCCATGAGCGACTCTTACAAACAATGAAGGAAAACAGGACATGGAAAAGGCACAGCTGCCGAGGGAGGAGGTGGGAAAATAAGCATAGAAGGAAAAGTGTTGAAGTAAGTCAGATGAAAAAAGGTGGCAACACTGAGGCGAACACACAGACATGGACGCACAATAGCCGACAGAAAGCAGAGAGAGTCAATCTGTCTCTGACACCTCTGGCTTCCTGCACATGTACTCTCTCTTTTACCCAAATAACTACTTATGTCTCTCAAATACTCTTTTGTTCATTGTCTCCAGTTATATTTTCATAAAAAAAAGCCTGTTACTGATGTGATATTCTATCAACGAGCAAGACCTCACTCAAAAATGGTGTCTTAACAGTGAGTTTAAGGTGTTGACAAATGCTGAAAACGAAGAAATAAAAAAGAGCTCTTTCTCTACCCTTAACCTCGCTGTTCTCCCTGAACTCCATCGCAGGTTTCATACGACTGTCACGGAGGCAATTTTAAATAAAAAATTTACAAACAACAAAATTGTGTAGTGACCTGTATTTTGTTGGAAATCGTGCCTGCGACTCCAAACATCAGTTCTTTCACAAATACATCTCAGCTTCACTGCACCAGAGAGAAATTAAACAGCTGAAAGAACGTGTACAAATATGAATCACCTTTTCCAAAAGGAAAAAAAAACAAAAAATTAAAATTAAAATCAGACCTGGCTGAATTAATTTTTTCAAATTTCTGGGAAATCATTTCAACAAACTGGGCATATTAGACAATCTATTACAAAGAATTATTCGAGACAGATACATTTCTTCCTGTTTCTAAAATCTGTGTACATTATTTTGACAATATTAGAAAGCTTTTAATATTCTGATGTGCAAATAAAATACATTCAGCCTCTTATGTCTTTGATAAAATTAAGAAATTAATCATCTTAAAATTCTAATCTAATTGTGCTGATTTGAACAAACCACAACAGGAGCCTGTGAGGACACAACTGTACACTAAAAAAAAAAAACCTTCATGAGCAGTTTTTCATGAAACTTAACGGTGAAAGGAAGTTACGTTGTATACACCTATATACATATATACATTCTGCACACACTTTTACACCAAGTGCTCCCAGCCACCACAAAATACCTGCTTTCCTGTCTGACACCAGAAACGTGACAAGGTCATAAAACGTGATGAAGAGCTTTTTCATTCCCGCTGGATCTTCTATTAAAGTGCAATTAAAAGTGTGTCATCGCGTCGCGGAAATGCCACCACAGAGGACAGGAGGGGGGGAGGAGGAGGAGGAGGAGGAGGGTTGCAGGAGGAAGAGGAGGGGAGGGGGGGGGGCACACAACAGGAGAGAGAGGACACAGTAAATAAAATTAATTATGCCAAATGCCCCGGCGCCCATCAATCACGGGGCAATAATGCCCGTGTCAGGGTGTGCACCCACACGGCCTGTATGCTTTTCTCTCAATGACAGACAACTAACAGCAATTAATTGTCATTTCATCTCTCCTTCCTTTTTCTTTTTTTTTTTTTGTCTACAGCTTTTCCATCATGCGGGACCTGAGTCCATCTGACATGTGGGGATGTTTCTGCCTGATGTTTGACAGGCGATTTGATATGGGGAATTTTGTTTAAGAGGGAGGAAAAGTAAAACAAAAAAAAAGAACGACAGTAACTTAAATTTTCACACTTAAGTTGATGTAAGACATTTTGCTTTGTGTACAATTACGCGAATTAAAGGCGCGTTTAAGCTGTTTATTTCATTATGATATGTTATTATAAAAAGAAATTATAGTCCCGATGATAAGTTTTTTTTCTTTTTCTCTAGGAAGAAAGGACAATTTTCCTTTGTGGTATAGGCCTACTTTGAGGCGGTTTATGACTGCAAAAAGAAGGGAAAAACATGGGTCATGCAGAGGTTCTGGTTCAGGCTTCAACCCCCACAATTTCTAAATTTATAATATTGCCTGAGTCAACTCTAAATATGAGAGAATATTTTTATATTTTATCATCCAAAGTAGGCCCCTAATCACATGTATTTGTCTTAAAGCAATACGTTTAATTTGTGGATTAAAAAAAAAACAGATCACAACACTACAGATTAAATCCGTTTTAATATTCTCCGATAAAACCGGAATTAAACTTTTTTTTAACGCATGAACAACTTTTCCCTCCACGTCCTGCTGTCAAGTCCCTCAGCTGAATGTTGTTATTTATTTATGCGTGGAGATTAAATGGTAAATCACATCAGAACTCAGCGAGGTCACACAACGCGGTTCCAATTTCAAAAGTCAAAATGGTTTGAAAAGAAAGTATTGTCCCCTGACCTATTGACTGTGTCCACAAGAAAGCATTTTTTTCTCTCTTTAAGACAAGGGCTCTATTATCTTCAGCGAGGGCTAAAATGCAATTTTTATAGCTTAATTTTAACCGGTGTCGTGTAATTAAAAAACTAAACAAAATTAAACTATTTAGAATTGAAAAGACAGCGTTTAGCGGCTGGAAGTTAGCAGGTAGAAAGCGATGACAAAGCCTTCAGACGGGTGTAAAATTATCACCACATAACCTACGTCGGTGTTTATTATCAAATCCCTTAACGAGTGTTATTAACGGAGACGCAAAGTTAAGTTTTGTTGCCTCCTTTTCAAATCCACTCCCGACATCTTAGTTAATCCTAACCTGCGAGACAAAAAAAAAGAAGAAAAAAAAACTTTGTTGTCTCATGAGCAAAGACTTCGGACAATGACACTTTCTATGAGCACCGCTCCGCGAAACTATGCTCAGATAAATTCTAACAGCGCAAATAAATTCCGACATCCAATTAAAATAAACGCCGATTTGAAATAAACTACGATTTAGACTCTGGGTATTAACACGTGTGAAAGGGACGAAGCGGTCGGGAGAAACTTATTCCACCGTCGATTTTCTTTCTATTGGACAAATCAAATAGCTGAAAAACAACAAGGCTACTTCAATGAAGATTTTTTTAAAAAAAGAAAAACGTGGCTGATGAGTTTAGCGTTCAACACTGCGTCAGAAAAGTCAAAAATAAAGTGAAAATGGACGGAGAGAAGTCTGAGAGGGGAAAACTCCGAGTGTGCACCGCTGTATGACACTCTATAACACCCCTATTACGCTGACTTGAAGGAGTTTCACAAACAATGATGAAAAGTTGCACTTCGATGTTTTTTGGCTTTTCAAGGACTAAATGTGTGTATCAAAGAGTTTCAATGGCAGCACAGAGTGAGGAAAGAGTGAGGAAGACGAAAAAGGGGGTGGGGGGGAAGGAAAGTGTAGATAATGCATCAACCTGTTCTCTTGTTTTCTGAAGAAGTCAACTTTCACGCCAGTGGTTGGACCATGTGGACAGCCCGCTTCTGCTCCTCAAGCCCCCGGCGCGTCCACTCTCTCGCGGCGACAAAAGGGGGACACAAACCGACGGGACGAAAAAAAAAAACTCACAAAAAAAATGTAAAAGAAACAGAGAGGAGAGAGAGAGAGAGACAGAGAAATCTAGGATCTAAGACCGCAGGACCATTACTTTAAAAGACAAAGCGTGCTCGTTAGTCCTTTCCTTTTCCCTTTTGTGTGCGTCCTCTCTCCTCGGAGTGGCCCCTCTGGAGTGAAGTCAGAACAATACTGCCGCTAAAACTCTGGCACTGTGCGCAAGTTGCCGCGGAGAAAGAGCGCAGCTTCTCGTCTTGTTTTGTTGCGTCTGCCTCCTCTGCTATCTCTTCAAGAGGCTCATTCAGCGCGAATAACCTCTCCACCGGTCCTCACTTTTTGGCATCCCGTCTGTTGCTTGCTCGTTCGCTGGAAATCAGGGTTGAATCACCAGGGCTGTGTGTGTGTACACGAGTGTGGAGTGGTGTATGTGTGTGTGTGTTGCGGGGGGACAGTTTGCTGCGCTACCGTAATGCCTCTAAAGCAGGTGCGCGTTTTCATCGCTGCCCTATCCTCGCAAAGCCCTGGCGCACAATAGGAAAACAGCAGCCGGTGAGAGGTATCTCTCTCACTCTCCCTCTCTCTCTCCCAGTGTGTGTGTGTGTGTGTGTGTATGTGTGAGAGTGAGAGAGTGTGTATGTGTGTGTGTGTTTGTGAGTGAGTGAGGGGAAGGCACTGATCTTTTGACCTCTCTTTGCATCCCGGCTGAGTTGTGCTATTGTGGAGGCAGAGAAGAACAGATGTTAGCCTGCACTGAGTTGGAGCTCAGAAACCGTCAGAAACAAAGCACCATCACCCAAACAAAAATAGACTATTAGTAAACATTTGGATTTTCTACACTTCTACATTAAATAGATGGCTCCACATGTGTTATTAATAAATAAAATCAGATGTTAAAATTCTCTCTACAAGCCGTCCAAGTCAACAGTTCAAAAGTATGCATAATTTCTCTTTTCTACCTTTTTTTGTGTGTTTGACAGACTGCATTGTGATACAACTTTAATCTTTTTTTTTTCCCACAAAGCACGGCAGCTTCTATTGATTCACACTAATAAGATTTATGTCAACATAAGAAATAGTATATTTCACAAATAAAAAATTGAGTGTAAAATCCATTTAAGTGGGTACACTCTTGTTATACACTTACCTTGCAAATAGACAGTTATATTGTGATTGGACATTTTTTACTGTCTGCCTCCCTCACTGTGTCCTTTATGTATTTTGGAAGCCTGACAACTCTTTTTGCAGAGTTATTACCACCTTTTTTTTCTAACCCACCAACACATTCATTTACTAATTGACAGCATAATCAGTGTTGAGATTACTGTCTCTGATGATGAAATTTGGAAATTACATCATACCTGTCGCTGCAAAAAAAAAAAAAAGAAGAAGAAGAAAAAAAGGGAGGGGGAAAAAAAGAGTGCCATAACTCATAAGAAGATCTTGGAATAATTCTGCTTTGGACATTAAATGTGATTCTGCCCTCTTGCCTTTTCTCTATCTAAGCTTTTACCATTGGAAAATGATGGCAGTCCATCACAGCACCACCCAACAATGGGCCACGACTGCAGTAAATCACAACACATTCATTAGCGCGATCAATACCACTAAAAATACGTGTGTGTGCGCGTGTGTGTGCGTGCAGATGTTTGGGTGTGTGTTTGTCCGAGTGACTGTATATGAGTGGCTGTATATTTTTCTACTGGCTCACCTCTCCTCTGAGCCTGACACATTTTTGCCAGGGACACTTTGTTATATATCTCCAGTAAATCTCCACAGAAGTGACAGGCGCTAATGTGAGCAACTGGATGGTGATGAGTGATGCTTTTTTAAGTGGCTGTTATCACGAAGGTGCACTTTAAAGTTTGATCCGCAAAATTCAGGGAGTCAAATAAAGTTTAGAATAGAACCCAGCAGGGTTGTGCATTCAGTATGGTTACTTTAAATCTTCACAGGGACAAACAACCTGAACCTGAAAAGCACAATAGACAGATGAGAGACTGAATCATCACTGTGCTTGTTGTTTTGCAACTGTTGACATTTTTACCAAAGATATCAATCACCCTGTTAGTCTGTTTTAGCTAACTGTTGCATAAAATCACAAGAGCAATCAGAGCACAGGAAGGTTTTTTTTTTTTTTTTTTTTTTGCAAATATGGAATAAATCCAATCCAGGCCAGGCTGAAGTGTGAAACCAGGTTGAAATAGAGCTGGCCTGGACACCTAAAGTCAACACCTTTATTCATGTTCTTGGTGAAAGGAGAAAAATGCAGTTTGGCCCCCTCACCCTTCTCCTCTTCTCATTTAGGAACCCTTCTCTCCCTGTTAATCAGGGGGAATAATTATCAAAGTGGACAGGTAATTAAATTAAAACATAAGTGGCTACATGAGCTGGGTTGGCTGTACTACAAGGTTTTCCCTGGCTTAATTAAAGAGAAATATGGGAGTGCTCACCCACAGTGTCACAGAGCTGGTAAAAATGAGAAAAAAGCCCCTGCCTCTGACTTGAACAAGTCAGTCTGATCTTATAGACGCAGATTTTTTGGATTGATGGGGGGGAAAAAAGGCGATTTCCACATGTGTGTGTAGATGGGGGGAAAATAAAATTCCTCTTCACCCCTCATTCCTGAGCGCATCAGTTCCACAGACCGTGTTGTTTGTTTGCGTATGAGAGCAAAAACACATGTGTGGCGGCGAGAGTGAGGTGACGGAGTGCAGAATGTGTGGTAGGCACATTAAAAAAAAAAAAAAAAAAAAAAAAAAACTTGCGAGCTTTAGCAGCCATCTGGGAATAATGTCGTAAAGATACAATAAAATAAAACTTACTGCTGTTGATGCTTACAAACAACCCCCACAAAAACCCCACAATGCTTTGAGAGTCAAACCCAAAGAGAGGCCTCAAATGCACACACAAACACACACACACACACACAAACACACACACATGCACATATACAAATAAACAGACTCAGAGCGGGAAAGCGGCGCACAGATCGAATTATCCAAACATTCACAAACACACTCAAATGTGCCCACACCCACTTTGGTACACATATGAGTGTGCATGTTTACAAATAAAGACAAAGTGGGAAGGCTGCATACGCACACTCATATAAACAAACATACACACTTACACACACACACACACACACACACACACACACACAAACACGACTGCTGCCTCTATGGTTATGCAAATAAAACAGAAGACTGTGATTCCAAAAACACCACTGCTATCTCCTGACTGAGTGTGTAACAATAATGTCTTTTATACCTGTGATCAACAAGTTTGTGTATGTGTGTGTGTGTGTTTGTCTCTTGCTGACAGTGGCATCTGAATTAGTCTCTCAATATACACTGATTGCTGGGAGGATCACAGCCAATCAAAACCTGCTTTCCATTAGCAGATGTTTCATAAACATGTTTACTGTTACAGCTGCACCGTATCACACAACCGCACACTCACACACACACACACACACACACATGCACGGTATAGAGGAGAAGTAGAGAGAAAGACATGCTAAGAAAACGTGTTTATCACTACTCTCTCCTTGTCTCAGCCTTTTCTTGGAAAGGAATAATTAGGGAGTCCAGGCCAAGGCGGCGGTGTACGTGTTAACAAGCTGTTTTAACACACACTTCTTGCCACATGCAGGGACAGCCAGAATGAGCGAGGGAGGATCTTATTCTACGCCCCAAGGACTCACTTCATTTTAAAGCACTTGCAACCCGGCAATAGAGTCCAGGAACAAGTCTCTGGCCAGGTTGGTGTGTGCAAATCTGACAGGTACAAACTCACATCATTGAGGTTTCAAAACAGAAAAAGTCAAGGCTGTACATGAAGAGTTGAAGTAATAAGTGAAAGGAACTTCTCATCTTCTACACTGAAAACATCCTTCTTTAAAAAGGATATTGTCACTGTTAAAAAAAAACCTGTCTGTCTTTACTTAAGAAAAGCAAGCAATGTCTGTATGGATGAAGGATTAACAGCCCAAGTAGCTGTTTTATCAAGGATAGAGGTGGATTTCAACTCTAACGCATATCAACTTATTTTAACTTTCCTGAGAAAGTCAATATTGCCATCTTACCGTTTTGTGCATTAAGCTGCGGATTTAGTTTTGATTTAAATCTCTGTAATGAAACAGTTTCTGAAATTTAACGAAAACTCACTTGGAGTTTGGGTGGTAACATCTGCAATAAAGCATCAAAGAGCAAATTTATTTTTGCAAATTTTTTTTGTTTGTTTTCACATGCTTTTGCAGTAAACCCCTTTAATTACACCACATCTGAGGCAGTGAAAGACACACATACATGCACCCACATGCACCTCACCTTCAGTATATTATACACGGACAAGTGGAGATAGAAAAGGGAAGAAAGGAAACCGCTGACTAGTGTTTTATTTAGGTATAAAATGTAAGAGTTCTACATTAAAATGTCTAAAACAAATATACCCCTGACATGTACTTTGCTGAACTGTGTGATCGCATTGACTCAAAAATCTGTCATTTTCCTTGAGGTAACATTTCTGCCTGAGCCAGTCAGATTTTTATCTACAATGGTTGTTATTTACCAGACATGACACCACTCCCATGATTCCACGCTACCTCTTTTGTTATTGTTTTGATTCAGAGACCCCTACTGGTAGAAATTACATACCATGTCTTTAAGATGCAAACAATTTACATTATTGTGCAGGTTGACAAAAAAAGAGAGGTTGAATTAGAGAGAAAAAGTGTGTGTTTAGGTTAAGGAGCAGATGTGAGCTCAGTAAAAAATCACCAGTTCGCAGTTGACCATATTTGATATATAGTAAATATAGTAAAACAACAATACATCATTCAGTAGTGTTTGGTTGAAATCCCTGAGGACACTGGGTAGTTCTGACCCACAGTCAGTCTAACTTTCATAAAACACTGTCACACTGTTGATTTTATTTAAACATGTTGAACATGATGTACAATAAATTAAAAATAGACACACTGTGGATGAATATGGCACAGATGTATTGGCGATGGGTACCCAGTTCCAGTGTTTGTCTCTTTGTTATTATTTTCCATGTTATTTTATTTAACTTTATTGCATCAGTACTTTATTAACCCAAACTGAAGAGTTAGTGGTCATGATAACAAACAATCAAATCTACCAACACATTTTTTTCACTCCATATGTCCCTATTTGTTAAAAAATTTCAAAAGGTGTAACCTTTGCAGTCATGAATGTCAGACGCACATCATTTTGTAAAGTAACAATACATTTTTGATAGTTTCAAGGTAAAACTTGAGCTGACACTGGGCTACAATAACTATACTGCAGTTCAGGAAAAAAAACTTTAGCCAAAACAACCACAGCAACCTGGGTTAAAGTTAACCCAGCTCTGTGTCTGTTATATTCAACCCGTTTTGGTCATTTTTAGTGTGTAGCACATAACAATGCTACATGTAAGTTGCAGAACTGCTCCAGTCTTCCTGTGTGACTGTCTGTTTTGGTGTAATTTAATGCAAGACATTTAGAAAATATCCCTGAAACCATATCCCTTCATCTGCTCACGTGCAGGCCATACAAACATACGTCAAAAAGACACACACACACACACACACACACACACACACACACACACACACACTCGGAGGCTTCCAGTCTCTCCCTCGGTGCGATCTTGTATCAAAGCAAACAAATGACATGCTGTCTTCTCCTCCGTCCCCCCACTGTCTTTTTTGATGTGTG
>JAPZDZ010000012.1:16758315-16770743 GCA_029783805.1 Acanthurus tennentii | reverse complement strand
GCTCTCCAGCTTGGGCAAACTCCTTCTTCAAAAGTTCTCCTGCAACACTGAGGGACACACAGTGCCACTACTCTATTTTAAGCAGTCTGTCAGTCAGTCTGTTCCAGGCTGCACAGTGCGACACAGGCCCTAATGCTGCACCTGCTACAAAAAAAATGGGTTTGTGTGAGGAAATCAATTACCACAGCAGCACCCGTGTGACACACAGAGCCACTTGTTTGTGTGAGGTGAATCGATAGCACATTGCATGCATTCTACTTGGTTGTTACAATTGGATGGCAGGCAAAAGTTGCGCTTTTATGCAGCGTAGATACAAAAAGCATACTTAGGCAGGGCTGAGAAGGTTCTCAAAGTGCCTTAGGCCTGAGCTATGTGTGGTGTGAAAAGTCCTGAAGCAGGACTGAAAGCAGATACAGGACATGTGCCTCAGTGTTAATGTCAATTATTAATAAGTGTTTCATATTAAAAGTGCAACTGGTTATCATATTGGTTCATTTTTCAATCAAAGACTTTTACTTTTTTTTTTCAAACCATAGAGATGATATTGATTTCCAGAGATAAAGTAAACCAACCCACCTGTCAAACCAAACTGATCAGAAACTGATTTCAAACATTTGTAAGCCTGATCTACTTACAGAGCTCCTTTTGGCTGTGAAGTACAATGAAACATCTGTGGTTTTTTTCCAGCTATCAGCCGATAACTGATCACTATTTTGAGTTTTGTTTTAGGGAACACTAGAGCTAAACAACAAGAAAATTAACTTTAACTTCTCAAACAAGCTCTGCTTTCAGCATCTCAAGTGTTTAATTTATTGCCTCTCTTCCTTTTATAAAATTGCAAACTGGATATGTTATGGACAAAATATTTTGGACTCAACATAATACAGAATTTTTTTTTTTGCATTTTAGCATTATTACATCCAGAGAATAATTACCAAATAAACTGATAACAAAAGAAGTTGTCATTTGAAGCTCTATAGGAGACATACAGACTCCGGGGCCTCTAAAAGACAAGCTATATTTAGCAGTGATACACAAAGCTACATCAAATCATCAGAAATTTGCATTTCTTGTTATAAGTTAAGATGGGAGCTCTGCCAGTAATCAGCATTAAAATCTGACACATAAAATGTCAAAAACTCTTTTATGAGGCATGCTTTGGCTTTAAAGGAGATGAGGAAAGTTAGTCTTTGATTCTCCCTTGTTAGCACATGAGCAGGAACACTCCAGTAAGCTCCACGACTAACTGGAAGAACTTTGTGTGCATGTGTGTGTGTGCGTTTGTGTACTTGGTATTATGGGAAAAGCTGTAATGATTGAACAGCTACTAAACCCAAATACTGCTTTTTTTGCCTGCAGTAAAGTATTTCTGTCGGTTACAAAAATAAAGGGGCAGCACAGTGACATAAATCATGTGGTACAGTACTTCATTTTGTAGAATTGTTCCTAGTCTGGACGTTAATTTAGATAAATTTTAGTGCCACCTGAATATGTATTCAATTGCAGCATCTATTTTTCCCATAAATCCTCATCCAAGTCCACTAATGAAGAAAAGCACCAAACACGCTGACATCTTCTGAGAGTAAATCACATTTGTACATGATTTTTATATTTTTTTAAAAATGATTTTTCATCATGTCCACTGTAACCTCTTGCGCCTCTCCTCATCTTGGCCCTCAGAGCTCGCCACTGGAGGAGATTATGTGATGTCCATCAGCTTCTCCGTCAATCTACAGATGCCTGGCCCCGGAGTCAGCGTCCATTCTGGACCGTGTCCACACTGATTGAGCTGTAAACATTAGGACCAACATGTCCACGCGTTCCTCTGCACGCACACATACAATTTCTCTCTCTTTCACACTCGCTCACTCCCGCACCTAGTGTCCAGATGATTATGGGGCCATAAGGTGCCCTCTGACTCCATCAGCACAAAGGTAATCCCGTCACTGTGGAGAAGAATCACCAGGCCTCCTTCTGCTTTCTTACTCAAACATAATTCTCCCCCATTTGGCATTTTGACATCATATCTTCAGTCCCCTCCTCAGTCACCCCTACCACAGCTTTCTTTCTCTCTACCTGGCCAAAACATGGCCATAATAACTTTATTTTATTTTCCTCCCTCGCTCCAATGCACAACATTCAACCCTTACCTCTCCATTCTCTTTTTAAATGTCTTTTTTTTTGTCCGCCTTTCTTCTTTCTTTTTTCTGACTTCCAAGGTCAGACAGGACAAACAATGCCACTGGTGTCTGTCTGAATGTGGCTCGCTACCCACCACCACTGCTGTAGTTGCCTTGGCAACGCACTAACCATTAATTTTCAATTAAAGCAGACAAAGAGATGACAGCTCAGGGTCCATGGAAGATGTCAAGAAGCAGTATTAATATACGACAAGTGAGCATAATTGTGTGTCCATTTTCCTCAGCTCTCATCTGTGCTATCAGTGAAATGTGAAAGCGGCAGATAATTTGAGGGTGTGGGAGACGCTGGCCACTGTTTTCTTTTAACCAAGACGCCTATGATGTATCTCTCTGAGAAATATGGCATTCATCATTACCTTTATGAATATTTTGTCAGGGATGTTATTATTTTCATTATCACTCTATCAGAAAGATGTTATTTCACTTGCGATTCAAATGCTGACACACACGCATGCACACACACACACACGTACACGTACACAGACACACACACACTGACACACACCTGTAAGCTGCGTGGCGCGAGGACACGGCACTGACTGTATACCATAGGTTGTTATTTGATTTCCATTATCCTTATGATGAGACCTCCAGCTAATGCAAATGTGCGAGATGCACTCTCGCTCTCTTTGTCTGGTTCTGCAGAACCAACAGTATACCCACTAAAGCACAAATAGAATTTCACTAACAAGCACTACTACAAGTATGCACACACACGCAAGGACAATGCAGACCGTGGACTTCACACAGAGCAGGGCCTTGGAGTGTTCAGACAAAAACACGCACAACAATTAAGTGTTCAGCCTTACAAAATATGGGAAAATATTTTATCAGCGATAAGGTGAAGGAGGCAGAGATAGCCAGGGGCACAACTGAAAAAAAAAAAGAGAACATCAAATATTTGAGAAGATAAACAAAAAAACAATGAGGAATTCATAGATTGTATAACTACGTGAATAAACATCCAAATAGACACTTAGTGTATTATTTTTGAAAAAATTAGAGATGTGGCTTGGTGACATAAATGTGTGTTTAACCTCCTCTGCCACCTGCAGTGACGCACAATGTCTCTACCAGAATAAAGAGGTGAAGGGTTTAGCAGTGTCTCACACAAAACCACAAACACATGCTTGTGAAACAAATCATCCCATATCTGAACAGACCAACACATTGGCAGTGGTTTATACAGTGTGTGTGCGTGTGCGTGTGTGTGTGTGTGTGTGTGAGTGTGTGAGAGAGAGTGCATGTTGTGGGGTACAAATAGGTTACAGAGGAAGTGTGTCTGCCATAGCAGGGTTGAGTAATCGGTCATATGCCAGGCCAGATAAGGCCCAGCATCGAGGCTGTGTAACATGAGGTAAAACAGTGTAATGGAGGCTATTGTGGATTGTTTTCTGTGTTTATGTGCTTGGAGTAAGTGTGTTGATGTGAGGAAACTATATTTAAAGATAAGGTGAAAACAAAAGTCTGCCGAATGGAAAAGAACAATGAGGAGAAATTGAGATATTTGTAAGAGCTGATCTGGTTTTTATTCGTCCGTCACTCCCTCCGTCACTCCGTCAGTCTCCACTCACCTCTGTATATCCTCCCATATCAAAAACCCCAATTTTGTCCTCCCTCACCCCCACTTTCATTTCACCCCAAACAGTCTCTCTATCCCTCCCAACCTCCCTCCCTCCCTCCCTGCCCAGTGTGACTGTGCCCCTTAAATCACACAGTCCCTAAACTGCCCCATAAAAGATGGCAGGTTCCCCCCTGCTCCCCCCTCCCACCTCCCTGTCTGCACACATTACTGCTTTAATTAAGGTAATTACTTTCAGAGTAGTACTAATCGGATCCTCTTCTCTCCTGGCGCACACGCACACTCGTGCACACACACTCACACACACACGCAAAGAAGAGCACAATTTACTCATACACACTTTTCTCTCCTGGTATTGTATCTACACATTCAGAGCCCGTGATGCCTGTGTAAACTGAACCCTGACCTGATTTTAAAGTCTGAAGCTGTGCCATAAGTCTAAGAGGATGCTTCTCTCCCCACCTGATACGTGGAAACAAATCAAGCAGAAAATGTTCCATTATAGATGAAAACTGAGTAGAAAGGCAAACCTTCAGGTCTGCTGATCAACTCTACCCTTTTTTTTTTTTAAATACTATGAATTATTAAACACATATTACCTCCTTTATACTGTATGTCTAATTAAACCAATCCCACCTAGGCCATTTCTTTAATATAACATTATTTGACTTGCATGCTTTAAGAGCTCTCATTTCCTGCTGTGTTTCTTTTCAGCCATCTGACATTATCACTGCAGCAGAAGTCTTGTAACATTTGGGTGTTGTGAGTTGTACATCAGCTTTTTGTTTAAATTGTTATTAACTTCAACATGTGGAACCAGCTGAAATCTGGTTAATGTAATCATGCAGAACTAAAACAATGAATCAAAACCCTGCTCATTCTAGCAAAAAAAAAAAAGGGGAAAAAAACGACACATTCAAAGGGATATTTGAGAAACAACGATCCAGCAGCTTGTCAGTAGACCTTCGTTGATAACTGGTGTTTTGACAGCTTTATAAAAGGGAAGGGAAAAAAAAGAAGTCAGATTCTACAAACTGTGCCCACTTGCCATTTGTGTTTATTGCTGTGCCAAACACAGAAATGAAATAATTTGTCTTTTTTTCTGAGACTCATTCATGGTCTATCTGTTACAATATGAGCACTGTTCGGCAGGCAGAGGTGGTATATTCTACTTTTATAACTTCCTGACATGTCACCATGGTATATGGTATTTGTGGTAAACAAAACAAAACAGAAACTGTAAAAGCAGAGCTGCTGGTGATATTGTTTACTCTACAACACAGGGTCTCTACTACACGATGAGCCCACTTGGGCAAATCTGTTAGCTCTCAACACGTATGGCTAATAGAATAACGAATCAATAGGAAATAAACACCCTTTTGCTGGAAAGCCAGGACACTTGTTGCTGCTGGTCTCACTAACATGTCAGCGGTCTGAATAGAGTCTGAACGGTGGTGGTAAACTAGCAGCTACATTAAGATCATGTGGCTGGCTCATCTTCATCATCGGGCAGGGCTATGGGTGTAAGCTTTTAGTTTTGTAAGCTCCCCTGAATCACTTCTCACTGATTTGTTGTTCACAATGTAATACTGTATGGAAAAGTTAGAGTCCCCTGTCCCCTTTTGAAAGTGAATAAGCTGCATCCTGCATCGCATTTAACGCATCATTTTTTTCAGAGATCCTGTGTTAAGTAGCCAGCCAGTGACAGAAATTGTAACAGCATGAGAGGACATGCTTAACTGGAGTCAGCTCTCGATTCAGTTTGTCATTTGCTGTGATACACATAAACATGCGTGCATACAAAAATCCCTTTCATTCCCAAGGCATTCCAAGGAAAGAACTCTGTTCATCTGAAACACATTTTCGACATCACAATACATTACCTCAATACAGCATGTCCATATTACTTTTATAGGAGGGAGAGTTTAATTCTACAGTGACAATCATACCTTCAGGATTTCTAACTGCCCCGATATACCGTAATACCATGATGTCAGCCAAGCCTACTGTAAGGCTCAAGAGATTTTCATGCACCTGATTTTGATCACAGTCATATTTATGATGGAAGGGGAATCTGAACGCAGGGGGAGGGCAACAACTGTAGCAAGTACAGAACACATACATATCCATCCACGTTCAGTCCTGTCATATTTTTTTTTTTCCACCGAGGAAGCGAAGCAGACAGCAACTAACCACTAAGTTTAATTCTGTCAGATCTGTGGATGTACAACTGGCCTGTCACAGGAGACTCAGGAGTCCTCTCCTTCCACCACCATCCCCCTCTCCTCTTCCCCCAAAGGCACCTTGACTGATAATGAGAGAGGGAATGCAGGTACAGCTAGGACTCAGGGGGGTTTCAATTAACGCCCTGCAGATTAATAAAGAGTAATAAGGTGTACTGCATGTGTGTGCGTGTGTGCGTGTGTTATTTGCATGTGTTCATGTGTATGCGTTCCAGCGTGTGGTGAAAAGACCCCTGTCGCTCAGCGTGATGGAGAGAACAGAAAAGGAAAAAGAGGCTGTGAAAAAGCAGTGGCAGACCGTGCCATGGAGGGCTCTCAGAGCACAGCTCTGATTGGTTATTTGCTCAAGAATTTTTAATTGGTCATCTGCTTCGTGTCACCACAGTGTGATTAACAGCAGGAGATCTCAGGGGTCATTTTAACTCCATCTGCACAAAGACACAAACACCCACGTCCACACCAAAAAAGGAACAAACAGGACTGAAATCTTTGGGGAAAAAAATGAAAAACAAACAATGTTACATATCAAGAAAGTTATAACCCCTTATGATTTTCAAGGTATCAAACCTTTTTTTTCTTACTATGTGAAATCAACGGCAAAAATACGTTTAGATTTACTAGTTAACCCTCTAGTGTAATTTTCATTGTAGGTGGTAAGGTTCACCTTTCCACTTAATCCACATTGCCTGCCTAAACAGGAAAAGATGCATGCACGTAATCCTGTGTTTCTGTTTGCAATTTTCTTATTAATATCATTCTCGCTGTTTACTCATCGCTGTTCCAGAGCAGAGCTGTATTAAGTTGCTGCTAATGCAGAAGCAAATATTTCCTACTGCTGCAGTTTTACAGCAAAAGCATTTAATTAATGGAAACAGAGTATTTTTTGTGCAGAATTTCTGTGGAAAGCAATGCATTGGTCACAGATGTTAGCATTGACAAATACAGTTTCTCCATTAAAAAAGAGGGTCTTTATTTTTTGACAGTGGATCATTTAAAGCACTGCAGGCAGCAGCAGGACTGGGAACTGAGTAACAGCAAGTTGCAGGAGACAAACATCAGTTTGTTTGGCCGCAGTAACAGATACATCAGTTACTCTTCTGCTGTATTTCTGACAAAGTAGTCGCTCATGGAGTCTTTGCTGCCATTTACTGGATATCTTCCTGGCTGAGTTATTTTTAGTAAACAAGGTGACAATATACTTATTACTGCTGTCTTTATCTTTTTTATCTTTATGTCGGTGTGCCTCCGAAAGGTAAGTTTCTCAGAGTTAAGACACAATATAAACCCTTCTCTGTCATTACAAATGTCAAAAGTTAATCGTGTTTTTTAACAGCCAGGGTCGCATAAATGCTACGTTTAGCTTTTGTTAAGCATGACAAATAAAAGTCCATTCGTCTCTTTCGGATTTGGTTGGTGGAAGTAATTAACTCAACACTACGCAAGTTATAGCAAAACTCTGCATGGCTCAGAGAATATGATGTTGTTTTTTTTTAAATCAGTGTGAACTGACCCTTTAAATACAGTGAGAGCCAGGTTATGATGTTGCGTTTGTCTGGTGACACTCCCTGTTGCATTTCCCATGGTGCCTCACAGAGCCTAAATAAATACCCACACAAACAAACCCACACAAACCCTGATGCCTGTCACTAAACAGTGTTTGTTTTACAGAGCTGATTAATCTGACCTCTACTTCTGCCTACCTCTCTTTCTTTCTCTTTCTTTCTTTCTTTCTGTATCTATCTATTTATCTCTCTCCACAGTACAGTAAAGGAATGCACCTTCAGCTATCTCTGTTGATATTAACCTTCCATGTTGAATACATGATTTGCAAAGGCTGAAAGTTAAGACACTCTGTATTTTTAGCATTTTTCGTAATGTCTGATTGTGTTCGCAAAGGCAAAAAAAAAAAAAAAGGAAGAAGAAGATATAAGTGAGTCAAAGGTTTCATTCATTCAGTGTTGAATGAAACCTGCACTTAGATTGACTGTGCACTGTCAAACCTCGAAGCTTTTGTCTCAACCACGTAGCATGCCCTGCATATCTCGGGCATGCAGGATAAATATTTACATAAGCAAGAACTGGATGTGAGGTATGTTGTTTTTGGTAGATGAGAAGGCATTTGTTGTATTTACTGTATATGTCTGCGTGAGAGCAGTTTTATGTGAATGTCTTTGTGTATGTGTGTGTGTGTGTGTGTGTGTGTGCAGTTTAAAGTAACTATACACACAGTCTACAGGCCTGCAGATCTGAAACGCAGATAACACCTGACATGTGTGGTGTGTGCGTGAGAAGGGCTTGTCTCTGTACGACTTTGGAGTGTTCTAACCTTGATTTATGGTGTAGTGTGTTTTTTGCTGTGCTGTACATCTGCGAGCGAGTGTTTGGGGGTGAAAAGGACCCTTTCAGGTACCCTGCGGCTCGTACATATATATGAAAACAAAGTCCCGGGCCCCTGGGGCGAGCAGCTGCAGGAATGATTGAGTGACACATGGCTCCACCCTGATGCATATAGGCATACAGGCATATATAGGAAAAAGGAATGTATAGAGGGCTGTCTGAATGTCAACAAACAGCGTAAAGCATTTGAACAGGAAAAGCTGCGAGGAAGATTAAAATTAAAAAAAAGACTGATGCGGCACAGAGGAATCTTTTGTACAGCAAGTACACAGACGGTGCAGATGCATGCAGAGACAGCAACCGACAGACAGGTGGACAGAAAGTCAATCAAACAGAGACCAGATTACTGAGCGGATGGAACCTCGTCTCTGCCTCGGTGACGTCTAAATCATCGCACTCTCAGAAATCTAGGACAATCCCATACAGAAAGAAGCAGAGCCAGTAGGAGAGTGAAAAAAAAGTGGAGCAACAGTGGAGGAAAAAAAGCAACAAAAGATGTGACAACAAGGAAGAAAAAGCATGATAGGCCGGAGTGTGGAGGAGAGACAATCAATCAGTCTTCAAGGGCCTGTTGATTAGACATTCTACAGCCTTCTCCATCTTCGTTAGGCTTTAATTAATTCATAATACTGAAACAAATTACCTTTGCATGGATGAAAATTACACCTAAATGTGGCGTGGCAGTTTGGCATTTGGTGATTAAATTATCTCTGGAGATTGTGGGAGTTTGATAGAGCAGCATTGTCTTGATGGAGTCGTGTAACATTATTAAGTTTGAAATAACAATCCTCTCATTTCCTACGTGGGGCCATTTGTAAAAGAGAGGAGGGGAGATACTGCACGTAGCGGAGGACGGTGGAGAGAAGAGGAGAGAAGAGAAAAGGCCTTCCAGACAATGATGATTTCTTCTACCAAAAGTCCATAACATTCAAACTTGTTGCCTTAAGATAGAAAAGAAAAACCTTCCATTTTCCTTTTTAAAGACTATATGGTATTTAGGCTTTATTCTGCTGTCTGCAACTTCGTCAGACTGAATAGATTATTTAATCCACTTTTCACTGAAAACTGTCTTATCACACAGAAAGGGTAGATAGTGTTCCATCAAACTCAAAATGTGTGTTTTTATCAAGCCAACCTCATTGGCTTTGTTCACCAGACCACCAGTGTTGGGAATTCTCCGCAGACAATGAAATATAATAAAAAATACATACAATAAGAATACATCCTCTTGACAATACAATAAAACAGCCTTCGAGCAGGAAAGAAATCAGGAGAGCTCAGCTTTGAAGAATGATAACAGAGTTAAGGAATAGAATGGCCAGGAGTCTTTTCTTCCCTTTTTATAGGTTATAGATTATGGTAAGCAGATAGCCGCGCAGCTTTATCTTTGTCTGAGCTACTCTGTTGCTCCTCTACGTGGAAGCTTAAGTGAAGAAATTCAACAGCCTCTTTAGAGACTCATCCTGCTTTTGTAAAGGGCTGGGTGCCAAAAAAACACGCAATTATATTTATCATGTGCATATTCAACACCTACAACATTACAACTTTGCTGTGAAGAAGAAATAACTGGAGGTCATGCAGTATAGTTCACTTTGTTTATGAATAAAGCTCGGACACAATGAGGATGTGATGTATGTATGACAGCAACATAATTAAGACACAGGTTATGTATTTATATCTATAGCTAGCTATCAATAAACAGGAGGAAATATTTCCTTACGTTCATAATTTACTCTTTTCACGGTTTCTTCCTTTGTGATTTATTTCAGCCAGTTAAACATCTACAATGTCTACAGGAAATGAAAACTTGCATAGCTACGTTGTCACAGCCTAGTCAATGAGATGAGCTTGATCTCTGCCTGCAGTGTAACTTTTCTAAGAGCGGATGTTACATTACGCTCAAAACAAGCCAACTGTGCTTGTGTACAAGTAAGTCTCACATGTTATGCAGGCATGCACTGATTATGTTGCTTGTCCTTCACTGTACAAAGTAAAATGATGGATTGGTGTCTGCTCTGTACAGTGGAGCAGCAGCAGCAAAGTGTAGTCAGATTTTACTTATGAGAAGAGAGTGACAAAGTGTACAAGCAAGATGATGGCGAGGCAAAAAGGAAAAAGGCAAAGGTGGCTACCTGGTAATGTTTCAGATTTAAACTCTATACTAATAGGGGGTCTGGTTATGGTAACAAGGTACAGGAAGTTTACTTGGCTGAGAAGTTGGAGGTAGGAGCCTGTTTTCTGCAGATCTTTATGGCTCACTGTGGCTGATGAGTTTTGTTTCATTACCCCCTGAAAAATTTTAAACCGATTCGCTGCTAAAAATAGCAACAATGACCATTTTCTTGTTCTGTGGACACATCACTAATGAACAATGGCAGTAAGTGCTGAAACTAATATCACATTGTTTTTACTGTGACTACTTCATCATGAAAGTCAATTTTTGAGTTTTTCCAGTTACATTCAAATTTATTACAAGCCCTTTGAAAAGCCTTTTAAATGTATCAACTAGTGAAAAAAATGTTCTGACAGCTGTAACACTTGTATGCATCATGTATGCATCATATATGTACTCCAGTTCTTAAATAGCACTTATTTGAATACATGTATGTGTAAAAAGTGATGTTTCTGCTTTTAGGTTCTATTATCAGCTTTTTTTGTCTTGGTTTGGTTTGGTTTGTTTTATTTTGTTTTTGGGTTTTTTTTGTCATTTTATTACACTTATCTACAACAGACAATCATTCGGTGAGCTAAACCATAAAGAGGCCCACAACAGCAGAGAGGGGCAGCAGGCAAAAACAGCATGAAGAGCCAGAACATTTTCACATTTAACTCAATGATTTAAGGGTTTATTTAATTTAAGACAAGGTGTCTGATTGTTGGAAGAGTTAAAAAAAAACTAACCAAGAAGGTTTTGGTGAGTTTTGTTTCTACCTAATTTGAATATTTCTTGTTTTGCAAGAAGTTACAAGTCAAAACAGCTCGTTTTGAATACAGGAGGTGTACAGTTGTTTGTTCCTGCTTATTGAGAGATGAGACGTGTATTTGTGTGCCTGTATGTGTGAAAAAAGATCAGAACCAAAAGAGTCCTTCATGAGTCGAATTGCTTGTGGCAGGTGAACAAAAATCAAATAAAGCGAATAATCTGCAACAGCTGGTTGTTCGGATGACAGTAGCCAGTGGGAAAAAGCATACCCAGGCATATGCAAGCCCGCCATAATCTCTCCTCCATCTAAATAAACAACCAAACAGAAAAAAATAAAATCTGGTGTCACCAAGCTCACTGACTTGGATGTTAGGCATCAGTTTCATTTACACAGTGTGATTCAGTAAATCACACTAGAGCACAAATCCAGAGCAGTAAGCTGTTTGCTTACACACTGTATCTATGTGTGAGTATGTTAGTGTGTGTGCGTGAATGTACTGTACATGTGTTTGTAGGTGTGTGTGTATGTTAGTGTGTGTGTGTGTTTGTGCACAATATCTTGTTTGCTCTCACACTAAAGGCATTGTAGAGAAAAACCTCCTCCGCAGGCAATAGGAGCCTCCGTGTCAATTATCCTGCCCTGAACCTGCGATCTCCTCTCTTCTCTCCCTCTCTCCTCCCTGCCTCCCATCATCCTCAGCTCCTCTAATAGGCCCTCTCTCAGGATGATGAGAGGACATGCTCTCCTCTGATGGCAGCGAAGCACAGCTCACAATGCTCTGTGTCAGGGCAAGATTAAGACAGGGCAGAGGGAAAAACATTCCCATCAGACGTGGAGGGCTCTGAGTGTGTGCGTGTGTGTGTTTGTGTGTGTGTGCATGTGTGTGTGTGTGTGTGTGTGTACTGACAGGTATTAGACTATCAGGTATTGTTGCTTCCTCAAAGGGAACATGCCAAACACGGGGGTGAGATACTAATAAACACAGACATGAATACAAGCCTCTTTACTACAAAGTGAGCTCGCGCACACAGGAAGGATGAGCGGAAGAAGAGAGGGAACACAGGAGAGAGAGAGAGAGAGA
>JAPZDZ010000012.1:16655889-16666898 GCA_029783805.1 Acanthurus tennentii | reverse complement strand
TTTTTTTTAATGTCATAGCAGGAGAAGCACAGGTGTAATGAATAACATTAATTAAATTCCATGCTGCTAACTGGCATGACTTACAAAGACATTTAAATGGAGAGAAGTCATCATTAATGTTATTAGTTACAGCTGTGCAGCTGTGCTTTCTGACCAGTCACAACGCTGGCATGAAAACCCTCTATTTCCATGTTTGATTATCAAAATAATATGTCTGTGAACATTCTGTCACTTGAGAAAATACTGCAGTGTAAAGCCCTCCATTACTGAAGCAAACAAGTGAGGTTAGTTAAATGACCTGTTTCCAAGCAGAGGACACCTCATCCTCACTCACCTGGCTGCTGTTTATGCACCTGGCTGAGAGCTGTCGAACATTGTGTGTCACACACACACACACCTGTCCTTCATTTACACACAGCTCACTCAAACGGCAGCCATACATTAGCTCTATGTCTGTCTGCCTGGTTTCCTGCTCAGCTCAGAGTCCACCTGTGTGACATTGTTGACATAATCTTTCAAGAATTTGCTTTTGTTATGGAAAAATGCAGTCAGGGGATTCAGACACATAGAAGAACAGTGAATCAAAAAATGCTGTGATTAACCAGTCTGGTTTATCTGTTTTGTTATAAAAAAAAAAAGTCAAGATATAAAATAGAAAATTAAACAAATAGCAAACAAAGTAAGAAATCTCACAATCTTTCTTGATGCCTCTGAAGGGATCCAAACCTGCAGGCTGGAAACTACCAGTCCTGACAGGTAAAGGTAGTATTGTTCAACAAAACTAGGATTATGTTCAAAATAATATAAACTGTGATCAAGAGTGTCGTGTTATTCATAAGATTGAGAATTCTCTTTTTGATCTTATTGTTGTCTATGGCTGAAAACACACTTTGGCTATAAAAAATGTGTGGGAGTAATATATGATCATGGAGGTATGTTTGATTCTGTGTCTCCTAAGAACCTTTAATTTGAATGTGACATAATAATTTTCTCCTTGACTGTTAATTCTCACACAAATGTGTTTTAAACACTTCACAAACATTCAAATAAAAACCTTTTAAGTAAGGATTTAGGTGTCAACACAATGATCAACATCTGATTTACAACTCTGAAATCTATTCACTCTTACATTTTAAAAAACTCCACTGTGATTCTGAATTATTATTTGAGGTGATTTTACCTTCAAAATCCATTGCCTTTTGTTATTTGTGTTCAGGCTAAGTTAACCAGAGATTAATGTCTTTTGAAGTGAGAGTATCAGTGTTGTTTAATAAAGATTATTTTCTACGGGAAAGTTGAATTTTCATTTTTTCATGATGTCTTTGCAGAGACCTGAGGGACATTAAGACCTTGAGAAAAAAGCACTTTGACTGATGTTTGAGTCCATCTGAGCACCTGTTTTCTGTACCATAAGTAACACTAACATGTTGTGTTCCGTGAAAACAGATTATTCATAGTCAATGTGTCACAATCATGCTCCCCTGTGTTGCTTACTTGTGTAACCCAGTGTTTGTGTGACAGGATGTGATCTTGTATTAGCATGTTGTTCTGGTTAACCAGCTTGGCTGTCACTGGGGCAGAGAGGCAGCATATTGGATTTATTTATCCTGTATTTCTCAGGCAACCATGCACTGAATGCTACGCAAGCATTCCTTTATTCAGTCTTGCAAAACACACACCAACAGCCCATGTTATCCTGCTGATCACTGGATACCCTGAAGGCGTGAGTTTTTGGAGTGTTTCTTCTCTGGGCAACAAATGGTTCCAGGAGTCTAATTTCCTTTTACAGGAGGAACAAAATCCAAACCACAGTTTTTTTTTTCTGTGACCCTGACCTTCGGTTCCTCTGTAGCAGTCTGTGAGGAAGTTATTGAATTGGACACAAAACAACAGGCCGATAGAGCTCATGAGGTGGTGTAGGGTTAAACATGGAGATAGAGCTGATGTTGTCAGGACATGGTTTGTAATTTGGGCGGATGCTGCAAAAACACGTGAAAACAGGGCAAGCCACAACTATTTGTTACAGATTTTTCTCGCCATCTCATCCTAGATTGCTCTGTGCATGTCCCAACAGCAGCAGGCGAGAATGCTTGAGAAGGAGGTATGTAAAAACAAATTACCAGCTCAGCCAGATCCTTCCAAAAAAGGACTAGTTTTCTTGGTGCACATGTTGGGTTTCACAACCATGTTCTCAGCTCTGGAAAAGAAGACAGTGAGGAAAGCTACCCTTCAGGTAATGCTTCCAAAAATAGTGGATGCTTTAATTCAAAAATCCCATATTGCACATGAAAGGCAAGTTGTTTTTTGTAATTAAGATTTGTACTTTGGCCATCTCATGAAATTACAGTGAATCTACAGAAATCCTCCTCTTTTGAATCGACCCACCTCCAAAACAGAGCATCTTTCTATCCTGTGTCTAACGGTACAAGTGTTCATAAATATTTAGCTAAAATATCAATGTCTTCAGTCGGAAAGTTGTAGACAAATACTAGAAATCTGCAAAGCGCTTTAAGAAAAGACGAATTTCCAATTTATCGGCAGAACAGATAAACAAGTCCATATCAGTCCTGCATGTTGGAGGTAACTGTAGATCCCTCTGCTTTTAAAGTAGCAGTCTGAGTGATATTGATGATGCACAATTACCCCTGAGACTCCCAAACACACACCCATAAACAGTGTTGTCTGAGGGCCTGGTAGTGTAGGCTGAGACACCTAACAACCACCTTCTTTGTGCAGTTGATAACTGATAACGCAAAACAACATTTGTGGGAGGATGCTTTGATTTCTTACTGTTGCTCAACTCTTCCTTTGGTGTGTTGACACTGTAGTAGTTAACTTTGAGCATCATGATGAGACTTGTTAAGACAAAATATCCACTAAAGACATTATGATTGATTGTTTTGACCCACAGTCACTGATGATCTGCTCAAGTTATGATTAATTGACTTGAACTCCTTGATTTCTTACATTTAACACTAACTTTGTTGTATTCTTTGTGTTTGTAATACGCACTCCAAATACACACCTTCTGCATCCTGGAAGAAGGACTCCAGATTTTGTTGCTCTAATTCATGTTTTTCCTGCAATAAAATTTTGCTTTTCCTTTTTCTGTGTCAACAGTCTCAGGATGGAGGGGAACATGTTGTACTGAATTGTGAAGCCCTCTGAGACAAATGATAATATGAAGCTATAAATATAACTGACTAGGCTGATAAATTCATTATCAGTGCAATTCATGCAAATATTGTGCACAGTTAATAAAAAAGAAGTTGGGCTCATGTGTGGCTGCAAAAGCCTCATGACACTTTGTTAAATGTTGGTGAAATTTAACCGGTGAGGTTCATGTATATGGACGTGTCATGCTTTTTGTGTCCCTCAGCATAACTGTCTGTGTCTGTACCACATTTGTGTGAATAGAAGATACAGCATATTTATTCACTGCATCACAGTCACAGATGTCAGGGATGGAGGAGGTATGAAATACAGAACTCACACAGGAATACAGGGTTCGTAACTCCAACTGTGGTTAGAGTTATGTAAGCAGCGCACTTTGGTTAAAGATGGGAAAGATTGTCTTGTCAAAAAATTCTGTATTTAGAATCAGGTTGTAATTAAAATATTCAGCAATTTGTCATACTGATTAGAATTTGTGACAATTTAATGACCTACTGTGATCTGGGATGGTCGATGATGTTGAAGGTGGCAAATGATGCCACATTAGCAGTACTCTGCTTCACAATGGCAACGTTTGGAGAATTTTGTAGTGAACTTTTATCTCTAACTTACATATGAGTAATAATTATAACAAGAAAAAAAGAATACAAATTATCAAGAGAAAGAAAACATATAGAGGAAGTGCTGCATTTGGTCAGGAACATTAATGAAGTAATCTAAATGTGGAAAAGCAGGTGATCCTCAAGGATAGGGCCAAAAGTCCAAAAAAAAAAGAGAAAGAAAGTGACTGTGCTCCCTTATAAAGGGAGTCCGTAGCAAAAGTTGATGGTGTGACGAAGAATTTGAGGTACCCTGATGGCAGTTAAAATACTAAAAATAAACGGTCCATATTGCCATCAGTGTCTCAGATTGTTTATCAGACTAACACTTTTTTAATCTTATAATTTGTGAGAACTTTTCCCAAAACATTCATTGGCCCCTTGAGTGTACAGGTCATGTAATGTCGTTGTTTTCCATTATAACTTTTTTCTTCTATTGGGGATGAGCAGCAGATATGTGGGGAGGAGCTGTTGAGGAACAGTTTTTTTAAAATAACAACAGAACTACAGAACATTTAAGATATTTTGAAAAAAAAAAGAGTTTATTATTAATTTAACAAGCATACAAAACAACAAATCATCTTTTCAAACTACCAATGCAGTTTCAGTGCAATTCCAAAATATACATTTTTCAGCAGGGCATGTTAATCAAAGTTATTCACGTCAGAAACAGCCATTTAAATAATTCTTTTGATTATCATTTGACAGTTGTCCTAGCCAGAGGAAGCTCGCAAGTGATACCCTCTCGAGGTAAAACTGTACACATCCAACCTTTAACGTACAAAACAAAGCACTACATCACAAATGAAATATTAAATATACATGAACAGAAACATAAGTACTATAGCACGATACAGTACAAACCAATGCATTTGTAAACAAAGCTTGTAAACAAAAAGGAAGTATGTGGTTATAGATATTTGGTTTGTGAATTTAATAAATATCTAGCTGATGCACTGTATCCTATCAGTTTATCACGGACAGTATTTGGTGTGCAAGTGTAGCAGACTGTCAGTTATAAAATTAAGTTGAAGGATTTTACAATCTGGACAAAGTTTTCCTCCTCTATGTGTATTTTTCTGCAACTAAAGGCAATAGCATCGATAAACACAGAGGCCTGTTTAAGTTGAAAAGACTTACTTTCTTTATCCTTTTCCTTCAGGTATGAAATAACATTCTACATTAGCTCGCTTCAACGATGTCTGCTCACCTTACAGGTGAAATCGCATTCGCTCACAGAAAGACTGTTACTTTAAGACAGGAACATAGTATCAGCAGGGCACAGCAGTGTAACAATAACAAAAGCAGAAGGATGGCACTGCCAAAAAAGGACTGACTCGAGTTAAGTCCCTCATGAAAGCCTAGTCAGTTGGTGACGGCCAGCTAGCATGAAGCATCATCCCCTCCGAGTCCACAGCTTAACAAAAGGTTCGTTGTCAGGGGTCATAGCATCAGTAAGGCCAATAGATTACTGAGGGTTTTACGCTCAGCCCCACTGACCAACACTTGGCTTAAAAAAAAGCGAAATTCGATAAACTGGCCAAAAATGACATACAGTAACAATCTCTTTTTTAGAGGGTTAGCCAGTTCTTCAGTTAAATATTGATATGTTCCATGATTCTTTGGAGTTGACTTTTTTCCTCTTGTCAGTTGCTACAATTATGCTGCTACATAAAACTGAACGGCAATGTGACAAAAACGGAGCAAGGGAACAGATATCCACTTATAAGTAATGCTTTTGGAATTTTTGCTTAAAAATCCACATTGAAGAGCTATGGAGCGCTGCAAAAGTTAAGTCCCATTATTTCTTATCTTCAACAATCTGAGAATTTATTACTTGATTCGAGCTCCAAACTAACTTTAAAACTCATCTACTCAGGGCCTTTGAGGAAGCACACCCTATGCATTAGTTAGTACGTTAGTATGAATACAAGTATAGTCAGATTCATCTTGGTGTTAAACACATAATGCTGCTCTCAGGTGTGTAACAAACACTGTATTAGCATATCAAAACACGTCACTGATAGAACGTCAGCTCTTAAGGTAACCTAAATTAAATATGACCTTTAAAAAGCAAGAAACTCAAACATATTATATCATTCAATATTTGTGCTATTACTCCAATGCATGAGATTAAAAAAAAGCACTCTGGCTTTCACTCAGCACCCCGCCACACAGAGAGCAAGTAAGCCTTTAAGACATGACTGTTAATAGGAGTGTTTGCTGATGACCGCATATCGAATGTACAGATAATACCTGCCATTATAAAAGGAGGCAGGTGAATTGTGGTCATCTTATCCGATAAGTGGACTTAAAGTAAACTGTTGAGAAGCACAGCATTCACTGGTAAGTTCCACTGACTTGTCATGCCACACTCAACTTCTCAAGAGGCTGATCACAACAATGAGCTTAGCAGAGCCTCCATGATGAAACGCTGAATGCACTAGATTATAAAGAGTGTAGTTGTTGGTTATCGGTCTACTTCAGCCATGTGTTTTTAGAGTAGCCCACGCAAATGTACAAACAGAAGAGAAAAAGAGAGAAAAGAATGCGTGTGACAGTGTGTGCTTCTGTGCTTTGAACAGTGAAGATGGTGATGTGAAAAAAGGCATGGTCACAGTTTAAAGGGTAACTCAACACTAAATCATATAGGGCCAAAAACATTTGCTGCACTGTCCTTTGTGGGTTCCTGCTGTGAAGCATGATGTGTTTCTGGCCACAGCCCAATCAGTGATGTCACAGCAGGGGCTCTCCGTCAGCTGTGAAAGGCAAAACACCTGCTGTGACATCACTTTTTGAGGTGTGGCCAGATGCACATCATAGTCTTAGCTTGTTACCCATGCAGAGCAGGAGAGCAGAACTTTTATGCCCTATTTGATTCAGTATTTATTTACCTTTTAAGGCTTCTCTCTTCTCTTTTATCTCAAGCATGGTTTGTACACTCTTTTAGCTCCACCTCTCAAATGATGGTGTTCCAGGTCTCTCACAACATTCTGTGTCCCTGTCTACCTAATACACTCCTCCTCTGATGGGCTTTCTGATTCTTCGTTCTCGCTGTCATCCAGCTCAGGAAGATCTCCCCACAGGAGCAAATTCAGACCTGCAGACATATTGGAGGGTGACAAAGGCTCATGAAACACATATAAAAGAGTGAAAATTCAGAGGAATGTAATTTTATCCATGGGGTTATACTGACCTGTTGCATCCAGTCTGTTGAGAGTAGAAACAGCATCACTATTGAACATCCAGAAATGGCCGTTGTTACAGGAAAGCAGGCAGGGTTTACAGGGGGCCACAACATGATAGCCCACAACGTTACCACTGTGAGAGGGAGGAGGGAGGGAGAGAGAATAAAGAAGAAATGTCTGTCAGCACTTTACTGGAGGCACTTCTGAAAAGTGCTAACTCCACTAGTGGGTGTCTATTATCTAACAGATGTTTGTTTTTGCCCTGTGTACAACAACAAAGGCCTGGGAATACAAAAGAGGCTCCATACAGCCTCACTGTAGCACCAAATTCTCCTAGGATGATCTCAGAAATAAATGTAACATGGAAGGATTTAATTTAACCACAGGATCATAGAGCTGAAACTATTGTTGACAGTTAGTTATCATCAGTTGATAATTAACAAAAACCTAGTTTGAGCACTGATGTGTGAGACATTTCTCAGGCATAAACAATAAATATTCCTTGACTCCTTCCTCTTACATATGACATTTGCTCATTTGGTCAGTTTTATAAAACTGTAAATTAAACATCTTTGGATATAAGATTACAAACCAGACAAAACAGGACATTTAAAGAAATTTGGGAAATTTGCAATGGGAACTGTTACAATTCAAAATTTACTAAAACAGGAAACTGATTAATCAAGAAAATAATTTCAAAATAAACTGACAATGAAAATAATAGTTGAAGCTCTACAGGTGTTTAAACTACTACGAAAGACAGCTGTATGGATAGGACCTTCTTGTTTGCTGTGCTAATGCTTTGGTTGTTCTTTAATTAACATTTCACATCAGCAGATGGTCTACCTAAAGCTAAGCCTGCAGGCTAAAGAAGACCTTTACATACCACTTGAGACATGCGATGTCTCTCAGTTTGCATTTGCAGCTTTCAGTAGAGTAGCAGCTGGCCACAAAGTCAACAGTTCTTGGGGGAGGGAAACAGGAAACAAACATAAGGGTTAAAATCCACATTAATTTCACATCTTGAAGCAACAAACCCCGTTCATCATGGCATGGATGTCAATATTTTGTGTCCCTCTACTAACCAAATGATAATTCAGGTGTTGATTGGCTACAGTTGTTTTCAAGTAGATCCTACCCTGGCAACAACAGCACACATAAACAAAGGCTAGCAGCATTGCTAATTACATTTAGCACTCACCTATTAGGAGGTATATCAGTCGAAAAAAGCTCAACCTCTGTGTCGGCAAGAAGCACTGCTTTCATGCCTCTTGTGCAGAGCAGACTGTCACAAAATATGCAGTTCACCTGGGTCACACATTTGTTTTTGAAATTAGCGTTGGATGTAGACATTGTTGTCCTGCTAAAAATGGACGAACTTTCTCGGTCCTTCTGCCCCCAGACAGCAAATGCAGCAGAAAGATGAGGGTCTGCAACTGGTATAGCTCACTATCCGTATAATGCGGGATAATAGTATTTGATTTGACGTTAACTCCGCAAGCGTTAACGCTAGCTCTACGTTAACGTCCTTGTGCAGACGTTAGCCTTTTTCCTAACGAGAAAACGGAAGCCAGCTAACGTTAGCTTGTTGAACAAACGCACGGAAAATGCCCACTTCCGCGAAACAATCTTAATGCAAAACAAAACGTTTAGCTGTATTATCGATAAATACACAAAATGAGCAAATAACAAGACTATCTCACACAGCTGGCTCAGGATCCATTCAGATGTAGTTAACAGCTAACTGAATAGCTGTCAGCTTTGTTTACAACTTCCTGGTATTTAACGGCACTTCCTGAAACTATCTTTAAAAGACCGCACGCCTGACTCTGATTGGATACGTTCAGTAGTAAACGACGCCATTGGCCGCCTTCACTGCAAAGTCTGGGATTTAATTGGTTATAAGTAAGAGTTGAAAAACCCACATTCAAAAATCCTGAAGCCGTATGGTGTTGATGCAAGTCATTCCAATTCCGTCTGACCAATCGCGGTGTGGGAAGAAAAGCTCTTGTCCTATAAAATTAAGCGGAGTTGTCGTTGAAGTAGAGTTGATACATTGATGTTAGGGAGGGGGGTTATATTCTTTAAAAGCTTACATTTCACATTTTTATGTTTTAAATGGTCATCGTAGACATAAGAGGCAGTTTAATATACTTGTATTGTTTCTACTACTTAGTCGAAGTTATGGAATTATTTGCTTGCAAAAGTTGAGTTAGTTTCTTTTTGGCCGGTTTTGCCTAACGTTAGCTACAATTTATGACATGCTGTTTTGACAAATACTTCGTAAGGATGTCTGCTTCACTAAGCGCATTAACATAAGTAAGACATCACCTGTAAATTGGTCAAGGCTTTGCTAAAATAATAAATGAAACAACTATTAAACCCACTTGCATCTATGTTTAACCCACTTTTGGATACAATAGAATTTTGTAAGTGACATGTCAAATACTGCTTTTCAAGTTTTCAGTGTTGCCTTTTGATGCTTTCTTCACTGCTACACAGTTTAAGCTATAAAATCACCTTGCATTGAAGACGCACGCGTGACATACAGTTATAGGTTTGTGTTCCAACTTTTGAAATGAATACAATCCGTGTGTGCAGCAGCATCAGTGCTTGTCCTGCGCACTGGGGCTGACCAGCCAGCCCGTCCATCTCCACTCGGTTCCTCCTCTCTCTCTTGAGGGGGGGAGAAGAGAGCAGTTTAGTTTAGACAGGCGATCGGGCAGCAGAAGCGAGGCCGACACTCGCTCAGGGCAAATATATTTAGATATACATATGTAAAAACTTTTGGGAGTGTTGACTGACAGGAAATCGGTTTTTTTGTCTTTTAGAGGGGAATGAATCTCCTTTCACTTGAAGTTGTTTGCACCATAACCGGTTTTGAGGAGGCGGTGAGGCGCGGCGGCGGCGGATGGGAACATACAGCAACAGCAGCAGCAGCAGCAGCAGCGCCAAACTCACAATGCGCCCGGAGTGAACGGAGGCAGGGAGACAATACGGATCCACGGGCACACTGAGGAGCAGCGATTTCTCTCCTAGGTTTCCCCCCTTTTTTTTTTACTTTTCCCAACCCAAACCAGAGTGGCATTTGCTCAGTCTACGCCTGATTTATTGATTGATTCAGACAAAATTGACTTCGCGACGAGGGCAAGTGGTCTGATCCCCAAACTCAGCCATGACGTCTCCGGCGAAATTCCGAAAGGACAAGGAGATAGTGGCCGAATATGAAACTCAAGTTAAAGGTAAAACTTTTTAAAAGCTTCTCACATGGTAATATATACCTTAAAGTAAAGTAATACCCCGTCAATGTCGCGATTTCTGACTGTATGGTGTGTTTTTCTTGACTTGGCTGCGTGCATGGTTTTCCGTAGCCTTCCCTCACCTCTCCTATCAGGCGTAAAGGGTGGGCTACGCTCGCCTTTGTATTTCACCACTCATTTATGAATAGTTAATGTCATTATGCAGATGTGGCAGATCAATAATACAGTGCTTGTAATCATGAATTAACATCACGATCAGCGTGTTTTCAAGCGTGTGTCGCTCGCCTTTAACGCAGCACACAGATGGCCAACAAAGACAGGGAAAAAAAAGCCCACTCAGATATCAGTGTTGTTTTCCAGATGTGGCCTCTATATGTTCTCCAAAGAAAAGCTTATTTAAAGGTAGTGTGAGAGTGTGTGTGTGCCGTGTAGACTACCGAGAGGGCTGGGGTTTCGACATGGAACAAGGCAGGGCGTTTTCTCTCCCTCTCTGTCTCCTGCGTGTCTGTGCTGCTGCTGGTGTGTGCTGCCTTCCGTTCATGCTGCAAATTTGTGCGTGCGTGTGTGTGTGTATGTGTGTGTGTGCATGGCTTTAAGCGAGATTACAATTAAGTGATCAATTTGTGCAAAAGGCTTGTCCATTGATCACAGTTCATTGATGTCGCCCCTGCCAATGATCGAGGATATGAGAGAGCAGCATGGGTGGGAGAGCAGATTGTAATGGTTAGTGAGGGGCGTTCAGATGTTAACTGTTTACTGGCTGACTGGTGTGTGTGTGAGTGTGTGTG
>JAPZDZ010000012.1:16609492-16619787 GCA_029783805.1 Acanthurus tennentii | reverse complement strand
TACGAAGATAAGTGTGTGTGCGTGGAAGGCAAAGTGAAGCAGCCTGTGTTTGGAATGTCATGGCAGACGCTGCTGATTCCCAGTCTGATAGGTTGTCTTTGAACTACACTTTCAGTCTGAAACACCAAGACAAAAAAAACCCACACTTTCTCCTCTTGTCCTCTTCTTCTTTGGTCCAGTCGTGAGCGTCGGTTTCTATTTTGATCACACTGGTTGTTCTTTTGGCACGAAGCTCGCTTCCATCATGTCTGGGTCGTAAACAGGCAGCACACATACGCACACAGAATGCTCTGATGGCTAATTAAGTAGATAATTAGTTCATTTATAGCATTTCCAGTCAGTGGCATGAATACCAGCAGTGCCAGGGGCCATGACACAAACACACACACACACACACACACACACACACACACACACACACAGATGAACATCACAACCCTTATTAAAGAAGTTGACACATTCATCTCAGCCAGTGTGTAAAGTGGTGCAGAATGATACTGACAGCACAGTGGGAGAGTGTATGAGATCTTGTCACTGAAGGAGAGGAAACTAATGAGTCAAACTGTATTAATGAGCACACGGTCTCAAGCTGGACTGCAGACATCAGGGCTAATGAAGCGTGCTAGTAGCTAGTTCTCTGTTGCGGCCTTGCTGAGCCAGACGGATGGCCACAGGCAAGACGACAAGTCCAAAGGTCAAGATCCGCAGTTGATAGATAGGGGGATTCGGCCACGGCTGATTGCTTTTTGATTGGCTGCAGTCTGGCTGCTGGTCACCTAATACCAGCCTTCTGCAGCACTTTAAAGAGTGGAGGCGGGACAACCTCAGCTATCCCGTTACGTCTGTTTGTTGGCGGCGTTAAATCTCTTCCCGGTGGCTTCCTGCCTCTGCAGCATGCTGAACTCCTCTGCTCCCGACCTTTCTGCTCTCTGCAGTTCTACCTGACGGATTCACAGTTCTGATCTCTGTTCCCTGTTTCTCCTCAACCCTCCCATTTCTCGCGCACTTTTTCTTTCATTTCTCCTCCTGTATTTCATGAGTCAACTTTCACCTCGACCCCCTTTCCCCCTCTGTTTTAACAGCTCACCTCAGAACTCTTGTTACACTGCAGCCCCCTCCCCCCCTGCCCTTTTTTTTTCAGGAGAAGACAGATGCTCAACATGCACCGGCGAAATCTGTTCTTGCTTTCATCCTGCATTCCTTCACCCTTTTTTCTTTTTCAGTTGACTTTGCTTTTTCTCACCCCCCCCGCATACACGTACCATGTGTCTTTTACCTGTGAAGTCATTTCACATCATCATAATTCCTCTGTGGCAAACCACGGTGCTTCTTTGATCATCATTAAAAGCCTGGTCTTGAGTGCTTTCCTTTCAGTAGTTGGGGAGAGTCCCATCACATTTATTCAAGGAATGCATGTGTGTGTGTCTGTGTTTGTGTGTGTGTGTAGTCTACTGAACTGTGGCTTGCTGTGAAATCATCAGTAACTAGTGGCTCCCGGCAGTTATGTCTGGAGAAAGGTAATGCCTGTATTACTCCCTATCCTCCCTTTTTCATCTCTTTTTTATGTGGTGCGGCTCCATCATCTTGCCCTCTGTCTCTGGCTCTGTCGTTCTCTTACCCTCTCACAGTCTCACTCTTTTTTCCTCCCTGCCAACGTGTAAAAATCCATATCTGCAGCTTCCTCCTTTAACTCCACATCCCTGAAGTCCATTACTGGTTTACTCATTTATCTTGACTAGCGACTCCTCCGCTCCTGTTTAGCCAGATAATCTAGTCTTGATTGATGGCAGGCCAGTTGGTTGACCACATGACTAAGACAGAAGGATGTCCGGGCAGATGTACAAGCTGGAAGTAATGGCCCTGAGCTGATGGTCTTGGCTTTTCACTCTCATTAATCTGTCTTTTTCCTCTCCGTCTCTTTCAGAGCAAAGAGGTCGGCGTACAGCTGCAAGAGGACCTGATGAAAGTTCTAAATGAACTTTACACGGTGAGAGAAACCACTCACATTGCATATCACAACATGTCGATTTATTATTATGTTTCCCATATATCTCACACAGCTCAGTAGGAGACAGTTGCAAATTTAGTGTCAAGGGATGGAGCTCGTTCTGTCTTTTCCTTACGGGGTTTACTGGATGCTGGCTTATCAGGATTATGGACTTTATTTTACAGCATATTTCTAAACCAACAGTCCGAATTACTTTACTCCAAGTAAAACACTATTATGCAAATATATAAATAGAACATAAATTGACAATAAAACATTTCTAGACAATGCAGAAACATCCCTGGAGATAAAGGAGGTAATTTGGCTGCAATCAGCTGAGGATTAAGGATTTTAGCCACACTTGCAGTTTGGCTTGACAGATAGATGTTGTTTGCTCAGTCCACCACTTTGATTCAGAGTGAAATATATCAACAATTAACGCAATGATGGATTGCCATGAAACTTTGCACAAACACTGATTGTCCTCAGAGGATGAGGCCTAATGACTTATGTGATCTCCTGACTTTCCCTCTATGGTGTCACCAGAAGGTCGAAATTTATGTTTTTTCTAGTAAAATACCTCACAGTTATTGGATGGATTTGGGGAATTTTGGTGCCCACATTCATGACTCCCTTGAGGGGGAATGTTACAACTTTGTCGATATTTTAAGTTTTCCTTTAGCACTAAAACCAGGATTGAAAAAAAAATATTTGTCTAACAACTGACTAAAAACCTTCAAAGCTTAAAATAACCAGTGGTTCAAGCTGTGCTACGTGCTTAAGGCTTATTAGCAAATAGCATGCTAAAACGCTAAATCAAATCATGTGTCTCACAGTAAACATCATATCTGCTAAAAATCGAATTGTTAGCATTATCATGTTGAGTGTGTAAGCATGCTAGCTAATGTTAGCATTTGAAAAACACAAGCCTGGCTGTAGACTTAATTAGATTCATGCTCATGCAAGGCGCTGTTGTGTAATTGGACAGTGTGGTTTGATTATTGATATTTCAGGCAACGTGACTGTCTGTTGTTTGGTCTTCTCACGCTGTCAGAGACATCTTTGCGTGTGCTCACACATGTCCGCAGTCTTGCCAAAAAAGACCGAAGCCATCAGAGTGTGTTTCACTGTCTGTTTATGTTTGTCTGTCTGTATGTGAGTGTGTGGGCAAAGTTTCCTCCCGCAGCACCGCTCAGAGCATCATGCAACTGTATGGCCTCAGCTCAGCCAGGCCCATAAAAACAGGCCTCATGGTGTAATTATAGCATGTAGTAAGAGATAGAAATAGATCTGGTTTGAGTGACGCGCGCTGCTCTCATGCATAGTCATAGACGGACCAGTGTGGCTGTCTGCTGTGTCGTGGAAGGGTTTCAGCAGTATAATCATTGCTCTGGCGGTGGTCGCTGAAATAAGGCTGACCCTGCACACACACATTTGTTTCATGTGTTTAACTCTTCTCGTCAAACTCCTACCATCATTTCCAAGCACTGTGGCGTAATGCGCTAGAGGAAGTTTACTGTGCGACTTGTTTGCTGCAGTGTTTCTGAATGCCAGCGCTGGATGTTCATTACAGTGTTTTGTATTGTGTGTATTGAAGCCTCAATGCACCATTCTGCTCATTACACTGACTGGCGTAATCCCACTTTTCATCCAGAGCCAAAAACAAAGCAAGAGACATGCCAGGAAAGCAAACATTTATGTCTGCCTGCAAATCTCATCTCTTGTTCCCAGGTGATGAAGACGTACCACATGTACAACACAGACAGCATCAATGCCGAGTCCAAGCTGAAGGAGGCGGAGAAACAGGAGGAGAAGCAGATGGGACGCTCCGGTCGACAAGACGACCGCCAGACGCCGCGTTCTCCCGACACCTTGGCGAGCATCAAGAGCGACGAGAAGCCCGTCCGACGCTCCAGTGTCAAAAAAATCGAGAAGATGAAGGAGAAGGTGAGCGGGGACAGAGACACCGGTGGGGAGGGGAGATGGAGGGCGACAAGCCGAGAGAGGAAAGCTGTTTTAGAGTGCTCCACCTGTTGTCACACCACCGGCTTACAATGTGTGTGTCTCATGAATGATTTATGAGTGCATGCCCGGCTTATTGCTTACCTTGTCTACTACAGCTGGGGCTTGTCACAGCTACACGGTTCTCCATACTTATTATCCATAATCAATACTGAGACGTTTTACTCTAACACCTATTATTCCTCTCCCTTCTTTTCCTCTCTCTACCTGTCATTACCCTGCGTCCCTCCTTCATGCCTGGTTGTCCATCTCTCCTTCACACCTCTCTCTCTCTCTTTCTCCTAACAGAGACAAGCTAAGTACACAGAGAATAAACTGAAGGCCATCAAAGCCAGGAATGAGTACCTGCTCGCTCTGGAGGCCACCAACAGCTGTGTCTTCAAATATTACATCCATGACCTCTCTGACATCATCGACGTGAGTATAAACACACTCTGCTGCTTTACCGGAGCAGCTAACATCTGCAGACATATGAGTGTTGTACGCGTGTGTAGCTGTCTGTCAGCCTCTTTACATTACTCTTCCCTGCTCCTGCATGTTTTCTTTGTCTTGTTTCTTCCCAACTCTTCTCACATCAGACTGTGTTTTTTGTGCACTTTTTATGCGTGACAGTGCTGTGACCTAGGCTACCATGCCAGCCTGCATCGCGCCCTTAGGACCTACCTATCCGCTGAGCAGAACGTAGAGACGTCCAAACACACCGGCCTGGAGACGCTGGAAGGGGCTGCAGAGAGTCTTGAAGCCAACGGAGACAAACAGAAACTGATGGAGACCTACAACAATGTCTTCTGCCCTCCAGCTCGCTTTGACTTCCAGTCACACATGGGAGACACGGTACAGTTTTAGTGCTTGAGTCATTATTAATAGGTGTGTCTTTTATTCAGTAATAAATACTTCTTATTAAAGCAAGCTTAAGTCTGTGCACTGGGTAGGGCAGAATTTTTTTGCGATGCTGTTATCTCAAATCCTTAACTTTCCCTCTTTCCATTGTTTTCTCTTCAACTTGTGTGTCTGTATGTGTTTGTATGTATGTGTGTGTGTGTGTGTGTGTGTGTGTAGATGGGAGTGATGTGTGCACAGCAGCCGGTGGAAGGCGAACTGATCCAGAGGTGTCAGCAGCTGCAGTCTCGCCTCTCCACACTCAAGATTGAGAATGAAGAGGTTTGACATCCTTCTGCCTCCTCTTACATTATTCATTCATTAATTACGTGTTCATCACAGCTCTCGTACTTACTTTTCCTCTTTAACTGCCCATCAGGTGAAGAAAACCATGGAGGCCACCCTGTCCACCATCCAGGACATGGTGACGGTGGAGGACTACGACGTCTCCGAGTGCTTCCACCACAGCAACAGCATGGAGTCGGTCAAGTCCACTTTCAGCGAGTCCTATCTGAGCAAGCCCAGCCTGGCCAAACGACGGGCCAATCAGCAGGAGACGGAGCAGTTTTACTTCACGGTCAGTGTCAGTCATTGATTATTTCCCAGCAGCGTGACCGATCTGTGAGCATGCTGCAGTTCTGTACGACCATATGTGTGTCTTCTGTGTGTTGTAGAAGCTGAAGGAGTTTCTGGAAGGCAGGAGCCTGATCACCAAGCTGGAGGCCAAGCATGATCTCATCCAGAAGACCCTGGGAGAGAGTGAGTGGGACCGTGTCTTTTTTACTTCTCAGATTTTGTCCTTGTGTGTCCTTTCTGTGTATGTGTGTGTGTGTGTACTGGAAGCCCCCCCTGGTAGAGGACGGGAGATGGATTCAGGAAGGGCCTGGTGCCCAGAGGCGAAACAGGGAGCAGATCAGAGAGATGAGTGCTTTAGTGGGACACATTAGGGCTCATGCAGGGAGGCAGAAGGAGTTTAATAATCACAGGCTGCGTGTGTGTGTGTGGGTGTCTGTGTGTGTGTTGGAGTGAATGGAGGGCTAGGTCACAGTGACAGTGACCATATGTGGATGCAGCTGTGTGTTTAAGTGTGAGGAGGAGGGGTTGTTCCTCAGAATCCAATGTGTCTGCATTTCCACAACTTCACAGGAAACCCCCCCCCCAAGAATAATACTTGTGGTTGTGTGTGCGTGCTGTTGGTCTGTGCATTTGTGCAGCTTCAGAGAGAAACTTGTTTCCCTGTTTCTGTCCATCGGAAGCTGTTTCCTCATGTGTCCTGCTTCTGCTATAACTGTCTATCTCTCTCTCTCTCCCTCCCCCCTCCCCCTCTTCCTGTTTCTCTCTCCTTTAGGTCAGAAGACTGACTGTTGCCTTGCCAGGTAGGTGTGGTGAAGGAAGGAAATATGCTTGCACACACACACACACACACACACACACACACACACACGTACACTTACACTTGCATACACCATAACAGCTTTTAAGCCTGATTTCTTGGCAACCAGAGGTATTATTTTCCCTGTCACTGTTTATAGATATTCGCAACACATGTGCATATGTGTCTGTGTGTACAAATAGAGCGTTACCAGAGTTGTGGGTATAAATAGACTTTCTCTGGAGACATAATGACAGAGTGCTGTTTCTTTCTTTCTCCCATCCCTCTCCCTCTCTCTCCCCGTGTAGTGGACGGAGGAACTCGTCGGTACGGAAGCAGGTAATTATCTGTCATAAGCGTGTGTGTGTGTCGGTGTGTGTTTGTTTCTGAGGGGCTATCAGCATTTCAGTTAGAGCCTTGTGCTGCTTTGTTTCTAACTGGAAACATGTTTTCACACAGAAACAACATCTCACGTGACATAAGGCCACTTAAAGGCTGACAGAACCTTTGTTATTATCACATATAACCAATGTAGAAGTTTTAATTAACATCTACGGTGGAATCAGCACGGTCTGTTGTTACATAGTCAAGCACTCAGAAATGACAATTAAGTGATTAGAAGGTTCACTATGGAATGTCATGTTTGTGGCGCCCCCTTGTGGTTGGCCTTTGCTTTGGCTGTCAGCTCTCACTTTACGGTTAAACTGGTTGATCGATCATTTTGAATGAAAGTCCGGTTTTTCACATATTAAAACCACAGTACATACATTAAAACCACAGGTACATGCACCATGTAACATCCAGCGCACACACTCCTGAGCCGTCACCTCCAAGAAATTTCTGGAAACCTCAAACAAACAAAGGGAAAAGGAAAAAGCACTGTCTCCTAGCAACAGCTGGGTACTGTGCCCACCCTCTACCCGCCACATAGATGTGTGCACCGATGCATGTGTGTGTGCAGACGTGTGTGCGGAAATCCTCCTGACAAGAAGTGCAGTGTGTTTTATTTCCTCGCTGGCCTCTCGTCTTGTTTTCCTCCACCGTTGCTAATTCTTGTCCCCCTGTTTCAGGACTCTGGTGAAGCCATTCCTCTGATGGTGGAGAGCTGCATATGCTTCATCAGTCGCCATGGTGAGTGAAACTCTCCAGCTTTTCCTGTCAGCTGATTGGTTGCATTGTCTTGTCTGGCGTGAGTGGTTTTGAATAAAAATTAAGAACTATAAGAACTTCCTTATTTTAAACTGCGGAAAATGAGAAATCTCAAGAGCTGTAGAAGCCTGAAAATTAAAAAAAAGGGGTTCTTAATTTAATTTAAAACCTGCGTTTGTGTGTTTGTTTCTATGCAGGTCTGCAGCATGAGGGCATCTTCAGAGTGTCAGGCTCTCAGGTGGAAGTCAATGACATCAAGAACGCCTTTGAGAGAGGTAAGACCATCATCCACTAGGAACCATTATTATTATAATTATCATCAGTTTGTCCAGTACTTTATTATCTCTCCTCTTCCACTCTCCGTCTCTGCCCCCATCTCTCCGGTCATAGGTGAGGACCCGCTGGCTGGGGACCAGAATGATCACGACATGGACTCCATTGCTGGCGTCCTGAAGCTATATTTCAGAGGGCTGGACCACGCCCTCTTCCCTAAGGAAGTCTTCCATGACCTCATATCCTGTGTCTGTAAGTCTCTCATCCTTTGTTTTGGCTGTTTTTTTTTTGCGAGTGTGTGTTTATGTGCTTCTTTGTGTGAGTAATCTCCTGGGTGTTGTGGCTGTGTTATGTTCCAGCGATGGAGAGCCTCCAGGAGCGGGCAGTCCACATTAAGAAAGTTCTGCAGTCTCTGCCGAGCAAAACCCTAATCATCATGAGATACCTGTTCGCCTTCCTCAATCAGTGAGTAGAGGGACACACACAGACAAACAGACTGAGAAATAACTGAGAAACAAACAGCTTATAGTTGGACTTTATATAATGAAATGATAAGTTCTGGGTTCTGGATGTAATATAGATTATGTATGAAGTGACTTTACGGAAGAAGAAACAAACTTCTACATATTATATAATCCCCAACTTTTTATATGATGGATGATGAAGTCCCTGGCCTAAAGTTATTATGCAAATTAGCCTTGAAAGTTTGAACTTTTTCTGTGGTAAGTCTGCTTTGGGTCATTGCAAATTGCAGGTCAGCACAGTTTGAGAAAATAAGTAACATCAGTCTTCGTGCAGTCATCCGCAAACTCTATATCTATTGCTCATCCAAGGAGCTCCTCAAGGACATGCAGGGCAACACCAGAGGAGGGTGCCCTTTCTTACAGCGTGGTGAAGAAGTGGGATCTATCTTTAGATGTGGCAGAGAGAGATGACTGCACAAAGATGTTGTCCATTTTCTCAGAAAGTGCTGCTTTGCAAATTTTTTTTACCTGAAACAGAAATATCACAAGTTAAAAACCTTAAACTTTCTTCATGAATTGCGCTTGCATGTAATTAGAGCTGTATGACTCATCTCCTTCCATCTAAGTATACAAACTCATCTATCACCAATTGTATTTGACTCTCAGAATGTCCTCAGGCCTGACGCCAACTCTTGAAAAGGGGCCAAATGTTAGTTTGTTGTTTTAGTCTCAGAAAAGTTGACAGCATAGTTTCACCACTGTAGCTTATTCAAAAAGAACAACAATGATACAAACTATTATTAAATACTAAGAGGCTCATCTCTATTTTTTATATACTCATTTAACCACGAGCGCAGTTTGTGAACAATGCCTTCACCTCAGCTTCATCAGGTTCACTTACAGTGATCTCAGACAAACAGTAATAAGTTTCAGATGAGTGACCAACTTACTGTACATCAGTCTCTACTGTACAGAAATTTAGCACTGAAAACGTGATGTAAAGAGATGACATATCTAGACCTTTTTGATTAACACTCATATGAGTCACAATGAAAAACTACTATCTAAGCCAGCCACTTTCAAAATAAGTATATTTAATAATAACAGTTTTTCAAATCACCATAAATTACACAAAAGGAACAATTGGATGAGTCATATTAAAGGTTAGAAATGGAAGAGAATCAAGTGCATTACAGAAACAGCTTGAGTCCCTGATTTAATGGGGCCTGATAAGCTTCCTCTCAACAGATAAGGAGCATCCTTTGCCCCACACACACACACTCATAAACCCCATAAATAAACACAAATAAAGGTTCATTTGAGCTCCTCACACCAAATCTAAACATCCTTTAGCCTTTGTGGGAAGTCAAGTGTGGACCCTAATGAAAGTCCGAAGAGCAAAGCAAAGTTCTGCCTCTTCATTCCTCAAGAAACGGGAAGTTTTCCTCCTTAAAGAATGAATCTGTTTTCCACTTCAACTCAAGTTTATTTGTGTAACCCAATATTGCATTCAGTGCCAATAAACAGTAAGAAAAGCCCTAAGATTTCTCTGCATTTTTGCATTATTTTGTCATAAAATGTGGTCTTGATATTTTTCAGAGTCAAAGAAAGGGACAAGCTACATCTGCTTAAAATAGCATCTGCATGAATTAGAGTATTTATTGAATTATATGCTGGAACATTTAAAGTCGTTTAGGGAAAAAGGAAGAACTGGTGACCAGTTAAATCTTATTTTGCAGCAGTGATCTGAACCAAATGTTTCTTCATGTGATCAAACCTCCACATTGGCCCGGAGGAATTTTGGATGATTTTCCCAAACAGAACTGCTTATGTTTACTGTTTATTTATTACTGATTCTATAGTTATTTCAGGAATATATTTCTTAAATGTCTGTGCTCATTTGTGTGTTAAATCTCCAAACCTTTTTTAAAGAAACACATGGCTGGCATATAAAAAAAAGTATGTTTGAGTGCTTTGTTTTTTTAACAAATAATGGCTTTTCAGGTTAAGACACAGAAAAATGATTACAATTCAAAATGATTCCTACTTCATGATTTACTTTAAGAGTGGTTTCATTATTGTAGGCTTCTGTTTTGTTTTGCCTTAAAGCTCTAAGCAAAGCTTACTCTGAATTTTCGGTCAAATCTAG
>JAPZDZ010000012.1:16566808-16577863 GCA_029783805.1 Acanthurus tennentii | reverse complement strand
TATGCCTCTGTAACACACACACTCACACGCATTATGTCTTTCTCCCTCTCTTGATGCGGTGACCTCTAAACTGTCACTAGTTTGGTATCCTTTATCTGAACTTTCCTCTTTGTTAAACATGTCCGTCCTGTCAGTGAGCCCCGTCCTGCTTCTCTTAACTCTCTCCTGCTTCAGTAATCAGGCCAACTGTGTTCCTGTTACGTTCAAAATCCATGGAGCATTTCATTGCCAAGCAAGCCTTTTTTGAAAATATCTGCAATTATGCGCTTGAAAGTAAAGGTCACGCTTGATTATTCAGAGCTAATAGCTAATTAATTACTAAAAAAAAGTCACACACAGCTTTTTCCAAGTGACCTCATGTAACTAGAGCTCTTTCTACAATGGTCATCAGGAAGCTTGTTGCTATGGTTACGGTGCTGATGCTGAGGCGAGAGACGCAGTGGTGTCCCTTTCTCAGCAGGATGCAGACAGAGCCGCTAATATCAGTAGACAGACAAGCAGCCAGGCTTAGCTGTGCTCACTCATTCAGCACTGTCTGCAGCAACAAAAGGAGTGAACCGGAAAACAACACGATGTTGTTGCAGGCAAATACTGAAGCACTGGCTTTTAAACAGATCACTGCTAAAATCTGTGTCTTTATTCAATTTGGGTGATTACATGTAGCCTACTGTTCAGTGCTTTTTTTTTTTTTTAGGAAGCTCTCTTGTTGGAGCACCATAAACAAGAGCTGACTCAGAGCTACCCCCACCCAACTGCGGTCCCTTTTATTTGCCCGTGTGGTTTTTAAAATCTCCCTTTTGCTTGCATGAATTATCTAACTGACAGAGAAGTAAGATGTAAGGCTATCCGTCTTAGTGGAGACGCCTCAGGCCACAACAAAGCAAGTAAGGCATAAACAAGCAGACGCTGTCGTATGTGGAACCCGCTAAAAATCAAAGAACAGTGGACTTTTTTGGGAAATTTTAGGGAAAGTACCTAAATCCCTTTCGAACTGCAGCAGTAATATGTCAGTTGACCATACCACAGCTGCTATAGGGCTGGTACAGTTTGTTTGCCTTTAATGTGCAAAAGGAGTGTGTTCATTCATTGTTACAACACAGTGTGTCTGTGGTACAGTACTTTGCATCGGTTCCTCTTATGATCTTTACTGGATCTTGTGTAGTTTGTCTGTTATAGATTGTTTGATGTGTCTCCACCAGAAAATGTCATTTTTCAACAACTGAATTTAGCAAAGGGCTTCCTGTCATTTGATGGATAAATGAGATTACAGGAAGTGGAAATTTAATCTTCTGACACATCAGCATGTTTTGTCCGTTACCGTTTGTTAATCACACATACTACAGTCCAGTGCCTTGCAGGTCTGGTATAAGTCACTAGATGGAGCCAATACTCTGTTAAAAGGAAGTGGATCGTAGGACCATACATGTTAAATTTTACGTGTTATATGGAACATTTAGTGCTAATTTTAGCACAATTCTTGTAGAAGCGGAGATGAAATAAGCACTGTGAACTTTATGTACAGGATAGGTGTCCTGTTTGAACTGTGCCATGGAAGAACAATAGTGTATTGCACATGAAACTGCCCATAATGAGAGTAAAACTCAAGCCGCCTGGGTGAAAACCAGGAATCCCAACCACTACACCATGAGGGACCCATTCATTATAAACACTGCACTTTATATTGTCAACCATCAATTAAGATGGGGTGAAATGATTTAAGTAGACTTCATCACAGTCTCTGTTATAAGGATTCTGGGGAACTCATACTACAATATATAAGAAATGGGCTATTTTCTGCGTTTCAGACTCACAGGTGGCCAATCAGCATCACACTCTCTGAAATAAACTGTAGCTCACAGTGTTTGATCTATGTTTTGGTGATTGATTCACTCCTATGAGTTTTTGTCTCTGATTGGTGTTTTTCGGTGTTCTTTAGACTGCAGCTACACCTGTCATCTGGAATGTGAAAGCGAGGTCCAGCTGGACTGCAACCAGAGGGACAAAGAGCCAGAGAAAACTGCGTCTCCCAGAAACTGCTCCTCCGCAGCCCCACAACACAAGGTGAGCAATTCAAACGCAAAACAATCATGCTACTTTGTAGAACTCAAAGTAAACAAAGGCCGTGGTGAAACCATTTGTGGCATTTTTAGAGGCTCAAACTCTTTTTTGTGTGTCATTTTTGCAGAGGTGTGCGTGAGTCATGATTGGGTAATGTCAGGGTTCATCCGGTTAGCATCTCTCAAAGCCTACACTTTTACATAATCCTCCACCTCTTTCACAACATGTCTTCCCTTCTCTTCCTCCTGGGTCGTCTGCTCATGAATTTATTTATATATGCACTCATTTGCTTTTTTTGGTCACAGAATGTTCTCGGGTCAGAATATGCTACGTCACTTAAGCATCTGATGTGCCTCCCTCTCTCCCTTTACTGTCTCAGTTGCTCTCATGCCCTCCTCCAGTCTCTCTGTCATCTCTCTGCTGTTGCATGGGGGTGATTTAATCACACTGTGGATCTTGATGTCCTCCCTTCCTCAGCTTCTCTTATATGAATGCAAGCTAATTAGGTTAATCTCTCCTCTCCATAGGGAGCTCCACTGTAGCAAATCTGTGTTAGCTCAAACTATTCTCAGATGTTCTGCATGCTGGTGGAATATGTTTATGTATCCACAATGCAATATTTTGCATCAAGATGAACTCAAAAGCTCTCATTTTTCTTACTCTCATACTGTACAAGCCACAGGCTATCCAGTGATACAGTAAAACTCATGTAAGATGCATCCTCAAAATAGTGCTTCGCCCACTCTTTGTGTGTGTGTGTTCTGGAACCTGAGAGAGTGTGAGCCTGCATGCTGCTCCTGGCATCCCAGCTTCAGTCACCCACGCAATGTGGTCTGTACACACGCGCACACACACACACACACACACACACACACTCACACACACACACATTATATGCGCGAGAGAAAGCTGGATAACCCCACAGGCTTGCAGCAGAATGTTGGCAGCTACTCTGTGCCCGGGAGGCAGATAACACAAAATTAGACCCCTGGTAGTGTGCCAGGTGGTACTCCATGAACAAATACACACAATCATGCTACCCTGAAATGCATTTCATGGAAATGGAGGAGGGGGATAACTTGAGTAAATTTCCAAATTGACCAAATGTCAAGCAGCAACTGCTCAATCTAGAGTTCAGGTTTTGTATCCAAAAGTGGACTCATTTTTTTAAATAGTCCACTTGCAGTGGATGTAAACAATGGTGTATAATTGAGTCATTTTTAGCTTTACCACAGCAACGTCCTCTCCCTGAGTTTAATGACTGTAGTTAAAGATAATGAGCTGAAAGTCAAACTTAAGTGAGCGTTGATGATGTCTATCTAGGAGGTATGTGAACCCTCGGACTAGGCCTGCCCCCCACCCACTCCTGTTTGGTTCATATCGCACACTGGGAGTGCAGACATGAAGAGATATGACAGTTCATTTCCTGCAGTCGTCTTTCACCCCTTTTGCTCTGTTTTATGGATGCAGCTGTGTGTGTTTGTGAGTGTGTGTGTGTTTGTAAGTGGTTTGGTTGTGTTTTCTGTTCCTTCTGCATGTACAGCTCCTTACTGTGTGTGCATCAGCAGAAATTGATCCCCTTTTACCCCCAGTTAGCACATGCATGCATCACACTGACCAGGCTTCATCGACTGGAAACCAGCAGGAGTGTCGTTCAGTATGCATGCACGTGTGTGCGCACGCACGTGTGTGTGAGTGTGTGTGTGTATAGCATCCCACCCCCTGCATGCTGTCTTTCTTCCTTTGTGATTACACTGATGGAAGAGAGGACCAGAGCTGCAGGCAATCAGTCTTCAGCTGAGACCAACCTGACAGAAAGACACCCGATGAAAGGGTGACACACTGTTCCTGCACGCTGCAGCCATCTAGTGGTACACAGCTTTATCTATAATCATTTCTAAGTATATTTTCAAATCATATTACACTCACAGAAATAGCAGGTGCAGACAGATGCACATATGCTACATCAATTTCAGCAGTGAAAGGGGCATTAGCTCCTTTGGACAAGGGGGTCAACGCCAGTGTCAGAGGGCAGATTGTGGGGTCAGTGGAAGGTTAGAGGGCACTGTAATCTGTATTTCCAGGGCAATTATTCATTACTTTCTTAATCTTATACTAAGCACTGGGAGTGAACCCTCCCCTGCACTACAAAACCCCCAGCGGCAGTGCAGCTGTACAGGTCATGTTTTTGTTTTTGTTTTCTGGTCTGTATCTGTCCCCATTTGGTTTGGTTTGAGTGTTAAAACATGAGCTCTAATAAGTGTATGGTCCTACATACAAACCACATATGTACAGTGGTTGTGATGTGTTCTTGTGAAGTGTTGCAAGCTGCTGCAGCTGCAGGTTCTCAACAGAAGAGCAGCCATCTTCTCTGCTGCTTCCTGTCACTGCTGCTCTCACGTATGTAAAACATTTGCTGTGAAGCTTCATATCTCTCACTCATCAGCGCTTCTCTTGCTGCTTACGAATGTCTCTCTCTCTCTCTCTCTCCCTCTCTGTGTAAGAGGAAGTGGCCATGCTCTGCAGGGTGCAGTTGCTTGCAGGAAGAGAGAGAGGGAGGGAGAGAGAGTGAAGGGAGAAGGGGGAGGGAGCTTGCCGGCTGATAACACACTCAACCACAGATGGTTGAGCAAGGCTGCAAGAGAGTGAGGGAGCAGAGACAGACAGAAAGAGAGAGAGACGGGAGAAGAAGGAGGGAGAGGGTAAGACAGAGAAGGAGGCTGAGTGGGAGGCATCTTTCTAGTAGTATTGCCTCAGCAACTGAGGGAAGAGGAGAGGGGAGGCAGCACAGAGTCTGTGAGCGCAGAGAGATCTTCTGCCTGCTGCTTGCTCTGGACTGTGGCGACGGATGGATGCTCACACTCTTTAATGCCGGCAGGATCAAGCCTCTGCTGCAACCGGGACTTGGATTGAACTGTTCTTTTGTTTTTCTTTGCGCTCACAGAGATGTAGAGCAGACAGAAAGCAGGATGTGGTATTGCTTGCGTGCCACTTATGAGCATTCGTTTGCGGGTATAACTGGGGCTCTCAGGTGAGCTGGGTTAACTTGAAACCAGCCTGTAAACTGACTCCAGGACACCAGCGTGTGCCTGTATATGTGAGAAGATGATATGCTGTGTATGAGCATGTACGTGTGTGTACGTTAAGCTGCAAATGACAAGGTAAATATACTGTATTGAGCGTGCGTGTTTGTGACACCGGTGTCAGACCATACACAAAGGAGGAAGTGACACGTCTGTGCTCGCTCTCAGATTTCCTGGTCCCCTCTCTGGTGGCACGCAACGCGCCGAATCTGAGCCAAATTCACCTGTGTTGCCCTCACAGGTGGGACTTAGGCTCTCTAGATGCATCAGCAGAGGAGCTCTGACTTTTTCTGGATGAGGGAAGGACAGTTGGATTCCTGCAGACTCTCACTGTGACTGAGTGTCACGTCAAAAAAAGAAATTTAATTTTCCACTTCCTCAAGTTGTCAACGTGCCGCTCCGGTGCTGTGCTGGTGCTGGAGGCCATCTCTGGACTTCTCCATGACTGTCAATACAGTGATGACCCCCTCCATGACCAGCAGTAACAGCATGAGCAGTGGGTACTGCAGCCTGGATGATGAGACAGAGGACTTTACTTTCTTCACAGCCAAGACATCCTTCTTCCGCAAGTCCAAGAATGCAGCCAAGGTAAAGAATCAAGGCCTCAACTCTCACTCTGACGGGTTAAATTAGGATCTGTCTGTCCCCTCTGAAATATACAAACTCAGAGGGGTCAGGCAGTTGATGTTCCAATTGGGCTGAGAAACAAACTGCCATTTATATGAAAAACATGCCACCAGAAAGCAGAAGCGTGGAGAGGAAGTGCTGTTTTTTTGTGCATGCCTAAATTGGCCTCTAGGTGTGTGTGAATGTGTGTGAGAGTGGAGGAACGGGTTACTGTCATACATCTGTTGTGTCACATTGATCTGCCGGTCTGTCAGGCCCACTTCGCCAGCCTTGAAGCCTTTTGACAGCTTATTTATCATACGAGTGGCTTGTGTAGTTTTAGCATCATAGTCTGAAAACACCGTTTGGAAAGGTGAGAACACACTGCTGTGTGAATGGTTCTCAACAAAGATCATTTGTTTGCTAGTTTCAGCATTGATGTTAACCTGCAGCTCCATAGAGTCTTCTTTCCACTGTGCGTGGGAGAGGTTTCCACACAAACAAAGCTGGTACTTTTGCACTACAGTGAGTGTGTGTGTGTGTGTGTGTGTGTGTGTGTGTGTGTTTGTGTGTGTAGGGCAACTGCTTGACTGTAGTGAACCATTTTCCTAGTTACCATAGCAACTCATGGTTTTGTTGGCACTCTGTATACACTCAGTGAGATCTGGTTTTGGTCTGCTGTGCATTTGATTACTTCACACATGAACGTGTCATATACTGCACAATATAAAGTGTCATTTGCACTGCAGGGTGTTAGCTGCTGCCTTGTTCTTGTCCCATATCCCATCATGGGCTTGTCCCATGATGCACAGAGGGCAACTGAACAAATATCAATTCATCTTGGCTGCATTCACTTTTGTATTTTTTTTTCCACTTTTGGTCAAATTACCCAAAATGCATGTTTAAGCAAAGCCTTATTTTCTACAACATGAAATGCAGAGAGCAGTGTGACACACAGCAAAGAAGGAAATGTTTCTGGTTGCACAAGAATCCTGGTGATGACATTTTTGAGATGACACAGACATTTGCATTCATGTTAAAACATGCTCAGCCCTCCTCCTGCTGTCCTTGCAGTGCCTTTGGTGTCTGACTTGGAGAAGGTATAATCTCTGAATAATTGACCAGCTGTGTTGTCAGCGTGTAGAGTTTGGGTTGCTGAGACAGAAGGGTACTGGGGCTGGCTTGTCTGGGCTGCCAGTGCAGAAGCTGCCAGCTGATGGAGCCTGATTTCTCTGGCACTGCACAGCCAAAGGAAAATGGCTTGTCATGTAGTGTAGCAGCAAAGCCAGCTTTACATAGGAGAGGGTTGGCTCTACATTCTTGTTAGTGATTCAGTTTTGTCCTCTGTTCAAGAAGCCCTGCAGTGCATTTTTTCCTATGTTTGAATATGAAAAGGAGATATGCAAACCATCTGTGTGGCATCCTGTGAAAAAGAGACATGATCTTGTGTTTCTTTATGTATTAGAAATTAAAAATGTGTCACTGTGTTAAGTCTTCTTCTTTGCAAGTGTGTATACAAGTACACAGACGCACAGGGAGATACTTAGATTCATCAAAACAGTGGAAGGGAGTTCAGATCCTCTTTTCTTTATGAATTATTTCCAGAGCTGAGTCCTTTGCTCCAGATTAGCCAGCTTTAATGTGTGTGTGCATGTGTGTGTGTGTGTGTGTGTGTGTGTGTGTGTGTGTGTGGTCTGTGTGTGTGTTATAGAGAGAGAGACACTGATGACCAGGGAGAATGTTCAGCTTTTTTCACTTCTGCTGTCTGATTCAGTGAAAATGAATGAGTTGCATCGCAGTTGGGGATCATCAGCACTAAAAAAAGGCATTTAACACACACATTAAGTATTAATTTGCAGCTCTGGCAACACTGAAAGAAAACAATTTATCCCTGTGTAGAGGTGAAGTCGGTCATGCAGAATATTCGTACTGTAGAACTGTACTGTGTAAAGTACAATTTAAAAGTATTTCAGTAAATGTTTTTTGTACAACTTTGTACCTACAGATAGAAATGCTGTTACACCATTATGTTTTGTTTTCGGGGAGTAGTTGGTCATGTAGGATAAAGGATAAAGACTGTACATACAAAACATAGACCTCACGTAACACACCTGATAAAGTTTAAAGGTCCAATCAGTAGGATTTAGGGGGATCAAGATTTAGAATAAGGCAGAAATTGAATATGTTATTCATATGTATGTTTTCATTGGTATATATTTGCCTGAAAATGAAAACAGTTGTGCTTTCTTTACTTTCAAATAAACAGAGGAAGCTGTTCTCGTCCACAGAGTGGAATGACACACCATTCCAGTAGTAGTCCAGAATGAACAGGCTAAACACTGGCTCTAATGTTAATGTTTCCAGGCCATCCTAGACTCTCATATAGGCTTAGAAGAAGAGCGTGGTGGAGGGTTATTCCTTTGGGTGCAGTCCGCAAATTCACCACTAGATGCCACTAAATCGCACACATTGGACCTTTAAATAATACAATGATGCATTATGATGCCATTAAAAGCAATTAGAATAGTACCACTTTGGGCAGATAAAGCATTTATATGAATTCTTTTTTTCTTTGTAATGAGTGCATGTACTTTTAATAGTGAAGATGCTATATGTGTGTGTGTGTGTGTGTGTGTGTGTGTGGAGGGGGGGGTTTAAGTGTTTCTGTGTGTGTACAGCAGGCACACAGTGCTCTCTGAGCTGTGAAATGGAGTGTTAGCAGTGTGTGTGTTATGGCTTGTGCTTTTTCTCCTCTCCTTTGCCTAAAGTAAAGGCGTTGCATTCACATGTGCAGTTATCAGTGTCCGTGCATGTATGTGTGTGTGGGTTCTTAGAGTGTTCTTAGCTCAGCTCTGACAGCGCTTGTCTCAATCTTCGCCAGTTGTAAGAGATCCTGCAGTCTAGTGTTACCTTAAGATCATGATGTCAATTGGACACACACACATGCACACACAACACACACACACAAGAACGCTCTAACTTGCAGGTTTGACAGAGTTAAAGTGAAGGTTAAAGGTGAGTTCAGGTTAAAAAGGTGGTCAGGTTATAGACAGAGACAGGTTTTGATCATGGTTTGATACTTTACAGCAATGTTGTGACCTCTTGTCTGACTTCATCAGAGTGAGAGCATCAACACTTACTCATGTCGCCTTAAGGTGTGTGTGTGTGTGTGCGCGTGTGATTATCTGCACGGCATGAGTACATATGCGTGCGTGACTCTTATGCAACAGTCCTAGATATCTCACACCTTAAGCTGCTTTACAGCTTTCTGTATCACACCGTATAACTGGATAAAGTGGCATGTTACATTGTTTTTATCAGAACAGTAATAAATAACTTATTGTTCACACTTACCGTCAGACTAGTGTTTCACTTTGTAAAACTGAACTTTGGTCATCCTGTTTCTTTCTGTGTCATCAGTTAAGACATTAAATCAAAAAATATGGTGCTGCCCTAATTTGCAGTCACATAACTTGTCATGTTTCCACATGATCTGAACACGTAAAAGACTTTAAAGGACCCAGAGTAATTCTAAAGATAAACTTGGCTGTATAACTTACACTGATTTATTATGTGGTTTATGTTAAAACAGCAACGGGTAACATATTACCAGGTTTTATTTTTATGAATGAATTTTTTATGGTTTATGTTTAAGAATCCTGGTCGGAGCTCCTTTAAATTATTTCAGCACTATAATCCCTGCTGTCAAACTGTTCTCAGTTGCTCTCGGAGGCTGTGTTCAGGCCCAGTCGGGCTATGTTTTCTGGGAGGCTGCAGAGCACAGTTCCTTTGCCTGCAATGTAAATACCAACTCTCCTCTGGTGCTCCAAGCTTTTGTTCCAGTTAGACTGATAAATTAATAGGGTAATAGCTGCAAGATAACTGAACCTACAAGCTAACAGCAGCTACCAGCTACTGCCAAAGAGAGCTAAAGCACAGAGTACACTGAGCAGCAGTTACAGGGTGTCATGCTGCCCTCCATCATTTTTGCTTCTGTAGTGAATGTGTCAGCTGTACTAAAAAAGCAAGAGATCAGTTTTCTTACTCTGAATCATTTAGAACCACTAATGTTATAGAGACCAAAAGCTCTGAAACCACTGATGCACTATGGGAATGTGAATGAGTCTCCTGTCAAATTTTTTGTCACTTTCCAAGTAACTTGACTTTAAATATGGGTCTGTCAAATTTATGTTTTCCTGTCATCACAGCACAGACTGCGCAATAGTTTTCAGGGCTCACATCTCTCTGTTTCTGTGTTTTGCTGGTCATTGGCTCTGTTATGACCTGTTTCAGTCAGGGCAGTGTCCCAGGACTTTGTGGAACTCTCATGGGCGGAAACTGCCCTATTGTCCCCTGACCACTCTCACTGGTATGCAGAAAGGGCAGGGCACTGCCTCTGATACATTTAGAAACTTGTGTACAAACGCAGGAATTCCTGCGTGTTTCTTTTCATTGGGAGGAATTTTTAGATGCAAGTCAACTCCTCCATATTCCTCGGATTCTTTTCTTAACCCTGGATTTAGCCATACAAACTCAATATTTAACCACCAGAGTTAAATTAGATAATTATATGTATGAGTTTGTATTTTATTCTTATATGAATGTGATTAGATTGTTACACTGTTTAACTTCTGATTAGTCTGTGGATAGACAGAACCAGGGCTGTAAACTCTTACAACTGAAATGTCTTTGTACTGAAAGACCATAAAAGCATCATCTGCTTTCGCTGCTGTTTCACAGCAACAAAGACATTTACCATGATAGCAGGACCATAATTGGACAGACGAGTAGCTGATAGTAAGTGCTGATGAGATAAAGGCAGTGACAAAACACACACACCCACACACACACAAACACGTCCACACACATGCACACACACACACACACACACACAGTGCTGTCCCAACATCCTTCTCTAAATGACTGCCTTGAAATTTGAAATGTTACCATGATATCACCCTTTCTGCTGAATGCCAATCAGGATGAGCCAAGCAGCACTCTGTGTGTGTGTGCGTGCGTCAGCATGTGTTTATTACCACAATGCGTCTTAGTCCATATGTGTGCGAACACACAGTGACAGAGAGAGACACATGCTCTTTCACACCGCATCTGTGTTGAATGAAATAGTGACTTCATCACACAACCAGAGGACTTCCCTTCAGAAATGATTCCTGCCCTGCATTCTCTCCCTCATGCACACACACACACACACACACACACACACACACACACACACACACACACACACACACACGAACACACACAAACACACACACTCTCTCTGCCCCAGAAAATGAACACCACCAGG
>JAPZDZ010000012.1:16507973-16566708 GCA_029783805.1 Acanthurus tennentii | reverse complement strand
CTGTGACACACATTCACACACACACACACACACACACACACACACACACACACACACACACACACACACACACACACGAACACACACATACACACACACTCTCTCTGCCCCAGAAAATGCAAACCAGCAGGACAAGGAAAAAAATGCTATTGTGAGATAGAGAGGATGCATCCCACTGTACTATAAATAACCCAGTCAAACTCTGTGTTGCTAAGGCTGGCTCAGCAGCCGCTCTTTTATCATTCCTTACCCCTTACTCGCCTCTCCCACTGCCTCCCCCTCTTTGCTTCCCTCTCCTCCTCCTTTCATTGCCTTTCTCTCTTTCTCTCTCTCTCTCTCTCTCTCTCCTATTCACAGAGGAAAATGAGTAAAAGGGAGAGGGAGGCAGTGCTGTCAATATTCTTGTGCTGTGATGCTCAGTGTGCGATTTGCTCCATTCACAACATTTCCTGTCCTCACATAGAGATGCAGAGTTGTGTAACCAGGCTTAGGAGGAAGAGATAGTCTAGTGTCTCTAAAAATCCCCATCAGCCACAGTCAGAGATGCAGCTTTTTCTTCCTGAGGTTAACAAAGATGGAGGATAGGAGAGGGAGGTGTTTTCACAAGTCGTTGCTATCGAGGTGAAGACCACAGAGGATGTGACATAGATGGCTTGTTGTTTTGTTGGGTGGAAAGGCGGATGTGTGACAAAAGAGCCCTTCACTGACCTGCATCTATTGTATGTAGGGCAAAAAAAGAAACTACTTTCATTTTTACAAACACGACCTTTAATTAGCTGGACCTAAACTTAAGCAAAGCAACACAGACCATTTGTTTTTATTAGGACTTGTGGTGAAAACAGCACCACCTGCAGCATAAATTAAAACACTACTACTATTACCAGTGCTCTGATTGTTTTATGTTGACACCTTGTCTTTCTTTTTCTGTTTTATAGCAGAATGAAGCAAAGGAGGAAGAGGAGAGAGGAACAAAAGACCTGTCAGAGGAAGAGGTGCGGACAAGGATAGAAGAGTACAACGCTCAAGTCTCTGAAAATGGCATGAAACTGGTGAGTTTTGAGCACTTGCTGGTGTTAAATGTCAAACTAATAATGAGACTAGATTTTGAGAACTTCCCCTCCTTCTTGAAAAGTTTATGAATACAAACATTAAACTGATCCAGGACATAATGTAGCAAGTGATTAAAGTGTGAACAAAAGTAAACAAAAGTTGCATATCAGTGTGAAAGAGATAAACTTATTCACTTCACTCGCTAAAGTTTAGAAGACAAAATCTTTTTTTCATTCAACTTTAACTTTGTAAAGATGTGCTTTGGAAAGAAAAAGTGCTGTTCTTCTCTGACTTCCAATAATGCCATCCAACTGTCTTACATAATAAACATTCACTCTAAACCCATCCACAGTCACAGAACTAAGGGCAGCATGTTAGACTGCATGTAGGAGGCTTGACACACCTGATGTTACCATCTATTTTGGATAATCTGCCAACAAGTGATCAGAAATATTTGTTTAATCATCTGAAACAGACAACACATTTACAAACAGCAGACAGTATGTTATGTGTGACCCTACAGAAGACATAGGTACCAATTACATGATTTTTAAATTAAATCTAATGAATATAGATGATGGACAGTAATGAAATCCTTCAATATTTCAATAATAGCAAAATCCTGGATTGAGATACCACTCACATGTCTCCACGGTAAATATAAATTTACACTCAGGAGCATGTTAGCTTAGATTAGCATAAAAACTGGGAACAAGGGGAAACTTGTTAGCTTGCTTTTGTTAGAAGGCAACAAAATCCTCCTACCAGCTTCTCTTAGGGTGACATAATGTGCCAGACTATTTCCTGGCTGCCTTCCCCCTGTTTATCACTTTACATGCTAGGCTAAGCACTAGTTGAAGTCCGTGGCTTTATATTTACCACGCAGACATGAGAGTGGGATCAGCCTCCTTTTGGGCTTGAAGTGAAGAACTATATTTTCCAAAATTATGGATTTCTTCTTCTTCCTTTTTTTTTTTTTAACAGAGCCTTATAAAAGAAATCTGTCCAGCTTTCTGTAGTGTACTTTCTGTATCAACACCAAAATGTCCATCCACTCTTCAACTGTTGCTGCCTTTTTCTCTGTGCGTTCAAGGCTTCGGATGGATCCTACACTGGCTTCATCAAGGTCCACCTGAGGCTCAGTCGACCAGTCACTGTCCCCGCTGTGGAGGCAGCAACAGAGGGAGCGTCCAGGCAGACGGGAAGCCGCAATCAAGCACCGTCGGAGGGTCAGGAAGGGAAGGGCTGTGGGCAGAGTGAAAAGAGAACGTCCTTCTACTTACCATGTGACTGTGTGAAGCAGCTCCACATCAGCTCTCTGACCACCACCAGAGAAGTCATCCAGGGCCTGCTGAAGAAGTTCATGGTGTTAGACAATCCCCGCAAGTTTGCTTTGTACAGGCAGACGCACCGCCACGGACAAGGTGAGGAAAACACACCAAGTTATTAGCTCATCTGCTGAAAAACATATGCTAATGATGACTCTGGATTAATGTTTTTCTTTTCGTGTGTTTATACCTCCAGATCTGTTCCAAAAGCTTCCTCTGTGTGAGCGTCCTCTTCTCCTGAGGTTGATAGCAGGGCCTGACCCTGAGCAGCTCAGCTTTGTCCTGAAAGAAAATGAGACTGGAGAGGTGGAGGTGAGAAAACACACACACTTGCATACACACACAGGTACAAGCAGGCTTTAGGTATCTGTTGTGTTTTATTCTTCTCACAATTTAATGTTTGCATTATTAGAAATGAAAAGGGAAATGTGCAAGCAGTTGAGGAAATATTAAGTTTTGATTAACATTCATAGAGGGATAGTTGCGAAATCCACCTTTCTCAGTGATATAATAATCTGTTTTTCGCTCTCTCTTCAACAGTGGCATGCATTTTCTGTCCCTGAGCTACAAAACTTCCTGGTAATCCTTGAGAAAGAGGAGTCGGAGCGTGTGCGGGCAGTGGAGCAAAAATACGCCATGTACCGACAGAAACTACAACAAGCCCTACAACAACATGACCCTTGACCCCTCACCTGTTACCTTATGACCTCAACCCAGGGAGAGACTGACCCTTTGTCCCCTTAAGACCCTGCAATCTATTCAGAGACTGGAGCCAGAACTGATCTTGTCTCCACCCCCCACACATACACCCTAACATACAGTAGACCCAAAATACAGATACATACCCTCTCTCAGGACGCATACAAGCCTCCTCATCACACAAACATCACCCGTACATCCACTCCCTGAGGAAAGAATCAGGGGTTGAAAGCGATGTGAAAGGCTAAAGGGTGTGTGGTCTATCAGCCGACTGGACATGTAGTGTTTTCATTGCCAAGGACACACACACACAAACACACACACAGACACACACACACAGAAAGATCACAGCGACTTGAAATCTCATAAGAGACTGATGTGAACCAATGGTGTTTTTTTCAAGGTTCCTGTTTCTTCTGCTACTGCTGCTGCTGCCACTGCAAGTGTTACTTATGCATGAGTCTCTCTCAGCTCATCCCCCACCCCCCTGCACATAGAGTTAGAAGTTAAACAAAAGGCATGATTACATTTTTTTCGGCACCTCTTTGGGATGGAAGGACAATCATACTTAAGTGTTACTTTTTTTCTTTTAGAATTGATGTATGAGGTTATCACCAGATGTCTCACTTTTATGCTGGAGCATAAGATGTGAGGAAGGTGTATACAGTCAAGCTTGGAGGCAGACAACTGCATGTTGCTTTGGGTGTTGGAACCAGAAGGAATGCAAAGAATACATAAGTGAGATCCATTCTCTGACTTTTCTCAGGGAGCACAAGATGAGCAAAGAGAAAACCTAAAGGAGGAAAGAAAGTCAGCCCATTTTAGCCTATTTTGTCCAAAAATAAAATACTTTTTTATTTGAGCCATCACTTCATTTCTCCCCTTTAACTCCATGTTAGGAGATGTGTGTGGTCAGGTTCTTTAAAGACAGCAAGTTCAGCCTGACTCAGTCCTGTCTTCACACAGAACATCACCTCTTCTCAAATATTAACTGTGATTTCATTTCCCCTCCCTAAATCCTGATCCAACCAACCCTGCATGACCTCTACCTGCAGATGAAGCCCACTGAGCGAGGCAATCCACATACCTTTACAGATTATACACTTTATTGTCAAAGTGATCTTATGCTGTTATTGTATATGGGTTACATTTGAATGTGAGAGGATTTTTACACCAAAGCTTGGAGGGAACAGATCTATTAAGGAGATTTAAAGTGGATTTGGAAGTTCAGCTAAGGAAAGGTGTTGTTTGTAGAAATAAGAGCAGCTTCTGTTTTTGCACATACAGGTGCAGGTCACTGAATGGCTCATTTTATCACCCCACCTTCCACCCAAAAAGAAAAACAAAACAAAACAAAAAAATATATAAAACTCATAATAATGGCTTTGATGTACCAATGATGTGTTTGCAATGCATATGTATTATGTAGACACTGGAATAAGAGTGACAAGGTTGAACTTTGTTGTTATTACAATGAATATTAATATTCTTTTGGTATCATTCCTGCTGGTTGGTGTGTGTGTGTGTGTTTGTGTTCATCTAGAGCAGTGAGAATGATGTGAATAGAGTTTTTTAATGAGTGTGTCATCAGCACTCCCTCATTGGGCCTCACTTATCCAGTATTAAAACATGCATTAAGTGCACATGTAATATAATACATTATAACTGCAAATTAGGCTGTTTTGGAAAAGATCCTTGGCACGCAATGTCTCATAAAATTAATGCATTTAACCAAAGCATTTACTATAAACACATCTCATATTCTCATCATTTGTTTAATATGATAGAAATACTGATAAATGAGGCCTGTTGTCCATAAGCACATGCTTTCCAGTAAACCTATTTCATTTTTTAAAGGCACCACCCAAAGCCCAAGCTGTTCCTGCTGGCAGTGCCTTTTGTTTCATGTGCCCCTGCGTGTCTATGAAAGGTGTGTTTCAACACACAGGTGCCTGTGTGTGTATGGGTGCTTTTGCATATGTGCAAATCTGTGTTTCTTGGGTGGTGTTTATGTCATTTTTTTTCCTTCTTCCCCCAACCTTTAACCCATTCGTCTTTCAAACCAAACCCTTTGAGAGTGTTTGTGTGAGTGTGTGTGTGGTGCGTATTATTTATTTCATGGTCCATCTCATCCATATGATATAATGTCAAGGATGTTGAGACTTAATGCTTCTTTTGCAATTTATTTTGTTCTTTTGAAGAGGTGTGTATAAATATAGCAGTAGAACTGTACAGGATATCAAAATGAAATAAAAAAGGTCATCCCTTTACGGAAATGTTCCCACACCCTCCTGTCTCTGGCTTTGACATTCACATTTTCTAAAGACCATGCAGCAGTTTAAAAGAAAAGAAAAATACTTCTTTTACATTTTAACTTGTCTCTTATTTCAGCATGTCTCTATGTCCTAAAGTTCAAAAATCAATCAATGTAGGCCTTTATTAAATCACATGAAACATTTTCCCACACACACACTTTTTTTTCTCAGAACAATATAAACCACTGAGTGGAAGAAAAACCATAGATAAGCTTCTCTCACACCCTGACCTATTGGCCATAAAAAAGAAAGAGAACCTTCACTCGTTTCACTTCTCCCTGTTTATCTGTGGAGCAAAAGTCTCTTTGAGCTCTACACTGAATTCACACCGACCAATGGAGTAAAGAAAATACTGTTAAAGAATCAATAATTTTCTTTTAGAATTTCACGCTTGTGGGATTATAATTTTTTATTTGCACATATATGTGATGGATGTGCACCATTTAGTACACATCTATTACATATATGTAATAGTTATTTGAACAGTTTTACAGCCAAGACATGAAGTGCAGAGTTTTGCAAATCAGGTTTCTCTAGCAGCTTGTGTTGCTGTCAAATCACCAGCAGGTGGCAATGTGCCATGTAAAGTGCAAGTACAACTTTAGACAGAATGTAAGCTGTGTGTGTTTATGCACATATGCAGGTGCGAGTGGTTTTGTTTTCATAGGTTATGATAAGGTTGACACAATAAGATGTTTTTTGCATTGACACTCACAGGTCAACCACAACACTTTCCCTGATATGGTCATTTTAAGGTGGATTGTGCAGTCAGAGGGCATTCAAAATAAGAGTTTAGACCATTAAACCCACAGGTGTCAGTGTCTGTCACAGCCTCTGAGGCCAAATACAGGCAGAACCCCCAACTCCCTCAAGGACCTATAGGTAGCTCTGCACCTGGTCCCATCTCTTGCTTTGGTTGTAAATTTGCTGGCTGTGATAAGAGTAGCGCTTAGTTCGCACACTTACACTTTGAACTGTTTTGAGAGGAAAGTGCAATAAGCAGATCAGTTTATAGCCATTGTCACCCTACTCCCTCCATACACCAACCTCTAAGAATAATCAGCAGGGCCACTCTGGCCTTAAAGGCTGGCTGATAACCAGAGGGCTGTCTGAAACTGTGTCAGTATGCTTTTTATGGCAGCAAATATAGACAGACCCCTCTTCTCACCTCTGAGAAAGAGCTAAGATTAGCATCACCCTCTACCCAGCATGTATCACTGTCTGAATTTAGCCTATTCCCCATCTCATGCCTGCCCGGTCTCACTCCGTCTGTCCTTTGCCCTGCCCCTAACTATATCTAGCCTGTATAGATCTCCATACTGTCTCCAGTTTCAGTCCCCTGCTCAGCTTTCCTGGCAGAGTATGCAAAGTAAATGACCCACAGCACTGTGTGGGTCCGAGGATAAGTCTTCTTAGCCCTTGGGCTGTAGCTAGTGATTTGTTTGATTATCAGTTTGTCTGTTCATTATTCATCAATATATCATAATTCATAATTGTGAGAAGTGAGTCAGCTCATGTCCCAAACATACATGATTGACAGGTGAGCAAACATTTGGATTTAGATCAATAATACAAAATTCAGAAAGGGGTTTGTAAAACAGAACATATTTGTGATTTATAAATTATTGATAAATTATTTACTGATCCTTTACAGAACAATTATAGGCGAATGATAGGAACAACTATTTTGATTTTATTTGTTTAGTTAGCTTTTTATCTAATCAGTTCAGATTCAGACTCATTCGGTGTATACTTTGACCTCTGATCCTTTAGGACAGTGAAGCAGGGCATGGATCAAAATAAATTTGGGAACAAAGTATGAACAGCTGTAACTGTAGACTCAGGTTATTGTCACCATTACCCTCTATTACTGTCATGTCAACATTTATAATTGCAGGAGTTATGCTTTATACTATTGATCTTTTTTATTACTATTTTTTAAGGACTTGTCATACAATAGATGACTCATCACATAATGCATTAACATGTTTAAATACAGACTACATATTTATATCAATTTACAAATTCTATATCAGTGCAGATAACTAAATATGCAGTCATGCACTACCTATAAGTGTCTATTAATGATTAAACAGGCAGAAAGACTTTTTTAATCCAAGTGAGTATTGACGGCTTAGAATACTGGTAGTTGTATAATAAAACATAATTACAGTTTATTGCTTGAGTACCCTCATCCCTGCCCCCACGCAGAGACCCCAGTTGGACGCTGCGGGGCGCCCTTCTGCCAGTTGTCTGGATGTTCGCTAAGCCCCGCCCCGCTCCCTCCCTCCGCTCGCCTGCTGACTCTAGGCTCAGCGAAGACGCCCTTAGCAACAACACACAGCTGCGTCGAATAAGATACTCCTACCGGAGGGAAGACGGATTAAAAACTGCCAAATTATTGCGCTGAGTGCAGGTGAAGCTTTTCCGCGAAGACGATGCACCGGTTGTTTCTACAGTTAACATGGGGCTTGAAGACAGCTAACAAGCTAGCCTTCTCTGGCTAGCCATCCCCCCACGAAGACGAGCGAAGCAGCCCCAAGCTGTCCCGAAGGAGGACGAAATCCTGGGGGTTCGACGAGTGCTAGCATCGCCGTTTGCCAACTATAAAGTCAGCTAACACGGGAATAAACACGGGAATGGTGCTCTGGACCGACTCACTGTACCGACAGAGAAAGGCGAGGGGCACACGGGTCAGACCACCAAGCTGTAATATTTGGACTCAAACTATTTTTAACAGAGGGAGCGGCTCTCCGGCGGACGAGTGTTTTTGTGGCTGTGCGAGCTAGCTGGCTAGCAAACTGAGGGAAACGACCCCCCACCGCCTGCTCAGGTTTTTCAAACTGCAACTAAGGCTAATGTTAGCCAGGGCGAGTGTGTGAGCAGCACACTGAATACACAACTCTGTGGTTTTAATAAAAAAAGGAATAATTACAGACAAAGCCAAGAAGAAAGATATTTAATTACAAGGAGAAAATAACTTGAGTTAGTTCCGTTGAAACAACTCAAAGTTTCTTGGACTCCACTTTTATCTTTTTTTTAAAGCAAACAACTGCCGACCATGGCAAAGTTATAAATGCTGTTAGCTGAGTTTGCAACCTGGCTCTAGTCTGAATCTTGCTTTTCCACGTTTTTATTCGTGTTTTTTCACTTCGGATGCTGGCATCACGTATTAATTGCAATCATGATGATAATAAGCAGAAAACCAGAGGGCCCAATAGCAACAGGTAACCACAACAAAGTGTTTGCCTTTGTTTCTTTAATACTGTCGAAATATTTGTGCCTTGCTTTTGTTCAAAGCGTTAAACTTTGTCTGTCAGTGCTCGTGGCATTAGTTTCATCCTCAACTAACTCGTGGCACTTACGGAAATGTTTTGACTAAAATGGTTGTGATTGGCTTTTTTTATTGGCTGTGGGCCTAAATGTCACGTCGTGTCAGTCCGTGGACAGATAAGGAGCAGATGAAGCTGAAGTCACGTTGCTGTGGGCTTTTCATGAGACGCGGGTTGAAAACATGTTTTCTATTACTTTGCAACTCCATATCAGTCACGAGTTATAGGCCCATGAAGGTTTATGGAAGACAGTCCGGGAAGCTTTGGTTTAGTTTTACGTTTTTCCTTGTGGGAATTATTGCCTTACTAAAGTTTGATAAGCCTTTATATCCATCATGATTACTGTTTTTTAATTACTGTTTTGGAATTCGTGCCACAACTGTCCTTATTGAGGAGGAAGTTGTTTTATTTTGTTTTTACATTTCCTTGTTGGAATTGTCTGGCCAGAGCTTGATAAACTTTTATATGCATCATAACCATCTTTTTAAATTACTGTTTTTGAATTTGTACTATAGCTGTTCTCTTTGTTGTTTTATATGGCCATTTACAGTAACATCATTTTTGTTTGCCTCTGCTTTGTGTTGTTATAAGTAGCAAATTTAAGTCTCCCATTAAAAAAAAAAAAACAAGAAAATGTAAGAAAAGGTTGTGACATTGCTCATAGGCCTGGGTCAAACATAGACCATAGTGTACGTTGGATCTATTGTCTGTAAGGTGACTTTGTCCAACATACCAGGAAGAGGAGGACAAAAAGCTGTGTGACTACCCCTTTCACACGTTTTGACACATGATCTGCTGTATGTTTGTTTGCTTGAACCTTGTTCCCTACCCTTTCCTTCAGAGAGTAGACAGCCAGCTGGACATAGTATGCTGGATGTTTGGTATCATAAAAGTTTGGGCTCTGTTTTTTTTTTTTTCTCCCTGGGAAAGTTAGCTTGGACACAACAAAGTACAGAAAGTGCTAAGCCCCCACTGAGTGATTAGGAGTTTGCAGAGGGCTAATGGGGGGTCTGTGCTTACTAATATTGTACGTGGAACCCTAATGCCCCTGTTTGCTGTGCTGTGCAGGTCTAATGCATGCGTATCCAGGCAGCAGGTCTAATCTGTCTCGGAGTTGGTCTGTGTTGTCGAGCTAGGGACATGGGCTCTGACGCACCTGCACATGGTTACAACACTCTCAAGGGCTAATCAGAGAAAACACCAAACCTGCCACAGTTTTTGGGCTTTTGCTAATGAGCTAAGCCAACGCAATGGCCCTGTAAATGGTTTATGCTAACAGGCTAATGAGAGCCTCATTTCAAGCTATCAGATTAATACTGGCAGCCTACTTCTATTGAAGCAGCAACATGTGGGCAAGTTAAGTGACCGTTGAGCTGAACAGCCGGCTGATGGAGGATTGTCATTTGAGTAACTGACTTCCTCCTGTAGTCCCAAAATGCTCCTTTCATCCATCCACTCTGTCAGTATCCTCTCACATTAGGTGTTTGGCACAGTGCCATAGAGGTGAGCGCTCACACACAGCACTATTGAATGACATGCACACGCATCCTTCGATATGAGGTCTATTTGTGAGCACACCTGGTGCATGCACTGCATGACTCGGCCTGAATGGACATATGGGCAGACGGAAAGATGCTGTCGTCACAGGGGCATCTGTTACCCCTATTAGGCCAATAATACCACTTGCAGAGCTAGCGATCTGGGACCCTAAGCCCTATCTAAGCTGGTCAGGTTGAAGCTCAGGCCTTGGATACAATGTATTGGACACAATAGATACAATGGATGTATCTGAAAATAATGGCCCATTCACAGTAAATGTGGGTTAGGATGTTGTGGCGGACAATGTGCATCCCCACTGGTTGACAGAGACCAGCAGTGGTCTCTGTGGAGCAGTCCTGCTGAGGCTAGCTGTCGGGATTGTTGGGCCATTCCAAACAATTTGTTTGAGTCTCCAGGTAGTCTGTTGAATCAATGGGTTGTTAGGTGAAATAATCAATGGGACTTTGGTTTGAACAAACAAGGGATTGTCTGTCTGTGTCTGAGCAGATTAGATTGTATTTGTAAGTGCCACCCCCGAACACCATCCTTAAGATTTATCTCTGTGTGTCTGTGTTACAGACCTAATGATTCTATGTTATCCCTCCGATTTATTTGTTCATCTCTCTGTCCATAGCACGGCATGGCGATGGTTTGTACGACTCCTACATGAGGACGGACCACATCCTCAAAGACGAAACAGATACAAACAGTCCGTCTGGGCTGCCCCCTATGTCCAAACACACAGTGAGTACACACACACACACACGCTCACACACATACACATACACACACGCTCACACACATACACATACACACACACACACGCTCACACACATACACACACACACACACACACACACACACACACACACACACACACACACAAAAAGCCAGTAAAGCTGTACTTCCTGTGCTGAAGAACGTGCTGTCTCCAGACATCCTGCCCCTCAGAGAGCGTGCCCTACTACCATTCATCATATTTGTTCCACTCCCTCTCTCCCTCAGTCCCGTTTTGCAGAGTTTGTACCTTATCTTTTGTTTTATCTCTTATCTTCGTAATCCAGTTGAGATTTATAGCCTTAAACAACAATGACGTGATCACATGAGTGGTATTGATTATTTGCCTGAGGGCGGGTGAGAATGTCTATTGGTGCAGGCAGTTTCCATGACCCTATTAGCGTAGCTGGATAGAAGTAGCCATTTTGTGTCTCATTTTGTGCCTCTGGCTTTAGTAAATACATATATTCAGCCAGCCTTGTACTCTTTTGTACTTTGAAACTGTGGATTTCCATACATTTCGCAGCTCACAGGATGGAAATTTACCATTGTGCAATATATTGACCTATATTATGGTCTCCATTTGCTTGATACACGACTGCCCTCATCTTAGACAAATTATGTAACATCTGCAGGTTTAATGATTAGTCATTTATATAATATTTAATAATTAATTAATTAATAATTAATATTTAATAATTAATTAATTAATTAATAATTAATATTTATGGCGATTCTAGTGAGTCCTACTGATAAACTGCTGATCACAGGCTTCTGAAAAATTTTCCTCTCTTTCATGAGGAGTGTCACACCTTTTGCTCTGTTAAACCAATAATCTGATTCCACTCCTGTTCTTTTTGCTAATCAACAAATATAGTCTAATATATTTGCTAATTAGTAAATATAGTCACTGCTTTTTCATTTTGGGTTTTGGACTCAGATCAGACAAGCATGGTGAGGGCTTCACTTCAACATCAAGTAACAAGTTGTAATGGCTCATTTGTCTATTTTGTAATGTTTTCCGTGACTTGAACATCAAAACATGAATTAATAGGTACATCTAGTGAGGTACTTTTCTGCAATATTTCCCTCTTTGAGAAGGTCATTTGGCAGCAAATGCACAAGCATGGACAATGACACTCCACCAGCAGAGGAGAAAAGGCTGATTTGAAAGATTGTAAAGATTTATTGGGCTTGAAAATGTGACCCACAAACAAAATCACCAATCAACAACCCCCTCCCTCCTCTTCTTCTGTTTCGTTGTAATCCTCCATCAGTGGGCTTGCACAGAGGTTAGGCCTAGTTTTCTATTCTAGTCCCGTCCCTCTTCCTTTTGTATTTTCTGTCACGCTCACAGAGGTAATGTTCTCTGTTGAATGTGACTGACAGTAGCTCGCCCCAGTTCAGCTTGTACAGCGTGCCTCATGCTCTATTAAAATAAACTGATTTCACCCCTGTTCTTTGTTAGATGAAGGAACAAAGTCATAAATTAAATCGTACTTGTGCTGAGTACTGGGTCATAATACAGCAGGAATGCGTGAGAGAGCAGACAGCTCTGCTCAACACCACCACTGACATCGATTTCTATTAGTCTGTGACCTAACTTAAATCTTGACACGACTGGATTCAGCAACATGTGTCCTGTAACAGTCTACATATGTTGAGTTGTGCAACCATGTGGATGTGTGCTTTACAGAGAAAAGCATACTTAGGTGTATCTCTGACAGCAGATAGATTAGCTCTTCTCCATCTGTTCCACCGTGGAGATTTGCACACAGAGGACTCACCACCCTAGGTATTACCTGGTGGTTAAGAAGATTCACACACTGGTTTTTATTTCCGCCTTTGTCACTTTTCAAAAACGTTTCCTCTATTTGCATCCCTCTGTCAGGATAGTCAATAATCAATCACTGTTTGTGCTCCACATGTATGCCATTGTTTGGTGTCTGTCTGTGGGTGAAAGGGCTCAATCAATGACATTCACTGTGTTTGTCATTCAGCTTTGGGACAACAGCTGCATGGGACCATGGGTCAGCAGTGGGGCTGTTGTAACAAGTTAAGACTATATGGTTACATGCATGGAAACCCATCCTGCATTCCACCTCTATTTAAAGACTCAAACTTACAACACAAACACACTCAGAGCTGAGTTCCCTTTCAGCAAAACATGCCAACACCTACTTTTGATGTAAATTTCTTTCATCTGTTGTCTTTATCAGCTGACATGGCTTCAGCCATAGATCTGCTCAGCTGTGTGTACAAGCTGAGGCCAGAAGCTCCATGGGGCGGCATAGCAGTCTAATGAGAGAAAAAGAAAACATCAGCTCCAAAATTTCCCCAGCACACCCCACACTAGCATTAAAATACAAAGTTTTCACATGAAAGAGACATCCAGAGAGACCCAGAGAATATGAATTTCTGTATATAGAAAGGCACTGCTGAGTTTTCGTCAGCATTTCTTATTAACAGCCACATTGCTCCTTTAGTTTAGCAGTATAATCTAACTTTAATGACTGTCATTTCCCTTGTGCTCCATAATCTTGTGGAGGGTTCTTTCCGTTGGTGAGAGAGAGAGAACAAGAACGAGAGGCACAGAGTTAGGAAGAATCAATTCCTGGAGTTGTTGAAATGAAGCTGTGCACGAGCAGATGAGAGCAAGACTTTCTTGAGCTTTCCTGAAACTCTTGTAACCTTTCAACTCAGACAGATTGATCACTTCTAAAGTCTGTTGGCAAATATGTTCCGAAAACAGAATGTACAGTGTGTAGTTCAGATACAAATGCTATCGTAAGTCACTTGTGCTAATCCTCAACAGCTGGTTTCAGTGACAATGGCCAGTCTCTAAAAGCAGTTGTATTGAACCCTATTTGAAGCTACTCTTCTGAGAAGTTAAATGCTGGCCTTGACACATTTAAAGATTATTACACTAGTGAGTCTGAGATTATCTTACTTTATTTTTATTGCTAACAGCTAGCAAGCAAACACGTAGACTGTGAAGTGGGTTGCTTTGCATAAATTATGACAAGGGTGGGCCTCTTTTTTTTTTTTATGATTTCCTATCAGACTGGATCTAGATCCAGTTGTGCTGGTTTATCTACTGTACTGTACTGGCTCATTGCTGGTGCATCTAAAAGTAGCTGACATTGATTAAACCTGTACCAAACAAACCTGACCTAGATCTGTTAACTAACTGCGCACTCTGCCTTTTGTTTATATGAAAGTTATGAGGACATTGGAAATTGTTTTTTGTACTCTGATAATGTGTATAAACATATATACATAAATAAAACTAATAAAGGGTGCCATTATGTATTTAAACTTTTCAAAATTTAATTTTAAAATAAGTTTGAAAGACTCATTGACTCTGTTTTACATTATTATTATATAAAATTATTCAAGCCAACAAAAAAGTATTTTATGCATGACTTAAAATTGCCTCCTGGCTGAAGTCTTGCTGGCTAAAGAAGCCCCTTGGTGCACAATGTCTCATTAGTCTGTAGATATACACACTCACTCACACAAAGTGACCAAATTGAGTCCTCTTCACTCTGTTGAATACATTCATACAACACAATGAACTAAATGTTTTACACCCAAAGTACAATTTATAAAGCCTGTTCATGGACAAAATATGCTCCACTAGACTGTTTACCAGAAGTATTTTCCAATAGTTTCTGCTTTGCCTTTTGTTTATCTCTCTCCTTGTCCTTTCTCTGTTAGGTTGTCAGTAACAAGACCGTAATGAGGGATCAGGTAACTGTGCGAGGTGGTCAGCTGAAGGTCAAGTATCTTTATGAAGACGTCAGTGAAAACCGAAAGATCAATGTAATAGCCACAGCAACCACTCAGAACAGTGGGACCACTGGTCAGTCGCCCAGTAAACCTGCCCCAGTCTCCAGCCTGTCCAAGGAACGCAGTGTAGAAAGGTGACAAATACAGATTCATGAAGCCACCATGGGGTCCTTTTTATATCAAAAACTTGAGTTGTTAATCACCATGTTTCTGTCATACTCACTTGCAGCACTGAATCCAGTAAGGGCTCCAGTGAATCCTCTGGTCCACATGGAGTTGGGAATGGAGGGAACAGTGGGAAGCTGTGTGGCCCTCTCACCCCTGAACAGGCTCTGAGACTGTACCGATCTCAGCTGACCGCCCTGGAGCAGACAGAGGTTCACTCCTACCCAGACATTTATTTCGTGGGACCCACTGCCAAGAAGAGGCCTGCTGTCGCTGGAGGCAACAACAACTGTGGCTATGATGATGAGCAGGGTGGATACATTCATGTCCCCCACGATCACCTGGCTTACCGCTATGAGTTCCTTAAGGTCAGACATTTGTGTGGTGACGTTTTGATGAAGTGATTGTTGGCTAACACCTTCAAGGTTGAGTGTCAATTAATACTTCTAATAACACTGTCTTTCTGTGATAACTTGTTAACCAAGCTTATATCTCCCTCCTCAGATTATTGGCAAAGGTAGCTTTGGCCAGGTGGCAAAGGTATACGATCACAAAATGCAGCAGCACTTGGCTCTGAAAATGGTACGCAATGAGAAGCGTTTCCACAGGCAGGCCCAGGAGGAGATCCGTATTCTGGAGCACCTGCGCAAGCAGGATCGTAATGGCACTATGAATGTCGTGCACATGCTTGAAAATTTCACTTTCCGCAACCACATCTGCATGACCTTCGAGCTGCTGAGCATGAACTTGTATGAGCTTATCAAGCGCAACAAGTTCCAGGGCTTTAGCCTGCCACTGGTCAGAAAGTTTGCACACTCAATCCTGCAGTGCCTGGAGGCCCTGAGCAGGCACAGAATCATCCACTGTGACCTCAAGCCAGAGAACATCCTGCTCAAACAGCAGGGACGCAGCGGCATTAAGGTAGGACACCTAGCACATAGAGGGGTGAACTGATCAAGCTCTCTGGTGCATTTTGTACGCTTGATGTTGATTAATACAATTTTTGCTCTCCGGTCTCTACCAGGTGATTGACTTTGGCTCCAGCTGTTTTGAACACCAGCGAGTGTACACCTACATCCAGTCTCGTTTTTATCGTGCTCCAGAGGTGATCCTAGGTTCACGTTACGGCCTTCCAATTGATATGTGGAGCTTTGGCTGCATACTGGCTGAGCTGCTGACTGGCTACCCCCTGTTCCCCGGTGAGGATGAGGGTGACCAGCTGGCCTGTGTCATGGAGCTGCTTGGCATGCCCCCACAGAAGGTCCTGGAGCAGGCCAAAAGGGCAAAGAACTTCATCAACTCCAAGGGCCATCCTCGCTACTGTGGAGCCAACACCCTGCCCACAGGGGCCACTGTGCTGACGGGGTCGCGCTCTCGCCGTGGCAAGATGAGAGGCCCTCCAGGTAGCAAGGAGTGGAGCACTGCTCTCAAGGGCTGCGAGGATCCCACGTTTACTGACTTCATAAAGAAGTGTTTGGACTGGGACCCCTCGTCTCGTCTAACCCCTAGCCAAGCCCTCAGACACCCTTGGCTGTACCGGCGTCTACCCAAGCCCCTACCTGGGACTGATAAAAGCCAAGGGGCCATAATGAAACGCCTTCCTGAGCACCACAGCACCTCCTTCCCCTCGATCCTGGCTAAAGGGGGGCCTGGCTTAGGCACCACAGCTGCCAACAACAAACTGAGGAGCAACATGATGGGAGATTCTGGGGAGGCCATACCTCTTCGCACGGTCCTACCAAAACTTGTCTCGTAGAAAGAGAGAGTCTTTTTATCTCCTCTCCCCCTCCACTCCCTCTCATTCTCCTCTGAATTCCTCAGGAGGAGTCAGAGTACTGGAGAAAGCAGAGCTTAGGTTTTAAAACTTGTTTGGTTGTTCTTTTATTTGTTTATTACTGAGAGGTGTCGACACCTCAGTTCCTGGTTTTTAATATTAGCTGAACAGAGAGAGAGACAATAAAAGAAACACTCTAAAAAAAAGTTTTTATACAGAGGATTTCCTTGAGCGGCTGTGGAATTTCTATAGACAGCCTTTGATAAGGTTTGATTTTAGATAATGCTTTTTAAAAACCTACTCGTGTGAGTGGACAGCTTGGTAAATGAGCAAATGTTTCTAACCTGTGTGTGTTCTCACGTGAGTGTTGTGTTTTTAGTAAAACACACTTAAGCACACCTGCACTGTCACTTGCCTCACTTCACACTCTTTCTTAACGCTCAGAGGACACCACCCTTTCTTTGGACATGTTTATAGGAGTGAAACTTGAAATAAGGGCTATAGAGATTACTCTCATCGGGTTAGAGTAAGCAAGCAAAGATTTGATTCACTGACATTAATTATTGGAGAAAAAGAATCATGCTCTATGGTTTGGGCCCTGCACACACTGACAGTTACAACAAAGAGGCCCTAATACAGGCGAAGAGGGATTGGCAATATGTAGTGACAAATTAGGAAAACATTTCTTTTTTAGCAATAAGTCGTCACTTCTTTGTCTTTTCTAAACACACTTTTTTTCTACCTTTCCTGATTCCTGGTGCTTGCATGTCAGCTCAAAATGTGACATTATGTGTGAGTACTTTAGCTTTGTGGTGCTACTGTGAAAGATTTTAAGAAGGGCGTAGGACAACCTATTTACAGCCCCTCTCCTCCTCTCAACTCCTCCCCGTATGAGTGAAAAGAGTGGGGGATGATGGAGGGGAGGACAGTAGCTCCACTTAATTTGACACGGCGGTGTCACTGTCACACTTGGTACTCCACAAACTGGTTTGTGTGAGACTGCTGTGTGAGGTTGACTAATATAAAATATAGATATATAATCAGAGAAGGAGAGCTGCAAGTAATTGCACAAACAAAAGTGGGCTTCAGAAAGTAAAAGTTTGCGTGAATGTTGCCTACTCATGCGCCTAATTGGTTGCTATGATTGCTGGCAGTGGTGCATTAGTCCTAATGGAAGAAAAGTGTAAGGTAAGAAAGATCATGCGGCAAAATGAAGGGCGGTACGTTAAATATGAGCCAAGTTCTTTTTCTCTTTCAGTGGGGAGGTGTAGAAGTGGTGACAGGTCGGGCTGGAGACAAAGGAGGGTTTTTTTTTTTATGGTACTGAAGAAAGATGTGTTTCTCAGGGAGACATACTTGATACATCCCTTAACCTTGTATTAACTGTGTTCCACTTACAGTCCTCTGTCCTGAGTATGGATGAACATGCATGCACGTCCGACCGCTGAGAGCGAGAGAATGCATTTACGAGTGTAACTGCAAAAAGGGGTCTGCATGCTCCACAATCTGACCTAGATTCTCTCTCTCTCTCCTCCCCCACTGTCTCTGTCTCTCTCTCTTTCTCTCTCGTTTTTCTCACTCTTGTCTCATGTAGGGCAGGGAACCTCTTAAAACTCACACACATATAGTGAATTATGGTGCTGTCCGAAAAATGCACACACACAGACACGCACACAGAAACACATCAGGTGCATGTTGTATGGACCACACCACTCAAAGAGTTCTTTCTCTTGTCCCTTGTTTCGGAAGTGAAAAAGTCAGGGATTTCTACTCTGTCTCCATTTTTTTTTCTTTTTTATAGAAGTGGTTTCTATTGCTAATCATCCAGAATATCAGAGGATGTATAATGCAAAAGTGGAAAAAAGAGAAAGATGTAAACTGTCATGTTGTTCTTGTGGTGTGTGTTAGTAGGAGGGTGTTTGGTGTTCCAGCATGAAATCACAACCTGTTATCAGACTGAGTGACTATGAGAAGAGAAACTGTAAAGTAACCAAATGAAGTTGATAGTTTCTTTTTCTAAAGAAAATAAAAATGATCATTACCTGAAACGAGCTGCTCTGCGGTGATTTGTGGTTTGATGCAATTTTTTTGAGTATCACAAAATTTCCAATGTTACATTTTTTTAAAAAGCCAAAAATGGTTCTCTCACATTAAGGGAAACTTTCCAATTTTTCTATTAACCTCTGCCAAATCCTTTACTGTCCACACAGCACCTGATAAGATTTGAACCCTAGACATACGTTTTGAAAACCTTTAGTTATGCTCTGACAACCTCTGTTCGCAAACAGATTGGAAGAGTAAAAAAGATAAAGGCAAACATTAGATAATAGTTCTCACTTGTCACCCCTAACCTGAGGCTCCTGTAACCACCAATTACAGTTTTATTTTTTCGCTATACGACACCTGGGGCCTGTGTTATGAAACAAAAGTGTGTCTTCGGGACGGCCCCCTGGTCTGGTCGGCACAGTGAATCACTATAAAGTGAATTGGATTACAGTCTGCGATTAGATTACAGATTCAGCGAATGCTGGGACGCTGATGAGTCAGTGGCCTGTGACACGACTTCAAGGCAACATGTGATACTGACACTGACGTGTTATTGTACACTTCAATGACAGTCGTGAAAATAAAGAATAGACTGAAAGGAGTGTGTGACATGCATGTGAGGACTCTCAGTCATCCAGGTTAAAGTATTTTCAACACTGCCAAACAGCCGTCAGTCAGTCAGACAGCCCTTCTAGAGAGTGAAACAGAAAAATATGCTACAGATATAAAATGAATGTGGGTTCAGCTTCGTTAACAGTAAGCCGATGAGCAGGTGTTGACAGTAGCCGGTTTTATTGTTCTTTTATAGCTGCAGCTGTGTCTATCCTGCTACTGAGCGTGTTGTGATGTCACTTCAGGTCAGTAAGTCTGCTCAGCTTTGTCATCATAGGAAAGTTTCGAGGAAGATCGATATCTATTATGACTTTATGACATTTGTTGAGTCCCTGTGTAGCAAACCTACTGTTCAATTTAACACTTAGACAATAAGTTACTCTATGTGGATAAGTGCAGAGAGTAGAAACTACAAGTCCATCTCCTCGTTTTCAGTCTAGCGTCCTCCCCTGCACGAGCTATATATATCTTCTTTTTCCATGATTATTTTATTATGTGTCTGTGGAAGTGCTTTGCACCTCCTCATAATGTCTCTCTGCTTTGCTCCTGCCCCTCATACCACCGAATCTACCCTGTCTCCTCTCTCTCTCTCTACGGGTAACAGAACAGATGTACATTTATGGGAACACTACTAAATAAAAAGAGCTGAGAAAACTGAGGATGACTCTTAGGTAATAACGACAGTAGACTGCTCATCTCCTGTAACACCGATGACTCATAGATGTTTACACTCGCAGGCTGGTGCCCTGAGGGAAGAAAAAAAAGCCAGGTATACATGCAACAGAAGAGGAAGAGGAGGACAAACCGGTCGAGCAACATCACCTACTGGAGAGGACGTGAGAGAGGGGTTGTGTTTGGTGAGTGGGTGGTTTGGGTATGTGTAGGGAGAATTCAAGCCAGGTGTTTCATGCCAGTCGATCTTGAAAGTATGAAGGACGCTTGGTGGAGGAGTGACGTAGGTATTGTTATTTCTCATCTGCGTGGCTCATTCTTTCCATTAGGAGCAAGTCGGAGCTCATTAACACGTTTATTCAAATGACTGCAGGATCAGGTTGAACAAACAAGCAGGCAGACAATACATGAGAAGAGGCAGAGATTATCCTGTTTGCTGAGCTTAATGGTACTTAAGCTTTTAAGTAAGGTAGATGTTGTACCATTATATTGTTCTTTTAGTAATACTCTGCCATTATTTACCTGATATTAATGACTTGCTTTCAAAACCATGGGAACTAGAGTACAGTTAGTTGTTTCCAAATCTTAATCTAAATTATTCCTTTTTTTTCTCTCCTTCTCTTTCTATTAATGTAAAAGCAGATTAGATCAATCCCATTAGACACCAATCCAGTCACCTTCTGACCATATGGTCCAAAGCTCATACGCCCCTACATCGCCTTCGGCACACTGACTTCCATTCTCTGAGCCATGGTGTTTCTCTCTCTCCTCTCCTCTCCTCTCCTCTCCTCTCCTCTCCTCTCCTCTGTCCTCATATGAGAACGAGTCCTGAGCCTTCAGACCATATGGAGCCACAGCAGGATCTCTGGTGGTGAGCGAGGATGAGGAGGGGCAGAGTGCTGACAGTTCTCTGATTACCATGTAGGTTAAGAAATCTTGACCCGCTTGTTGCTTCATGTCGGGCTCAGAGTGTAAACATGTCTGCTCCCTTTATGTTGTTGTCATGCGGACGGGCAATCAGTTGCTGTCTAGAAAAACTAAGACATTTTATTGGCTAGTATATACAACAGTTAAATTTCATTTTCATTTTTTAATTTTCAAGAGTAAATACATCTTTTCACCTACTTTAAGTACTATCTCAAGGTGCAGATTGCAGTTTTGTGCTGTTTTGGTTTTGTTTGTTTGAGTTGTGACAATATCAGGCAGATCCATGCTTAAATTTCTAGAGCCGGAAGAAGCTGAAGTAAACATAGTTCTCAGCAAGATGTTCGTTATTTTAAACATCTGTAGCATTGTTTCTAGAAAGACATTGCTTTATTAAACTGTTTAAATGCAGTGAATAAAATTCAAAGTTTAATTTCAATGGAATGGAAGCAGAAATCTCACAAACTTTAGCAAAAGGGTGGTAGAAACTCAAATTATTTGAACATCTAAACACAAAGCAAGGTAATATATGTGTAATGTATTTGTATCAGTTAGCCTACACATAGCTGCATAATATAACAGATAGGAACCAAAAACACCTGTGACATAATTTGATCCTTCATTCATCTAAAGAGCCTCTACTAGCCCTTTGCCATTGTGCAGACTCCTTTATATTTTGGATAAAAGGATCAAAAAGAAAGAAACTCCATTTGTCTTGCAGCTGAAGAACATAAATCTGCATCATTGTTACCTATAATGCATCAGATATGTCCAGGTGTATTTAGTTTTAACCACAGTGGCTTTGACATCATCTGAACTTTATGCTTTCTCCATATTGCAAATTTTTTGTAATAGCAAATTAACTTAACTTTGATTTAGAGATGTCAAAAAAGTGACTGATGTGCCTTTGAAAACCTTTTCTTCTCCTAAAGACTGTCTTTATGTAATGTTTTGTTTGATCACATATTTGCGTGTTATAAAACATTTTTGATGTGGTTTGCTTGATGTCACGACAAGCTCTGTCGTGATCCACCACAGGAGCTCGTGCTGTCTGGACTGAAGATTCAACCAGAGGAGTGAGTCACTGAGCTCCAACGCAGGGTCCTCTGCACTTCAATCCTTCATTTACACAAGCCTTTTTTCTTTTTTTCAACTTGATGTTGGAACCGATGATACTGTCACACACACACACACACGACTATAAACACACAGAGTCCCGGGTCACAGAGTACAGACACACACCAGAGCTATGAGTGTCGTCTGGCTCAGGTCCATGGGGACAGCTGAGGTAGGAACCAGCCGATGGAAGCAGCAGGAGAATGCAGCATTAGTCCCCCACTGTTGCACCAACACACACGCACACACACGCACAGAGAAAGAGAGACAACACATGTCCCCACATGCACAAAAGCAGACTCCAGCTCACTGTTTCTTTCACATACACACATATACACACCCAGTGACACACTCACAGCTGAGCGCACACTGGCCACACAAACAAATGCACAGCTGAGCACATGTCAGTGCAGGCTGAACAGATGCAGATCGCTGGTAGAGGTGGGGTTGGGCAACATTTGCCAACCGAACCCACCGATCTCCATTCCACACAGGCTGTGTGGCAGTCGAGCTCTGCACATGTGCAGGCTGTGTGATTTTTACGTTTTGTTAATTGAATTTTGTTGAGATCTTGCTAGCTGAAACTGTAGCTGCTCATCCTTTCGTACAGTTACTGTATTTGCTGCCTGCATAAGTAGCCCTCATATTTAGGTTTTCAGTTTCCTTGTCTTGTTTACATGACCTGGCTGGGTCACTGTTGGGACTGGAATAGAGGATGACTCATGCCCCGTCTGCAGAGATGAATCTGACAGCCTGTCTGTTTCTCTATATGTGTTTGTGTGTGTGTGTGTGTGTGTGTGTGTGCGTGTGAGTTTTGTGTATGTTGTTATGGCTGCGTCTCTCCAGTTGTCTTACTCTCTCAAGGTAGCAGGTCTGCATAGCAACACTTTGGGAAGAAGCTCTGAGGGCACATCAGAGCAATCGTTTTGCAATATCTGCAAACCCACCTACTCGAAAGCTCTGTGGAGGTTATTTTCCACAGTCTCTTCCTCTGTTTGAACAAAGAGGCGGTTGAATATTCATTACATGTAGTTCACACATTTATTCTTATGATAGATACTGTTTGTGAACAATCTTTGTCTGTAATGCATATTTGCACAATTATTTATATCCTATCAAACTGTAAAAAAAAAAAAAAGTAGTCATCTGCACCTTTTTATGACTCTTTGAGCCATAAAGAAGTGATCAGCTGAATCCATGTCTGATGATCTCTCTTTCTATGTCTCCATTCTGGGTGCCTCCTGTTTTTTCTTCTATCAGCTGCGGCATAAGGCAAATTTATTTGTTCTAACCAGCAACATGGCAACTCAAAGTGCCTTACATAAGACATACAATGTTTTTAATAAAAGATACAAGCAAAACATACAAAGACACACACAAATAGATAGGATTTTGAGGATAAAAAATTAAATGGAGCAAAACTGTTTACAAGTGAATTGTTTATGTAATGGATTTCTAGCTGGTGCTGTTTGTAATATATTTCTATGCCAGTTCTCATGTTCTTGGTCCAACCTCTGTGATGACAGCGAGTTAGACATTGAGTGTGTGCCCTTATATGTACTCATTACTACTGGAAGCCAAGAATGGCTACTTCGCCCAGCTACTGTCCTCAGAGGACTTCATAAACCACTTTGTCTTTTTCGATTCCCGGTTTCCCTTCCATATACATGTTGTACTTTCGCTCTCTTCCTCGCACACATCCATTCCCACACTGCCACGGTGGTTACCATCAGATGAGGCGGGTTACACAGACTGTCAACTGTACACATGTCACTGTGATGTGCCAGCAGCTTTGCCACTGCAATGCTGTGTGTCATCTGTGGTGAAGGTGTGGACTCCTATTGTTTGGCAAGGTACCTTCGGTCTGGAGGCTGTTGTCACAGCCTTTCTGTTGCTGGGTGAATGTGATATTTATGGTTGGTTTTAGGTTTCACGGGGAAAACAGCACAACCTGTGGCAGGGAATTTTTGGAGTTTGGGAGCCAGTCATCTGCTGGCGTAAACTTTGGCCCTTGTTGCTAAGCCGCCTTGAGTTTATCTCTCCATCTTGGGATCAGATCAGTTCTGACATTCAGGCGACTAACTTCGACACAAAATTTTCAAGGCATTTGTAAATAATTACATTGACATTTGTAAATCAAAAACAAAAACGAAGTACAGATGTCTCGTTCTCGTCTGCCCCTCCAAGTCTGCGGTTGCATGTGTGTTTGAACGTGACACAAGCTTATGTACAGTGTCTGTGTTTGCATCAGGAGATACACAGAATAAACAGACTCATCAGTTTCTGTCACATGCTCTGTGTTTGCACTTTTACTGAAACTGCTTTTCAGATATGAAATTCAAGTGAAGCCAGTGTTACCCAACATGGGAAAAGAATTCTGTGAAATTGGCATTTTGTGCTACTGTAGCTCAACAAGAACAACAATTTAGTGTCCTCCAGTCAGACCATCTGTACTCTGGATGCTCTTGTAACAGCCACTGCTCCTCCAGCAGTCCATTTAGTGCTGATTATATTTAATCTAGTTTGAAGAAGATACACTGAATCACTTTGTCACAAAGGACAAAAGCTCCATTGAAATGTTCCCTGAAGGTTTTAAACAGTAAATTACATTGCAATGCTTGCAGGACAGAGTGGCACCAGCAGTGTACACAGTAGATATCTATATATATTTTATATGTTTGTGTGTATGGGGGAGTCCCACTGGCCTCATTCTCTCCAATGTCGTCTTTCTCTCATCCATCTTTCCCTCCTTCATAGCAGCTGCTGAGTGAATTGTTGTCCTAAGTGCTTTTTCCATAGCTGAGTGTGGAGCACCAGTTCCCGTCTGCTTCTGACAGGAAACAGGCCGACCTGCTCAGGAGAGGAGAGGAGAAGAAGGTTTCCTCTGGCAGCTAAATTGATGATCACACTTTGCATGGTGGATTCTCCTTTTCCTTTATCTCCCTGTCTGGCTCTCTCATCTGACACACACACACACACACACACAGAGACTCAGAGGGAGTCAGAGGAGAATGTTTGAACACAGCCCATCAGCAAGACATCAATAATTCAGTCATTCTGCACTGCGTTAATGTTTATATTTTACTACTGGCTGAAAGTCTGTGCTATATTAAGTCCCTGAACACTTTGTTAAACATCACAGAACTGTTGGGAATATAGCAGGGAGAAACACTGTAAAAGTGCTAAAAGAATAATTGATGTATTGGCGCAGCATATTTTTTGTTTTTGTTGTTATACATTTGGGCCTGCACCGTTTAAAAAGTAAGTCAGCATGTTGGGAAATTTGCCTGTTCCCTCACTAGCCGACAGTTAGATAAAAAGATTGATATCACTCCCATACCTGTCTGTTTAACACCTGGCAGTTGGACTGAAAGCACAGGTAACAAAACTACTAGTCCCTCTGTAACTCAGGCATAAACACATTATGTATTGATTGTTAAGTCATCTCAAAAAAAACTATAACATTGATATATTTGGGAGGGTAATAAGCTGGAAAAAGTCTTGCAAACACCAAAAAAAATTCTCCATTTTATGGAAAGCTAATTCTGGCACTGCAGAGTATGCAGTGGTGCCACCTTGGCCACCGCTCCATTATTTCTAGTTTAGAATGAGATTTTTAGTTATGTTGTCTAACCCTGTCAAACCTGTCAAATTTTTTTTAGTCTGAATTTTTTGGCACACTCAAAGGCAGAGGATACAAAAAAAAGATAAGGACACACACTTCAAGTCTATCCTGGAAGTGCCACAAGTAGATGTGCAACAACAACAACAAAAAAAAACTTAAGAAAGGACTCTAACCCAGTGTGTTTTTTTCAATTATGGTGTGAAGTAGGTGTGAAAATCTGATCGTCACTTTCTGAAAGTTACAGAACTGGTGGGATGCACTGCCTGCAAGAGCAGACACTGACAGTGGAAAGTTGTGAGGGAAGGGGCTTTCCGAAGCTATCCCACCTTTTGACACATTGCTCTGACAGAGTATATTGACCCCATAACTCTCTGCCAGGAAGCTTATAAGAATATTTCTTAAAACGGGACGAACATACTTTTGCTTTAACATCCATTGTTGTCCCACAGATACAGTACTTTGGGATCTGGGTATCAGAAGGCTGGAAACTCAGGGTGGTTGCCTGCTGCACACAGTCAAGGTCGAAGTCAAGATTTGGCTTCGATGCAAACACACACACACACACAGATAAATAGACAACAAAACAGTGCGAGGCCTGCTGGATTGATCAGTGGTAGTGCACCCTCTGTGTTCTCTGAGTGCATTAAATCCTGAGTTCAAGAGTTCAGGGCTTAATGTTACTAATCCTGTCAGTTGGTGAAATGTACACTGAAAACGTGAGGCAGGCCATGCAGCGTTGTGTGTATACTGCATGGACGGTATAGACTGAGGGTCCACAATGACGTCTATGTGTGTTGCTAATGTGAAAATAGCTTGGGTTCTTAAAGAAAAGCAGCTGTGTGTGAGTTTGCATGAGTTTGTGTGTGTGTGTGTGTGTATGTGTGCTGCATACCCACGTGGACATACTGTATATGAATGTCAGGAGTCGGACAGCTAGTAGGCATAAGACGTGACAGGACACGATATTGACTGAGGGGAGTGTGTGTTTGAGGAGTGGGCTCCAGGAATGGAAATCTACACCAGTGGGGCATGCTTGTCTGTGGGTCACACAACCGTACAAGGGCACAGGGAGAGGACCATCATACCAACCCACCACAAGCACACACACACATCTATGCGGGTGTGTGCATCTGTGGTGGGGGGAGTGGGGGTGTGAGGGGGCGATAGTGCCAGCTGGGCAGCTTAAATATAGTGCAGAGTGGAGAATTGCAACTGCACGGGACTCCAGGAACACATGACTGCCAGTCTAATAGTAATTCGCAGTGGATTTCTCGCAGCTTTGTGATGACAGACGAGACAAGATGGGATGATGATTAAACTGAGCTGTCTTATATCTGAACGGTCTGTCTTTAATGATGGGAGACGGGTACTGCAGAGGCGAAGAGGGTGCTCTGTTAGCAGCAGATTAGGGGCAATGTTACAGGTATATCAGATAGGGCTGTATTACAGTGTCACAGGGCCGGTAAGCTGAGGAGTAGGGAGTCTGTGAAACAGACATGCAAGGGCAGTGGGGCAGTAGGCTGAGTGTAGGAGGTGAAACGTGATGGGGATCAGACTGGTAGGATTAAAGAGCACTGAACTGACCTCTGCTAATGCACAGAACAGAGAGAAGGGATGAAGAATTGAGTGGAGGCTGCAAGAACAGCTGCTGATTAAAGCACGCTTTCCACGCTCCACCCGACATCCTCCTCCAATACACATCAGTGCAGATCTATTAATACTTGTGCTCTCACAAAAAAAAAAAAACAAAACAAAAAAGCAGGCTGGTGTCCATTCAGCATACATAAACATAAACTATGGGAATGATTTAAATTGGAGGATAATCTAATGCACAAAGTGGCTCTTTCACCTCATGTAATCTCAGTTTGGATTAGGATGGATTACTGGATTACAAGGGCCTCCACGGGGAGGGAGAGAGACAGGCAGAGACAAAAAACACTGATGGCTGAAGCATGGAGAACATTGGAAGAATGTATTTGTACTGACATATTATAGTATGTAATATTATTATTCACCCCTAATTTTACAGCATGTGTACTCTTATATGTCATTGTATTGCTTTTTTGTGACTTTGTAAATTGTGCTAAATGTGTTTATATTTCCTGGTCATTCCTTGAGTCTCCCTGTAAAATAAAAGTTTAATATTTGAAAAAGCTTATATGCTTACTTGCTGAGTTAGATTAGAAGATTTATACCTCTGTTATGTCTTTGAAATATATATGAGTCTATTGCCAACACCAGGTTAACTTTAGCTTGGCCTGGCTCTGTTCATGCATAAAAAAATCTGCTTAGGAACACTTAAAATCTAAAAAGCTTAAAATCTAAATATTATGTCTTGCATGTTGAATCTGCATGGAAAAAACAGGGTAAAAATGACACCCTGTGTTTTTACTTTACTTTTAGTTTTCTATTTAGCGACAGAAGGAAGACTTATGGATCTTTATATCTAACTCTCAGCAAGAAAATGACATTAAAATAGTACATTGATTAGATATAAAGGATTAAAAAGAGAGGAGAACTGACAACTATGACAGGCTGAGAGTCACAGACCAGCAATCTGCATTAAGATGAGGCGTTGATTGATTGATTATTGATTTAAAAGACAGACCCAAGCAGTTCAATTTTGCTGATTACGTTGGCATGAACCTCCAGTGTGACCTTAATGTCAGTCTGTCAAGAACAGAGCTTCCCATAATTAAATGTACATTCATTATTTCAACGGACACACCCGCAGATAGGAGAGTCATGCTCACAGTGTAAATATCCACTGTATAAACACATTTATGAAAGAAAGTTTATACCCACAGTCATATTCTAAACTATCGTAGCGGCTCTCAGGCTGGACTTACGTGTTTGTGTCTGAACAAGAGCCAAAACAGACACATTCAAGTTCCTGTGTGAGTGAGTGAGCGTGAGTTTGTATCATCTCTCCAAGACTGGGTCAGTGGCCTTGAGTGAATCACGGTGAGAAAAAGCTGCATGACGTTTGTTGTGTCTATGAGGAAGTGAGCATTGTGCCAAAGCACCAAAAAACTACAGACTCTTTCTGTGCAGGAGAACTGGAGCGTCCTGCCGCCCGATGTCACTGGGTCAGCAGAATCAAACCTGTGTGTGCGCGAATGTGAGAGAGAAACTAGAGACAGAGATGAGCTACAAGTATGTACACGAAAAAGAGAAGTGTGGGTGAGTGAGTGCAGTATGTGTGTGGTTGTTTATTAGAAGGTTGGAAATGAAATTAGGGCATTCTTTCTAGCTGAGCGGGGCAGAAGACGAGCTGGCAGCAGAAGTAGGCTAAATAATCGTCCCCTATCGTCAAACAGTCTCTTGTTTATCGGGGCGCATGAGAGGGGAACAGGAATGTCCATGTGACTAAAACGTGAGAGCAACTGCTCACACATATGCTAACAAGGTGTTGTCCCACTAACCCCGAAAGAATGAAAGAATTATTTTATAGCAGGCCATTCCTCGTGTTTGTAGTCTCTTTACCCAATTTTATGACTTTATTTTGAAAGTCTTTGCTTTTGCATCAGTTCCACACTTGCTCTATCTATTTTTTTTCTTATTCGGTCACCCCAAGCTTTGCCTCTCTCCTCAGCTCCACAGCAGGCCTGTCTGTTTGTAAAGGCCACCGAGGGCCCTCATGCCTCTGCAGGGACCCATGTTGTTCAGGCTCTGTTAGTAGATGAAAGGGGGATTCCAGTGGCGGTCACATGCTCCCTGCAGGGCTACAGAGGAGGCCAACCGCTTCATGGGTGACGAGCCGTACATGGTTTCCTTTGTGTGGATGCATGCGCAGATTTCTGCAGCATTGTGCAGCTGTTCTTTAAAAGGCAACCTGTACACGATGCCTGCCTTTTCATGTTTAGTTTCAAATGCGCAGGTATTGATGTTTGTGCAAGAGAGAGAGGGAGAGAGAGAGAGAGAGAGAGATCCTCGGTGCTTTCAAGCGGAATGCACAAGCAGGCAAAATTCTTTCATGACAGCTATGTGAATGATCCACTGTTGAAGTTGTACTTAAATATATATGAGCTATAGTAATAAATAATACACTCCTGTGCACACACACACATGCACACAAACACACAATAACTCACAGTCATCTCCTGCAGGCTGTAGTGCAGTTCAGCCTCCAGAGGCATTTGCTTCAGAGCTGACATTAGATGGGACTTTGCACACTCTGTATTGCTCCATCACAAGACTGGAATTGCCTCGGAGCTAAGAGTGTCCATAACTTAGTCACGTCTTGGATTTTTACGACCTCTTGCATGTGTGTGTGAAAATGAAAAACAGAGGTAAAGTGTGAATAAAAGAGAAGGAGGGGATAGAGAAAGATGAAGCTTAAGTCAGCCATTGCCCTTGAGAGCTACGGTCTCTGAGGAGCTGTCGGTCCGTCTCCAACGCAACCAGAACTGGGAAACCACCTCTCTTGTCTCTCTCATGTAGAGTTTTATCTTGCCTCATTGAGGTGAACCAAACTAAAGGCCTACAAGTAAACAGGCTGACAAGCGGTCTGACTGATAGGTTCAAGTTTTTTGCCCAGTCTCTTTTAAGGCTAAGTTAAGACAGACTGTGCGTAAACAAATGCATTGCAGCGGTTCAAGGATGCAGACAGAGCGGGATAAAATGAGATCGTATGTAAATGTGGGTTTCTGGTGCTCTACATAGCAATTAGAAAGAGACTGAGGGACAAAGAGAGGAGAGTGAGTGAAAGATGGTACAAGGGATCACATGGGGGTGTGCGTGCGTGTGTGTGTGTGTGTTTGTGTCTGTATGTGAGTGTGTGTGTGTGTGTGTGTGTGTGTCTGCATGCACCAGAGGGGTGAGCAGGTTCAGCAGGTCCCATGTTGGGTGGGAGGCTTGTGAGTGTTCAGGTGCTAGAATCCTATATCAGAGCCAGTGCTGCCCATGGGTCTATATCAAGAGCCGGCTAGGGTTTCAGCCCCAGGCGACGATGAAGGATTATTCTGACAAAGACGGGTTCTGGCCAGCCTGAAATAACTGATCCAAACTTGCTCTGACTTTCGCGCACTAATGAAGAACAGAGGGAGGGGGCAGGAGAGATGAAGGGGGGAGATGCAACTCTTACCCCTGAGAGTTCCTTCCTGTCAGGAAGTTAAAAGAAGTGCTGTGAAACTGGAGAGAGTGTCGAGGGAGCATTCTGGGAAGGAGCAGAGAAAAGCAAAATGTCAGCATGCCAGATTCTACGGTTCTGCTCGCAAGCCACGCATTCCTGATCCCTGTACACCAGGGCAAACTTTGGGACACTGGCACATTACCCAACAGAATCCTTCCATGTGCAGTGTAATGTGAGCATTCAAGCTTTCCCATAATAAAGAGAATAATAGCCGGAGCCTCGAAACTTTCCCCAGGGAGAATGCCATAATGAACAGGTTGTCCTCAGTGCTGAGTGTTAGCTATAAGTGAACCTCGAGCTATGCAAAGAAACTGTAACTCTGTAGGTCGTGTTAATTTATCAGCACAAAGCTGTCAAAGCTCAGGCAACAGTTTCCAATTTCAGAACTCTTTCTTGCACATATACAGTGTGTGTGCGTGTGTGCGTGTTTACACATGTCTGGGTGCATACGGTGTGTTCGTGTGTGTATGTACTCAAAAGGTTTTTTAAAGTGGTAATCTGTGTGTGCATAATGGATCCATGAGAAAATAAAATGTGCTTCTCTTACATAACTGAGGATAATAACAGTGAAACACATCCAAGTGTCACTCCCCCACAGTCTACCAGCAAAATTATCTATATGTTGGGAAGTTGTCAAATTCTTAACAGTCCTCACTGCAAAAATCCACAACAATCGGATGTAAAAAGTTATGATAAGAACTTTTAATCGGTTTTACACATTAAGATTAGTTTACTCATCAGAACTGTTGCATAATATACTTTTTCAGCTCTAAAGGAGCTTATCAAAGTCTGATGAAAAAGCTTTGATGATGTCATCAGAGTTGTCTCGGCCTGGGCTTAAGATGAATTGCATTGAAGGAAATTTAGGATTAATTGTTTGAGATGCTTGACCTCTGGAGACAGAAGCCAGCAAATCTTTACAATTACATAAAATTTGACCATTTACTTTGTAAAATTGACACTTGTGAGCCCATGAACTTTGTTTGAGTACAGTACAAAACACAGCAGTACACTTTTATCTTACATTGAATCTTTCTGATCTTTTTAGTCATGTCACATGGATGCCAGATCAGAAAAATGTGACAAATTTTTTTACATGACTGATAGTATATATTTTATGATTGGCCTCCTCCTGGACATGTCATTGCGTAATCTCTTTGAACTTAAAACCGAGACTAGAATGACACTGGGAGCGCCTAAGCTTGACCAGGATCTGAAGACACAGGCAATCATTATTGCTCATTCCATTGCCGCCTTATTAGTGTGGATTCTGTATTTTCAAGTGTCAAAATTTTAGGCAAAGCTTAATCTTAGTTTAGCATATCAAATTTTTTAATAAAAATATTTCTTCTTTCAGTTGTTGACATTTTGAAGACCTTTAAAGATTAAATTTAACTAAATCTAGCAGTCAGGATGAGAAATTAAGAGTGGAGTTGAAGTGTGTTCCCATAGGTGGAAGTGGAGATGAGAAGTCTGGCCTTGGCCCCACCATCCTATTTATACACTGGGTACATAAGACCAGTGTGTAATGTGGAAGCACAGGATGGCCGGTGACAATGTCATGACACACATCCGTTTGCTCTGTGAATTCTGTAAACATTTCCTTCTTCTTTGTTGATGGTGCCCGTTTCATTGGTGCATAATGCGGCTAATCTGAAGCCTTTTGACAAATCCAGTGCGATTAAGGACAGCAGCTGTATACAAATAAGCAGAGGTTAGCTGAGTGCACTCCTTAGCTACAGCAAAGCCATAACATATGTATTGTTGGAAGATAAAGATTTCAGACATTTTTCACATTTTTCTTCAGATTCAGCTGGCAACAGCTTGACCCACAAGCATCTGTGTTATTACCCCACATACTGAGGCATTTCAACAATGAATTCTTTAAACTGTCAAGGCTGTGAAGTTTAATCACCACATTTCCATCAGGGCTGAAAGTATTTTCAAATTAGTGTCCCTGTTTAGACTGATGGTTAGGGTTTTTAGAAGTATTCCATGAGAGCAATTCACTAGTTTAGTGCCAGACTTTCAGTCAATCATAAAACAATACCTGACTTCTAGTAAGAGTTATAAAAATTTATTGGATTTTGTGAGTCATACTTTACTGTCCTGGGTTGTGAATCTTTTTTTATCTGTTTCATCCTGTGGATTAAAAACATTTTTTTGACTGAATTAAGCCTCCATATGCTCAACCTGTGTTTGTCATGAATTAAAACTTAAACAGGTCTGCCATCCAGTGGGTACAGTGGGTACTGCATTTAAATAAACCAAAGTCAAGGTGTCAAAAAAATAAACTAAGAAGGAAAAAAAAGGTTGTTTGTATAGAGTAACAGGTATGCAGGAATATTAGCATTAGATAAAATAAATTTAAAATGAACAAGTAAACTGAATAAATGGTCCCCTGCCATTCCAGATACATGTGTGAAATGTCTGACTGAGAAAGGTACTTTAGTTCATTGTCTATGGGAATGTCCTAAGTTGGTAGCTTTTTGGAAAATGGTTGTCCACACTCTAAGTAAAGTCACAGGTGTCCAGGTTCCCTGCTCAGCAAAACTTTGTATTTTTGGGGATATATCCTAATAACTTTTCTTCTAACTCCAAGTGTAAGATTCTGATCAACTTTGGCCTCCTGCAGGCCAGGAGGATGGTGGCTCTGTCTTGGAGAGAGACTGAAGTATCTTCTGTACAGTCCTGGATTAGAGAGATGGCAATGTGTGTTACATTAGAAAAGCTAACCTATGTAATTAGGGGTAATGCACAAGAATTTGAAGAGGTCTGGACACCATTAATGGATTTTCTAAGGCAATAATGGATTATATTTATTTGCAAGACTATTGAGTTTGATGTTTTTTTGTTTTTTTTGTTTCTGTTGTTGTTGTTTTTATTATATATATTTATTATATATTTATTTATTTAATTTAATTTTTATTTATTTATTAATTTATTTTTTCCTTTTATTCTTTATTCCTAAATTATTATTATTTACTTTTTTGTGTGTGCATGCAACGAGACAAGCCTGCATTCCATTGTGCAATTAGTGTGGTGTGTGTTGATGTGTTTTGTAAGTTTCTATTGAAAATCAATAAAAAACATTGTTCAAAATAAACAAGTAAAACTATACAAAATTATTGTGATTACTGGATGAATTCATGGAAAAATGATGGCCTACAAAATTGCATAATAATTATATGATTGTATAATTAACTTCTGATAGCTATCCCATGGAGGCTTATTTCAGATAAACATTCAGAGATAAGGTACTTTTAATGCTGGACACAGAGTATTTTTTCATTGTCACTATTAATGGTAAATTTTTATGCTTAATAATCAATGAAGTTATGTCTCATAAAATTACAAAGTAATCTGGGTTGCCTAAACAATGTTAGGGATGTTTGTTCTGCTGTTAATAATATACAGACAGTGGATGTTGTATATTTTTTTATGAGAAAAGGATCGAAAAATTTATTAAAAAAATTGTGTTTCACCATCTAAAATGTATTTTATGTTGACTTGCGTGGAAAGACCTATTCACATTTACAGTGATGGGGGGGCAGAAAATATCAAAATTCATTACTTAAATAAAATCTAAAAAATTTTAAAAAATTAGAAAGAGACCCTCTTTTGGTGTGTCAGTTGAGGGTGGGAGGGACCCTCGGGTTACATTCACACTGCTTACAGCTTTTTTGCTCAATATTGACTTATTGCTACTTCAGATTATCAGATTAAAGCATGAATTTGTTATAGCCCTGGACTGACCCGCATGCACAAAAGAGCAAAGATGTCACACAGCACACTGTTGTATGAAAGTAAAAAGGTGTGAAAACTGTAAAGCATATGAACAATTTTACATCTATTACTATGTTTTAAGGTAGACTTTTGTGCTTAACTGGACTGATGCACAGACTTATCTTCTGGTCTAACATTAGAAAAGCCACTTATGAAGAAAGCCAATTAAAATTTGGCATATGAAGCCGAATATAATTTCAAATAAGAAACGCATGTTGAAAACAAAATGAATTCCTAACTTTGTGGTAATTTTTAGTGTGGGTCTATTTGTGTCCCTATGTCTCTCACTATCAAAACATCCAAATTGCCAGCAGGTCCCTTCAGAGCAAAACTGCTAACGTAGTCCAGCCATATGAGTAATTTAATTGCGTAACGCCAGTAGGGTGACATTAACCTTCAGACTGAAGGACCATAAATAACTTTTGAATGCATTACGGTCATCAAATAACCACGTTTATTATTTGTATGTACCCTTCGTCCTCTCCCTTGGGTGCCTTCAGTTTCTGTTTCGTGATCCAGTGCGTGTGTTCCACTGGTGTGTTCACAGTCGTTTCCTCTCGGTCGTACGTCTCCTTTAAACGCAGAGAAAAACGCGGCCATGACGTCAGCAGTGAAAACCTGCTCCTCCTGGCTGTCTGTCCGTCGGAAAGTGAAGTGTGTTTGGCGTGCTACTTGTATCCGACTTTTCTTTCCCCTGTTGTCTGTCTTTTCGTTGATTGTTTTGTCGTGTTTTTCTTTTTTATTATTTTAAGGATTTTACGCCACTGATCGAGAAACCGTGACCTGTGGTCGAATTTATGGGTTGTTTTAAAAAAGTTCCTGAAGTGCTCTTTGAGGAACCGGTGGTCGGCGGTCACCACCGAAGATGGATAAGCTAACCGATAGCTGAGTTGTTAGCCGAGAATCACGGGTCAGGACAAGGATCAAGCTAGCATGCTAACAGCTGGCTAATTTAGCATTTTATCAGCTAACCGAGTGACTTTGTTAAACTGTAACGTCAGAAGTACTGCCGTTATTTCCTCGGGCCTGGCTGCTACCCCGTGAGCAGTTCGTCAGAGGCTAGCTAACCCAGGAAGAAGACTTGCTCTTTGTAAGGAAAGAGGCAGAAAAGTATTGTTGAGAGGCGGCGGTTGTTCGTCTCTCAGCCCAATTTAAGACCATGTTGTCTAACGCACAGAACCAGCCACTGTTTCCCAACCCGGCCGGGCAGCAGAACCCGGCCGGGCAGAACCCTGCGGGCCAGTTCCTCCCCTTCCACGCCAGACCCAATTTACAGATTAAGAAGAACGCCATAACAGATGACTACAAGGTAACCAACCAGGTGCTGGGGCTGGGCATCAATGGCAAGGTGCTCGAAATTTTCCAGAAGAAAACTGGAGACAAGTATGCGCTGAAGGTGAGTAATTTTAGGTTAAGAAACCAATCAAGGGAGCAAACATGTTAAGTCAGTCCAGGACAAACCCATAACCAGGGTTTCCGTGTACCCTGCCAGAATACGTGGTCCCCTTTGTTTTGAGTTCGCAATTCCACTGGCCAGCTGTGTTTTTTGGAGACCAAATTCAGTGGCACCCCACACCATTTCAATTCAGTCCACATACCATTCAAGGCTCTTAGAAATATCAGTAAAATAAGTATCTGAAAAGAGTAATCTATAGTTTGTTTGACCAAGTATTAATCAGCAACCTTGAGCAACTGAGTAATAACTTAAGTCAGCGTCAGTAACAAAAAGAATATCTACCTTTTGAGATGCTGATTATCACTCACAACAAAAATATTGGCTGATCAGTTTATAACAAGTGGTTTATTATATGAACGTCTTGAATAATTTTAATGGATTTTTAAAATTATTTTATATTTTAAAACAGATACATCATTGTCTTGTCTATGATGTGCTGCCCCTTATCACAAGTGCTGCTGAGTGTTTTTAACAGTAGGGCCCAGAGCACATTGCTGACAGGCAGTATTTTTCTGACACCTTCTCAATATGTCCAATCATTTATTTGCGTCATGTACTGTAATTATTTTGAGAGTCATCCAACATTAAATATGATGTGATGAAATGCTGAGCACTCTCTTTTTACTCAGGATTTAAATTTTAGCCAGTCTCCTATATCATGTAAATGACTAACGCTGCAGTATCAGGTATCTCTAGAAATTTTTTTTGGTACTGGTCAATGACTAACATCGGACATCTAGTATAGGACTGATACAGGTGCAGCTCCATATGTTCTGGAGTGCAGCTCATTGTCCAGTAAAAGTAGGAGGAAAACTGATCAAATATTATCTCTGGTTGTTGAGCTGAACAACCCCTACACCTCCTGTCCCTGGGTCTAACAATCAATTCTTCATGTTGTTAGTACTATATATATATATATATAAAAATAAAAAAAACTGTCACAAAATGTTGAAAATGTTTCCCTCATTTAACATAAAAAACATCCATACACTTTCTGGTTTCAATCCCAAAGAAATATATATGGAAATTAATTTTGACCTATTTAAATACAAGTCAGATTATATTGTGAAGCGATTTAGACCAACCTCTCTGCTCTCTTTGACTGGACATATCCTTCCAGGTGTTAGCTATGATGTTTACTGGCAATGCAAACTAAGAAAGGCCTGGGAGGAGAGCGACTTAGCCACAGCAGCGTACATTTTTTGTTCCAGTGGAGAAGCTCGACAAACTGGCGTGACAGCAAGCTAGCACTTGCGGGGGGACACTAGTGAGCCAGCTGGCCAGTCACTCTCACAGCTGAGAGCTCTCACGGCTGTAAGCTGGCTGGAGCTCTGTTTGCGGAGTTTTCCTTGAATTTCTTGGGCTGCTTTCGTGGACAAGAGGCTGTTTCCTTATCAACAGATGGTTTGTTCAAACACCAAAACACAATTGTCTATTACAAAATTAACAGGTATCTATGGTTGTCTGCCAAATTCCAAGTCTCACAGAACTCCCCAAGTTCTCTTGTGGAGTGTTATGGTGTTTTGTTATTGTTAATATTGTTGTTATGTTGTTATGGAGCAAGTATGGCTAGGAAAAGGGGCTGCTGTGGACCCAGTTGAGCATGTACTGGTAGGGTGGAGGCCAGTAAAGTTAGGAGTCTCCCCAACTGTCACTTAAAAAAACTGAAAAGCAGCTGTTGCGCCAGTTTGTTAAGCTCTTAACAGCAGCAAAAATATAAGTGGTAGGGTAGCTTTTTTTCTGTCCTGTCTGATTCATAACAGCTAGTACTCCTGGAAAGTCAATCAGAGGTAGAAAAGTCACTGGTGTTGTTGCAAGGCATGCTGGGTAAGCACATCTAGCAAGTCAGTTTAGTCTCTCTGGTCACAACAGGTATCCATACGCAGGTGAGGGAAACACAGTCTGTTTAAAGCCTTTTTTAAAAAATCTTATTATGTTTTGGCCATTTATTAGTTAAAAGGGATCATTGTGTGTTAAAATAAGTATTACGCAAAATCTACCTCAAGTGAATAACTGCCTGTTAACATCCTGTGTGGTGATTGAAACTGAAATACAGATTAACCAACTGGGTCACAGTTTTCTGAATTCGAGTGTGCATTTTAAACTTAGATGTTGATGCTGTACTCTTGCTAAATGTCATGCGTTGGCGGTGATGTGGCTGTATTTATAACTAATAACAAACCTAGACTGCCATGTTATGCTCTATATCAAATTGTTGTGTCTTAAGGTGTAGGCACTGCTAATCCTTGAATTTCTCGAATTTTTCAGTGTTGGTGCTTTGGACTGTAGTAATTTATGTGATGAAGATGTTTACATCAATTGTAACATTGTGTTATTATTTTAAATAGACATAAATGTGGCACCTTGTCTTTAGGGGCATATATGCATTGGTCAACATGTGCCATGACCCTCCTCGCAACCTTGGCTGGACAAGGTTGACCATTACCTGGCTACAATGCCAGGTAAAAAGATTTTTTTTAAAAAAAGACTGGACTCTCTCTTCACAAGAGTGACAGTTGTCTCAAAGGGACCAGTTTGGCCTAATTGAATACTTGTAAAATTCTTGCATTTTCTCTTAACTTGTTTCAGATTTAGGAGCCAGAAATGCCAGACCAAGTTGCAAATGTGATTTGATCTGGGAGCTCAGTTCATTTTTGATTCAGTGAGTACTGGCTAAAACGCCTCTGTACTCAACAGGGTAGATCTAAAACCGTGTAAATAATGAGATGTGACATAGCATCAAGCAATACATGCAAATTGGCCCGGTGCTTGTTTTGATTTCAATAACTTGGGGCTGGAAATAGGAAATGCAGTGACATAAAGTTCATTCATACTTGATTCGGAGCAAATCGGAGCAGCGAAAATGTCTAAAATTTGACTTTTTTTCTGAACGGGTAACGCTCCACTGTCAGTCACTAAATCGAACCAGCTCCATTTTAGATAAATGGGTGTGATTTGCCCAGCATGGTCCAGGATGAGTGGAAATCTGTCTAAATGGGAGTGGGGCCAGACCCATCTGCCAGAGAGAGTAACCATGAGAGACCCTGAGCTCGGCAGATCGTCCAGTTCCCAGGCTACAGATTTACATCATTTGGATAAATCTGAAAAGGAAGTAAAGGAAGTTGTATTAGTTTCACTTGTATGTAGGAATGGTTTGAATACTTGATCCACATTCCTCATTTTTATTACAGTATGACTCCTGAGACTGCTTCCATTCATTCTGTTATGGCATACCGCCATCCCTAAATCTCCAGCAACACAAGGGTACTTTCTTTTTTTTTTTGTTCTTTCAAAATGTAAACTCATTGATAATTAAGTTGGGACTTAAACTATTATTATGGTTTAGAAGCTGAACTGCTAAACTGAGGTAAAAAATTGGCTTTAAGCAGCAATGAAACCTGATGGGGATAGATTCATTCAGAAAGTGTTGTTATTGGACATATTTTCTGTAGACGCAAAATCAACCTATTTTTGCTAGTGATCCATAAAAACTCTGCCTCATAGAGAAATCTCAGAAACTTTATAATTAAATAAGGTAACTCAGTATGTGGATACTTGAAGTCAATGAAACAACAGAAATCCCATCTTGAGAGGATACCAGCAAGGAAATGTCATGGTGCATCAGAGCTTAGAGTTAGGGATTTTTTTTTTGTCTTAAAATTTTCACCATTTGAATAACAACATAATAGTAGATGTAAATGTGGAGTAAATATTTCCGTGTTTAACTTCTGAACACATTCCATCTGTGAGCTCTGTGTCTGATATCAGATTTGGAAAATAGTTTATATATGTCAGATTATTTCATATAAATACAGACACACACTGGATTTGAAGACAACTTAAGTGATGTAATTGTTGAAAGCTCCTTTATACTTCCGTCAACCTCCTACAGTTACCCCTATGACTCTTAAAACGTATAGCCCTTGGCATTGCAAGGCTTGAAATATGGTGGCTTTACTCTTGTATTGTCATACTGTTGTAAGTGAGGCTGTAGCCAAATAGATCAACGCCCTGACTGAATGAACTAATGAACTAATGTCCTTGTTGTTCCCTTTACTGACATCTGCTGAGTCAGCCCTGTCTCATCTATTGTATTCATTAGGTCTGCAGCCGATGTCAGAACAAGGAATCTGCCAGCCTGGCCTAAGGTGATTTGACCTTGTAAAACTTTCACCTGTCTCTTTCACTAAGTTTTTTGCTAACAGTGCAGCAGAATAATTTGGAAGTCAGCGAGCGTGTTTGTTAAACAGAGACTGTGACAGAGAAAAGGAGAGATCCTGAGGTCTTGATTGTCCTAAAATGGGATATTGCACTACATTTCACTGCAATTATCCATTATAACTTGTTGCAGAAAAACAGTATCCGTTGACAATGTTACTTTTGTCTGAGACAGAGCTATATACATTCTTCTCTGTTGATTAGTCTCCCTTTTTAAAGTGTCCTGCCACACGCACACTCTCAAAGGGTGTAAGGCATCTGCAGCTATCGTCTTACAGTGACTACATTTAAATGCACACAAGAAACCAGGTTATTAAGAGCAATCAGTTTAAGGTTACATTCTGACCAAAAAAAGCGATATAATGTGTAATAAATAAAAATGAGGCCATTCTGTTAGAACATAATAGTAAAAAATTGAAATTCATTTCGAAGTCCAGTTTGAATAATGCTTCTAGAAGTCTGAGGTCTTACCAGATGCCAAAATAGTGCAAGGTTTACAGCTTTGAAAGGGCACTTTGGATGCAGAGATCAGTAGAGTTATGCAGTACATGTGAAATGTATTTTACCTCAAGTCTGCACTTGAACACAACACAAGAAGTTGCTGGACAAAGTTACTTTGCATTGAACCCTATGTAGTGTCAGCTTTTTGGCACTGCATTTTTTCATGACAACCCTTGGTATTGGAACCCTCTGTGCAAAGGCAATGATCTGGTCTCATTCAGTAATTAAGAGGACTCCAATGCAAAACAGTTTTTGTTCTGAACACGGTATTAGGCAAAAAATTGGAGAACACATTTGATTATTTAGTTGTGTAAATTTTTGGTCTTGAGGAAGGTTGTCTGCCTGTGTGTCTCTCTTCTCTTATCTCTCTGTTGTTTCACTCTATTGCTTTATATCAGGTTAAGGTAGGGCTGGGCGATAAATCGATTTTAACGAGTAATTCGAATTTGTACTTAATGTCGATTTGTTTTAATGAAAATGGATTTTCCAATCAACATCCGCCACCAATGCCTGCCTGCTGGGCTCCCGTAGTTCAGAGACTGCGGAGTGCGCGCCCCTCCCCCCTGCGCTTCATACACAAACAACATGGTGGCGAGCAGTGCAGATCTCAATCCGAAGAAAGAAATGTATCTTCAGTTATTTGGAATTGGTTCATGTTTGTGGCGTCAGACACAGAACATTGGCTTGTTTATGTAACTTAAACCCCAGAAGAGAAAATTTAAACAAAATAAAATAGAAAATTGTTTTGAACATTTTTTTTTGTCATCTGCAAATTGATTTTAGGTAGGGGGTGAAAAAAATCGATTTAAATTGTGAATCAGGATTTTTTGTGAAAAATCTGAGATTTTTTTTTAGGCCATATCGCCCAGCCCCAGGTTAAGGTCAACTTCTAAAAAAGATTTGTCTTGAACATAACCATTAATTGTGCATAGTTCTGTAGTATGAATAGTCTTAAAAACTGCACATCCTTCAGGGTTTAACAGTTGCAGGAATATATCAGCGATTTGCTTAGTCTGTCACAAGTTGTGTCTTGCCAATTTAGTGGTTTGACTCTAAAGAACAAGTGAGAGCTTCTTCGTAGTGACAGATGTACATCTACAACAGAGAGAGGCAGCCTTAATAAATAATGTGTAGAGACAAGCATCTTGTTTAATCCATGTTTTTCATGCCAGAATCTAACAATTAAAGATAAACAGCTTAGTGACACATCAGAATCTGGTGTGACTCAATAGGTTAATTATTCCTGTAGATCCAGTTCTGCCAAAAGGATCTCTTCTCCACAGCTCCCAGATATCACGGCCGTCTGTCTGCAAACAGCACCTCTGTCCCCCTGTTTTGCTGCTTCCCCTTGCAAACTCAAGAATATTCATATAGGTGTAAGAATAGTTCTTTTCTTGACATTTTGTGAGTACATTTTGTTTATCTTCTCTCAGTGCGGAGAGTTGTTATACTCACTAAACACAGAATTTCCCCCATTTTTCCTGGACATTGAGAACTCTTGAAACTCTGCCCTGCAGTGAGCAAACACAATTGGCAGGTAAGATTTATAAAAAATTATAAAATTTTCTTTAAACTTGTACTGCAGATATATTTCAGGTTTAGTTAAACTTTGAACATGGTTCATTTGGATTTATTAACTAAATCTATCTTGATCCCTAAACCTCATTTTAGGAAAAAAACTCCTTGTTTACATGTATTTAAGGTATGTGGCTGTAAGTAAAACTAAAATAAATGATTTAGTGTATATGTAAAGCTTTAAAAAAAACCTTGTAGTAAGGTTAGCTTCCAAAGAAACAAGTGTTGGAAAGATGACCATGAGGAAGTTTTAAAACCAAATCATAGTTTTAGTAAGAGAGTAAAAGTTTGCCACTTACTCCTTGAGTGTGGCTCTGCTTGAGGAAAAGGAACTCAACAAAATGTGCATTGTGAAGGTGAAGTAACCATGGACAAAATGACAACATATTTTAGCCACGTTTTTGCATTGTTAAAGTTGCAGTTCCTGAAATTTGGAAAGATGTGGAAGTTACTGCAGTGAAGTGAACACACCTGTCAGGGGTTGGCTGAAAAAAGGAACTGGAACTGTTTGCCATTTTTTTATGTAGGGGTTTGTTCTTGTTGATGAACTAGATTTTTTAATTTTCCTCTTGGACTTCAGTAAAAACAGAAAAATACAGACATGGCTTAAATGGTGTGTCTTAAAAAATCTGTCTCTTTCGTGACACCCACCATACACATAACATAAATCCTTCTAAATCTAAGTTTCACACAGTTAGCATGTCTGATCAAAGGATTGCCCAGAGACACAGAGGAAGAGCCAGACCCATGCTTCAATCATGAAGTAGCAGGAAAAAGGAAGGAAAAGGAGGGCGGGACAGAGGAAGGAAGTAGTTCTCTGGTGGCCTTCCTTCACTTATTTCTCAACTGCACCCTGATGACAGTTGCATTTGTTAGATATCTTTCATTTACACTGGAAGAGCATCTACTTAGTATTCCACCATGCTGCTCTGGCAAGCACAAGATCCGCCTGTTTTTACTAAAAAAATAATACAAGTCCATAGCATTAATTTCAATGCAATTCATTCATTTAAAAGTGCCAGTCTCTGTAACTCTCATATGTATTCTTTTGTTCTTCTTGGGGATTAAATGGCTGACAGTCCATTTTTATTTCTCCAGTTCACAGACTGTGCTGATAGCTTAGCAGTTGCTTTCAGCAAGAGCAGGCTAGGGTAAGGATTAAATATAACAGGTACTATACAGGCAGTTGGCTTGTGAGGATTTGGCCAGTGCAAGATGCTTGAGCCAAGCCCTAATTACCTAGACTTAGATGTTCAGTTATTACAAGAAAGTCAGTAGATTAATTAAGGAAAGCAAACAGAAGGATGTGTAGTGGCTGATTAATAAGCTTTTGTTTTTTTCTCTTTTCCTGACTATTGTCATAATATTTGCCATGAAAAAGTCACTTATGAAAGACCTCTGATGTCTGTTACACTAACAATTGCACTCTCACAAGAAATGTCCCCAGTGAGAATGTTGCACCAGAACATTTAACATTAGCTATTGGATTAAAGTTAAAGAAGTGTATTACTTTTTGTAGTTGAGCTGTTTGCTGAAATACAGTGTTATAACCTGTCGTATGTAGCGCTTCTCTGTGTAACTCCCTGTCCCTGCAGTATTGGTCGATGTGTCTAACAAAGAGTTAACAAGGCTCTGCCAAATGGTTGGTAAACAAATTTCAGCTGAATATTTTACTATTAGAACCAAAAAAGGTTAAATCTTTTGACATTATTTTCTGGAAAAGTGACTGGAAATATTAATCGATCACTAAAACAGTTGGTAATTCATATTTTTTCTCTGGACTTATCAGTTAATTATGTAAATGTTGCAGCTCTAGTCTTTTTGTCTGTTAATAGGGGCAAGGGTATCTTAAGGCTGTTGACTTAATTTGAGCCATGGTATTGACTTTCTGTGTTTTTTCCTTTGTCCAGTGGTGGCAGTGCTTATGACCAGTACACACTGGCAATAATTCAGAGATCATTAAGGAGCCTTTAATTCAGCCTTTATTGTCAGCACTATGAGTGACCACTTAATGCCATAAGATCTTATTCCTCCATTCAAATTTCTGTGAAAATGTTTCTGACAGTTGTCACAAACAAATGGGTTAATTGAAGTTAAGCTCCTTAGGTAAACATTTGTCTTGGTGTGGTAATATCCTTCGACATAATATGATTAACTAGGTTCTGTTTATATTGTATTTGATTGGGTGCACTTAGCCACCCACCCCGACTTCCACCTTGTCTGTTAGCTCCCTGCTTTGGTGAGTGTAGTTTATTCAGAAGGATGTGGTATTGTGGTTTTGATAGATGGATCCAAAACTAGTTAGCCAACAGTATTTGTGATACAGAAAAATTTCCAAGCTGATGTCATACTGAAATGGCACATATTTGTTAATGATTGTGAATATTATCTGAATGGGCTTCAAAGAGACATTAGCATCTTTTTATAATTGTATATATGCTTTACTTTTTCTTCATTAATTTTTCTTTTTATGTCTGTTATTTTCTCCTGAGTCTCGTGATCACTTTCAAAAAAGGAAGCAAAGTGGTTGAATTGTGCTGAAGAGTGTTAAGGGGAAAGGGAAGTCAAAATTTTTCTCTCTCCCAAAATTCATTCAGTCATTCAACATGGTACAGACTTTCTTGCTCTTGATGTAACATGTAACATGTAACAGAAGCGTTAATAAGATTCTCACATTTTAAAATCTTAATCCAGCAATCTTTTTTTTTTCCTTGCAATTTAAAATTTTGATTAGCAGTTTAATTTCTACTGTAGTAATAGACTAATTTTATACCAATTACCTAATTAGTTGATTGTTTATGTTAATAATGACGTCTTAAGCTTCTAACATGGTGGAAAAGACATTTCTTGCTATAAAAGGAATACTTGATGTTTATTTGTGGCTTGACAAACGCTGTATGAGATCGCAAATTAATACATCTTGTTTGTCGATCAGTACGAAAACGGGTGTGTGAAAATGACTTGTAGTGTATTATAGGTCTTTTGGCTAGACTTAGTCACCACCAGTGACTTATTGCACATCTATGGTTTTATGTGGTCTGTTTGAAAAACAAACTTTGTAAATTCATCCATGTACATGCCCCACTAATCAAAGGTCAAGATCAGTAGCTAAGTGTGTGAACCCCTCTTTCATTTCAAAGATGCAGATGATTAACCACTCTGCCTGTATTTGTACAGTGAAGTCACAAGTGTCCTCTCTGTTGCATGATGTGCAGTGGGGATTCACGCCATAAATCACAAAGTGTCAGAGGGGAGGAGTTAGCAAAGCTAGCTTAAAGAGGCCAATAGAAATAGAGGTTTTCAAATGTGCTAAATGCCCTTGGTTCCTATTTCAGTCTTGTGTAGTTTAGTTTTCTGGCAACATTGTTTTTTTTGTAATCTCCACCTGTTTTTGTCTCTTAATAACCCTGCTGATCCTAAGACTTTATCATTTCTGTCTCAATGACGGTCATCCAGCCTGAAGTGAGGAAGTGAGACAGCTTTTTTCTGTCGTACGGATGTCACACTCTTCTCACTTCCTCTCCTGGTTAGCCAATATTTTTTTTGTAAATGTGTGTTTGTGGTGTAGTGGAATGTTGTTTGTCTGCACAGATACCTCCCATGGTTTGGCATGCACATGAAGAACTAATTGCAAAATGTAACTATCATAGTGTGAAATATAGTATTTAAGTATTCTTAAATGCCAGACAGCAGCAGAACAACGGGCTTTTGAAATAACATCTCTTATTAGCCTGCTGCAGAGCTATATCTTACTGTGGGTGAGTCATTATGAAGACTTAACTTTGCTAGCGAATGTGGGTAACTCTGTCTTTGGCTCAACAAATTACTGTTACCAAGCAATAGAATCTGTTAGCTGTAGGGTTGTAGTTGGAGCTTGGACATTTGGTGGTGGACCGGCTCGCTCGTTGGAATGGCTCCAGTCACTGTTCCTGTCTGTGGCACAGAAGCCTTCAGTGTTGATAGGCTTTTTACTTGTGACATGTTGTTTCTATTTTCAATTTGTCTGGTGTAGTTGCTCGAGATAACCAGGGATTGGTGGGAGTAGGAGGGGGTGTGGGGAGTTGCATCACAGCATTCCAGTAAAATTCCAGCATGAATGACATAGTCCTAGTGCCAACAACAACGACAAAAAAAAAAACAGGTCACATCATGTTTGCTGACTCTTCCAAAAGTGTGTGTGTCTGTACTTGATGTGGCACTGATGTCACATGAAGATGTGTGGTGTAATCTTGGTTTTAAGTGACATTCTTATTATCAGGTCTTAAAAGTTCAAAGGTCACTCTGGGCTGGTGTCCAGGCCTACTACTAAGTAAGCCTACTTTTAATGTTTTTGAATGATGTTTAAAAAGTCCTTGAACAAACTCATAGTGGTCAGTGGTCATCAAAAAATCATGCTCTGTTTTATACTAAAATCTTTATTTTTAGATTATCTTCAATATTACAGTCCAAATCCTATCCTTAATGTGTACCCATTTGGAGCATAGAGCAAAGTTTTGGTGAGCAGGAATGTGACGTGAGATGTAAGTCCCATGGACAAGACAGAAAACTCTCTTTTTGTTGTTTGTGTGTTTATGTGTCAGTTAGTACAGACTGATCTCAGTAGTCAACTGGGACTACATTTCTTTGTTATTTACCTCCTGTCACAGTGTATTTTCCTCTTCTTTGTATGTCTGTTTGCTGTTACCATCTCAGCCTTTGCATTGGCTTCACAGACACCACACAGAACTCCACAGTTAGGATATACTTAACAGACATGAACACAAGGTGATTAATACCAGCATATATACACTGACTCACATATATGTGATACATATACGTATGCAAGGCAGTTGTGCAAGGCAGTTGTTTCTAATTTGATCATGTTGTATTGACACACACTCACATACAGAGACACCTCTTCTGGTAGGTTGTCATTTAACCCTTTTTGTCAGGTTAAGAGGATTTTTTCCGATTGAGCCAAGCTGACCTTATCACCCCTCTTTAATCCCTCTTCTCCACCAAATTTCACTGCCACACCATCCTTAGTGTCATTGTTTATTTTCTGTTTTTCTGTAAATCAACTTTGGACTTTTCCTTGGCTCACAAGTGGCAGGTGGAGAATGGGAGTTCCTCTCAGCTTACCCCATCTCACCTCCCACTGTCCAGCCCTAGGCTCAGCAGCTTTTGTGTTTGCTTGAGGAAATGTATTGTGTGCCCATCTGCCCCCCTCATCTCCCCCTTTCTCCACAAGCTGCACTGTTTAGCCTCAAAGAGCCAACAGCAGATGGGGGGCCATGCAGTCACACAAGAACCAGCAGAGAGGTGACAGGATTGTGTTCTCGTGCGTATTTGAGAAGTCTTTGTTTGTGGAGAGAAGTCTGCTATATTTAGATGTGCTAATATTAGTTCTGGTGCAGCATTCTTGTTTCAGTACATGCATGCATGCACATATGTCTGCTCTTTTCTTCGTCTTTGCCAGTTGGACATCAGGGTAACCATAATGAAGAGTCTCAAAATTTAGCTTAACTGAGCAAATCCAAAATTTGGACAGTTTCATGCATTATCAGTCGGGTGTCTATTTAGACAGCATTGTGTTGGTACAAAGACCACAAAGCTATTAGCTAGCACTGATAAGTTTGCAATAGTGTTGCTATGCATTGATTGATTGGAAACCGATTCAAATTAGACACAAGATACTTACTGTTCTTGTCTTGATTTATGGCCATAATTTCATTAGTCAAGGAAATCCATTCTGCAATAAGACATTTGAACAGTACCTTTGCAACCTTATTTGCCATTGCTACCCACCCATTGATTTTCAAGAGAGTTTATCTGCCTCACACTGCCATGAACTGATGTGGCGCTGTTGACTTAACTGGTATTGGATGAACACAAAATATTTGGTGCTAAGCAATTGCTGGTACCAACATAGTAAGATATAACATAGAGGAGATACACAAGATTTTTAATATAAAACAGGGCTTTGTAGAATCTTTTTTTTTTTTGATGCAACAGAGTTTTTTATATGAGAATGTGCAAAGATTGTTTTGATTGGTGAGCCAAACACATTTTACTCTGTATCACTGTGCTAATTATAGATGAAAGGGATTGTGTAAAAAAATTATTTACATAAGAATCCCAATTTTTATTTCTATTCTTATCACATATCACACAAAATTAAATCACATATGTCAAAAGTTGCTTTGTTTTTTTTACTTTAAGTTGGTTAACCGACGTAACTTGATGGAGAGGGCAGTGAAGCACCCAGAATTGTGATACAGTGAAATAGGGACATCACTGAATGGCTTGGCACACAGCATGCAGCAGCAGGAGGCTGAAAGGAATTCCCCTTTTTTCTCTTTGTTCAGTCAGCAACTGGTTTTAAACGGAAAATCGTTTAAATCAGGAATTGATTTGAATTGATCTTGACTCCAAGACTTGAAAATCAAATAATGAGATTCACACCCCACTAAATGGACTGGTATAGCGAATATATACAAACTGCATGCATACTGATTCTTAAGAAGATGATATCTCAAGAACTCTTTGTAGGAATACCTTTAAATTTTGAGCAAATGTCCACTTGGACTCATGAATGCACTGACCAGAATATGGTAGTCAATTGTGACCTCATAAAACAAATAGAGCCATCCGGTGGTTATATGCCTCTGTGAACTGTACAGTCGCTGGACAGTCGTAGTACAGGGTGAGGTTTGGAAGAAAGGCTGGCTGCTTTATGTGGCGTTGTTGCATGGTTTGTAGAAAACATTGGATTGATGAGCTATAGTATAGGCCATAGGAAATAGTGAAAATTGTTAGTGCTGGTAATGAGATTAAAGGAGGCAAATGATGAAATGGAGGTGGTAAAGACTGTTGTCAAATGAAGCCAGCAGAACGCACAGCCAGGGCACACCCTTTACTTACAGGAAAATTCACAAGAAAGTACTTTGTTGCAGCTGCTACATTCAAATCAGAGTTGCTGTAGGGCATTTAAAAAAATGACTGAAATTGCTCATATGTGTTCACAAGCTTAGCAAAATGTGAAAGGCCATTTCTAGTAGAAGACAATGCTCTCTTAGGAGACAATGATTTTAAGACTAAAAAGCTAAAATATGATACAAGGCTACTGTAACCTTAAAATAAGACCACAGAAAACTCCAAAATTCAATTAGTTCACCCAATCCAGGAGTGTGTTCATTTCAAATTTGACCAAAAACCCTCAATGTACTTTTTAGATATTGTGCGCTCAAGATATTCCCCTTTGGCAGTGATTTTGACCTTTAACCTCCAAAATGAAGTCGGTGTGTTCTAAAGTTCAAGCGTGGGTTTGAGCCAAATGTGACATAAATCTTTTAATACATTCTTAAAATATTGCATTCATGAGACATAAGATTGCACTAGTGTTTGACCTTTGACCTCCAAAATCAATTAAGTTTGTACTTGAGTCCAAACTGAGTGTGCCATATCGGAAGAAATTTCCTTGAGGTTTTCTTGAGGTATTGCGATAAAAAATGGGTCAGAAAAAATGTATGGTTACAGTCACCTTAACCTTTGGTCTCCAAAAACTAATCAGGTCACCCAAGTGGAACTTTGCACTGATTTTGAACAATTCCTTTTAGGCTTTTCCTGGGCCATAACTCAAAAAGTCATGTACCACTAATGACAAAATGTTACACAAATGTTTTAACAGCATAAAGTGATTCAGCTATAAAATGTCTTCGCTCAAAGGTCTGCCATGGAATGTAAACTGAAACCTGAATGGTTGATGTAGGATTTTTTTACATAGCTAGAATTACCATGGCAATATGGTTATTCTAGTCTTGTATAAAATATTCAAACACATTATAATCAGTGCAATAGCTGGTATATTCTACTGATGAGAAATTAGCAGAAGCATTATCTTAAAAAAAAAAAAAGAATCAATCAAAAACCTTCACAAAATGAGTCTGAGTGTAATGAGTGTGTCAGACCCAGATGACACAGATAAGAGAGGGATTATGTGGGATAACAAACATTATGAATGCGAGGAGAACCCCCTGGTTGGGGGATTAAAAAGAAACTGCTGTTGACATTGATGTCTCATAGGTGTACTGAAGAATAAATGGACAGCAATTCAATGTTACGTTGGTCTATTATCATAGAATTCATGTTGTATGATTAGTAAAATTCATTGTTAACTTAGAATTTATAGAGAAACTTAGAATTCAAATTGCAGTTTTATGAAGAACACTTCAAAGCTGAAACAATTAGGCACAGCTTTACAAATTTAATCACAGATTCCCATTTACTACAACACTGCACCAGGGTCCCTCATCTTAGAAAAATGTTGCTTTCAGATATTTTTGATGTTTTCTGTCATATCTGTAGCAGGAGTAGATAGTACATCAATACTCTAAATGGATTATCTCATTAATAGTATTAGGAAAATAGTGACAGTCTGACAGGACCACGGTACATCAGTTTTGTCATATGTGTGCTGTTTTCATGGGCATGGGTTCATGTGTCCAGTTGGCTTTTTTTTGTTCAGTTTGCTGTGACGCAGAAAGTTAGACCCACCCTTGTTTGCTCTGTCCCAAAGGGTGGTTGAACTGTGCTATGTGTTTACTGTTGAGATAAAGCAGAGCGTAATAGATGACTATGCCATACCAACTCTTCCTGGTAACAAGACACAACAAGTCACTTTTTATCCTTGTGCCACTCAACCCTCGAGCCTTAGCCTCTAATGACAATAAATACATTTTGATGTCAGTACATCAATGAAAATCTTATGAATTGCACAAACATCTAGTTAAACAGCATGGTATTACCCTCATTAGAAGTATAAGAGTACAAATCTGCATGTTATCTCTTGTCTGTAACACCTTGTCTTTCTTGTCTGTCTAACCTTTGTCATCTTTAATAAGTACTTCCTTTCCTTTACATGTAATATCTTGTCTATTTTTCCTTCTTAGATTAAGAATAATTTATTTTCTGTTCATTCCCTTGAAGTGAAATTTGGGTGCTAACAGCTGCACAGGGGTAAAAAATAAGTGAAGATAAATTAGGTTGTTTGCTCATAATTGATACACAAAAGAGGTGAAATTTTTACACGCTGCAGTTATTTATTGCTTTCCCTCACCACAGTCCACACAGACAGTCATCCAAGGTCTCATCCAAAGGCAAACGTGGTATCACTTTTACTTTTCAGAGTTCTAGACCTCATTTTCATAATTTGTCAGAATATTAAACTTGAAAAATTGTAGGTGTTGTCACAGACAAAATCAGTTTGGTTATGTTTTCCAAAATTAAATACCTGGTAGGACTATGAAGTAAAGATTGGCATTTCAAGTCAATTTGCTAGTCAATAATCATTGGGAATAATTAAAAGAAAATTTGAAAACAGAACCCCCTACTTAGCAGTGTACTGCAAAGTTTTGCTCTGAAGAACAGCACTATCTAATTGTAAATTTAATGATGTTACTGATACATGCTAATCAGTTTTAAGTGCTGTTCCTGAATTTTTGGTTGTGGTCAGAGACCATTATTTGGCACTTTTTACAACTCATTGCACACTTGGTTGACATTGTCAAAACATTCATGTAAACATGAGATTCTTGGATTTCATCTTGATGGGACAGTGAACCATGTTCTAGCTTTCATTGTTAAGACAAGAGCTGTTTGTTTTGCATGTCAAGTGGAAAGCGGGAGTGGAAATAAATTCTTAAGACAAGACAGTAGTCATGTAAAACAATCAGTCATTTTTTTTTGATTAAATGACTATTTAAAAGTTTAAAAGTCATAATCCATCCCGACTGTGTAGCTGTTAGCAAGTGCGACACTAAGGCATACTCTTGCACAGGAAGAAAGTCAGCTGCTGCCTGCATTAAACCTTTTAAATAAAAAATTAGACAAAGCAATAAAAGATCCAAAAGTCTGGCCTGTATGAAGGACCTTGAAACAATTAATTAACCCTTAAGTAGCCCTTTTTATAAATATAAAATGCATAATACTAAACTTGGCTGAGCCTGACATGTTTCTTAGCTCCATGCTGATGTGAGAGAGGTATAGTGCTGTGGATTCAGGTAGAAAATGAAGGCATCAGGCTTTTAAATAAAAAAAAAAAAAAAAAAAAATCAATTTCAGACTTAAATATATAATTAATATATCAGCTTCATTAATAGAAAGCCTTAAGAAGGAATAATTTCAGTCAAACTTTGGAATTGACTCATAACAACAGTAAAAACCTACCATCTCCTATTAATGAAATAAAACTAAAGTTTGTTTAAGGTGGAGCTTGAGTTGGTGAGTAGTCCAGACATTCTTTAATCTCAACTTTCACTGTTGATCCTGCTGGTTTTAATGAGGGCATAAAAAGGCTGCAGAGATGTGTGAAACTGTCGAAGCGCTAGATGACATTAAGGCATGTGTGGCATGGTGTGTGGCAGTGGTCTGTTTCACTGGTTTTTACATGGTGTGTAGGCATACACCAATTATATTTGTTACCCAACATCCCACTGTTGCACTGTTTTTTTCGTAAACACATAGTCAGATGGCAGATGCCTCAGTTATAAACTGAGAGTGTCTGCTTTGTTGATGACAAGACAACGGTAGAGAAGTTTAAAAACTGAAGCACCTATTTAGCTGTATTTTGGTTTTAAATCAAATGTTAATAGGGAACCTGATCATGATAATTAGGCACGAGGATAAGAATTTGTAGTTTACCCCCTCTTGTCTGCAGCTCTTTGTGGTTCCTTCTTGTTTCATTACTGCCTAAAATATTTCAAAAGACAACTGCCATCAAAAATACTTTAAATGGCAGTTGTCTCTTTTTTGGCACACACTTCTGATGAATAAACAGAGTTAATGCTAACTGCATTTCCTGTGACTACTTCACAGTTAAAGTCAACTTTGTGTTTTGCCAGCTAAACAATTTAGTTTGGTGTTATTCATAACAGATGTTGTTACAAGTTTACTAACACTGTATGTCATTGTTTAAAATGTAAAATATCCTTGTCGCCAACATGTTCCTCACCTTGCCATGCTTTACGTTTTTCTTATTTTCATTACAAAGGAAAGATAAAAACTGGTAAAATTAATCATGGAGATTGACAAGACTACAAGTATTCTTTGGGTGTTTTCATGGACACTTAAAAATAGTTGGTTCTCAAAAATTATTTGTCTTATAAAACATGGTTTGTGTGGCCTGTTTTTGAACAGAGCACTTGTGATAATAAACTATGATGTTTCCCCTACCCATTGTCTGTTATATACCAGGTACGGTTCTAGTAAGTGAGTAAAGCTTCTAAAAATAAGGTCAGACGTAGTGAAGAAACCTCATATTACTGACCTGCAGCTTCACCTTGACCAGGCTACTACAGTGTAAACATTGTCTGTTTTTTTTGTATATTATAATTTTTATGAGTTACTGTTGTGCATGTAAATATTTCGACTGTCTGGTGTGCCAGACCAGGCAGTAGTCTGGGTACTTTGGCTCTCTCAGCTCTTTGGAATGAAGCCCACTGTTGTGTTGTGACCGTGGGCAGGGTAGGAATGTAATACACTACAAGATGGTCAGGCGGTGGCTCTTTGTCAAATCTACTGAAGGCTGAAATCTTTCCATCGCCTTACAAGGATATTTTTGGGTTTTATTTGTGTTATTGTATATCATATATATTAAACGTTAATGCTACAAACATTAGTGCTTATTTAACTTAAATTGTTCTGCCTCACAACTTAGCTTTCAGAAACTGAGAAGTTTTAAAAATCTTCTACAACTTTTAGTTTTTGATTAGTTTTTGATTAGATAGTTTTCTTGTAAAGGTTGCCACTGCTTTCTGATGATAAAGAGAATGGCACAAAAACTTCTGAAAACATGGAAAATTGTACGCACCACTTGTATTATATTTGCTTTTTTGTTTCTTTATTGAAATAAATTCTCATTACAGCCTTCTTTATAAGGTGGAACCGTGTAATCAATGTAGTCTCCTGTTTTGTGGACTAAGAGATGATTATCTTATATTTACTTTTTGCGACAGGCTGGAGCTCTTAAGGAGTTCAGGCCTATATTTGACCAGCCAACACTTTTACTACCGTAAAGCAGTCAGGCAGTTTCCTGTGACAATCTCTAAGGCATTTGCTGTGTTATTTACAACAGTCAACTGTACATGACCCTGTCCAGAGTAAGGGTGTGTGCTTGCTAAACAAGGTGAACCTATTTTAAAAAAAACTCCTACTAAGTAACTTGCTTACTGTACTTACATAAGCATAACAGGGCACAGAGATCATCTACTTTTCATTTAAATAGTGGCATAGTCTGCCATAATTATGTAAAAGAGTCTTTTGTATATCTGACTCCTCATATTATATGATGGGAGCACTACAGATCTTGTGGAGACGTTTTTATTTTTTTACCCTCACACATTAATAGTTGATTATGTGGACAGGAATTCCTCAGGTTTATGAAGTGTATTTATAGTATGTAAGAAATGTTTACGTATTCTGTTTTTTTTGATGAATAGATAAAGGGAGCTAGATTATCATTTTAGGCTGCTCAAACAAGAAGTGCAGATAAATGTCTCACAAAAAAAGCAGAGACAGCAAATAGGTATTATGACAAGGGACTTTCAATTAAAAATCCTCTTATTTAGAACCAAGTGTATTCAGCAGAAATAACAAGCATGTGAATTGATGTTTTACTAACCATCTTTGTATTTTCTTGCTTTCAATGACCTACACCTGACTATAAATCCTAAGTCATGCTAGTGTTTCTGAGTGTCCTTTGGCAGCTTGCAGAAGTCTGTTACATAGACATTTATCTACAGCAGACCCTTGAGTTTGACTTCCAAGTTTAGAGTGATTTACAATAATATTTAGCAACAACAACAACAACAACAACAATAATACAAAAAAACCCCAATAATAATAATAATAATAATAATAATAATAATAATGATGATAATGATGATAATGATAATAATGATAATAATGATAATAATGATAATAATAATAATAATAATAATGATAATAATGATAATAATGATAATAATAATGATGATGATAATTATGATAATAAAGCAGTTGTAGACAGATAAATATCTAGCGTTATGTGATACTAAAAGCTTAAAATTGCATGTGTATTTGTTGAATGGTGCACTGACTTTGTCACACCCAAAGAGGGTGCTTCATTCACATATAATTGCATGGTAAAAACCCCAAAACATCTTTTTTGACGTTCTACCAGCTGATGGCAGCACTACACTTATGCTTTTGCTTGTATATGATATGTGTCATTGGTGGCATCCAGCTTGTCTGTAATTAGCTTCAAGTCACCTATTACCACAGCATTTTAGATTACACCTGATTAGTACAACCAGTAAATCAATAATTACTGAGGATCTAGTTGTTTGATATTACCTACTAATTATATGAGGAAAATAAAAAACTAAAAAAACTAAACAGTGATGGTAAATTGTACTGTGTTTTATTATTGTACCATTGTCTTTATATATGTTTTTTTTTTTTTTTTTTCTGACCAGATGCTGCAGGACTGCCCTAAAGCCCGCAGGGAAGTAGATCTCCACTGGAGGGCGTCACCTTGTGCCAACATTGTGCGCATTATTGATGTCTATGAGAACCTCTATCAGAGCAGGAAGTGCCTGCTTATTGTCATGGAGTGGTAAGTGCAGACACACACACCCATGCAGACACATACACGCCCTAAAATATAAACCTTTGTGTGAACAGACTTCTCAGAAATAAATGCAACTCATTCTCTCAAAATCAGAAAATTTACAGTGAAGTGGCTGGTTTTAGGGTGCTTCTTCACTGACAGCTGACAATGAAAGCAAATAAGCTTTGATTGGGCATGGTAGACAAGCTTCCTCTGACAGAATGTGAATGTGAAAGTTCTAGACAGTAGTGAGAAATTGGTTATGATGCAAGCTTCAGAAAAAAAAATCTGCTTTTCTCCACACTCCAAGGCCTGGTGAAAATACATCCTTTTTGAAAAAAAATTAAACACATAAAAATGGTAGTATTTGAACTGGATAACTCAGGCAGTGTTCACGTGCCCAGCTAGAAAGATATCTGTGACACACCACAGGCAAACCAGTTGTCCCTGGTTGTTTTTTCAGCAGCAAACCCCTTAAATGCAAATTTAGGATGGAGATAAAGTGAAACTGGTCTAATAGAAGCTTTTGGATTTTGCATCCCTTTATTTGTACCCAAAGTTTTTCTCATCTGAAGCTTTTTTTTTGGTCATTTTCATGAGAAAATGCCCTGTCTTCTATGTATGTGAACAAAATTTTGTGAAATGACATCTTAGTGGCTTTATTTCTGATATGTAAAGGACTAAAGGAAACTGTGTTGGTTTACAGGTTGGATGCCACTGCTGTAATAGCAGTTTATTTACTGCCAACTTCAGCCTAAATTTGTCTGTATAAGTAAAATTAACTGTATTTCAAAAAGTGCATAACCCTTACATAAAGTTCCAAAAATAGTGCTAATTTGAATAATGAATTCCCTAGAGTTTGTTTTCTAAATCTCTAGATACAATCAGATATTGTGGTCGTTTAAAGTGTTGCAGTAGGCAGTTCTTTTCAGACTTGGAAGGCAGGTATGAGAAAGCCATGATTATGCTGAAGCAAAGGTGAAGTGATGATGTTCTCGCCTTCTAAGCACATTTCAGCCAGGTTAATTATGGTAAGTCTCTTGTGTATGACCTTGAGTAAAAAAATGACACATTTCTTTTAAATGAGCCAAGATTATTTCCTTGCCTCTGTATTTCCACTTAGCAGCTCTGCTAACCACCAAACCCCCATCAACTTGTCACACGTGCATTCATTAGGTTTGTGGTTAACTTTGTAGTGCAGCGCCAGTGGACCTGTCTGCCTACTCAGTACATACATGCAAAAATGCTGCAGGTGATGACTAATTTCCTTGAGAAAATGGGCTTAGCTTTCCTTTATCTTAAAGAAAAAGTAGTTCTGATGAAGCTAAAACATTTCCTAGAATATAACACAAGAAACAGCAAGTCTTGTGTGATTTTTACACTGCAGAACTTGAGTCAGTCTGATGACCTATATTCTACTGTTTAAGTATTCTCCCATGTTATTTAAAGGGTTTACCATGTCATTATGTCAAGTCACTGTTGTAATAAAGGAAATTTGGTGAGGATCAGAGGACGGCTGCAGATCCGTCCTCTGTCCAATAATCTGCTAATATACTGCTTAATAAACCGACTTGTTCTTTTTCCAATGAAGATACAGGATCAGTTTAAACCAAAGGTTAAAATTATCATTTTGATCAACCATGACATACTCATTGTGATAACTGTGAAGTCCATAAGCAAATTTATATAATTAACTAGAATTGCTCATATGAGGAATATAAAAAGTAGCACATCAGCTGTGGTTAGACTACCAGGAAGGTTAGAGGTTCAGACCAAACTCTGGTGTCATTTTTCAGTTTTGTGCTGTTGAATTGCTAACACTTTGAGATGTTTAGATATGATTTTTTATAGACATTAATGAAGGCATTTCTGATGTTGTATTGAAACAAAACTAATTGTTCATATTATTGCAAGTTTGGATTGCCAAAATCCATAGCACTGAAGCTCTTGTTCCTGCAAGGTCTCTGATAAATAATGTTTACCCAAGAGCCACCTGTTGTCCACCAGCAGACCAAATAGCTAACACATTTCAAAGGCCATGCTCCGTCTGAATGTCAGTAAGGGGAAGCACATTTAAATGGGAAAATAAATACAAAAAAAAAAAATTTGCAGTGCCGATTTGCACTTTGATTTGAACATTTTGCCTTAGGCTGAAACGATTTTCTCTTCATTTATTCAAAGTACTTAGTGCACTGTGTTTCTCATGGATCATGTAACTGTTGCTATACTGTGGACAAGTGATCTGAAGAAGTTTTACAATGAAGGGAGGAAGAGAAAACAGGGAGAGACAGGTAGAAAAAACAGGCCAAAAACAGAACCAGATCACACGTTTTTAATAATTTGAAACAAATTGAAAACTATGTAACGTTTGTCTATTGGAAAATCAAAGTAGAATGCCACATTAGCATATTGTAAATGCTGTGACATCTCAACAGAAAGCATGCAGTAGGGTAACTATGCATTGTTTTTGTTTGTAATTTCCAAAAAAAAAAACAATTGAAAAAGACAAAGTTTTAAAAACCAAGCCACTTGGCTCAGGAAAAATGGTTAAAATACCTTTTATTAAATTGACATTATTGCGACACATTGGACTCCAAAGCAGTTTTGAGGTGTGTGTGTGTATATATATATATATATATATATATATATATATATATATATATCAGATTGAT
>JAPZDZ010000012.1:16493995-16507559 GCA_029783805.1 Acanthurus tennentii | reverse complement strand
TTTATCAGATTCCTTTCCCATTTCAGCTTTTTTCCTAAGATGAGTGTCCCGATTTTTTTTCAAATTTTCTCAAGATATGGTCATGTGCTACACCAAACAGCACTGTCTTTTTTGTACTATTACTAGTGCTTAGAGGCTCTCCTGTTCTACAGCTTTTCAATACTAGATTTTCTAACTCGATATTGATACCCAGTAAAATACTCAATACTTTTAACCATTTTTGATACCATGGGGAAAAAAAATTCAAAATATTGAGAGCAGTGCTTATCAGGCTAATAACAACCTAAGACCTGGTCTGAAAGCTGAAGACACATCGTAAAGGATTAGTTACTAAACCTCTGTTAACATGTGAAAGGAAGTAATGGCAATGACTCTGTAACACATGGAAGTAACCACAAATGAGCAGGTATAGCTATGCTTTTCTAGGCAGTTATTATCTCCAGCAGCTTCGTTTTACTTTTCCTAACAGCTGTGTGCAGTGTGCAGACAGCCTGACATGTGAATAACAGTAGATTCAAAGGGGTGTTAGTGTTTCTGTTATGATGGTGTAAGATTTCTTTTCTCATCAAATTCAAGTAAGTATCTATCCTGCTGAGAATTCACACTTCACCTCGAGACATTTTCAGAAAAGCAAAGGGCCAGGGTGGAGTCAAAAAGCCTAAAGTTCATCTCCACCTTGGACCACATCAAAAAAACTGTCAAACCAGCGTGAGAAACATCTGCAGAATTGAGGGATTGCCTCACTGCTAGTGGTTTCTGACATTTCAACTACTTGATATCACAGCAGCATGGCTACTGTCCGTTTCTCATCATGCAAAATGTATATGTGACTGACTGATTTGGAGAAGTATGCTGTGGTTAAGCAGGGCTGCCCAAGTCTGCCTTTCTGCACTCCTGTTAACACATGCACGCCCGTAGAATCGGTCTGTGCTGACATACACATTTAGCCACATACACATAAAATTGAGTGATTTGACCTGAAACTCATACAGTCATGCTGAGCAAAAAGACAAATGAAACTTATCATCAAGAACACTGAGTAAAAATTCTTTCTCATACTCAATTGAACTCTGGTTAACAACTATTTGCTTTGTGTTTGACTTTGTGTCACATTTTGTGTAACTCTAGTTATGGTTAGTTAGTTTTGCTATCGTCATTAATACCAATGTTTTTTGCTTTTTTTTAATGACTTACTTGTTTAAACAGGAGATGAAAGTGGCTCTGCACAGTTGGAAAATGTAGATAGATGCATTTTTCTCTAAAATGACTTTTCAAAGACATTATCTGATTATAACAAAATATAAGGCTAACTAGTTTTTATTAGACTTAAACGGCAGCTCATTAAACCTGAGCGAAGGTACTTTGATTCAGTCCTAACTTTTAAAATTAATGGAGTTAAAAGAGTTAAAATGTACATTTTGAGTCAAAAATTAAGGTTTGTCTTTTCAAAAGTAACAAAGCACAGAGTAGTCTGGAGAACATGGCTATATGGCTGTACAACTTTCTGTGATCTTTCATTTTCAAACCACTGTGATGAAAAGAACAGTAAATATGTCACTTTCTTGACTGTCTCTCCTCACACGCTCACATACACACACAGACATGCAAAACCAACATGTCGAAAAGCTCAGAACATTGAATCATACATACATTTTTTGTTGTTGAAAATGCTGAGTATTATGGTCTACTTACCATTGTGTGTCATCAAAATACAGAAGACATTGTGTGTCTTTGCCTCTCTGAAACTGAGAAATGATGAAGTCCTGTGAAACAGGTTGATTTTAATGCAGGTGCTAGTTGTGCGCAGACTGAAGCTGCACGCTGCACTGTACAAACTTATTGTCACTGCTTTTCATACCCTCATAAAGGATTGGATTCATCGCCAATGACAAGAATAAACAAGTGAATAAAATTGTTGCCGTAAACTGTTTGTTCATTTGGTGCAGTTGTCACAGTGGTCATCCAATAGAATGCAGGCTACTTTTAAGATCAAACTACTCAGAGACAAAAAAAAAAAAAATGTCTGCTTCCTCCTTGTTTTGAAATAACTAGCTGGGCTGGCTGTGTTTCATAAAGCTGGCACACAATTAGGCTAGGTCTTACATCATGCTATGCAGTTGTTTTGGGTTAATACTAATTTTGCCCTCAAAAATGTGATCATACATCGGCTCTGGCAGTCACAATGGAGAGAAATTTATTTTTTACCCAGACTCTTTCTCCTCTTATGTCAGGTCACTACTAACACAGGCAAATAAACAAAGAAATATGTTGAGTTCAAAGTCCCACAAGTGACACCTTTTTCTGTCAACACAGCGTGACAGTGAGTGTGTCTGGCTGAACAGATTTCTGCTTAACAGCCACATATTATGACCTGATGATGTGCAAAATTAATTCAGTGGCATTTTACTGATAAGGGGTGCTTGTTGGTTATTTCTTATCCAGGACTGGTTTATTAGGGCCCATTAACCCTTAGTGTCCATGTGCACTGAAAGTTTGAAATCAAAGAACAGTTCCTTATTAATATGAATGTTTATTTATTTTGCAGCATGGACGGTGGTGAGCTTTTCAGTCGAATTCAGGACAGAGGAGACCAGGCGTTCACAGAAAGGGGTAAAAAAAAGTTTATCTTAGCTTTTCACTATACTGCTGTAAAGCCCTTTTCAGATAGGACGCAGTAAGCCCCCCCCCCCCAAAAAAAAAAAATTGCTGTGTACGTGCTGCACGATGCCAAACAGGCTTGAGCTGTGCAGAGCTGGGCGCAGTGTGAGGGTTGGCATGCAAGGAGAACACTGTCTTAAAAGGGCATATTGCCGTACTCTGGTTCATATAAGGCATACACACACACACACACACACACACACACACACACATACAGAGCTGACACATACTGACTTACAAAATATATTAAGAATTCCTTGACAAACAACATCACATGCAACCCCTACTAATTATGTCCATATTTGCTGCCTCTGACACTGTGTCAAGGCATGGCCAGTATGTCTCCCTGTTACTGCAACACCTAGTTCACTTGCATTCTTTGTTTAAAGAGCTTCTCGTCTCTTTACTTTAGAGGCATCTGACATCATGAAGAGCATAGGAGAAGCCATTCAGTTCCTGCATGCGATCAACATTGCACACAGAGACGTCAAGGTTTGAGTCAAAACTTTATCTAACCACACTAGTTAATGAGAATTTTTCGTACTCATTCTTGAGAAATCAATCACTCTGCCAGCAAGTTATTAATTGAATTCCACTACTGCTAACTGATGTCACACTTATTTCTTTTTGGACGGCTACCCGAATCCTCCCTGCAGCCAGAGAATTTACTGTATTCCTCAAAGAGGCCCAATGCTCTACTCAAACTCACAGACTTCGGCTTTGCCAAGGAGACCACTTCACCTCACTCTTTAGCTACTCCCTGCTACACACCCTACTATGTTGGTAAGGATATGTTTCTCTGTAAACTCTTGTGTTTTCTGCACTTGTTGCTTATGAATGAACACGTTAGACATTTCTCTGCCACTGTTTTATAGCTGTCCCTTATTCTTTTCTTCTTCCTCTGCAGCTCCAGAGGTCCTCGGCCCAGAGAAATATGACAAGTCATGCGACATGTGGTCGTTGGGTGTCATTATGTATATCCTGTAAGGTTTTTCCCTCTAAATATCTCTGAACATTTCATTGCATAATATTGTTTATTGATTGCTTTAACTCATATTGCTTTTTTTAAATCTCTAACAGGTTATGTGGATATCCTCCCTTTTATTCTAACCATGGTCTAGCCATTTCTCCTGGGATGAAGAAGAGGATCAGGATGGGCCAATATGAGTTTCCCAACCCTGAATGGTCCGATGTATCAGAGGAAGGTTAGGCAGTAGCTTAAACTTGGCCAACTGTGGCCTTCTTCCTAAATTTGATCAAAAACCAAATCACATAAAGGATTTTTTTGTTAACGAATAACCTTAAAAGTAATGTGTGTAAAAAATGTGAATAATCAAGTCATTTATTGGCTTGAAACTAACAGTGAGGTGCCTGCTGTATATTGGTCTGATAAAAAAAAACTTTCATATAAGTGAGAAACGGTATTTCATGCCTCTCATTTCATGCCTCACAAGCTTCTTCAAGCAGTCTCTAAAATTTCTCACCGAAAAGCAACAGAAAGGCAACTTTTTTTTACCTTTCTGATCAAGAAATCGAAACTGATGCAGGTGTTTCACCCCACTCCTTCCATCAGCTGTCACATTCACTGCAATTGAAAGTAACATCTTATTTCCTGAGTTATATAAAAGGTTCCTTTACGGAACTAATATCATCCCTTTGCAGAGGGGTGTGTGTCTTCACGTGAGTAACAGCAAATAGCTTGATGGGATGAACCTAACTGTAAAACCTCTAAAAAGTCAACAGCTCTAAAGATATGGCAGTATCTCAGTTCAAAAAAGGATTAATTATCTGGCTTCCTCTGCACTCTTAAATCACCTCACACACTTTCTTTCTCAGTTTAAGTAACTGACATTGGGAGAAGGATAATATGAACCATGTCTGCAGTAATATACACTGTAGACATGCATGTAAACAAATATGCAATAAACCATTAACTATGACAAGAGTGTTAAACTGAATTATGATTAGGCACCATAATGCAGTGCCAGGGTTTCTAGCTTTAATAGTAGAAAGCTTTCTTTCTTTTTAATAATGTAAATAATAATTGCATTTGCAGCTAAGCAACTGATTAGGACCCTCCTTAAGACTGAGCCGACGCAAAGGATGACCATTACAGAGTTCATGAATCATCCGTGGATCAATGTAAGCACATGCTGCGTTTTCTTTTACCCCACTATCTCACCACTTTTTCAACTCAGCTGCTGAAGCTGTCAGTCCCACCAGTGAAGTAAAAAATGAATGTTTGTGTGTTTCTCTCTAAAGCAATCGATGGAGGTTCCCCAGACCCCACTTCACACCAGCCGAGTGCTACAGGAGGAGAAGGATGCATGGGAGGATGTCAAGGTAAGATGTCTGGTTTCTTTTACTTTAGTTTTTTGCATGCCAGGAAATATTGCAAAAGACAGTTGTACCTGTTTGGTGACTACATTAAGAATATTAAGTAATTTATGCATGCATTTGTAAAGAGCTCACCTGTGCCACTTAACATATCATGCTCTCATTATATAACATTTGTCTGATAAAAGAATAAAGCCAAAAAATTAGAATAAATATCTATCATTAGCAACAGAAGGTACGCCATGCTGGTGATTGTTTTATCCACTGTTTGTTATTGAGTGTCAAGAAGATGAGGCTTGTTTCATTTTCTTTCTTTTTTATTATCAACATATTCCCCTAAAAACATCATACATATAGCTTATGTTCATAATTCAGAGTGATGTGACAAGCTTCCCATTGGACAGACACCTGCTTTGTCCAAAGGTTCAGTGTAATTGATTTAGCGGCATCTACATGTTTAGTTGTAGACTGCCTCCAGCTGAATATTATTGCGCTCATGCTCCCCCTCTGAACAGTAGGAGAAGCAACCAAAAAAATTGTGAAAAACACAAGAGACCCTCTGCAGAGCCAGTTTTTGGTTCGTTCACGCTGGGCTAGAGTCGAACATCATGATGTAGCACAGTGGACTTTGTTGAAGAGGACCTGTTGCCTTTATAGAAACAAAAAACTCAGTACAAGGTGATGAAAACATGATGATTACTCTTTTTTATGTGATTATACACCAATGAAAACACACTGATGAACATTATATTCCATTTCTACCATCTATAAAAAGACCTCTCTAAATCCTACACACAGGACCTTTAATAAGCAGAGCAGGGTAATGATATGATGTTTGCACAAAAACAAGCAGACTCTGGTTGAGCAAAGCAGTAACCTAATAAGCTCCTTTTTATTATTTTTCAGGAGGAAATGACCAGTGCCTTGGCAACAATGAGGGTTGACTACGAGCAAATCAAGATCAAGACCATTGAGGACTCGACTAATCCACTGCTAACAAAAAGAAGGAAGAAAGCCAACAACACCATGGCAGACCCAAAGTCAGCTGCCCACTGAAAGATGCACGTATGCATGCTCATACGAACACAGGTTGTAAAAAGGAAGCAATAATTTGTTGACACAAGAGTCACATTGCATGGATTTTCTCAGTGTTTTATTTTTCATGGCAAATTCTAAAGTTTTGTAGAAGTGTTTGTTTTTATTACTCTACCATTTTAACAAACTCACCACTCTGCTCTGACAGAAAGGGTGTTTATCTGTGTTTTTACAGCAGTGAAGAGATTATGAATTATAGAAATGGGGAAGAGAGGGGATAGATGAGATCTCCTCTTCTTTCCCAAATATCAGGTATGTACTCAGAGGGGCATGGATGTTGGAATAGGACATGAAGCCTTAGCATTAGCAGTAGTAATCTCTCTCCCCAAAGCCCTGCTCTAGCTCTAGCCCAACCCTGTGAATGTTAAATCAAAAGGCTAAATCCCAAAAATAAAAGCAAGGGAAGGTTTCTTTTTAGCGTAAACGCAAAGTTAAGTAGATGTATTTTGAACTGACAAGTGGAATGTAAGGACTCTGTCCCTGACTGTTTGATTAGCTGGAAATAGTCGCTCAATTCTGGGACTTGAACTGGGAGTGTCTGCTAGGTTCAGTTTGTCTTTGTGAATGTGGAACAGGGGCCTATGCACTCTCACAAGGGCCATGTGCCATACTGACAGAGCACCTCACTCTTGGCCCCTCTCTCCTACCTTAATTACCTACCTTGATGCTCTTCAGGTATGTAGTTTGAGGGCAGAGAAGGACGCCACGTTTAAGAACAGAAAACTGGCTCGGCCTTTCTCCTGCATGTAGCTCATAGGAGAGTAGGAGCCAACTGATACTGTATTTTTTCATGGATTTTATGAACATATTAGCATAGGCCTTACTGAATGTTGCTAAAGCAGCAAATGATTTTAACCCCTACCTACTATTTGGTTCAGGCTTTTATCAATGTTATGCTTCAGAATTTATAACATTGCCAGATTATATATCAGGTTAATGCTATGCAGATGTGTGTGTCAGCTTGAAGTACTGCTAGGACCTTTTTGTTAGTGTCAGTTTCTGTTTGCAAACGTGTTCAGAGAGATGTCAAGCAACAATAGGGAGTGTTTGTGTGTGGCTTATGTAAACAGTAGCACCCTCTAGAGAATGCATGGTTCAGACAGACTGGTTGAGTGGCAGAGGTCTTTCTGAAACGATCACTTAGCGTAGCTGTTTTTTTGCACCTGCTTAACTGTCAGGGGGTTCAGTGGGACTAATCTGGTGCAATACCAGTGTTCTCCAACACTTCTTCTCCACACTTCCTAAAAGATCGATAGGAAGTAGAAAGTACTTAAGAGCTGCTCCTCCTCCTCCTCCCCCTCCTTCTGGAGCAGAATCTGACATACCACCAGCAAGAAGTCATCACATTCAAACTGGGTGTGATGGTTGGTCTCTCTTCAGTGTTCTGTTAATGCATCAGGATACGTCCCATCTCACTTGGGATCATTGGAAATAATTGTGTTAATTTTGTCAGTCTAGTCCACTTCACTTTGTAAAATCACATCCACATTACTTGTCACCCAGCACCTACATATCACTCACTGTAAAAATGTTCATTAAATGATGTTTGCGACAATGTTCCTTTTTTTGCCCTCAACACTTTATTTTTTTGTAGTAAAAATCACAGGTCTGTATGTCTTTTTCCTGTCATTGAGTCTGTTCAGCTCCACCTGCCGTATTTTTGTCTGCTTCAGCTTTCGATTAAAAAAAAAACATTAAAAAAAACTGTTCCATCATCTAATTTTCTGAAAACAAATGAACTTTGACAGTGTAAGAAAAAAAGAAAGCCATGTTTCCTCTAAGCAGTTATCACTAAGCAATTCAGCTCAGTTTTCTACAAAGGTTGTTTTCACATTTTAATTGTCAGTAGTTTGGAAAAGTACCAGTGGAGCCACTCCACTCAGTGCCATACTTAGATTTCTCTTTAGTTTAGGCCGCAAGCACACTGAACCTAAACTAATTTGTAGCGGTATAAGAGTCATCTCGTCACCTGTGCTCTTATTTTAGGACCCCTCACACTCTCCTTTGTTTTCAGCAGTGTTTTGTCACTCTGCCTGCAGCCTTTTCTCAAACAAAGCTTAACCCCCATACTGAGAAGAAAGACCACGAAAGATGCATTGTCAGTCTGAAAGTAAAAGTACTGTATAGGTCACTGTGTCAGCCAGCAAAGCGATAGCCTCTCTCAATTAGGAAAGGTCTTATATGTGTTTCCCAGCTGTTTAAGAAGTCAAGGGGGTTAGCCCTAAAGCCCCGGTAACCACCCCACCTACACTTAAAAGAAATGTCTGTATTGGAAACGCAAAACAGACATGTTGATCTGGGTTATGCTTTACACATCATTTCCTGAGATTGAGATGTTTTTAAGCAAGCGTTTAGATTTTTCACTCAGGTTTATTTTAAAAATGTAATTACAGTTCTTGGCGTACCATGCAAGTAACTTGGTTGTTCACAACAGTTATGGCTTTGTCTATAAAACTAATTTGGAAATTACCTGTAGGTTAAAGTGATCCTTACGTTTTGGATCCATGCTGCCAGAAAACTGAAATGATTACAAAACTTGCTAATGGAAGCCAACTTTTCTAAATGTTACATCTGTGTTTACTTTTTGGGTTGTTGGTCCAGTTGCTTATTAATCAAATACATTTATTAAATCCCAAAGGATACAAACATAAACTTTGAACATTTCCTCTATACTTGACCTTTGCTTCCACATTTAAAGAATTTTTCTTAATCACGTCCCCAGCTATGACTCAGGTTTTTGGGCAGAATCTGGATTTTGTGGCCTTGACGGGGGGGTGCACAGACTCAACTCGTGACGAGCATGCTTGTTAGCATGAGTGACTCCTGGAATATACGCATTTGCGAAGCAAAACAGTGTGGTGGCTTTGAGTCAACAGACATTTGCCAACACTGGGTTGTTTAGAGCAGTTTCCCGATAATGCACGAGGTTGTTTCTCTTCAGGTGTGAGGCGGTCGTAGGCACACAGCCTCCAGCTTTGAGTGTGATGAAACCTATAGTCATCTCTCTCTTCTCTCAGGTAAGCGAGAAAAGGCTCAAATGGGGCTAAAGGGGAGTCCCTCGTCATAGTAGACCTGTCTAGGTTCTGCCCCCTTTTACCCCCTTACAAGAAACATCAGGGCACCCAACCAACATGCTTTTTATAAAAAGGAGGGAGACCCATACACCCTTGAGCACTTTTTTGTCTAAAAAGTGGAAAACAATACATGTGATTTTAAACTCTCAAAAGTCAGAAACACACACTGTATGCAGCTTCTGACATAATAAGTCATCTTATCCACAGTTTTACGTCATAAGAGAATTTTTGTCATCAAAGGAAATCTGAACAAACCTTCCTGAATTCAAAAACATGAAAAACAATATGAAATTATTATTCTTGGTTGGAAACTGAAACATGTCAACGTAAACATGCAAGCATGTCGCAACACCGTGCCACTTAAATGTGCGAGGAAATATGTAGAATGGAGACGTTTCAGCTGAGGTGACAACACCGCTCGGAGATCTTTGAAGTGGCGTGCCATGCTGCTTCTCACACACAAACACACATCCTCTCAAAATCGACAGAACCTGCCCTAGACAAAGTGGCAATAGTGAGAGGCCTCAGCGTGAAACCCACAACTCAAAGTGAGCCTTTGCAAGGTTTTCAGAAATGATCAAATGGAAACCAATTTGTTGTCAGTTTTAAATGTACAACATTAATCTTTCACCTGTGCTGGAAATGAGATAGTTCCAGGTACAGCTCTGTATGCATGCGGTTACTGTGGTTGTTTTGATTTTTTTTTTCTTTCCTGTTTGTTTCCTTGCTGATAATTTTAAAAACTTGCTTACAGTCTAATTGTTTTCTAAGAAAAGTTACAGTGGGAAGTAGACATTTTTATAAGTGTATACACACATATATGCCAGCATACAGTAAAAAGCATATGGTGCCATTTGACACAGATTAGCTCTGATACAGTAAATGAGGTCAAGGCTCCTCATGTCAAATCATTTGCTATTAATTCTACAGAGGAGCCCACTTACTGCCACTGTTTGCAGGTCATTGATATTCACATACTGCATACTAACAAATATGTTAACATAAACTTGTGCCAAACAGCAAGAACATCCATGGCCCATTACCCATGTTGTGAAATTTTACTTTGTCCACCATAGTCACAGCTTACATCTGTCCATCTCCAGTACAGATACAAGACAGGGCAGAAATTGAACAAAAACTGAAAGGCAAAACTAAGATTAAGAGAAATAGTCATCGTCTATGAGGCTCCTGACTCATGTGTTGCAGAGTGGACATTAACTAAATGAGTGATGGAAACAGATTGAGCAAAACACATTTTGAACAGCCAGTTTCTAAAAAAGTTGAAAATTGTGTAAGCTTGAGTAAGCCATGTGACAATAAACATTGTGTTTTTCATAGTGCTGAACCTCGCTCCATCGTTATGACCACTTACCAATGAACCCTTCACCTGTGGAATGTTCCAAACAGGTATTTTGGGGGAATTAACAACTTTTACAGTCTTCTGTAGTTTATTTCCCAACTTTTTGAAACATGTTGCCAGGATCAAATTCAGAATAAGAATATATTTAAATCAATAAAGATGATGATGTAAAACATCAAATATATATTGTCATTATACTGTTTTAATTGGTTACATGGAAACAAAAAGAATTGGGAAATTAACACATTCTGTCTCATTATTGTGTGTCTCTGCAGTAAAGCAGCATCAACACAGTAATGAGGATATCTGTAGCATCTAGTATTTGAAAGTCTAATCTTGTACCTGACACACTTGTACTGTGCAAACAGAGATTCTGCAACCTTTGTGATTGAAAAATGTGAATCAGAACGGATGTTTTTCACATCTCACAGCTTTTAATTTCCTTTTCTTCTCATGGGAGTTTTTTATGTCACATCTTAATCACATGTGCCTGCAACCATAAATAGAAAGGAAAGAAAAATTGTATTTTCAGATTTCCACATCGTTAACACAAAAAATTTATAGTTTGAGCTACTGAATGTTCTCCCTTTTTTTAAGAAATCGAAAAGCACACATCTTCATACTGAAGGACTGGGTGAAAAGGATAAAGGTTAGGGTTAAGCTGCCACTAAGCATCAAAAATGTTCGATTAACTTTCTGAAACTAACCAGCTAGCATTCACACCTTCATCATGCTGTGATGAAGGTGGACAGCTGTGAGGTTGAGCTTCCCCCTCCAGTTCTCTTCTTTCATTCTAGACACAGGTGTCTGTTGTTTTTTGTGGGAACAACACCAAGAATACCATCCAGGAGAAGCTGTATGAAAATGTGCTGTTATCTGAGTGCTTCTCCATAAAGATCCACTCCACCTTTGAGTGTGGCCATTCGTAACAACTGTAGACCCTTCTGGATTTCTAACCAATCCCGCCTTAGCATGATCTGACCCTTATGTTACTTTTCAGCAAAAACAGCTGTCCGCTCTATTTTTTCTTTTATTCTGTGCCTTACTCTTCAGTACCTCCTTATTGAAAAGAGAGAGTTTTCATTCTTCACTATTTTGTTGTTTGATAAATGAATTTAGATGGTAAGATTTTGAGTCCTTTCCAAGTATTGTCATGCAACCTAATGGTGATTTTGCTGAGTGCAGGTTTGTGAACCCAGGACTTCCTTGTTGTGGGGATTTGTGAAATTTCAGCTGTCAGGGGAAAAGTTGTCTGCCATGTTGAATTCATGTTTTTCATTAAAAGTAACCATTCAAAAGTGATATAGTGCTTTGCACCAGCACCCCTACAGTGTGGACGGGGCCTTAAGAAGCTACTCATATTTTGGATGATGTATTAGTCATCGATAACACTGACTAAAAGAAGAATTAATTTTGTCATTTTTTTTCTCACCTCAACTCGAAACCAGCGCTCTCCGATCAGACGCATCGAGTCATTACGAACAGCCTGACATGATCTTAACCAGCACCTTAACAGACAGGCGATTCAAAACGTAAACGCTGGTTTTAAGGTGACTGAATCAACACTTAATGAAGAATCTTTAAAGGAGTGAATGCAACATGAATGATCCAATGTTACAGTAAACTGCTATTAACACAAGTAAAGTCAAGTCGTCATGCTCTGTTGGACAAATGTTATGAATGATATTTTTTGCATAAGGCACTGTCATTGCAGGAATGATACTATTCAGATCGTCCCACGGAGACTTGCAAGTGACTGAAGAGTAGTTTCGGTGCGCGAGGCCTGAGTCAAGTCACGACTCAGTCAAGTCAGGGACCTTAAAGACACTCATGAAGCTTTGCCATCAGAGTAATGCAGGCACATACGGACTTGTCATTACAGCATGCAGAGCGTGTTTTTGTCTTATTTCCTTTTTCAAAAATCTTTCACAGCTCAGGTACCAGTATGTTGTGTTGTGATGAATTAAACCCCCTGAAAAACCCTGCAGTTACCCCCTTTGGCTTTGCCACTATGAAGAAGTGACGTATCAGCACTTGAAAAAGTCATATTTTAATGAGGAAATGTTCTTTCGCACCCTGCGTATAAGTCCTGTTTTATGAAATGTGTGTCTGCAAGTGTGATTGCTTTGCATGCACGTGTATGTGAGTGTGCAAATGTGCATGTGCCATGAAGGAGAGGCTGGCTAGTTCCAGTTACAGTAAATTAAGATACAGCAGGGCTGCTGCTGGTAAGTGATGTATATGGGTCACGTTTGAGGTTAGTGCATCAGCCTGTTGAATTTACACTCTAGCGGTTCCCGACATATAGATTGCAGTTCTGCAGGGTGTGATGTGTTCAGTGCTCTATCAGTCAACCATATAATTTTTTGAAATTAAACCAGAATAGTAGTAATATATTATTTAAAAAAATCAATTTATTTATCTTTGAAAAAAACAATTCTAGTTTCAATAAATACACTTTATATTTAAAAAAAATAAATAACATTTTCAAACAGCAGTTTAGATTATTATTTCATTGTGTATGACACAATACTGTCTGGAGACTTGTCCTCAGGACAAAACAGTAAACAGAAGTCTCAGAACAACAAAGACATAAGCTCATGAAAGTAAATTAACAACATTCATTCTATTAAAAAAAGATAAATACAAAAGACTGTCAGGTTCAGTGACTTCTCTTTCCTGAGTTGAACAAGGTCACATTTTGATATGGGTCAGCAAGTCTTCAAGCGGTTTGAAGCCGTTTGGAAGCCAGATATGTCTCAATGTAGTTAAACAGCAGATTCAGCTCACCCATGGCCTTATATAGACCTTTACTCTCCATCTATGAACAAAAAAAAGCTCAGTTAATTAATTGACTTGTCAAAATATAAGCATGCATACATGCATACATTTTCATTTTTTTCTCAAATAAAGCTTAAATTTTGGCACTCACCTGAGTGTAAGTCGAGTTTAGGTTTGTTATGTCAAACTGTTTCTTGCAGGAGAAGAAATGTCGCTGTAAGAAGAACAGTAGAAATGAAAAGTTAACTCAGAGGTTGCT
>JAPZDZ010000012.1:16469548-16484293 GCA_029783805.1 Acanthurus tennentii | reverse complement strand
ATGGATGTAGAGTTGTATTGGTAAGGTCTTTCTGTAGAGATCAGAATAGAAAAGTGCATGTATTTGGGTCCATCTCTCGTCTTAATTTATAGTTTTTTTTCAGAACCATGAGATATGGTGTACCCCTCCCACAGGATAGACCAATACTATTGACCAAGATCTTGATCTCTGAAGGGAAAATCCGATACAGCTGATATAGTGATCAGTTCAACTTTCATGTTGTGCTTGTTGGTTGAGTGGTGCTCACACCTCCACTTTTCCAGGAATTTAGCAGTTTTTTTTTTTTAATTCATGTCTCACCTTTTCTGTCTGATATTTGTTCTGTTTTGATGATGTTACTCATGTGATTCTGTTACTCTTTTCTGCTTTGCATTTACCATCTCATGACCCCTCAGATAAATCTTGTAGGGTTCTTGACCTGGGGCTACCTGAGTGTATCTGAAGTTGATAAGCTACTTGTTACACCTACAAGGGTAATAGAGTAAAATATAAATACATGTTGCAACATTTCAATATTGCAGTGTTGCAATATAAGTCAAAATGGCTTTCTGCAGAATGAGGACTGTTGTTCCTTTTTTTTTGCACTGTTGTATCGGTTCTCTAATTTATGTGCAAGGTCCACCATCCAGGAACCACCACCACTGTATGACTAATCCTTTTTGTCATGTGATATATCCTAAGTAGGTGGTTTCCTGTTTTTGTAACTCATGTGGAGCCATGAGAGGAGAAACTGGCCACAACTTTGAAAGAGAATAAAAGTGTTTAATTGAGGTAGATCTCTCTCAGAAAGAGATAAAGTGAAAAAGAGTGTCTGAGAGTTCATTAGTCTGTCAAATAAAAGTCCTGTTGCTAAATACCTTGAAATTTGTTGAACAGCCTTATCATCAGACCAAGATTTTTTAGCTTGTGGCCTCCATCTGGGTCATAAAATACATGACAAACAACATTAAAGTAGTGTAGATATGCATTGTGGTTGGAGTTTTAAACGCTATTAGATTTTTTCCTTTCTCCATCAAACATGCAAGTAAGTGAGGTCGTCTTCTCTGCCCCTAAACTACTGACAGTATGAGAGTTAAGTGTGCTTGCACCCTTATTCTGCCTTTCTGATTTGGTAATATCAAACAAACTAGCATGAATGGCATGGCATGAAGAGCAGACATTGTTTTGCTTTGAAAGGAAACAGGCAAAATTAGTGGGTTAGCGTACTCTTTTTTTTTATTGATGTTGGAATTAAATCATTGTTAATATTAAAACAAACAAAAAACTTCTTAAATCTGAACAATAATCTCAAGGTGGAAACACACAAAACATACAATTTCCTTTTTTAAATACTTACTTAAATACAATTAGTTCATATGAATTATAAATATTGAACACACACATTAGAGCAATTCAAGTACAAAAAAGAGAAATGCACACTGGCGCAGACATAAAGTTAAGGCATTTCTAACCTTCACTCTGCCTACAAATATTATCAGGTCAAAAGTGACATTGTTAGCTTAGTGATTTTTCAGCTGCAGGCTTGTTGGGACCGGACTGTTGATTTTGCTGACTGTTTGTCTGATCATGTGTGTGTTTTCTGGCCCAGTGCTTCCAGCCACTCCAGCACAGTGTTCAGTTCTCCCACGGCCTTCTGTGCTGCCTGGTTTATCTGTAGCTGCTCAGAATAAAGAAGAAATGAAAGAGAGAGGTGGGGATTTAGCTCTGAGCATCAGTGTCGAGCAACAGTGTTTGCTTTGTGTTACAGTGGGTGTTGAGTTTTGACAGATGCTGTAGCAAGTGACGATCTTTCAAGGCGATATAGATAAGATATATTTTATGAACTACAAACCTTAAACACCCTGACAAAAGTTAATTTATGCCATTTTGTTTTTCTTTTTCTTTCTTTTGCTCATCTATCATGATATACAAGCTGTTTCAAGGTCAATAATAAGGAAAATCATATAACTTAAAATGATATTTTGAAATACAGTTTTTAATTGATTAAAAGCAGTTAATCTAACATAAGTTTAAAGCTAGTTGAGTAATGACAGTGATCAGTTATCTTCAAAGGGATCTAAAATACAAACAGTAAAAGGTCAACTGAAGTCACTGGGACCAACCTGGGGGAGGGTGAAATAACACAGCCCCTGACTGGCTTTGAGAGCATGTTTACAAATGAGCCTGACAATCTGATTGGACTAAACCTCCAGCAAGCTTGTTGGAGCGTGCAACACCACAGATGACTAATGAGTCTACAACAATGTACAGTTTTGACTAGTGGTATCACAAGTAAGTTATGACAGACATATCATGTGTTAAATGTTTGTCAAATGGAAATTACATTACTCCAGCACCCTCTGCTGCCCTCTATGAGAATATGGGACATGACTAGATGTTAATGTTCAGTATGAAGTTCTTCTCAGTTGTTCTTACCTGGTCAAATTCAGCTTCCAGGGAGTCAATTGTTCTCTGTGTTTCCTCTGTGCACTGACAGTGCTAAACAGACCAGACACACATTATTAATAAAACTCATTTCTGTTTTGAAATGAAGCACATATTGTCATTTTGATCTTATTGAGAAACTGACTTACACATTTGTGTATATCCTTCCTGATGCTGACGAAAGCATTTGCCAGAGAGCTGGAGAAGCGCTGCTGCTGTGGCTGAGAAGAGGCAAAGTTGCTGAAGACTCTCTCAACGTAGAAACGCAGCACAAGACGCACGAAACAGCATGTCTGACCGTCCTGATGGACACACAGGAAAGTCAGATCACAACTCTTACACATTTGTCTTGATAAAGCCTCGAATTGTCAATGGCTTGAAAGGGCAGAGAAATATTTCAATGAAAAAGAAAATCAGGAGAAATAAAAACCAAGTAAGGACTCACCTGAACATTCTTAATCAATGATGTGTCCAGAAGTTTCACTCCGAGCTCACTGTCTCCTGCTATCTGTAATGGAAAGACCACAAAGAACAATTTAAAAACTCTATCCATTTAAAGGAGTCATAAACAGTGTTTCTGTAAACACTTTCTGGCATTTTGTTGTGTATTCTTGTGTGATAAAATCATAGTTTCATCAAATTTTGCTAGACCAGACAACTGCACAAGCTGATATCTCTCATTTTACCTAAGTTATCGTTTGTAGAGGGTTACTGTATCAGACTCACCGCATTTGATCGTAAGTCAGAGTAATATTTGCGCAGTTCGTGTGTGTGAACGTTGACAGAGCAGCTGTCCAGATGCAGAGTTCGGCTCTGCACAAGTTCACTCAGGCAGCTGAGCAGGAAGAGCAGGCAGAGCGAGCAGCCGAGCAGCATCTTCATCACTGTGCTTATCTGGTAGGAGAGCTAACAGAAACATTTTGTTTGTTAAAACTGCGTAAATGACAAACAATTAACTATTATTTGTAGCTTCGGGTTGGTCTCAGTGTCTATTTAATTACTCTTTTTTTTTAAAATATTCTTGATCAATTGAGAAATTGTTTAGTCCATAACATGTAAAAAAAATGTTTAAATGTCCATCACAGTTCCCCAGAACCCAAGGTGAAATTTCATAATTCTCGTTTTGTTTTAATGACATCTCATTAAAACTAAATAATATAAATACTAACTAAGTCTGAAATGATATAAATTATAGATTAAAATCCACATCTTCTTTCAGATGCTGGAATTAGCAAATGTTGGGCATTTTTCTCAGAATAATAAAACAATTTTTTCCTAGTAACATTAAAGCATCCATGTAACCGTTTAGTATGAATTTACAGTGTATAAGAGCACATATTTAAGAATGACATAGTATTTGTGAAAATTCTCTCAGCCAAGTCTCAGCCAATCTTTCTTATCCTGTTTAAAAACAGAATAAGGAAAAAATGCACCCCAAAAAGGCAGTTGTAATGTTCAGGTACCATCACCCACCACCATGATCCCGACCAGCACCACCTGTGTTCACACTCACCTGTGTGTGTGTCACTCAGAGGATGAGTCCTTGGAGAGATGTGACTCTGTGTCTCCATGCTGCCTCCTCTTATAGTGGCATGAAGGGGATTTCTCTTTGCCCCAGCTACTGCACAGCTTGCACAGACACATACACACGTGTGCACGTGTGCATGCACATACATGCACACAAATTAATTTACAGGAGGAGGAAGTGTGTTGCAATTAGAGGAACTGCCAGCTGATGTCACAAAGGTTGATTGAAAGAAAGGGAAAAGGAAGGATGGAAGATTTCCTTCTCTCTGATGTGCAGTGATGTCACTGTCGAGGAACACCTCCACTGTCACTAATGTGCTGTGTAATAACCTATGAGTCATTCACCAGATCGGTGTTTCGTCATTCCCTTGCAGCGCTGAGTTATTCAGCATGCCATTCTTTGTTAAAGACAGACTAACTGCATCATTTGATTAATAATCTTTTTAGATTTTGTGTTAGTTTTGGATGACAGAAAGGTGTGATTTGCATTAATTGCAACTTTTGTGTCCTCACAGACATCTGCCTGATTACTGTGGCTGCTCTCAGATGTTGTGTAACTGTACAACCACGTACTGGAAATAAAACATTCTTCAGCAGGAACATACCCATGCTTTTTTTCCCTCTGGGAGCGCTTCAGCTGGCAGCGTCTCCACTCTTGTCAGGTGAGTCCTGATCGGAAACACCTACCAGACCTGCTCACCTGCTTGTCTGGCCAGGTTAATTTTTCATGACTGATGAAAATTTACTTGTTGTGGAAAGAATTGTGAGCAGGGAAGTCCAGTGGGAACAGGATAAACTTGTGTTCAAGGTATAATTTGAAGTCAATCAATAGCAGCGGCTATTTCAATTGCAATAACTGTAAAGACGGAAGTTTAAAATTTCCGAATTTCCCTCGAGGACATGTGCATGTCAGTGTCAGTTGTAAAAATAGTCAGCAGCACTTCCCAGCTATGGAATGTTTAATGCTCCTTTGTGACCACTAGAGGTCAGCACAAAGCTTTTTGAACATGGACAAACTTATAGTGAACCAGGCTGCAAGTCTCTGACTCTGTGGCACTGCCTCACCAGCTGGTGAAAAGGTTGTGTCAAAGATAGTTCTGTCCATATCATATATTCATTTTTATACAGGCTGCTGCTTCAGGGTCTCAAGAGTTACAAAAAACGTGGCATAAAAACTTGGATTTGTACTCTTTCAAGCTTTTGACACATTCTTTTAGATTTCAAGGCAACTGTTCAAGAGAAAAATGAAGCTGACAATCACTGCTTACATCGTAATCAGTATCAGAGTTCACAGACAGATTTTTACTGTGGGTCTATTAAAAAATATTTTTTAGTTTACTCACATTTACTCAGTGTCACTGCAAAGGAACCTGTATCCTTCATGTGTTGTAAACAAAATGTGAATAATTAACAAGACGTCAGCAGCCAAAACACAGATTTTATGTTCTGAATGTTGCTGCAACACTTATTGTTTAGCTCGAATACATAAATACATTGATTTTACACAAAATACTGATCAAAAGTGATAAAAATAATACTGTTTAGTGTTTTGACCACTTGACTTGCTTTAGAATACAAGTGAGCATTCGTCCATTCACACACACATTGATTTGTTGTCTTGGGACAAGCAGAAGTTTCATTTATGTTCAGTATTTCTCACCAAAACACATTTTGTGTATCTTCATCTGCATTAACTTCCTCCTCAAACATTCACAGAGGCTTTGCAGCCTTTGGGCATTTGCAGCATTGGACTTTCCTCATCTTTAAACACCTGATTTCCCCCCAAAAATAACTCTGACACAAGTTATGTGGTTTCCAGTGGAGCATCCAAGTCTAGCTTTACAGAATGGAGGAGAGAAAATCCTAGAACTAGAAATATAATCCTTGATTTAAATTTAAATAAAAGATCAAGCACAATCAAATGATCAAAGAAAAACTTTTATTTTCCATTATTTTATACAAAGCTTCTTTATACAGAAGAATAATATACAGAAGATAAAGAATGACAAGAATAAAATGACATTTTTACATGGAGTACCTTGAAAATCACAGGCACATGTGGGACAGTTTCAACTACATGGTAGTTATGTTTTAAACTGGTTCTTCTGACACCACTGCAGGTCTGTTTGCTGTCCTTGGTGCTCTGCTTATCTGCTAGTGATCATAACTACCCTCCATATCTGTAGCATGTCTGTCAATGTACCTGCATTTTCAGGCTTTACTCATTTTTTTGCAGCGTAATTTAATAAACAAAACAATCAAAAAAATGATAAACTGTAACCCCTACAAAAAAACCTAACCCTAAATGTTGGTATATCAACTCTCTGTAAGTTTTGTTTTTCTGGATCTGGCAACAATGAAGCTTGAACTCAAAAAGCTTGAACCATCAAAGCTTTAAAGTCTGTCATTTAAGTTTTAATTCCACAGTATGGATATACTCTGAGCTTCACTGAGCACTTTGCCTTCAGTTTGTACTGCATGTGTTTGTGTGTGTGTGTGTGTGTGTGTGTGTGTGAAATGTGGTGTAATTAATGTGTGTGTAAGTATGGGTGCACGTGTGTTTTTGTTTGTGCATGCCTACGGGGCCTTTACACATAATTTGCCTTAGAAGACAATAGAGCGGAGGTGTCTGAAGCACATGATGACATCCAGAGGGATGGGAGGGCTCAGGTGATTTCCATCCAAACGCAGGTACCTGGTGTGACAGAGCAGGTTCTTAATGCCAACACAGCAACTTTCCTATTATATTTTATCACTGTTTACTTCCTGCCCAAGGATCCCACAGCACCACTTTGTATTGTGGAGTGCCAAGATGTTACATAATCTAACCTACCTTAGTCTTGGCACGAGGCTCTCATCAGTCAGGTCGGCCTGCAGGCTGAAAGGGCAAATCATGGTGCCATTGATGCCTGTCAGGAAAACACGCTGTCATGAATGTCTAGTTCTTAAGGGTTTGTTTTCCTTCAAATGAGCACAGATATAAAAGATCTGCCACTGGAATAGGATTATGTTTACTTGCTTATGACTCCGGTCATTTTATCATGGTAATTAATTATTTTTCAGACAGGCTCAACACAAAGACTTAAATCAGTTTACCAAACAAATCATGTCAAGCAGTTTTGCAGGAATAAATCAAATGAGAGTAAACAAATTAAAGACGAGACTAGAAGGAGAAATTAAATAAAAGCAAATAAAAGCAATTATAATGGAAATGTCTCACATTGGGAATCCATTCTGAAGGGTGATTTTAAGAATGACTTTGATTATAGCAAGTAATTCTTTCAGTCCTCACAGCACAAACTTGTCCAGCTGCAGTCTAAACACAGAGATATTAACTGAGTTGCCAGGCAATTTTCTGGCTTGATTTAGTAAACATAAACTGGTCTATGCAAGCCCTGAAAGTAACGCAATCAGACATTTTTAGGAAATAAGATCATCCTTGTGCTGATATCCTTCCAACTTCAAGACAGTATGACTTCATTAACATTTGAGGTCAATGGAAATTTGTCAAAAAGTGGTAGATTTCTTTGAATTGCATTACTCGAAACAGCCTGTAGAAATGGTAAACATCAGTGTATCAGCTTATGGACTCATAATTTTTTAAATATAAAAACTAAGCTTAGTAAAGTTGAAAAACTATGTGTAAATACATTTCAATTAACTGTCAAGCTGCTCAAATTTATTTCAATTGGCTCATCTTCAGGTGCAATTAGAGCTAAGTGTTTGTGTAAAATAAAAATTTTTAGTCAGTTAAATACAGGTTAAAGCTGTATTAATAATTTTTTACCACTGGGGGAGCAGAGGAAATCAGAAAAAGCCCTGACATAAAGGTTTTATGTCAACATATCAGCAAATCTTTAATATCTACACATTCATCAGGCAGGGAAAGACTTTAGAAACTGTTTGGAGTGATGTTTTAAAACCCTGAGAAATTTAGCTGCAAAATTCTCTCTCTCTCTCAAGCTCTTTTTTATTAAATCTCTTCTAATCCAATGGTAAGAATTTGGGTCACCTTCATGGTCACTAACTGACCATTAGCTTAGGGAAGTTGTTTAAAGCAGCAGAATAAACCAAACAGTACACTTTACTGAGCTACAAAAGTAGGAAAAAAAGAAAAAATGTTTTCATAGGAAACTGATTTCTTGGAGGGAGATCAGACTCAAACTTCAGACTCTTATAAAGCCATGCACACAGTCTGATTGATTGTTGACATCTCCCACACTGTCCCGTTGGGTTTCAACAACTTACACCTTTTTATTTATTGATTTATTTTTTGGAGTTTGGTGAAAACATTAATTTCTCAGTACGCCTCTTCCCATTGTCAACCTGAGAAGAGATGAACTTTCCAAAAAAAATTCAAAGGTAAATTTTGAGAAGTGAACAAAAAAGGTTTTTTTTGACCACATGGGGGAAGCAGAGAAGGCTGTCAACATAGCACTATCTTTCATTTTGTCTTTTTTTTGTCTTTCAAGAACATTGCATATTGTAGAGAAAAATGCTCTGTGGCTTTGTTATTGTGAGTTTTTTGTTTGACAGTTATCATTTGATTCGCTGATGTTAAAAAGATTTTGTGCAACTTAAAGAACATGAAATGTCTTGAACAGACGGGTCTTGCACCTGTGTATGAATGGTGTTGTCAGACATATTAATACTACCTCTCATAAGTGACTTACTCTCGATGGTGTTGTCATTGAGGTGCAGGTGCTCCAGGTGAGAGTTGAACAGAGGAACAGAGGCGAGCTGGTTGTGAGAAAGCTGCAGGTCCAGCAGGGTAGATATGTTGAATATGGCCTTGGGGAGTCCTTTATCACTCAGCTTGTTGCGATTCAGTCTCACAAATGCCAGCTGAGTGAAATCTTTGAAGTAATCTCTGAGCAAACAAAAATGATGGTAAAATTTTAACTCTAATCCTTGTTCATTGATGCATGCAGTGTGTGTTTGCATGTGTTGTTATAAGTATGGGACAATGTGTGCACTGTATACTTGCTTTGGTATGTCATCTATATTGTTTCTGTCCAGGAAAAGCTGTATGACGCTATTAGGTACACCTGCAGGCATCTTTTTCAGGATGTTGCGAGCCAGATTGAGCTGCATGAGGCCTTTCAGATCCTTAAATGTGTTCTTTCCCAGGCCACTGTCACTTAGCTAAAAGAAAAGTCATCAGACACTTAAAATTGCTAGAGAAATGCAATCGGGTGGTTGACATTGTCCATATCTGAGCAGCACAGTGTAGTAAGATGTTTCCAAAGGTACCTTTAAACAGAAGTTTACCTGGTTGTTGTACAGGTCAAGCAGAGTCAGGTTGCCCATCTTGCTGAAGGCACCAGCAGGGATCTTAGTTATGCGATTCCTGGCGAGGCGAAGTTGTTCTAGGCTTGCAGGGAGACCTGAAGGGATCTCTTTCAGCTGATTACCTTGTGCATAGAGGTATAGCAGGGCTGGGATCTTCTCAAACACCTGCACAGAGATGGACACAGGAAAACACATCTTTATTTGGCTTTATGACATCTTCAAAGTGAGATTATGAGTCGTGGAAGCTGTCGGACCTGTGTTTGTATTCGATGAATGCGATTATTGGCCAAGTTGATCCAGCGGACCTCAGTGGCATTGAGGAACGGCTCTGCCGTCACCTCTGAGATGAAGTTGTTCTGCAAGTATAAGTAGTGGGTTCTTAATGGGATGACAGGGATCACACGGATGTTCCGGTTCTCACAGTTGAGAGAATTCGGATAGCTCGGGGAGCATAAACACTCTCGGGGGCAGTCAGGATACATGGAGGGTGGGCCCAGGATGGGTGGGGGAAAGTCTGTGGGCTCCTGGGGCTCCGGCTGTGCTGGTGCAGCAGGCTGGGGGACAGAAGGCTTTCTGGTGGTGACTGGGCGCCTGGTGGGCTTCTTAGGCCGAAGTCTCTGGGTGAACACTGCCCCCACCAGAAGAGACAGAGCCAATGCAGAGACGAGTCCTGCGCCGACCTTCATGGTCCTATGGAAGGGCACAAAGCAGAGGTAACAGGTTTCTAATTTCTGTTCTGTTCGGTTCAATTAGAGAAAGTAGCATTTTGACAACATGTAACCTGTCATGTTGGTTCTTTTGGTTAGCCAGTAACAGCAGAATTCACCTTTTGAAGATTGTTGAAGAATTTCTTTGCCTTGTTCTGTCTTATTTTGTCTTGTTTTGTCTTACATGACATGGCCAATTCATTCTACCCACATAGCAAGTTTGACTACAGAAATACATGCACTTGGGTCCTTTTGACTCCCTTTCTCAGTGTTGGAGCTGTGGGACATTGTGGGAGCTGTGGGACATGGCTGACTTCAGTGTGTTCAAACTCTGTTTCTTTGACTAGCAGGCATGTAGAGGCTCAGTACAGATCAGAACAGTTATCTCTGACTACTCTGACAACTTCAGTAAACAGCTGTTTGTATTTGCCTTTTGATTGTTTAAATTTTAAAGGGGCTTGGAAATGTTTTTGCCATCAAAAATAAATGATTTTTGTTCAACTTGTGTTAAGAGAACAAGTTTTAAGGGTTAAACCAGCCAATAAAGTATCAAAAAATGTGAAACAGGTTTCTTTCTGATCTAATCATGAGTGTTGAGACTCCTTCTTGTATAAGTGGAAATGCTGCTCTTCATTACTTCAGTGCACACTATGTACATTGAGAGAGCAGTTTGATCCAACTGAGCTTTCATTGTGTCTCAGAGTTTCCATAAATGTGAACAAGTAAGAAAACAATGCTGGTAAATGCTATGAAATGATTAGTCATAGTTATTATATCAAAGTTATATAAATTGACAACTTATTCCTACTAAAATATATGAGAGATGTGGATTTGTGGTTTGGTAATATAAGGAGAGAGCACGTCAGAGTAAGCAGTGATTCGTTGAATTTAATTAGATCCAAGAGGAGGGGCAAATACTGATGCAGGAAATTAGTACTTTTGAGAGAGAGAGGGAGGGAAAGGTTTTGAGATAAAGGCTCTATTGTCAGCAGTGGTCTAGAAAGGAGAGCTCAGGAGGGGAAAATGCAGGTCTGGAGGGTTAAAGCACTTTGACACAGAAGAGGCTCAAAGGAAACTCGGCTCAATCCCAATGAGATCCTGATGGAAGCAACATGTATCTTTTAAACGATAAAAAATGTTTCAAGCTGAGGTAAATTCATGAGAATTTGTCAGGTTTAAAGCTGACATGTATATCAGTGGTGTTTAGTATTTCACATTGGATTCAACATAAACATTTCAATATGTTAATGATAAACTCATCCAAGAGAAACCAAGGAGTTGAAGTTTGAGGGAAAGGACATTAAAGTTGTGTACTGTAACTGATGGTTTTAAAAATGTTTAAAACAGATGTGTATGCGACCGAGTTTGGCTCAGCTCTTGTTTGTGTACAGTGACACCAACGCACCCAAACTGAGAGAGTGAAACATGCACACACAGATGCAGATGTTTAACTTGGCATCATTGGAATTTACCCTTCAGTGAAGGGAAAAAATGTTGCACTTGAATCTAATGACTGAGTTTATTTCTGAATGTCTGTTTGTGTGCATGTGTTTCTTTGCACATCGTACCTTGTTAGCATAAGTCTGCTGTAAATAATCACTACACAAATGCAGGTTTGGTTTCCAATCACTTTGCTCCAGCTCTGTTTTGGCAAGCCACAGGCCAGTTTGATAAACATCAAATATGAATCACGGGGGCAGGATTGAGGCCCAGAGCCAGAATCTGCTCAGCCTGGAAAAACAGATCTGAACTTTTCTCTGACAGCATTCCCTGGCACTGCCCTTCCTTTTCCCTTTCAGCCATCCAGAGCCTTGAAGCCTCTCGTTCAAAGCCAGAATCAGCTCTCTTTGTTGTCACAACCTGCTGGCTGACAAAACTGACCACAGACTGAAAGACAGACACGGCTGACTTCATTGCTTTGTTATTTGTGACCTGGATAAGAAAATCTGATCAGTATCAGAAGTACACTTATTAAAGTAGGTCAGAGATTCCTCCAGTGTGTCTCTGAAGGTCTGGTCAGCATAAAGCACCTCATCAGACATTAACCAGATTCATCCCCAGCCACTGTTAGCTAGACATTAAAGGTGGGTTCTAATTTTAAAAACACCACACAAGGTCCATTGAGTAGCTTTTCTTTAGCTTTTAGTGCCGTCACAGCTGTATAGCAAATGTAGGTTTCACATTTTATAATTTGGCATATTGGCTCCACCTGCTGATAAATGGTCATGTGATGCCATTAGAAGCTCCAGTTGGGAACGTTTTCCCCAACTGCTGTTTCCAGGATCAACAATGCATCTAAAGAAATTTAAATTCCAACTATATCAGCTTAAAATAAGACGAGCCAATTGTAAAAAATAATCATTTTACTTTCTCACAAGTAAAGATGTCCAGATAATTTTTGAACAGCTGCTACTTTTGAAAGGCAAATATACAGTTTCAGTATCTTAACATTTTATTTAAGTACTAGTACAAGTTATAAGTCCTCTTCAGAGTTCCTTTGATAAATATTTATTTTTTAGACTTTAATGTCAGACTTTTATATCGAGAGAAAAAAACCCATAAATCTAGTTCTCCAGTAGCTGTGAAGCAAATCTCTCTTTTACCACCAAGTCCAAGTCATTTTTTCCCTTTTTTGGCAGAGCAGGCACTGTTATTACTCTGACCAAAAATGATCATCACTGTTTGGTAAGACCACTGAAAAAGGCTTAAATAAGAGCTACGTCATGCACGGCAGAAATCTGACTCAGATCTCTGAAAATATCTGTGACTAATCAACACAACTGTAACACTGTGTTAAATAATCAAACAGTACTGACTATAATGACTCATCTTTATGTATCTAAAACACAGCTATGGGTAGTTAAATCCACCTTAGCTTAAAGATTGGCTTGATGTTAAAATTGCTGTTAACTTTTACAGGGGCATTGACACCCTCAGCACCAGCAGCACCATGTGTGGGTGGGGCAGCCCTACAGAGACTGTGCACAGATTGGATCTACATCTTCTGTGAGTTAATCTGGATGTGCACTGATGGAGTAAGAGCAAACGAATATAAATAAAGTTATTCTGACTCAAAGGAGAATAGAAAAACAAAATGCTTCAGCCTTCAGGCATGTTTTTCCCGTCATCACTACGTTTTGCTCCTGATCATCAGTCAGCTCACAGATGATTTTTCTTTTACAACTTGAAACACTTCACACAGGCATTTTCAAATGTTCCACCCTGACTATTCATCACCACAGCCTGTGTTTCTGAAAATTAACTTTAAGGGCTTTTTTAATTTTGCATTTTAGAGTATTCCTCCTAACACCAACCCAGGCATATGAATCTAAGATGACATAATAGTTTACATTACAGCCTCATGGCAGAGTAAGTAAAATCAGCTGAAGCAAAAAGCCATGAACACTTGATGATCCATATGACGAGCTGCAAAAATAAAGCTTCTTATCCACCAGCAGGAGAGAAAAACAGAGAGTTTTTCCAGAAGCTTCACTCCTCATGTTTCAGCTGTACTACAGCAGCTGCCTTCCTCACACACTGATGAACAGAACTGAAAATCGAATCAAGGTGAGTGCACAGGAGTACAGAAAAGCAGTGGGGTCGAAGCGTGCCGCAGCTCCCCCGGTGGAGTACCACCACTCTGAATGGTACAGTGTTTCTATAGAAACACAGCAGCATGGCTCAGCTGTGGGGGCATCCTGTGCCAGGATGCCCCCTCACACACACACACACACGCACACACACATACACCCACACACACTCTGCTCTCTCTGCTTCAAACACAAACACACTCCTGCCTGCTTTCTTATCTTATTGGTAAAGTCCCATCAGCCAGCAGCCCCCCTGGAAACAACAAATAAAGTTTCTTACCTGCCTCTGGTACCTGCCCTCTTTTGTCAAGTCACAAGTTTGGTGTCTTTTCTTCTTTCTGCCTCTCTCACTCTTTTCCTTCCCTCTCTCTCTCTCTCTCTCTCTCTTCCTCTGTTTCTCTACGTCCCTGACCCTCCCCTCCCTCTCTCTCACTCCCTCTCTCCCTCTCCCTTACTCTCTCTCTCTCCCATGGTGGACAAGCCTGCCTGTTGGGTTTGTTCCCTGGCTTTTTTCCCTCTGAAGGTCACATTGTTTTTTCTCCCCTCTGCTCGGCTGTGAGCCAATGAGGTTTAATCTTGATTCCTTCTGGAAGGCTGTCGGCTCTTTCATGTGTCTAAACTGTCTCCCAGTTTGGTATTATTTTGTTCGGTTGCAGCATAGCGTGAGAATGTTTGTCTCACTCTAAAACAGACAACAAAAGAAGAATGCATGGGCATCCTCCCATATTTGTGTGTATGTACAAGATTGTATTTTGGTATATCAGAGGGTTTTAGGGAAATGCTGTGAACACAGGCCCTCTGTTAGGAAAAGCCCAGCTGTAACTGCATCTCCCCTCTGTCTCCCACCCACCCTGCTTTTGTTTAGATGACTGCACTCATAGCCAGACATGTGCTTTCCATTAGCAGCATCTCTCCATCGACTTCATGGCATCTTTTTTTGTGTCAGTTAAATGTCCAGGAGGATTTTTTTCCCCCTCTGGCATCAGTGAACTCAAACAGTCTGATTACTGAGGTCCAGCTGACACACACGGGGTGCTGTGCAGAGTTTTTTCAGGAAGTAGGGCTGTGTGGCACTGCGATCAACAAAGTGTAGAGCCTCTATGTGTGTGTGTGTGTGTGTGTGTGTGAGTGTGTGTGTGTGTGTGTGTGTGTGTGTGTGGGTGTGGGTGTGGGTGTGTGTGTCTTTATGTGTCACTGGGGGTTAG
>JAPZDZ010000012.1:16448844-16469448 GCA_029783805.1 Acanthurus tennentii | reverse complement strand
GTGTGTGTGTGTGTGTGTGTGTGTGTGTGTGGGTGTGGGTGTGGGTGTGTGTGTCTTTATGTGTCACTGGGGGTTAGGAGTTGAACATATGTTTGCTGCCCTGCATTCCTGCAGAGTGAGATGCAGCTGAGGGATAATGAGACGAACATATGTGGGGAAGAGCTTCTAACACACATGAACACACATGTGCCTCAATTTCTCACTTTCTCTCACTTTATTTTCACAAATTCTTCCTGCCGTGCTGTCCTGTCTCCTCTTTGCAAAGTCACCAGGTTTGGAATACTGAGCTCAGCTGGGCCAAGCATCTGGTCCTGACTGGTCCCAACAAGGAAAAGTAGGATACTTCAACCAGTACGACAGGGAGAAAGGGGTGTTATGCGAAGCGAATACGCCTCTTTTTGGGTGGCTGCTTTTTCTTCTCTCTTCTCTGCTACCATTTAAGTGAGGTTCCAGGAATGCTACTAAATGACTCCTATGATCAACTATAATGACCTAATTTCTCCCCTGTTTTTATTTCGTGCTGTCTGCAAGGATGACATCATTGGAAATACTCACTCATTAACAGCAGTGTCTCATGATTTGGTTTAATGTTTTATGTATCATGTCAATATCACAAAAAAATTAGAACAACAGAGTAAAAGCAAAAATATTTACATTGAATAAAATGGAAAACTAAAGCAAAGATGATTCACTAAATGAGGTTTTCTACAAATTGTTTGTGTCCAGCTGCTGTCTGACTCTGTGTTGACGCCAGATGTAACATGTCAGGTGTGTGGCTGCAGTGATCTCTCTGCAGAGGTGGCTAACACACTCACCAATGCAGGCAAGATGAGCTACTAATCAGGAGTCCAAACAGAAAAATAATCTGTGTGCTTTTTTCATTGAGAAAGACCAAAAAATTTGCTAATCTCACTTTAATCAACACATAATATTATTAGACAAATTATGGCAGTTTATCACAATATTAAAGCAAACAGATGAAGGACACAAAACCTATTCCCCAGATTATATATACATATTTGTGCAATGCATGTGTGTCAGTAATTGTAAGACACAACTGTGGTTTAAGTCTGGTAAGATGGTAGGCACAAAAAATAAGCTGTGAGGGTTAGGAAGAGATCATGTTTTCACTTAGAATACCTAGTTTTGTCACCACACTAACCCTAACCCAAACGCATCTGGAAAATGTCACAGGTCTTGTTAAAAATACCCAATCATGATGATTAAAACAGCAAGTGAATGGCTGTCTTGTAGTGGTCTCCAACAACAGTCTTACTAGCTGTCTACACCATCACCAACCTCTCTGCTAAAAAGAAAAAAGAAAACCAAACATATTTGTGTTTTGCATTAACATAGAATTTCAACGTTTTATTTTGGTGAATGAGCTGAAACACACAATAATTCGAGACTGGCAGGTTTCTCTGAGGGTCATTTTTGTGTCTGGGCTGATGAACTCAGTAAAACTTCACTCAGCCTTGAAATGGAAAAGCTAGTTCACCTCCAAGCAGGGGACAGTTGTGAAGTCAGTAGCCAAGCTAAAATGTTGAACAACCTTAGCTTTATTTTTTCAGAGTTGTAAATTATTTTTGCAGACATATTACTCTGCTTAATTTGAGATGCCAGCTTTTTTTGGAATGTCTGTGCAATTTATTCCAATCCAACAGCCATTTTTGACAGTTTTAAGAAATATCAAATGTCTCCATAGTCAGATCTTAATCATTAAATGACTGATGAGGACAGACTGATCTGTGCATGTATTGACCAATAAGTTTTTTTGTCATTCTGAGACGAGAGAGTTAAGTTGATGTAGAGTCAGCTGATAAATAAGCAAATGCAAATACCGTGTACCTTCGGGTAAATTCACAGCATTTAAACCTTTTTTTTTTTTCAAATCGCTTTTGTATCAATATGCCAGCCTGGATTTGTGATAATCATAATCCAAAGGTAGCAAACCTGTCACCTTGTGCCTTTCCCTATGTGCTGCAATACACATGAAAACGTGACCCAGTTTCTCCCATAGGTGAATGTAATCTTACCTTTGTTGAAGGGTTTGTTTGCAGATAAATAAGGCCAGTCAGGTCCCTGTCCTCTGAGACCAGCTCTCTCCAGCTTGGCAAGTTCTGTCTTTAGCCACCTTAAGAGCAGTATTACTTAGTCTGGTCGTCCAGCTCACACTTCGGTGTTGATCAGTTTGGAAAGGTGAATGCAGTTTGCAAAGTGGGTGAAACTAACTAGTTCCAACCCTGGAAGTCCTTTTTGATTTGAAGCCTACTGGTTGCTAAAATAAGTTAGTCACACTGCACCCCCCCCAGTGTAGAGTCAGTAAAACCTTGTCTCACTCAGCCTGACTGACTAAATCCAGCAACTCCTATTGGACACGAGTAAAAAACATCAACATTATCAAACTTCAAGCTAAAATCTGTCTGAGCTGCCATAGTTTTTACACATAAAATACAAATTATCCCTTACTGATAATAAGCTACAGTGATATAGACTTTGTGGTCGGCTTTAACTCATGCTTGTGTGATGAAAATCAGCTGGTTCTCGATTCTTAACTCTCAAAAAACTGTCAGCTGTTCTTGACATGTAATTTTGTTGACTGAAATAAAAGCTTTCAAGTTGAAGCATGTCAGATGTTTAGGGGCACAGTTTGTGCCCTTCAGCCTATAATCCCTGTATCATTCTGCCCATACCGCACATGTATCCATCATGACAGAGAAGGCATTTTTCTGTGTTGTGTTTTCACATTGTATTCATTAGAGCTAAACTAGCAAACCTCTGAGGATTAAACTATGCGGCTTGGTTTTTCTTGTGAAAACTGTCACATGACCTGTGGAATGTAACTTTTTTGGTCTGCAGCATTCAGACACAGTGAATCTGACAGAGATAGTCTGATGGTTAGTGCTCTGACTTTCAGGGCCGATTTCAACTTGTCAATCCTAGAAGAAAGATGTTTAATGGGCAGAGGGCCTGCTTCGACTGCAGGAAATCTTTAAGCAACAGTCCTCCTTGCTGTTACATACTTCAACAGCTGTTTTACAAACAGATGGAGAGAACGAAGCAATGCTTCAGGCTCCAGCCCAGAAAGACTTTGGTTTGTATAATAATCTGAGAACTTTCCAAGAACGGCCTGTTCTGTCATCTACACAGTGATTCGGATGAATAAACTGCTTGATTTAAAGGAGACGCGCATGAGCGTCGGCCAGAAATGTTCCCAGAGGAAATACAGCCAGAGTACAACTAATATCCTCCTCAACATTTACAGACAACCTTCTGATGTGTTGCTCTCCTCCAACAGAACAATATAGCTTCTTTTACACGTGTCTGTACTGAGTTTATCCACTTAAAAGTAAAGTGAAAATCCACTGCTTTAGACTCACACCCAGTAAAAGGTTTGTAGTCTCTAATTAAACATGTTTGTCGTTTGTATAAATACAAATTTATAGACTATAATAGACTTCGTCTTTTACTTAAAACAACTCTGTTCACTGAGAGGCTGCCTTCACTGTTCATTCTATCAAACTAAGATAAAGTTCACAGAGTTAATGTTCAGTTTTTATGTGTTTGCTATTAGCTACACCACCCAAAACCTGCCTGAGAATAGGACAATGTGCATACCACAACATCAAAATGAAAGAATTGGTAATTATAATATTGGAAAAATAAGTTTCTGTTAATCAAATACATATAAGTGAATTCACAAATGTCCCTTCTGATGTGTGTAAAAATGTTGTCTTTTGTGCTGAGTCATCATACAAAAAAATTAAAATGTTTTAGCACACTGGACACCATCAGCAACTGTGGATCTTGAAGGCAATATCTGAAGTTGAAAAGCTTTTGCAGTGAACTGAAAAGTGTTTTCACCAGTGAGCACATTACAAAAAGGAAGTCCGCTGGATGCTGCTAAACGTTTCCATATCAGAGCTCATCCATCACACATGAAATGAATAGTCTGGCCCACACAGGCCTCAGCTCACACACCGTTTACACACAGTACGATGAGCTTCAGTTACAATTGGTCAGCTCAGTGTGGCTTTTACAAAGTTTTTGGAAAAAGTTACTTAATAGACTTCACACATCATTGTATGGGGAGTTTAAAGGAAAACAATGAAGGTTTACAAAGTCAGAGAGGTCAAAAGTTTTTAACTGTTAATGCAGCTTCACTGTTATACAAGTTGATACAGCTGTTCTCTTGACAAACATGTGAGGTTATGAAATGTGTTTCACAAAAAACAACAAAAAGCCTCAACCCCCCTTGTGTCATTTTTGGGAATTAAATGTGTCACTTTCATTTAATATTTCATGAGATTGATGCCTTTAGTCTTGAAATGTTTTCCCAAACGTTTATGGAGAAAGCCTCTGTTTGGAAACTATGATTGTAAAAATGTGTTTGTACTCAAGGCTAAAAAGATAACAGGCCTGAAGTCCAGGTGATTCTTCATAGTAGTAGAAATATTGGAGGATAAATATATTTATTGCAAAATGAAGAGGGGCTACACTTCAATCCCACTTGGCCTCTGTTTTGCTTATTCAATCAATTTTTACACTTTCAATATTTTTAAATATGTGACTTTGGGCCAAAAACTCTGTGGATGAAATATCAATGGGTACCCTTGATTTTCTTCATATAAAAGTGACAAAGCTCCTGTTAAAATCTACCAGGATACCAGGATATCTATCTACTCTGAAGAAATTTTTCTAAAAGATGACCCCCAGACCTCCACTGGATTGTACTACTATTACTTTTTATGCTGGCCATGGAGATAACATATTAAATGCTAACCTGATTTGTTTGCTTCTTCATCTGTATCTCCTTTACGGTAGTGGAGATTATTACCTTTCAGTTGTTAACGTTGTGGTTACACCTGTCAGACTCCACTCTTGAATTGCACTTACGCAGTTTTCTGTGATAAAGTGTTGGATTTGGGCTTCCAATTGAAAATTCTTCCATTTTTGGAGCGATGGCCCCCTCCTTCCAGGCATTTGAAGCCATTGCAATAAAGTTTTTGCAAACTCAGAGAATGCTTTTATTTGTAACTTGCAAACTACTAAACAAGCTATTGTTGATAGAGCGACATTTAGGACAAGCTTTCACATGGGCCTTTGATTTTGTCAGTGCTACCCATTACTTCACATAGTGTAAGGTAAGCTTCTTGACTTCAAAGTAATGCTCAGTTTGGTTTCTAACGTAGCTGGTAAGCTTGGCATGCTTTGCTTAAGTTTGCAGCTCGCAGTTTATTATTTTCATAATAAGTAGTTCTAACCACAATCCAAAGCTCATTGCGTCAACATCTGGAGAAATCCAAAGCTGAACAGACCTGCCATGTATTGTTTTAGTGAAAAAAAAAAAAAAGCTTTAGGGTCTTTTACATAGGCTTTGGTCCTTGTACCTCTGAAAGGCTTTGATGTAATTTATATGTTGCAAACAATAATGATTTGTTGGTTTTTCTCTTTATTCTCTTTAAGAGACAGAAAACAGTCAAGATGTTCAAACAGATTAATGCAGTCACTTCATGAGTATTTTCCAATAAAAAATTACACCCATATGCTTCATGGTTTGATGCATGGCAGTGGTGCAGTACATCAGTTTGTGTGTGTATGTGTGTGTCCATATTGTGTTGGGTAAACTGCGTGTATTTTACAAATGAGGCTTTATGCGTCAGTAGTCGGATAAATATGGGATGTGAGAGACTCCATGATTCATTGAATACTCCTCTCACATGCAACACACACAGTTCTCACATGCAGTCTAGACCATAAACGCCACATCTCCTTAATTTGAGCATGCTGATGCAACCACATACACCCCTACCCCACCCCCACACCTCTCAGCAAACTAATGAAAGTCTCCTCTGAGTGAAGACAATGTAGCAACCACCACTACTTGCTCTGCTCTGTGTTTTATTGCATTATTAGCTGCTTACGCAAGGTCCTGAGAAAATCATCCAGTGTTGCACAGTGGAGGGACGTGGGAAAACCTCAAGAAACGGTGCTTAAACAATCCCTTATAAGCAGACCAAATCCTCTGTATCACTGATGTCCTATGTCAAGCAAACTAGATGTAACAATAAAAGCTTGATTTGGCTTTTGGTTCAAAAATGTGTTTGTTGGTCATTTTTTGACTTAAGCTGATCTCAAGAACAGAGGACTTTGTGAAGATTATGTGTTCTCCAGCGTGTCACTGAGACATGTTACTCTACTAAATTTGTGGCCATTACTATTTTGTCCAAAAAGTAATTGCTGCCACGAGTCAAGGAACGTGAGCTTTCTCTTTTTTGCAGAGAAGTCTTTTTACTGCACTGTTAGTTGATGACTTGGTAAAATAAAAGTAACCCTTAAAGGATAAACAAGTCAGCAGAATCAGCATCTGTCTGTGTGATGTGTGCGTGTCTGTCTAATGAAAGGGCTGGAGGTCTCAGTCTTGCTTGTAAACAGGCCTGTAAATGAAAGTAATGGCTTCCTCAGTCATCAAGCCAAAACCACAAGTGCCATACAAGTCTGCATTGGGTTTAGAGATTATTTCGCCACTCAACAACAAACAGGCTTTTGACACAGCTGGGAGGTCTAAACCTCTGTACAATAGTCCTCATTCAGAGTCAGTTGGTTCATCAGCCTGTCCAATAATTTGGTTTAAATTTTTACGAAAACTGACTTCATGAAAAAATTAGGGCATTGACACATCTCAGACTCCTCTGAACATCACACACACGTCTCACCCAGCTTAGTGTCCTTCTGCCACTGGAGCCCTTGATCTGCCAACAGGGGTGGAAGTAACTAATTTTATCAACCCACTTTACTTTCACTTTTTTGTTTGTTTTTTTTTTGCAAACTTGTTAGTATTTTGAGAATCTGCAATTTTACTTTTCATTTTTTCACTTAATATCTTATCCCAAGTATTGCACATCTCATTCATTACAGAGTGAAAATAAAAGTAACATTAAAAATCATGAAAAAATGAACAGAAAAGAGTCTCAAGTCAGTAGTTTCTACAGGAAGAAGAAGTTTCACTGCATCAGAGTCCTTCCTTCACACTACTTTTGTATTTTTTGGACTGAACCAAAAAAAAAGAAGTGCTGCCCTAGTGTGTGATTTTAAATAACATACCAGCTTATCGCAATACAAAGAGGCATGACAGGCATGAAGTGAAATCCAGCATTGTCGATATCTACTAGTATGTATAATATACGTGTGGAGCAGATTTTTTTTTAAACAACGATGACATGACAGTCACCTGCAGTGACTGTGTGCCACTGCAACAAGTTGGAAAGCCAAATTTTTAGGGTGTGGGAATTGGTGTTTACTTAAGCCAGGTTAGCACACACAAAAAACAGTGTTAAAACAACAAGATCTTGTTTGTGGGAGTTATGTGGCCATGTTTTGGACTTGAAGACCGAGGTTAGCAGCTTCCCCCTGAGCTCAGTGAATTAACTGTTTCCTGGCTAACGTGGCAGTAACAATCATTTTCCATCTCTGTTGCGTGGTGGTCAATCCCATCCTTTGCTTGGAGGGTTAGGAGCTCGCAGATCTTGTTTTCAAGTGTCTTTCAGCTTCTTTGAGTTAGATGCTCAATTTTGCTAGATGTTTTTAAATCTCCAGCTAGTGGGTTGCACATTTAACACATCATCAAAACTTTATTGTAGCTTTTACACAAACATCGGTTTGGTGCTATTACTACCTCTCCTGCCAGATCAGAGGTGGGACAACAGCAAGCCTCCATTTTGCCTTAATAATTTTACACTGAACTGTGAGACACAATAATGGCTCAATATTCCAGAAAAGGCTGAAAAGGGCTTGTGAGCACTCAGTTAACACTCTGAAAAAGACACGTTTGCTGTGTGTGTTTCCTGTTTCCTGTGTTTCCAAGTTCACTGTCAGTGAACTTGGAGCTAACAGTTGGTCAGCAGTACATACTGAAAATCTCCAAAACTTTTGTTTTAGAGCTTACTTTCTGCAGTAATTCAATGGAAAAATCCCACTGGCTTTTTGTCAGGGAAACCAGGGCGATGCTAACTTTCAGGTCAAAAAAGTACATCTTCCCTGAAGCGCTCTGCAGAGCTACAGTATAAAGTTCTCAGTAAAATCTTAAAATAAATTCTAAAACTTAATGAAAACCAAGAAGCTAAAACAGGGCTGATAAAATCTAATACCCCCCCCACCCCCCTTAGCTTTGCATGAGTCTCCACTGACTCCTGAGGGAAAACTCTGGATCTTATGTTGCTTAATGCTCCTCTGTGTTCACCAGCTAATAGCTAACTCTTTCTTTCTGTTGGTTGTTTGCCTGGCACTCAGCATACACTGGGATTATTAGAACTTTTTGACTTAAAACATATGTCTGCTGCAGCTAAGATGAGGTCGATCAGAGTGCTGAAAGCTGGTGGCTGGTGTGAAAAAGTTATTGATTAATTTAGATTTTAAAAACTGACAAAGTAAAAAAAAAATACCAGCGAATCTCTCCTAATCTTCTTCTTAAACTTCTGAACCATTTTTTGGCAGTTAAAATTCACTTTTTTTCAGAAAGAGTCATCAAGAATTACTAATTTAGACCAATGGGAACAGTGAATAACCCTAACCCTGACCCTCCAGTCAAATTTTTAATTGTTGGACCTGTTTATACCCGACCTCAGAAGTATAGACTTGCTATAAGAGGCTTATAGGCAGAGAGGTGTGATATATGTAAGGGATCCTGAGCTCCTCAGCTCTTTTTGTTGCTGTTATAACACCACAGGGAGCTTCACTGCAAGTTGTTTTGACTGCTGGTTTCCAAGGCAGAGTTTAGTTCAGAGGAGAGAAAAAAGCTGGAGCTTTAATGCTTCTACCAGTCAGGGTTTTGTTCTGTTTTTAAATATATGATACCCCTGACTATGATACTTTTTAGAAAAAACTTCTCTGGACTGTAAGTCTTTCTCACAATCCAAACTGCATGAAAAATAACTCAATAACTCATTTAATCAGTTCTTTATTATCTATGTCCATTTTGCATTTTTCCACTTCATTTAGATCCTCTTAGTTGAACAGATCAGTGAGTCTGGAAGTGTTGATGGAACAAATGACATTAGCTGTCTGCTGTTCAGGACAATGCCCACTTTAATGCCTTGAAGTGGATGCAACAAAAGCACCTTCAGTTAGTGGTTTATACCGCTGTGACGTGTTCACATGTGCCATGTGGTTCTATGGTGCCTCCTCTTTCCAACTGGCAATTCCTAAAAACCCACATCTGTGTATTTTCAAATGGTTGGAAGCCGCTATTGTGCATTTGCTCATACAGAACATACACTGTATTTCAAATGTGTTTCCATTTAAAATACCAGTATTGTTGCTGCTAATAAATCTGTGCTTCATATCACATATATTACTGTGCTTCATGGCGCTGAACATGAGGAATCCAGCAGAGGTTTTGTTCAAGTGTGCACTCGAACGCTTGATGCTTGATTTACAGGACTAACGGACGGCAGTAAAACAAAAATATAGAATAAAGTTGAAAGAGTTTGTGGCAAAAAGTAGAGCTATCATATTACTAAAGTTGGGCATGCAGGTGATAATAAAAAGACAAATGTTAGAGCAGCTGAATTTGAGAATCAACCTGTTTAAAAGTTCTTCTGTAGTTCTGACCTCCATGAAAATCCCAGAGGAGTTAAACATAACTTAAAGAATAGTCTGACATATGCTGAAAAACTATATTTGCTTTCTCACAGAGAGATCAATAAGAAGAGTGATACTACTCTTATGTGTGTCTGTTATATATGAGCCTACAGCAAGCAGTCATTTAGCTTAGCTTAGCTTATGCTGTTATTCGTTTACCTTGGAGGTTGGAAGTTGGGAATGATGTCACACCTGCAGTGACTGTGTGCCACTGCAACAAGTTGGAAAGCCAAATTTTTAGGGTGTGGGAATTGGTGTTTACTTAAGCCAGGTTAGCACACACAAAAAACAGTGTTAAAACAACAAGATCTTGTTTGTGGGAGTTATGTGGCCATGTTTTGGACTTGAAGACCGAGGTTAGCAGCTTCCCCCTGAGCTCAGTGAATTAACTGTTTCCTGGCTACTGGTTATGTGTCAGAGGACAGAGCTGAGTGTCATGCTGCATCCATTTATCTTGGAAGCTGGAAGTCGGAACTGGGAATAATGTCAGAGTTGAACATGCTCCAGTACAAGAAGTCAGAAAACCAAGATCAAACAGTGTGCAGGAAGTGAGGTTTGCTTTGGTCAAGTTAGCCATTGCTATTAATGCCATAGATAACAATGCATTGAACAGTATTTTGCACACGCTGTAGCAACATATACACAGATGTTAGTTAGACAGTAACGTGTTTATGACTCATCTTGGATTCTGAGGTTTGGGTTGGTGAGGTTTTCCCAACTTTCAAAGCTGGAAATCCGGCTTCAGTTATGTGTTATGTATGATGGGCTGCTTGTATTGTGTTTACAGCCTCTCAGCAGCAACACAGGACCAGTGAACTTTCCATCATGACTTCATACGTTTCCAGCGGACTGCTGGCTGGTCGTCATTGGAAAAAGTGTTCTTTTATGGTGAATACTCATCCCTCTGAGGAACTGTGTGTGACTGCTTCTGGTAAACGCGGGTCCAGACATAGCACAAGTCGGATCAGACCATCAAACATGCTCATAGCGTTTAAAAGAGGTAGTGTCACCTGGAAAATATGGCAGTGGCTTAAGCTATGATACCTTAAACACACACACATACACACACACACACACAGACAGATATACAAACACTTAGGTCTTTGAGTAGGTATTTGTTAGTGGTTGAGTGCCTGTACTCAAGTATTATGTGAGTCACTGAAGAGTCTTAAGTAACAGAAAGGGTCTGTTTTAGGTAACATATTCTTATCCCCTTGAGAGCTTATTTATTTTTTCATTACAATTATTTAGTGCTTTTATCTTATCCTCAGAACAAAATGACCAGTTCATAAAAAAGGAGGACCAAGGACTGTGGGAAAAATAGGTCATTTGTTAATACATTTAAGGATTACATAAAGTGGTCATGATGCCTTTTTAATGGCACACAAGGTAGAAAGACTTGGAACCAGTATTTTAGGAAACAGCCACTTAATTTAAAAAAGGAAGCTTAGATCAGTCCCAAGCATTAAAATGTAGCTCTCTATTACCAAGAAAGTGATGACAATGATCTAAAATGAATCAAAACCACAATATTTCTAACATAATTTGGATTTAATAATGTTTATTAACACTTTGTTATACAGAAACATATTATGAGGACCTACTTTACTTAACAACGGAACAGTGCTTCTCCTGTAATTTGCAACTTCTAATTCTGCTGTATGTCTCTTTAAAATGAGAGCGTCTAATGTTCTCCTCAGAGAGTCTGGATGCTTCTTCAGAGTAAACTGTGAGATGACATCATGACAAAACACAGGGTTTAAAAACAGAGTTCAGTAATAATACACACAAGAGAAAGTCAACCAGTGTGCAAAGGCTCTAATCCACCATTAGAGGCCACATGTTAAGTTAGCAAACAAAAAAAAAAAAGTGAACAGTGGAATCCTCATGACCTTTGCTGATACACATGTCCTCTGTATTTGTTTCTTCTGTTATTTGTAGTACCATGTTCAGCCAAAATTTTTACTTTTGTATATAAAAGTACATTTACTCTCATAAAAAATGACAAAAGTAAGTCATTTTAATTTAGAATTAATCAATATTGATTAATATTTGTTAATTTAAAAAACCTAATAGACAGCAAGAGCTATACGATCAATTAATTTCATAATCATAACTATAAAGAATACATATCAAAATAAGCAAAGCTAACATCAGCTGGATAACTACATTCTCAGCATCTGCAGCTTACTCCAGTGTGCCTGCAGCGGTTGGAGAGGGAGCTCTTAAAAGCAGAGATCTCAGTATTTTTTTTTCAAAGCACAGCAAGCTTTTCATTGTGTAACTGTTTGTTTGTTATAGAATTTAGTATAAAAGTGTGGCCAGATGTGGCCAGGGGTTGTCACTTGAAGCTGCCTCTTGCATGTGTTTTGCTCTGTCATCATCACATTGTGGTTAAAAAACAAGTGCTTTTTCTTCTTCTTGGCATCTGTAGCAGAGGTGCTCCTCGCAGGGTCTCTCTCCTACACTCATTCCCTGTAATTACAGTAGAATCATTGTAATTAAGCATTTTGAAAAATGTTAGTACAGCAATAATTAGATTACTGGCTGAAAAAACAAATAAACCCTTTTTTGTGAATATGGCTTACCTGTACTGAGTAACTATCCTCAGCTGTGCTCAGGAGTAACAATAACTTCCTCTGACACTTCACATACTAGATTCCCACATGTTTATACTTAAGATAGTCATACCTTACACTGTATATAGATGTGTACATTGATATAAATATTATATAAATATTTACACACAAAACTCTTATTATTATACTTGAATAAATAGTGAAATATGTTTTGCATTAATTTACAAAATACCCAGTGTTATGCAATTGTTGATTTTATTTTCTTCTGTTTGTAAAAACCAAATGTAGCAATAATTTGCAAAACAATATTTTTGATAGCTGCAACAAAATGTTTTGATATTCCAACAGGATCCATGTGTGAACTAGTGTGACTGTATTACACTGTACAGCTAACTGAGTCACATGGAAAGCCACTGAATTTTGCCATTCGTACATGTTTCTCTCCTCCCATAAGACAACTCAGTTAATACAGGGTAAATTATTTTGTACAGTCAGAAGTGAAAGGATTTGTCATAGTTCCTATTCAGTAATGTCACACAGATGTTAAACCATGGTGAGGCGGAACTTGGAAAAGTTGGAATGAGAGAGAGAAATTAATGGGAATGCAATGCTGGTATGAAAACAGCTTTGATGGGGAGTTTTTGCTCTATAACAAAATAAAACTGGTTTATTGTAAAGCTCAAGCTTTGGCATATTTTAAAGAACAGTTACAGCGTCTGGAAATGTAGAGACATGATGAATTAAAGTCCTTTTGTCTTTAACACCACAAATAACGAGTTGGCTAACAAAAAAAAAATCTTTTCTTGAATCATTTTCTTTTCTACATAAGAGATTTAGTTGTCAGGTCACATAAAGTTCTTTTATTTTTGACGATATTCAGGTGGCGGACTCAGATGTAAATACTCTCAAGCATTCGCAGGCAGAAGACCCAGTCAGAGGGCAGCTGGTGGTAGGACATCTTGTTTCCATCCAGTCGTAATACCTTCATCCTGGAGTATGACAGAGGTCCCACCACTCTGCAGAAACTAGTCATGTTGAACCCTGTGATGAACGGACAGAAAACACACTGGATTTTTACAAACATATGCAGACCATATTTTTTTTATTAGAGACTCCTAATTCCCCAGTGGGACAGCCATCATTTTATTGCTGTCTTTTCAAAACATTGTAGATACTAAATCAATCCAGAGAGCTTTGATTTCACTTCATGTACCACGTGTTTGTCATATGTAAGTTATTAAGATGGAGTACTTAAGTTATACTATAAGATTTGTCTATCAGAGGCTCTGTGCAGGCTGCAAACGTCCTACTTCTTCTCAAAGTGTCTGTTTTTTCCATTAGGAGTCTCGCAGGTGCTGTGGTGAAAATGGAGGCTAAGGAAACCACAGCACCGTCTTTTGCTTTCTCACTTCATTTTTTGGTAGAAGAACCTCCCTCAGCTCAGACTTAAGGCTTTGGCAGGCGGGAACCGTGCGGTAGCTGTCAGGCTGCTAGCTAGACGATGAGGTGTGTGTTTTTGGAGAAGTGTCTTGCCATCTGTCTGTCTCATTGGTACACGGCCCTGCTGTCTGCTGCATCACTGATCGAGAAGAAAGCACGCACTTTCACTTTGCCAGAGGACTCGGGCCAAAATTGCAAGCCAGGTCGTTGCTACCGGACAGTCAAATGTGAGTCAAATTATGGCTTCAGGCTATAGGTCTGCATCACTGCGACACAAATCTTATTTGTAAAAAAAAGGCTAGAATTACAGGAAACAGACGTAGAGGGAGAAAAGAGGAGAATATGAAGAGGGGAACAGCGTGTGCTTCTGGCTCGTCTGGCACTCTTACCTCTGAATCTATCACAGATGTTTTCATACCACTCTCCTCTCTTCTCTTCTAGCATACTTTCCCTTCATCCAAACACCCAATATTCCCTCCCCTCTTTGCTCCTCCACCCTCTTTTTACTTCTTCTCTTTCCATTTCTCAGACCCCCCCCCCCCTTTATTCTCTCCCTTCTACCATCTCTGCCTTGCTTTGTTACCCAGCCACAGCCCCTCTCTCGCCCGTATGCAGTGATGAGGGGAGTGTCAAGGAGACTCTGATTATTTTGCAGTTTCTCTCACATTTATCCCGTTTTATCGTCTCCCACAGAGCAGGGTTTGGGTGTCAGATCTCTCCAGATGTTCAGCCACAAAACCCACTGATATTGCACTTCGCTGTCACATGAAGTGAGTGTATTACTGAATTGTTAAGTGCATGAATGTGTACACATGTGTGGGCAATCACCATTTCAAAGCCATGAGGTCAGTGACGCCTCAACATTCACATGGTGAAAGTTGGAAAGCACTTCGTAACTCTAATGTGCATGTTTTCTTTGTGCATGTTTGCACCTCACCTTGTATTATATTGGCCTCCAGGTAGAGGTACTGCAGAGTGGTGGGGACTGTGGGAACGGTGGTAAGTTTGTTATAAGAAAGGTCCAGTTCCACTAAGCTGGAGAAGTTGAAGACCTGTGGGTGGATGCCATGACTCTGCAAACCACAGTGACTAAGACGAAGGTACTTTAGGTCAAAGAATCCTGCAAAACTGTCCTTGTCCAACCCAGACAGGGTGTTATTGGACAGATAGAGCTGCTGGATGGATGGGGGTAAATGATGGGGGATGGACAAGAACCAATTACCACTGAGATCCAGCAGGTTCAGACTGACAAGACCTGCAAGATGACAGGGAGACACGCATATGCAAAAGTAATAAGTTACTAACAAATTTATGTGACAGATAGAATGTGCAATCCTTGTGAGTGTTTAAGGCCAGTTATATTTCAGTGTTAATGAGTTTAGTCAGACTGTTCTGCAGTTAGTGCCAAACATTTGTCTAATAAATTAAACTATATTAACTGTTATTGCAACAAATAGAGGTTCTGATTGAACAAACAGGTAATGTTAGGTACACTGGCCATCATTGACACATCACACTGCAGCAGTTTGAGGTCGTAAAAGCATATTATCTATTACTATTTTGGTTAAATTATTAGTATTGGCGTGACAGCATATTGAGCTATTATTAAGCTTTGCCTGAAAAATCATTCATCTTTACAGGTGATTAAGTCCTTTTTTTATTTGCATAGTTTCCATTTGTAGAGCTGTTTTATAACATTTCAAAGTATCATATTAAGTTATGGACAGAATTTGAGATTTTTATGATGTGCTGACGTAATTGCTGAAAGACATTAATTCAGTCACTGTTGAATTACGCAACTCCCCCTAAGTCCCACTGCTCTAACAGTTACTTCTTTAAACTAGACACTTGAGTCAACAAAAAAAAAGCAAATCATGTAAAAGTGCCTCCAGGAAATGATAGTCCCCTTTTTAAAGTTTGTTTACAGCATTTTTGCATGACATGAACGAAACAAGACATGAAATCAGTCACTGTTGTCAATGCAAAAGCTGATCCTGCATGATTAAAGACAGGAAATGATACATTACGCTACCTTTGAGGTCTCCCTCTGAGATGGTTTGCAGTCTGTTTCCCTGCAGCAGCAGCAGCGTCAGGTTGTGCAGGTTCTGGAAAGCTCCGGGGCTGATGCTGCTGATTTTGTTGTGGGCCAGTCGCAGCTGCTTGAGTCCAGCTGGTAGAGCTCTTGGCACTGATGTCAGGCGATTGTGGCTGGCAAAAAAGTAGCACAGCTGGCTCTGGTTCAGCAGGGTGTCCTGGTCCAGCTTGTCGCTCTGCAGCTGGTTATTGTCCAGAATAAGCCAGCGTAGATCAGTGATGTTGGCCAGCAATGAGTAGGACAAAGATGAGATGTTGTTGCCCTATTAAGAAAATAAAAAGATTCAGGATGGATTTTGACATTAAGCACTTCACAGTTAAACTAAAACATCTACAGTGAAGTGCAGTAGGGGTCAGCTGCTGTGGGAAATGTACAATGTGAACAGGAAATGAAAAACCACTGTGGGTTAGCAGCAGACCATTGTAAAGACAACACACGCTCAGTGCCTGTGTCAGTGTTTTTCCTACTTGCAGAAACAGGTATTGAGTTCTGTCAGGCAGGCTGTCGGGAACGTCTGCCAGGCCTCTGTGGTCACAGTAGAGCGCCGTGGGCCACTGAATGGGGCAGTCACACTGTTGAGGGCAGGCCTGGGGGTTGTTGGCTCTGAACCAGGCCGGATCCATCCGTCCCCGCAAGCTAAGCACGCTGGGCTCACCAAGCAGGCGATTAATCCATAGAGGAACACCTCCATAGTCCACAGCTATATTGGTGGCTGAGACAGAGTCAAGACCACACAGAAGCACCAACGCAACACAGCAAAGGAGAGCCATGGAGAAAGCAGGTGAGATGTGCAACCTGCAGATGAAACATTCAGACAAACTTTTATCCAGTTCAGTTGTCATAAAGAGCACTTTTATAAGATGTACAATGTCTTTGTCAAGTCTGCGATAATGACCTAAGGGTACTAGTTTGTAAGGGAACATGCTATTGAGCTGCATTAAGGCGAGTAGTAGTAGTTTTTGGAATCTTGATCTATACTGTCATACTAGCCTCCATTCATTTTTAGACATGTTAGCAGTATGTTTCCAGAGATGGCAATTGATCAACTTCTGGTCCAGTTGCTTGAAATATGTGAAAATATTTTTACATATATTTTGGTATATTGATATACTGGATGGTATGAAAATTTGTATGAACCTAAATGATTTGGGGGATTTCCCAATTTTACATCAGCCACCAGCTGTTCAAAGTTTAACTTTTCTAGTAAAATATTCTGAACTATCAATTAGACGGATTGCCATTAAATTTAGTAATGATATTGACGTCCCTATCTGGATAAGTTGTAATGACTTTGGTGACTTCATAGGTTTTTTTTTTTAACAAGCACCAACAGCAGGTGTACCTGCAAAACTAATGACATTCTCTCAGCTGTGGGGAACTTTGTGTTTAATGCTAATTAGCTGGTGTTAGCATGCGAACAAGGTGAACACTACCTGCTAAACACTGATGTATTAGCAATGTCTCCTGAGCATTAGCATGAAGCTTTGTCTCTGTGCAACCTCAATGAGCTGCTAGCAACTGCACACTAGCCTTGATTAATTCTGCATCTTGCAAATCCTCCATTTTTTCAAGGAAGTGCAAACCCTTTTCATTTTAACTGATGCAACCCTTTGCCTCTGTTGGTTGTGCTGAATGTATAAGTCAAAAACTTATATCCACCTAAAGCTTTGACAATCAAGATAAAAAATGGTTTCAGAACGAGGTCAACTAAGGTCACCCATTATTTGGCAGCCTCTGTCTATGTCACGTATTCATAAGTATAAATTAAATGATCTGGCATTGTTTGAAGTGCTTTGCTTCTTAATGATTTGCACATTTCTTTGCATTCAAGCTTCTAAGCATTAGAGGAAAGAATACATTTTTTCCTTGCTTGCAGCTGTACATGGTTAGGGTTATCCCCACAAAGCTGGCATGCACAAACACATATACACACACAAACACACACACAGACTCTCGGTTACAGTATGACACAGCAGTGTGTAAAGGTTTGCATCATCAGGAAGTTCAACTTTGCCTTTCTCTTTTACAGAACAGTCTTACGGTGCACCACAAGCTTAAAAGGTTGCCAAGAAATCAGCTACACTATCATCCCCCATCAAACCAACTGTAATTAAACAGACTTACTTACTTGAGTATTTCCAGTTTTACCTGCCTTGCAGAGAAAAGAAGAGGAAGCAGACGAGAAACCAACAACAGACTGACACTTACCTGTCTGGTCGTGAACTACAGAATGGAGACAGGAAACCCTCGGGAGCTGAATAGAAATGTGTGCGCACGTGTGTGTTAATTTTTCTGCATGTGTGTGCGGATAAGTGTGTGTGTTCAAGCAACCAGCGGTGTTTACCCACTGTCTGCTACATTCCTCTACTTCAAATGCTGCCCACATCCCAGACCCAAAACTTCCTTCATACTATTCCCTCACTCACTTCTTCCCCTTCCTTTCTCTCAGCTCAGCCATTCGGTAAAAGTTAAACCAACAACATTTGGTGGAAACATGTTTCACAAACTGTACCATGAAGATGCACAAAAATACAGAGAAAGAATGACAAGAGTTGCAAAAGAAAGAGAGTGAAGAAGAAAGAAATCAAATGTGGGCAACTGATCAGTTTGGATTCTGTCTGTGCAAAACTTTCACTGAATATGAGAGCATTTTGATCAGCGTTCAAAAATCACTGTGTGTGCACGCCTGTGTGTGTGTGTGCCTCTGTGTGTGTGTGTCTGTGGGATCCGGTCTACAGTCTGTGTTCTGCTTGAAGGCACTGAAGCCACAAAGTACCTGGGGAGCCAAAGAGACCATTCTATGTGTTAAAGCCTGTATCCTTGTATGTGCATCTGTGTCCATCTGTATGTCTGTGTGCGTATGTATGTGTGCTTATGTGTGTATGTGTGTGTGTACGTGTAGGAAGTGACTCCTTGCAAGCTGAGCAGAGCAGAGGAGAGAAAAATGATTCCAGATTCCTAACCTCCTCCCCACCGATTTGAGGGGAGCGCTGTGAGAAGAGAGGCAAAGGGGGAGAACAAGAAAAAGTGGGGACAGTAATTCCTGATCCGAACATATAAAGAGCGCCCTCTAGGAAAAAATACATTAAATGACACCCACAATAGAGTTCAGGCATGGTTGGGAGCATTTTCTTTTGGCCATAAAACCGAGACAACAAACATGTTTTTTACTGTGCATGTTGCGTCCACTCCCTGCCTGTTTGGCAAAGGGTACTGCCCTCTTTTTGTGGTTTTTTTTTGTGCAGTTTAGTCACATGTGTCAGTGACACCAAATACCAGTTGATTCCAAAAAAAAAGCTCTGTGATGGTTTATGGCTGTTGTATAGTGAAATAAACAAACTTTAGACAAAACAAAGCAGGATAGGCAAAATTCCACAAAACGAGTTTTCATTTGAATAGTAGCATGCTAACATGCTCAAAAAAAAAAAACAATGCTAACATGCTGATGGCAAGCAGGTGGAGTTATTGCCATGTTCACCTTCTTAGTTTAGCATATCACATCACTAACATTTGCTTTTTTGCACAAAACACAAAGTAGAGCTGAGTTTAAAGCGTCATGTTGTTTAGCTTCTGCAGGAATTTGGTCTGGAAATAAAGGGAATGATGGATTTTTGTCTGGATGATGATGCAAAATGAAAAGTAGGAGGTCATAGTAGTCCTCCTGATTGGGACATAAAAGTCTGTACCTAATTAATGCAAAAGTTTATTTATTTCACTCAAAACTATAAATATCAGCCTCATGGTGGCTCTAAGAGGAAAATTCAGGGGATCCCTAAAATCATAAGAATTCATCATGGATATCTGTATTCAATTTCATGGCAATTCATCTGATAGTCATTGAGACATTTCACTAAAAATTGCAAAGTTAACCCTGGCAAAGACATTGCAAAAGTCATCAGGATTAATATATTAATTTATTAATGATTAATTTGTCCCCAGGCAGAAAACATACTATCATTTTTAGTCTCTCTCATTGTGAAATCATCCTGTTCCTTATGTGTAAGATTTCTTGTCAAACACAGTCATGTTTTTGTAAAGAATTTCTAACTGGCTGTGTGTGGTTTTCTGGAAGTCAAGTCAAAACTGTCTCATTCATACAGTGCCAGTTTACAACATCAGCTGCCTCAAGACACCATATAGAGCAAGTCTAGACCACACTCTGTAATTTACTGATACCCAACAACTGAAAGCAATTCCCACATGAGCAGCCACTTGGCAACCGTGACGTTAAGACACTTCCTTTTAACAGTCACAGACCTCAGAGCAGAGCCCGGCTCAGAGGAAGGTGGATGTAAGGTTGAGAGAGAGAGAGAGAGAGAGAAACAGAGAAGGCACACATGACGGTACACAGAAACATGGTGAGGAGATGCCAACATCCTCACCATCATACCCACTCTATGCTCTGCTCTGTCCACCTCTGGTTTGGTCATAAGCAGGAGAAGGAAATGGAAAAGGCCTCCCTCCCTCAATCCATCCATCCTCTGCTGGCTCTGATCCCTCTGCTCCAGAATAACACCCTTCACAGTCTCTGCACAGAAATACACAGAAATGATTAATGAGCTTTTAAATTTTACCTGTAATTATAACTTTTTTTCATAGTAAAAAACGACTTTAAACAGCTGAGTTTATATACTGTAATAATACATTTCTTTAATACAATGCCTTCTCTCTCATTGTGTGTTCTGTAATGGGCTACTATCTCCGATATCTGTACAGGATAAGTGAATCTAGAAACTGAATAGATAATAGATACAAAGATACAAATTCTAATTTTAATTGGAACAAAGGAAAAAAAATAAAAAGAAGGGAGTTAGAAACTATATTTAACCTCAAGAGGGTGCTACAACACAA
>JAPZDZ010000012.1:16410953-16426907 GCA_029783805.1 Acanthurus tennentii | reverse complement strand
CAGCGTCTGAAATCATTGTGCACTCCAACTGAAGAATGGCATCCCTACCTGGATATCCATCGAGGAGAACGCTACTCAGAAGAGCGCTGCCGCAGGACAAAACATACAAACAAACCAGAAGTGCATGTTAATGTAATCTCTAGCTCATGGCTTTGATATGTGTTGTTGTGTGTTTACCTATGATTTTCTTCAATATAGTGAAGCTGTATTATCTGTGAATGCCTTGTTTTTAAAGTTGACAGCTGATGATTATTTCTTTTTAAATTTTATCAATTTTAATAAACAACTTCTACCTGCCACCGTTATATGTGATGAAATGGCTTAACCAGTTAGTAATTTGGCATGACATGTATTGTAATTGAGTCAAATTTGTCACCTTTATCAGTGTATGATGTTTTTTAATTTGTTTTTCGCCTCTGTTTTTAACTGGGTCGCTGCATCCTTACAGCATCCTACTGGGAAAATGTGGAAATTTCATCCAAAATTTATGTTTCAAAAGTTCTAAAATTGAACAAAAAGTTATGAGCAGAATGTCAAGAAGTTGCAATTCTGATGTCCTATGAAACACATCGGTGAAATGTATTGCAGAGATATGTACTGAAATTAGCACGCTAAAAAGGCTAGTCCCTGTGTTTTGACAGTTTGTGATGTCATCTCAGGATGAGAGGAAGCAGCAGCCTCAAGTCTAGCAAAAAGAGCTGGAAATCTAAATAAACCACTGATTTTAGGGTGTGTGAGAGAGACATTTGATATCCAGTGGTGCCTGAAGTGAGCTGGTATACAAGTGAATTGAGAAGTTCTACATTTTGCTCTTTGGCGTATCCAAACCTGTACAACAACAGTGCTTTTCACAAACTGCCAATCCTCTTTTGCCTTTTCTGACTGATGTAGTTTTTTTCATCAAAATGAGAAAACTTCCCATTTTTGAATGGATCATAAGCTTCAATCATCTGAGTACATGATCAGTAAAGTTAAAGCAAATCTTGTTTTATGCTTCTTGATGTTGTGATAACGATCATTATAAGTCAGAAAGACACTGAGAGGAGCAGTAGGAAGAGAAAACTAAGCTGAAGGTGGACACATTTGGGTTAGTTAGAGCCCCTGTTTGCTCAGCCTCTGTCAGACATCTTTACAAGATTAAGAGTAACACAGCTCACCAGCACACACTGTGGGAGAAGCGGAGCATTAAGTGTTTGTAGAGCAGCTGAAAAGAGATCACAGCAGAGAAAAATCTGTTCCTTCACTTGTTATGGTGTTTGAGACATGCCTCAGCTATATATTTCCTAAAATCAATCATCCCCTTTCCCCAGGCCCTCATTATCCAACCCATTACAAGACCTACTACTGAAAGACTCTTTTCTGCTGCTGGTTGAGGAAAAGCTAGTATCAAGGCATCAGTGATAACATACAGACTGAATTCACTGCCTTTGTCCAGTGTTTCTCTGTCATATTGGTTACTTCTGATTGTGAACAAAAGGGCTTGTATGATAACTATGATGCATTCAGGCAAGTAAAGTTGTGAAGCCTGTTGTGGAACCGGCTGCTTCAGCATCAAATCCCCACCTCACCCTGGAGCCACTAAGTAAATAATGGATTACCGGCAATTATTTCTTTCCTCCTCAAGCACTCTTATCCAGTATTTACAGATGTGACAGTTCATGTTTACCAAGGAACTACTGCCTGTTTGTGCAAAGAAAACTAGTATTAGATTAAGCCAAAGTGGTCATGGTAGCTCTGACAGCAAGTACTGTCTCTGTGTGCCACATGTGTATGACTGTGCAAGAGTTTTACATTTATCTCTGCATGTCACTGTTTATGCCATCAGTCATGTCTGTAGTAAAATCATCACACCGTTATTACAGCCACTGTGGCTTAGCAGCTTACTGACTCACTGAACACACTGAGGTCTGTTCGTCTGATCTCAGTCTTTAAACCAGACATGTTAATTATGTCTCATAAATTATTGCAGTGGTTGTTAGAGAGAACATACAAACATACAGACAGCACATATCAGCATGCACCACCACAACCTCACTGTTTTGTTCAGCAATGTATGACATTCATTTTGTTAAGTATGTTCATTAAATAAAGCCTGGAATCACTTTTTGGTTAGATTATCAGGAAGTTTGTGATTTTTTTTTATGTTCCTTTTTGCCTGGTTGTGAGCAGTGGAAAAAACAGAAACATAAATTATTTAAGTTCTGTTGTTTTTTTCTTTTTTACAGCTCTCCTCACATGGCAATCTCCCCTATTACAAAACAACTTTTGTGGTGAAATCAAAGTGAAATTGCATTTTGTCATTTAAGCAAAACATGAAAAAACATGTGGTAAAATGTGTGAAGTTATTGTTCTTCAGGTTTTAAAACACCATCTTGAATCAATACATTTTCCAAGACGAAGTCTGCAGGCAGACCCTTGGTAATATTCAGGTTTTAACAACAGATATCTCTGTATTCACTGTTAATTAAGAGGTTAACTATTATATTAGCAGCTGAGGTGTGTTGACTTTGTTTTTTTGGGCTGGCTGAACATAAAACCTTGCTATGTTAGATGGACAAACACAGACACAGTGTAGGCAGGTTTACCTGCAGGTGAAAGCTTACCTGTCTCCCTGAAGCGATCACTGGCAGGAATCCAGTCCGGTTTGTTGGATCTGAGACTTGGTTGTTTGAGATATTGAAATTTAACTCTACAAAGCGTCAGAAGGAGATAAAACATAATGTGGAATTGTAGCTCAAATATTTCTGAGGATCCTGCTATTCTTGCTGATCAGGTAGGACTGCCGACATCTGTGACTGAGCTGCAGCTTATTTACACATGGCACTTATATTTCACAATGTTACAGTCTTTATACCTCAAATATCATAACAATAATAATCTTAATGGTATAATATCCTTACAGGAGGTAATAACCTATCAGTAAATGTGCAGCAAACATAACAACAGCAAAGCGTAACAAAGTGAAGCATAGCTCTTTTTAATCACTGACCAAAATTAATAAATTAATATTAGGGTTAGTTCACTATGTGTTCATATTAACCAATGCATAACTTTTTCTTTGGTAGGCATTACTTGAAGGAGGACTGTTTGTTGACGTATTTTCCCCTGGAGTCTGGAATTAAGTTTTTGTGCATTTCCTTAATCCATTTAATCCCCCCTCCTGTATTTGACATGATGACTCACACTGTGGTGTTCATTCAAAAGATCATAAGTAGACCAACAGGGTCAGATCTTAATTATGGGTCTTACTGATGTACTTACATGGGGTTGTGAATACCATTTTGATGTGTAACCTTGGTAAGAAAAGATCTGATTCAATAAGTATCAACTTAATGTGTTTCATACACCACCATGTGTTTATGTCTGTATGAATCATAGTCAGTGGTGGAGGCATTCAGGAGGAAGTATTTAGGTGCTTAAGAAATAGTCTGTTACAAGTTTAAATCCTGTATAGAAAATGGTATAATGACATAGGTAAAAATATGTGAACATATTTGATGAAAAATGTGCTTAAAATATTGAAAGAATAAATATTAATTACAGACTTTAATGCTGGAATAGATCATTAGATTATGACTTATACACACACTTAAAAGCAGGATTTTAATGCTGTAGTTGGTGGAGTTGAGCTTGTTCTTTTACAATTTTGTATAAGACTACAACTTTTGACCTTAATACAAACTGATCAGATTTTTTTTCGTAGGCAGTTGTTTGGCATCTGTTTGAGAAAGTGAGAACTTCCATCACCAGAAAGCCTAAAGTGACACCTTCACAATTTTGTTCAACAGTCAAAACCTCAAAATGATCAGAAGTAATAATTGAGATTGTTGTGTAAAACAGTGAATGAAATTTTATTTAAATACAATATTCATCAAATTATTTTGGCTGCACTTGTAAATACTGTTGGTTAGTTTCATTTCCAAGAAAACCATACTATTTTATGAACTGTTGTCATGTTTAAAAAGCAAAAACCTAAATTGTAAAGTAACTAGTAACTGAAGCTGCAATTAATTTACATAAAAAGTGAAGTGTTTCCTGCTGAGATGTTGTGGAGGACAAAGCAAAATGCAGCATTAGGAAAAAAATACTTAGAGTATTACTATACTAGCAAAGTAATTGGGTAAATGTACTCTGTTAATTCCACCACTGTTCTCCCATAAACCTGTTTTACATTTTGACCTGCTCTGCTTCAACTGTGCTTTGAGCAGGACTCTCCTGAGGAGGATGGTGATGAGAATCCTGAGCGTGGAAACTGGACCAACAAGACAGAGTCCATACTTTCTATGATTGGCTATGCTATTGGTCTGGGTAATATCTGGAGATTTCCATATCTGGCCTACAAGAACGGAGGGGGTAATTATTTGGCATCAGTGTTGAGGATATCACTCATGACTACAATGATGTATCGTGAAAACTTGCTTGTATCCCTGTGAGCAGGAGCCTTTCTCATTCCCTATTTCCTGATGTTGGCTTTGTGTGGAATGCCTCTTTTCTTCCTGGAAAGTGCCGTCGGTCAGTTTTGCAGCCAAGGACCAATAAATGTGTGGAGAGCGGTGCCACTACTGCAGGGTATGAGAGGAAAACCAAATGCTTAAGACCAAGATATTAAATCAAACTAAAAAACGGTTCAACTGCTAGACTGATAAAAGAGCAAATGTGTCAGAGAGATTCCCATAAAATTATAAAATTATTGTAAAATATAGCCAAAATGATCAATCATTGCTATTGTTAATTAATTTTTTTTTTAATAAATAGATTCATCTTATCCTTTTCTGAAATGAAAAATAGGGGAAAACTTTCATGGCAGGTTACTGAAGCATGTATTCCCATTTAAGAACCTGGAACCTGGAGAGTTTTTATTATTTGATTAATACATTTCTTGATAACATGATATAATTTTTGATTAATTGTTTGAGCTCTTCATGTAAGACAGAAAAGTATCAGCAAATTAAAGGGTCTCATATGGTTTATTGTAAGTCATGATGTCAGTGCTAATAACTGATGAAATAAGTAATGAATATTTCTGTATTTGATCAAAACCATAATTTTTTTCACCAAAGTAAAGTTTAAAGGGTAAGGTGATATTTTAACAATGGTGACTGCTTCAGGGTCTTCCTCTGCCCAGCAGAAAGACAGTTTTGGGTTTAGGGCCTCAGTGGGGTCAGAGGCTAGATTTTTTTGAGAAAACATTTCATATTGCCTGTCACCTATTATAAGAATGTCGTAATCTGTTATCTTTTCATCTTTTCTAGGTGTCGGCTTTTCCATGGTTATGATTAACACGTTTGTGTCAATTTATTATAACGTCATCGTCGCTTACAGCCTGTACTACATGTTCGTCTCCTTCCAGTCTCCTTTGCCATGGTCCAGCTGCCTCAGTTGGGCTGATGGAAATTGCAGTAACACCCCTTCAGGTGCTTTCTCATTCAGCAGCTTTGCTTGTGACAATGTGCTGGTTAAATCTGCTGCCTGACAAATGCCAATCCATTACTCATAAGCTTAGTTCTATTTTGTTAGTTAGGTATGCACTGGTCTCCTTTCTTTTCCAGTGTATTGCAATGTGAGTGGTGTTTTGGTGGCAAACTGGACTGAGGAAAATGGCACCTGTTCCTCCTCTGACCTGATCACAGTTCCAGTGCAGAGCCCGAGTGAGCAGTACTGGGAGTAAGAATCACACAATCATGGAAACACCATCAAATACACACTCTTGTCATTCTGCTGTACAGTCAGATGTCTCTCCTCCTCAGTCATGTGGCTCTGCAGAGATCCAGCGGTCTAGATGAAACAGGACCAGTAGTTTGGCATTTGGCTCTCTGTCTGCTGCTAAACACGGCACTTGTTGCTGCAGTGCTCATTAAAGGCATCAAGTCATCAGGCAAAGTGAGTCAACATACACAGCAGGTTCTTGTTCCTAATTTGTAAAGATTAAAACTAAACTCTAAACTCATCTAATCTATTTGTCCAGGTTGTGTATTTCTCAACTACATTTCCGTTGGTTGTAATTCTGATCCTGCTTATCAGAGGTGTGACACTAGAGGGAGCTAAAGATGGATTGGAGTTTTTCATTGGTTCCCAATCCAATCTGACTAAACTGACTGAAGCACAGGTGAGAACACAGCTTTAAATGTTGGCAGTTGTCTCAGAATGTCTTTTGTTGAGGACAGACACTGATCAAACTAATCCAAACAAAACTGATGTCCAAACTGACAATTAAAAGTTAGTTGGATACAGAAGTAAGCTCAAAATGGAGAGTGAAGAGGATTTGTACGCTAATTTAGAGACCTTTCTTTGAATGCCTGTGTTTGAAATTGACAAGATGTTTGTAAACATGCATAAAAAATTGTAAAAATGGCTGGAAGATGTAGAGCAAGCAGCTCCTGTCTTTCTGTGGTCAAAAATGAAGCAATGTCTGCCAAAATCTCTCATCAAACACAACAGACACACAGCTGGTATAGCGGCTTATGTTTTTTAATCAACTTCATTGAATTTCTCATTTTAAAACACTGGTACAATGTGTATGATATCGAATATAATACAAAGGAGACAAAGAACACACACACACACACACACACACACACAGAGTTTGAGTGTTACAGGAAACCAAAGTATTGAAGATATCACATTTTTTGTTGTTGTTGTTGTTATCAATCCAAATGTTGTTGATACATTATGTGGAAATGACAACAGTAAATCTTGCAGTAGTGCAAGAGAAAAAGTCAGTCGGTCAGCAGAGTCAGTGGGTTTTACTGTAAAAAAAACATGAAAAGCCAAAAAAAGGAGATTTAAGTTTGCAAAAATAATTCCAAAATTCTCATCTGGTGTTTTTTAGGTTTGGAAGGATGCAGCAACGCAGACGTTGTTCTCCTTTGCCATTGCTACAGGTGGACTGTTGACTCTTGGTTCCTATAGCAACTTCTACAACAACATGCTCCTGGACACGGTGGTTGTAACTCTCATTAACCACAGTAGGAAAACTCCATTTCAGTTGAAATACTGTTTCAAATTAATTCATTTTTGCATCTTCACCAGTGAGAATGGGATTGTCATCATAAATAAGAAAAGATGTAACTCTGAAATGTATTAAGTACTTAATCTATTAAATATTAAGGACACTGTGTATAGATTTTGAAAGTTTCTGACTTGTGCATCCCTGATTGTTGGTATCAAAAATGACACTATGGCAGTATCTTTTAAACTGATCCTTGTCTTTCTATATTTTCCTCTCCTAGGTATCAGTGTGTTCGCAGGAATTGCTGTCTTTTCAGTTCTGGGTCACATGGCTCACGTCTATAGAAAACCAATTGAAGCCGTGGTAAAGGAAGGTCAGGCTTGTATAAAACGCTTACTTTTTTCATTTTAAATGCTCAAAACTGCCATATGATCTCTTACCATTTGTGTCTTCGTCTTGTGCAGGATTTGGCCTGGCATTCATTGCATATCCAGACGCTTTAGCTAAGCTTCCCATTTCCACTCTTTGGTCCATCCTGTTTTTTTTTATGCTTTTCATAATTGGCTTGGACTCTCAGTTTACACAAATAGGTGAGCTTGTCATTCAAAGGAGCACTGCTGTCATTCCTTGCTAAGTGGCATCCATCCAGACCTAACCTTTATGGCTCACTGTTTCTTATCCCCGTTCTTGTTATTAGAGGTGATCGTCACCAGCCTGTGTGATGCCTTCCCTGAAGTCCTCATATCCAAACGTGCTGTATTGACTTTAATGACATGTATAGTCCTCTTTTTCCTTGGCCTGCCATGTGTCACAAGGGTACTGTAAATCTACCAAGAGAGACTTTATTATTAATGGTTGATATTAACCCCTGCTCACCTGTGGTGTTCATTTGTGTGTGTATGTATGTGTCTTGTACATATGTGTGTTTTGATAGGCAGGAATATACTGGGTGACTCTAATTGACCAGTTTGCTGCTGGCTGGGTGATGCTATTTTTGGCTCTCGTAGAGATCATTGCCTTCTTCTACATATATGGTAAGTAAGAATGGCCGATATAGTGCTATATAAGAGTGATAATTAACATATATGATAAAGCAAAGTTTATATGTTCCTTCATTGGCTGTGTAAGTGTAAATGTAATTTTATGTATAACACAGTTAAACTCAGTAATGTTCACAAAGCCCTGGACCTTCTCGTTGGTCTGTGTGTTCTACTGGAAACACCCTGCCTGTCTGCTAAATTGTTATCTTGATTTCTGTATTTCCTTAATAAGATAAATTCTGCTCCCAGTCATTAAAATTAATAAATAATTTGATTTTATATTGACCTGAGCTGTGCACATGTTCTTCTTCATTACAGGAGGAAACCGTTTAATTAAAGACATTGAAATGATGATTGGAAAAAAGAGCTTTTGCTTCTGGCTGTTGTGGAGAGCTTGCGGGTTCTTCATCAGCCCCTGCATTATTGCAGTTAGTGTGACCTCTCTTTTTTTCTTTTCCTTTATTTTATGTGTGTTCAGTGTGTGTGCAGTGTTTCAGATTTAGTGGCATCTAGTGGTAAAGTTGCAGACTACACCTGACTGAATGTTCCTCAGCTCACTGTTCCTCATCAAGCGAGTAGGAGAAACAACATATGAATGCAGCATGAAAGGCCCCTTTAGAGCCAGACATTTGTTTGGGATAGGCTCACACAACAACACAACAATTACTTTTTGCAGGTTATTATACATTATACATTATAAATGAATGAAAACACACATACATATTTCATTTCTGACGTATTCTTTATGCAGATCCTCCTAAATCCAACCACTTGACCTATAACTTTTTTCAATTCAAATGGAGAAATATACTCCTGCAAGCTGACTAATAAAAAAACTGTTGTTTCGGATGTCAGATGGTTAATCCTAGTATACCAAAACATAGATAACAGAAATAAACTTAACCACAACGAAGCTTGTTTCGTAATGTCAAGGCTGGGATGGTGGAGAGAGCTGCTGAAAACATCTTTGACATGATGGTTTCAGTTTATAAAGGTCAAAATAATATACGATACACAACATGACTGAATGTTATACTCACTGATCACTTTATATCCAGGTGGTCCTTGTCTGGTCTCTTATAACCTTTGTGCCCCCCACCTATGGAACGGTCCAGTACCCAGCCTGGGGCTTGGCTATGGGCTGGTGCATTATTGCATTCATCCTCATCTGGATCCCTGCCGTCGCTGTGTACAAGCTGATAAGAGCAGAGGGAAGCCCCTGGAAGGTGTGTGTGTTGCCTTGTTTATACACAAAGCATTTAAATAGGTTGAGATGTTCTTCTGTAAATTTCAAGCAGTGTTTTTGTTTTTTTTTTTTTGGTGTGCACCTATTTTATGATCTTAATGATTTCATACTTTCCACAGCGTGTGAAGTCATTGTGTTCTCCCTCTGAAGAGTGGCATCCTTACCTTGACATCTATCGAGGAGAACGTTACTCGCAAGAACTGAGGCACCAAACAGAGTCAACAAACAATAAAAAAATGTAACTGTAACTTGCAGCTCAAGAGACTTATTTCTATTCAAATATTTAGACCTACTGACAGCCTGCCTGATGGCTGTTAGGTTGGTCCCGCTAACCGTTAGTGGGATTAATATTTTAAATGTTACTGTTAATGTTAACAACTTGCTATTTTAGGTGCATGGTCATGTAACACATTTTTAGCAAGCTTAGCTCCATCTGATTCAATTGAGAACTTTTAAACATATAATGAACAGCAGCTAACAGCTATCACAGCTGTTAGCTTTTTAATTTGACGCAGATAAGACTTAATTTGCAATTTGGTTAAATTTTACAGTGGATGCTTTGTAACCTCACATGACAGCCACTGTACATGAGGTGATTCTGATTATTTCAGTGATTCAAAAGAAACATTGTCAAACCAAATGCTAAAATAAACTAAATGTTACAAGCAGCTTAAGGGTTTTTTGCCTTAACAAACATGCATGTCTTTGCAACCAGACAGCTTTAGTCAATGTTCAGCACCGAGGAGTATAATATGTGGACTCTACATTGGTTTGCCTTGAAGCTATCTTCTCAATTCCTCCACAGTTTACCGTAATGGTGTTAAATTACTTATCTTCTCAAAACACCTTTAACAAAAATGTCTTTAACCATAAGAAACTGTAATATTAAGCAGTTTTTAGGCTCTTTTCATATACCAGGTGGCAAATGTAGTTTGTTTTTAAACATATCTGCAGTACAAATACTGCCTTGTGTGCTCAACAGGCTCTACTCTCTGTTTTTCATTAGCTCCATCTGGTGGTCATCCAGCGCTATAAAACAGATTCTAAGGACTACACCTTCTGTTCTGTTCATTACAGATCTTAATAATTAATCGTGAAACAAAAACAGTTAATTTTGCATTGCTAAAAAGTTGTACTTTAAAAGAAGTTTTACCAAAAATGTAAAAAAAAAAAAAAAAAGCACCACCTCTGGTTATCATAAACATAAAGCTGCTCTCCAGACACATTTGAATTCTATTACAAAGGATATTTTGTTCAACCAGGTTTTCCAACAAAAAAAAAAACATTAAAAAGCTTTAAAAGGGGCTGGAAGCACATTAACTCTCTCTTCATTCTCTATGTGTCTCTGGCTTTAACCTAGTCACAAACTGTTGTTTAATACTTTTAATGTGTACTTCTAAAGCTGTAAAGCTGAAATTTGGGGACTCTGACTCTGCTGTGCAGTGTCACTCAGCTTTCTCATTCGGTGCTCACACTTGGCACTGCATTTCCATGAGTTCTCATCAATACACCCACCGAGGATGAAACTGATCATGAGTAATAGGTAATAGCCTTTACTTGAGAATAAAGTCACATTCAAACAAAGGATCCTTCAGTTTTCATTTAGAGGTTTCTTTCGTTTACATCAGTGACTGGTGTTGATGTTAAAAAAAAGTCCACTGTAGTTTTTTAGTAAGGCCTTAAAGTGGCATGGGATCATGGGGTTGTTAATCCCATGATACCACCATTATAGATTAAAAAAATCTATGTGAGTGACTGTGTTAGAGTGTAATTTATGTTTAAGTTAATAACATTAGCTGCCTACTTCCACACTTTCTAAACTATGTTACCCATTACAGTGACTAAAATTACAGATTTCTTTGAGTTTGAATATTTTTTGGGAACACCTAGGTAATGTTGGCACACAACTCAACAAAAACTATGTCAAAGACAAAGCAATTTTAATAGACATTTTGATATTGAAATTTTACATTTTGTAGTTGTCATTTAACCATTGATTGTTTAAGCCCAATTGCAGCACTTGCAGTTGTTATCGAAAACCAGGCCTTCACCACACTGCTGGATGTAGCCCTCCCCCTGGTAGCAGTGGTAGAAGCTGGTTTTGCTGGTTGGATCAGGGTAGAGACCATTAGCCTTGCCAGCACAGAAACCAGATCCTGTACCGCTGCCACCGCTGCTGCCACCGCTGCTGCCACCGCTGCCACCACCGCTGCTGCCACCGCTGCTGCCACCACTGCCGCCACTGCTGCCGCCACCGCTGCTGCTGTCACCACCATCAGGCTGGGGGTTAGGACTGGCACTGCAGGCTGAGGAGAAGAATAAAATAATTTTAAAAAGATGAAACAGCCTCAGAGGGTTTTTTTTGCAAGTAGATTAGTGGTTCATGCGTACAAGCTCCAGTTCCCAATCCTCTCTTGAGAGCTCCGATCAGGGGGTATTTTCCCTGACCACAGAAAGTGCCAGTGAAGTCATCCATATCCAGGCTCCACACCATGGCTCCACCAAACACATTCTGCTTCAACCACTGAATCTGTATAGTGGGAAAGAGGTAAAACCAAGTGACTAAAATGATCTTTAAACCATATAAAAAAATTTAGAGTTTAGACAGTGAAGTAGTACTTTTAACCTTGATCTGGAAGCTCTTAACATTGTCATATCCAACCCAGACTCCCTGGTTGTAGGCATATGGTACTTGTTGGGGGCTGTCCCAAGCCTCGGTGGCTCCTTGCTTCAGGAATGTGCAGATCTGATAGGAATGAGAGATTCAAGGTTAGTGATCTACAAAACACTTGTTATTTAAACAGTTTTTTTCTTGTTTTATTGTAGTATGAGCATGCATGCAGAGTTTTGTAAAAAGAAGCACAAACCTCATAGTAGGCCAAGAAGCCAGCCTGACGGGTGAAAGGTCCAGCAGGTCCAGGTCCACTGGCAGGAGCTCCAACAGCTGTGTTAGAGGAGGCCAGGCGGAAATTGTGGCCATAGGTGGGGAAACCAACCAGCAGCTTCTCAGCTGGGGCACCATTGCTCTTCCAGTATTTCATGGCATAGTCCTACCCATGAGAGAGGACAGGTTGGTGTGAGTGTCTGTTTTGGTAATAAATTTGTACTAATTTACATTAGGTGCCCTCACTCACCACGTTGAAGTAGATCATGGATCCCTGGTCAGCAGGGCCCTTGTACAGAGGGCTGTTCTCTCCAATATTGTGCTCCCAAGCACCATGGAAGTCATAGGACATGACGTGGATGTAGTCCAGCGCACTGGCAAACAGGCAGAGGACAAATGTTTGGTACAGGCTGTCTTGGCTCAGTACAACTAATGTGAGTGTATGTAGTGTTTGTATGTGTCTGCTTATATACTTACGCTCCAATCTGAGCAATCTGGTATCCAGAGTCGATAATTTCCTTTCCAGCAGAGACAGCAGCAGTCAGCATCAGACGGGGACGGTTGGTCTTCTTGCCCTCCTCTTCAAAGGCACTCAACAGCTCCTACAAACAGGCGAAGAGAGGCGGAGAGGTTCACTTTTTAAAAAAAAAAAAGTCTGTAGATCATAACCTTTATCTTAATGGAATTTAATGACTTTATTCCCAAAAGGTTTACAGGATCTCCTTTACAGATCTCTTGGCCAAAGCTCCTAAAAAAGGCACTCCTGTATGTCTATAAGTCTGTAAGTGAGGCACCATTGCAACAATGATGGCTGGTCTACATCCAACAATTTGTCTGTATCAAGAAACTAAATAGCATTATGACCAACCTGAACCAGGATGGTGAAGCGCTGCTTATCCTCAGCAGGGGAGCCACGAGTGCCAGGGAACTCCCAGTCGATGTCCAGACCATCAAACTGGTTCTGACGCAGGAATGAGATCACGCTGTTGATGAAGGTCTGACGATTGGCAGCAGAAGAAACCATAGCGGTGAACCTGCCAGGAAGACAAACAGAATTTTTTTACATTGTTTTAACATGAACTCTCGGTGAGAATTTTAATCCTCATTTCATTGCTACTTACTTCTGAGTACCAAAGTTCCATCCGCCGATGGCCAAAAGGGTCTTCAGGTTGCTGTTTCTGCAAGAAGAATCAATGTTTACTTTAATCTCTCACACTTAAAATGTGTTTGTGCTTTTATACATCAATCATGTTTCATGTGTGCTGGAGTCACACCATGAGCATTTGTGTTTACTTACTGGGTCTTCAGGGCCTGGAACTGTTTGTAGAGAGTCTCATCGTTCCACTCATAAGTGGTGATCATGTTGTTGTTCATTCCAGCGAAGGCATAGATGAGGTGGTCACAGAGACATGGGTCGATGTTGGTAGGTAAATACTTGCCTGCTCCTGGACGGTACTGTGCCCAGTTAGTGAAATAGCAGGAGAGGATGTAGGATGATCCTGCAACATACAGAGCAATGAATATTATATTATTAGCCCAACTTAAATACATCTACATATTTTACACAACACTGAATGGGTAATGGATATAGTTACCAAGTTGCACGTGCAACAGGAGAGCCAGTCCTGCAACGAGAACAGACACAATTAGAGAGGACAAAGAGGAGGCAAATCAAAGCAGTTAAAAAGAATCAAAGTGCATTCAATGTAGTTAAAATGTCTCATAGTTTTAAAAACCTCCATCACAAGTAGTTTAGCTTACCAACGCAGACAAGCAGTTTGCCCATGGTGCCGCTGTACAACGAACTGAAGACCAGCAGGGTCTTTTATACTCATGAGTTCCACCTCATATCTGCAATATTTGGAAAACATGTCTGAAGTGGTCAGACAACTCAGTAAATGTCAAACTCGTTGATTTGTTTGGTTAAGACCAGTGTAGGATGGATTAGCAGACAGCACTGATAACCTTCAATTGCCTTTTGTTAAAGAAACAATCTGATTAAATGCAATATTTTCAAGGTCACTGTTGTCAAAAAGTGCATGAAATAATATTTTGAGTTAATTTGGCCACCTTTTTTCAGGATTATGAGTATGTAGCTGGTTAATTAATGTTTGTGGTTTTCTATGAAAGTTTTAGTGAATTCTACATAAGGCCCCATAAGTTCTCAGACGGAACAATTTGTTCCATTTACATAAGCTGTTTGATACTGATGTTTACTCGGTTTTCCTTACGCTTTCCGCTATACATACTGGCCTTATCGCCCTCAGACATAGATTAATTTCTGTTATTACTGCTAGTCTGTTCTTTTAATTGCCTGAGTTGTTCTTCATATCGCAGTATAAAGTGACTTTTTGTCCTGTCCTTGATGTGGATCAGCGATCACAATCATTTATCGTGAAATTAGTCTTATACCTGCCGTGACATTTAAATCTAAACAACCGCTGACTGAAAAAGGTTTACACAAGGAGTTGCCATTTCTGTTCATCTGTGAAGATCAAGTTTTTTAGTTTATTTTAGTGGATATATTTGCAAGTTTACCTGAATTTTGTAGCACTTAGTTTTTAGGGGAAAAACCTGTACCAATTTAAAATATTTAACTGTAAGATGAGAGCAGAAAATGTGCTTTAAAAAGTGAATGATACTAAATCCAGCCTCCACAGAAAGGATCTGAATGAGGTGAATCATTGTATTCTCCTCTTACTTGGATTGATTGCAAATGTCCACGTGAAAGTCTTAATGTGGACAGCTCTTAAATGATATTTGAGGCAACCTGACTATTAAAAACTAATGAATAAATGGGCTCCAAATAAATGACAACATGAGAACTTCAACATTGAATCCAGATTATTTAGCTGTCAAATATTTCAGGTCCTGTCAGCAGTTGTGAAAAATCTATGGACAAAACTGCTGAGAGAAGCAACTTTCAAAGGATGCATGTAAAACAGGGTATGGATGAATTTATTTCACTAAATATAATTGAAACTGGGTTTATCCATAAAATGTTGAAAATATCAAGCAAAACCCCTTATCATTTTCAACGTCAGCATTGTAATAACTTTTTTTTAATACTGTTGAGATCACAAGTTAAGATTTGCATTATCTCTAACCAGACTTGTGTATAAGTCACACTGGGTAAATCTATCCTGTTATCTCAAGATGAAAGCCAGATGTTGACAACTTTAAGAACCTGTTTTTCCAAAAACAAAAGGTTCTTTCCTTCTATTTATTTAACTGATTTAAGATGAAAATATCAGATCAACTCATCAGATAGTTCTTTACTCAAGGTAAAACACAAACTGCGCTGTGTCTCTATGTGAGATAACTGTCATCAGATCTGTCATTTAAGCAGAAGACTGGCCACTTTTACTCTTTCTTGACTACTTGATGCTAAATGTTACTTAAATGTGACAATATTCTATAGATAGAGAGTATCATAACTCCAAAACAAAAGGCAGGACTGGGAGACAATGTCACATTTACAAATCCATCTGCTTCTTCAGCACCAAAGACAACAACATGGATTGATTAATATATGGCACAGTTTGGCTTCTGATACTCCAGAGCCTTGTTGGGTCCATGACTTGTACAAACTGCAGTCAGGTGAAGAAACAATGAGACAGGCAGCCTGGATGAATGTGTTCAACTAAACGACTTCTCTGCTCCTGCACTCTCTCTGCTTATGCGTGATTGGGGGGGGTGTTAATGCATTTGGGTCATTTTTGCTAACAAGGTGAATGACAAAAAAAAAAAAAAAACACAAGACACACCCTCCACAGTGAGGCAGAATCTATGACAGGTTTTCACACAATGCAGTGAAATCCCTTTTCCAGCATAC
>JAPZDZ010000012.1:16385117-16403422 GCA_029783805.1 Acanthurus tennentii | reverse complement strand
GCAAAAGTCTAGTATGCTAACTACTGCAGCATGTTAAGAAAAGGGTTTGGCAGAGTGTTGCGTTGAAAGTCAATAATGCTGCAAAAACATACACCTGCTTAAGTGCCTCAGCCTAACAATGAGGCTTTCTGTGATTCCATGATGAGCTGCATGAATGCTGATAAACAGCCTCAAGTTATGTCACTTGAGTCAGTGTAGGTCAGAGCCGAAAATCACAAGTTTGAAAATAAGTGTATGTCGATGTGGTATTTGGAAGAAGGGAGAGCTCTTTGGCCCACTTATCATCTCTACATTCCTTTGGTTAGCCAGCTACATTAGCCACTACTAGCATAACTCATCCCAAATCACAAATTTAACTTTTGTCAGCCAGGTTAAATTGTGCATAATGTGGGCAAAAAGGAAGAAGAATACATGAAAGATTATGGAATCATTATATTATTATAATACTTTTTATATGATTATATCATTAGCTATCAGGAGACTGCATCTGCTTTTGTCAATTTTGTCAAGACAAAATTTTCAAAACATGCTACTTTTTTTACTGTGACATTAGCAGGAACATTGAGAGCTGTGACTCATATGCACCTGTAACTTCCTTTGAAATGTTAGCAGTTAACCTTTCACTCAGGGCTCAGCAAAAATTTGATTCAGTAAAATGCTTTTCAGTCAGTATTTCTATTTAGAATATTTGTGCATAAGTTCAGCAACTTCTAATGTATAGATGTAGAAACAATTTTTCTCTTTCAACTGTTTCCTGGAAGATCATGTCAGATTTTGGATTAAGGTCAGTGCAGCTTCATTTCTGTTACTATTACTCATACTTGTATGTTCGGGGTATTGCTGCAAATTATGTACTGTGTAGTCATACATACTTTCAAAGAAATCTGAGTCAGAGTAGTGAGGGAAGTTATAATGGCCTATAAGATCAAAAATATTCTCTACTTATCTACAGGACAAGTAGATACTGGAGAGCTGGGCTGACAAAGAGTCATGAAAGTCACTGAGTCATACTGATCTTTTTAACTCTCTTCTGAATCGTTCAAATTATGAGACAGCATAGGTCCTTTGAATGCACACATCAGCACACAGTTCTGCTTTTCTAAACCCCCCCCCTAAAACATTTTTTCAAGCTTTCAAGAGCAAATGACAAAAACGGGAGACATCAAAATTAAATGATGAATCCATTATTGAGTGGGTTGCATATGAAAAGATGGGAAGTTGAGATGAAAGTGAATGGCTGATAGAAGAGTAAAAAGAACCCCAGGAGTAAAGAACTGCTCCCATGTTTTTGCTGTTACAGCTCCCAAAGTACACACAAAGTCATGTGAACGCACAATGCTCACTCTGCCAGGCTCATGGCATTAAATTACAATAGCTTTTCTCCTCATCTCAATAACTGTGCTAAATTGAGTCTGTTCATTCATTCTCCTTCATATTTGCAAGGGAAACTTAGCAAGCATCTCTCTACAGTTTCTTTCCATCCGCCTGCAGAGTTGCACAGCACTTCCTGTTAGTCATGTTGATTGCAGGCCTCAGTGTCAGATGGAGTGTGTTATCACACCAGCTGTCAGGATTCAATGAGTTTGCAAGTGGGTTAAGAGTTCATCCAATTAAAAACATTTCTCTATAACCAGACAGAATGTCATCACAGAAAATGTGCAGATTCACTCAAAAGGAAATGCAGTTTTACATCTTCAAAAATGTATTTGAGATGCACACTTTTCTGGTCCAGTCAGTGTGGTTTCATCTGTATTCTTATCAAGTGAAACGCAGATTGGACCAAAACAAATTCTAAAGTAAATCTCAAAGTACGGAGACGGAGTGAGGCTGGGAGATTTGTTTCCATGGCAACTACGCAGCGAGCCTTGCATGGCTTCTCGGCATGTGTGTAATACCAATATCACAAAATGTGACTCCTGCCTGTCCAACAAAATATTATTAGATTTTCTTTATAGGGTGACAAAAAGCCTGATACCAAATATAGGACTGCAAATCATCATTTTTATCGTCATTTTAATAACTGTTAAACTCAAAGGTTTTTTATTGAGTTTAAAACCAATTTTATTACAATTTCTATAAATCAATCAGTACTCAGACTGCCAGTGTGAAAAGTTTAAAACACCTGAACTTTACTAGAGATAACAAATAAGATTTGGTAAAATGATTTGATGCAGATTCCACCAGTTTTTAGTTTCAAGGAACTGTACTGTAATCAGTGCTCAGCACCTTTGAATGACTACAAAGGTACTTCTTCTAATTTATCAGTGTTATTCCACAAGAACTGAAAAAAAAATTTAAAAAACCTAAAAAAAAACTAAAATAAAATAAAAATAAAAAAACAGTTTCTGCTCCTTCTTAAGCCTTGAACTTGCTCTGTGCTAGAAGTTAGGGCCTTGTGCGACAGATTTGTAAACTCTCTTGCTTCTTTATTAAATATCATTATTTGGAAAACTTTTACAAGAGTATTACCATAGAGGTATTATAAATAATAGAAGCATATCCATTATTCTTTAAGCACAGCTAACTATTAATATAAATGGTTGATATCATAATGGCACTGGGTTAAAATAAAAGCTGCTAAGTTTCATTATACATAAACAATTAATCAAATAAAAATGTGTAATGTGAAAGGTTTTACTTGAAGACTCACAGAGAGAATTAGCAGCAGACACTACAGTTTTCCTCAGCTCTACAGAGCCATTTAGCGCATTTCAGCTCATTATTTTGGTTTTATGACCCACAATATTGATGTTTTTAAATCACTCTCACCATCTTATTAACATGGCTTTTCACTGCAGCGGACAGCTGTTGTCTGTGAAGACCCCTAAATACCCTCTAAACACTACCTGCTCTTCAACAAACAGCAGACAGAAAAAGGTTAGCAACTGGCTGTTAAACATAATGGAACACTTAGCAGCCAAAGTACCACTTATTTTTTCTTGTTGTTGGAACAAGAGTCGAAAGGAAATTGAATATTTGACAATTGTGGAGAAAATTAAATGATAATGAAGCAATGAAAATGTTGCTCAGTGTCTGTCGATTAAGAAACCTTTTGCAATGTGTCAATATTGTTTAACATCTTGTCACACTGCCCCCAAGTGGCTAAAAGACCAACTAATACAGGCTGAGTAAAACTGAGAGTTTAACTTAATGTACAACGACTAACAGTGACCTTTTTGCTTATATTTTTGCCATATATATGCCATATATTTTTTATATACTGTTTGAATTAATATCTGCTAAAACAGGCTGATGCTTGTTTCCAAATGTTTATGATGTGCTAATTTGATGGTGTTGTACCATGAATACTGAGCAGTGCTGTCAGTCTGCCAGAGTCTGGAAACGTAAACACTAATGTTGCTTGTGTTTCCTCTGTGTGTGTGTGTGTGTGTGTGTGTGTGTGTATTACAGTTACACTCATGCAGTCCTTTCCTTCATAGACTGATGTACAGAATGCTGATAATATAAAAGATCCTCGGGGTCTTTATAACTGTTACATAATAAATAACATTTGTGGGATGCTCTGTTCTTACAGGCACTGATGTGAAGTACTGGCATGAAATATTTAAGTGCTACACATTTTCATTACTCTTGCAAATTTACCTGTTCTCCTATAAGCTGAAAGAAACATTTGAGATAACAGTGCAGCACTTTTTTCCTCGCATTTTCTTCCTTCAATATTTTAATACTATCCCTCTTTTGTTTCTTTAGTTTTTACTGCAATTGTTCTCATTTGTGAAATATATCCATGTACAAATATGCTACTGAAGGCCTGATCTACTTTAAAAAAATAGAGGTTCTCCTCCTAATATGTTTCCCTTTCATTTCAGGCTTTTCTCTATGCTCATGTTGAACTTTTTGTTCAGTTCTAACATACTAAACAGCTAATTTGAGCAAGTAGAGTTTCTTAGTTTTTTTTCTCTGAATCTCTTCTTTTTTCTTCTTTTGTGTTTTTGACAAAACAGTGAGCCGCCATGCTGCGAGCCGTGAGTCCTCCACCTGTGACCTGGCCATAAGATCAATGGTGTGACAACAAAAAGACTGATCAAGCTGCAGCCATTGTGCAGTTCCTGTTCTACCGCTACAAACAAATCAAACACTGAAAATACTCTTTGTAATTACATGGTCTCTGACTACAAAAGGGATTAAAGATATTTTGAGGGTTCTTTAACTGATACCACTGAATCTTCTGGCCTGCCCTCTACAGTTTGCACACACACACATTCAAACGGTTAATAATACAGTTTCACATACATTTCTGATCCAGATGATTCATTTCACATCCACTTAACAAGCTCTTCCTAACCTTGTCTGAATTGGCTCATGTGGCCTGTGTGGATTATGAGGCCGACTTTAGTGTTTCTTCAGACACAGTGTCTCCTGTGTGTGTTCATTGGTGTTTGTGTGCCCGGTGTGGTGAGCTCACTACCTCACGCACTACCATGGCACGTCTCCTGCCCGTTACGGTGTGCGTGTCAGATCAAGCCATGGTTCTCCCCTGACTCTGTCTACCATGAGGCTCCCACAGTGGACTGCAACGACCTGCTGTTGACCAAGCTCCCTTTACCCATACCCACAAACACACACACCCTTCGCCTGCAGAGTAACCTTCTGTCTGAGCTCGACACTGCGGTGCTGCACAGACTCCCCAACCTCACCGACCTTGACCTTTCCCAGAATCGCTTTAGCCGTGTCAGGTCAATAACTCAGAGCTCTGCACTGCCCTCTTTGCTGTCTCTACACCTCGAGGAAAATCATCTCAGTCACCTCCCTGATGCCTCCTTCTCTTCATTGCGAACTCTGCAGGAACTCTTTCTCAGCCACAACAATTTACATTCAATAGCACCTGGAGCATTCTCTGGTCTAGACTCCCTACTGCGTCTGCATATCAACAACAACAGGCTAACCACTGTTGACCCACAGTGGTTCAGGGCTTTGCCTCGTTTGGAAGTTCTCATGCTTGGAGGGAATCCTGTGGAGGTCCTCCCTGAGCGGGGCTTTCTGGCCCTGAAATCCCTCCGAAGTCTTGTCCTTGGAGGCATGGGTCTGAGAAGCTTGGCTGAAAAAGCACTGGAAGGGCTGGAGGGCCTGGAGAGCCTCTCTTTCTATGACAACTTGCTGACAAAGGTCCCCACTCAGGCCCTAAGGAGAGTGCCAGGACTCAAGTTCCTCGACCTCAACAAGAACCGCATCAAACTAATCGAGACAGGAGACTTTCGAGACATGATCCACTTGAAGGAGCTTGGCCTTAACAACATGGAAGAGCTGGTGTCCATTGAGAGAGCAGCGCTGGAGAACCTTCCAGAGCTAACCAAGCTGGAGATCACTAACAACCCACGACTGTCCTACATTCATCCACAGGCTTTCCTCCAGCTGAGCAGACTGGAGAGTCTAATGCTCAACTCAAACTCTCTGAGCGCTCTGCACCAGAACATTATGCTATCCCTGCCAAGTCTTCAGGAGGTGAGCTTACACTCCAACCCACTGAGGTGTGACTGCCTGTTTCACTGGGCCGCTGAGGAAGCCTCACATCCTCACATTGAAGACACACAAACGGACACGCAAACACCTCGAACAGTGCGTTTTATCCAACCCCAGGCAACACTGTGCTCTGAGCCCCCAGAGCTGAGAGCTCGCAGGGTGAGAGAGGTTTCCTCCAGGGAGATGTCAGCCTCATGCCTCCCCATGATCCCTGCCAGCTCCCTCCCCTCCTATGTTGGAGTAAGAGAAGGGGGAAAATTGGTCTTGCACTGTCGAGCTCTTGCAGATCCACAGCCTGAACTGTACTGGGTGACTCCCTCTGGGCTGAGACTTGGCCCTGCACCGAGCCATGCATCCAAAGGTTTACCAGTTCGTGCCCCCTGCCATAGCCTGACAACCTCTGTAGAATTCAACTACACATCCCCCTCTAGCATCTCTCCTAGTCAAGCTTCAGATGGTACTCCCTGTTACCCCTCAAAACACTACCGGCTACTCCCTGAGGGAACTCTGGAGATAAACAAGGTCACCCCCAGCGAGGCAGGATTGTATACCTGCATAGCTGAGAATGCACTGGGAGCAGATACACGCAGTGTCACTGTGGGTGTGCATGGCAGAGACAAGAAAAGAAAGAAGGAGATGGCTGCTAATAAGAAGAGATATCCGTTGTTCAGGTTGGATACCAGGTTGGAGGTGAGGGAGGTTGGACGACACTATGCCATCTTGTCCTGGCAGAGCGGGCGCAACCTCCCATCAACTCGTCTCTCCTGGCAAGCCATATACTCAAATGCACACACACCTACATACACTACACGCATCCTAGCGGGTACTCAGAGCTTTAACCTGACCCACCTGCAGGCAGAGACATTTTACAGAGTGTGTCTACATTTAGGGATCAGTGATGGCGTCAAGCATGCCAGCAGGAGATCAAGAGAGAGCAGAAAGACTCAATGCGTTTCGTTCAGGACAAAGGAGGTCCCAGAGCCGCAGCCCAGCCTGCAGCTTAGCCCAGAGCTGACCTCCACAGCAGTAACACTACTGCTCCTTGCACTCATACTGCTGCTGCTGGCTGGCCAGGGCTGGGACACTGAGCCTGGTGAGACGGCAGGAAAGCACCATGGTACCCTCCTCCAGGAAATCAAAAGTCCAATGGCTCTGATTATCAATCAAAAGACAAAAGGGAGCAATGAACATCATCCAAATGGGAGTGAGAAACTGCTGTTGCATTAGGACTGCTGAGGTAATTATGTTTGTGTAGATTCAAATCCAAATGAGAAACACTGATATACACACACACACACACACATACATACACACACATATGTCAAATACACACTTTGTGAATCACAGGTAGAAGAGCAAAGTCATAGAACAGAGCAGCAGTGTAGAAAGAGATTTGTATTTATTTTATATACCATATAAAGTATATATTGACATTGTTTCTGTGCTAAGATGTATTGTAAAGAATGCCTAAACCCTAACAAGGGAAGTAAAACTGGACAATCATACTCCTGCAGCACAGTGAGTGAACACAGGAGAAGCAGTCTGAGCTGACGATGACCAGTGGACTGAAACTAAAGAAAAACCTGATTCGATCCAGCGGCTCAGACCTCCAGGGTATTTGCCATGTTTCCTCTCTACATGTTCCACAGACTGAACCATACTTTTTCCAAGCAGATGAAACTCTGTCTTGAGACTGACACTGAATGAATTTTCTGCGTTAATGTAAACAACCTTTTTGCTTAGCTTTCAGTACCTTGGACTGGGTTTGTCTGTCTTGCAGTACATATACAATATACTCATCCAGATTCCCTGCCTAACATCCCCTTTCAGTATGAAAGTGATCTAAAAGTGATTGTGTTAAATTCTATTTTGAGCTATTATACAATAAAATCTTTTTAATTTACATGATTACATTGTTTGTTTCTGCCTCCTTGCCACAGAACAGAGTTTGGATTATACAGAAAGATATAAAGATAACAGGGAATGAGGGGCCTTAAACCAAATAAGTCACAAATGTATTCCTCCGCAGCCTCAGCGCCTTGCTTATCTGTATGCAGCTGCCGTTGCTTCACAGTAGGAATAAGAATGATAATAGCTCAGGACTTCTGACACCTACTCAGTAAACACAAGATCCAGTGTGTCCCCTGCTGGATAAGACTTGGAACTAAGCGGAGGGTTAAAGGATAGGTTTACATCATTTCAAGTCTGTCTTTATACAGTACTATAAACGGGCTCTTATTATACTGCATTATCTCACTGGCTGAACTTACTAAATACGTTATAAAATTAAGATTTTATATATCCAGAGTAGCCAGTAAAATTAGCTTTTGAACATGGCATATTGCGTCCAAAAAAACCCAAAACAAAACAAAGGTACATTTTATACTGGATAATTTTAGTTGTTAATCCTGTGCTTTAATGTGGGTAACTCTAAAATTTACTTTTACTTGCAAAGAGATATACTACATATTTTAACATGGTATCATTGCTACCTTTTAAGGCTTTTTTTAAGGGGCCCTAGGGACTTTTCCTTTCAAACAAAAATTACATTTACATTTGGTGCTACTCACCAATATCCTTCAGTTCAAACAAGTATTAAATTTTTTTTTATTTCTCATTAATCGTTCGCAGGGCCAATGTTCAAAACTGCCCCCCATTTTCTTTTAACATCTGTATCAAAAATCCTGATTTCCCATCTGAAACTCACAATTTTCACTGAAACATAAGAATATACCTCAATTTATTTGGCTGAGTAAACACAGGTTGGGTCAATTATTAAACAAGTAAATATGGTAAAAGCACTGGTGGATAGACAATTTCTCAACAGTAGTTAGACTTTGTATTTATTCACACAAAACATCATACATTTTCTTCCATAAGGCAACACAATACTGTATATACATACAACGATCTATATGTATACCATATTTAGATTTTATGTTGTTATTCCTGAACTAACAACATGTCATTCTTTACTATCACTAGCAAGTGTAAATAAATAGTTTAGCAAGTCATGTAAAAGAGTACCAGATGCAAAAACTTCAAGTCAAACTGTAAGTGCATCCTATGCAACAATCCTTTACTCACTGTGTTATTGATACATTTTAGCTGCAGTTGTGATTTTCTGAGAGCAGCTCAAAGGGGAATTTTGGTATTTTTAAACATGGGCTCTATTTTTACATAATTTACTGTTGGAATAAGTGGCACTTACTAAAGGTTTGTTCCTGTAGATCACCACAGGGGGGAGCCACAACATGGCTGCAATCGCTGTAAAGTAATCCTTTGAGGCAACCACATCCATCTGTTTTGGCCTGCAGAAATACACTTCTGCTAAAGAGCAAAAAACTTTTTCATTTTAAGAATTTCACTCTTAAAAAAATCTTTCTCAGTAGACATGTTTGGTAAAGTTTTCATACACTTAGTAAAAAAACTGCAGCCTATCAGAGGCAAAAACACAGCTTTTGTGGATGTGGTCAAGAGAGTTGTAGTTGCCCCAAAGGATTTACATTACAGCATTTCTCTGCGATGATATACGGAAAATATTACAAAACATTTGTTATGCACCACTCATTTGCATACAACAATATGTAAAAATGGGGCCTAGGTTCAAAAATACAGAAATTCTCTTTTAAGAGTTCAATGAGTGACAAGAAAATTAAAAATAAGAAATTTCGAAAGTTCCCTGTGGAGTTTTCCTGTGTGTTTACATTCAGTGATAATCAGTAAAGTCAATCACATGTATCCTTGTGGTCTAATGGATCTGCAGAGTGCATTCCCCTTCTCATTAACTTGTGTGGATTATTAAATGTATTTTAAATCCTGTTTTTTCTTCTTCAAACATTCATATTTATTAACTTGCAGTCTGTTTCTTCTTCCCTGCATTTGTTGGTGCACTGCTATGTATCATGGTGAATTAGTGCCACCTCTTGATCAGTGGCATAGTGTGAAAACTCTAGAATGAATTAATGTTGTTTAATATCTTTACTAGAGCTTTAAAAACCCCACAGGAAACTATAAAAACCTCCAACATAGGTTAAAAATTGAACAGAAAATAGTTATTTGAAAAACTAATTTGAAATATTTTCCTCTTTTATAAACAGGTTAAGGTACGAACATTAACACTGACATCATTAGGTGCTGGAGTGGGTGTCATTCCTAAATGATACAAGGCGTGTGTGCTATAAAAACAATTCTATAACTTTAAAAATGAGGAGACCAAAATCTTTGCGCATGAGCACGATGACTGCACTGTACAGAGAGATGCAGAGTGAAAATGCTATATAAGTCGATACCCATTCTCTTCACAAATAAGATTGTACAATCATTTACAAAAATATACTTCTATTCTGCATTAACAAATAACAGTAGTGATTAGTACTGGTTTATAAGTGAACAAGACATTAAGTGGCATGAATAAAACGCACAAAAAGTTAGATCCAATGGCACAGTGGAGATAAGAAAAAATAACACTAAGTAATAGTACTCTAACTTATATAACTTTATACAGAGCACACAAAAGTGTGTGCTGGCATGAGCAGTACTAGATGTTCTCAATACCCACAGCTGTGTCACTCAGCTGTTTTTGACCTGCTGTCCTTTGTTTGAGGGTCGTGCTTTTGGCACATTGGCTGTAACAGGCCAACAGAGCTGCTCTTTTGTTATGTTTGCTAATGTGATAAAAAGCCTTAAATCAAGCCTCAAAACTGCACATTAATTAAAATACCAGGGGCATCAAACACTCTTGGAATGTCAGGCAAATTTGTTTAAAACAAAATGGCTGTGATTGAAAGAAATATCACTTTTACTGATCACCATAATATGATGAAGCCTCCTCATAACCCAATTTAGCATTTAAAAGCAACATAAACAAGTAATAGATACAAGTCATTTAACATGCTTTGATGTAGTTGTAGCAAATATAAGAAGATTTTTGAGTGTTTACAGATGTCTTTTTTAACAGTTGTTACTGCTCTTAACAAGCATTTATAACCAGTGTAAAAACAGATCAATGTTTGACAACACAGCATTACAGTTGTCATTATAGATAATCATACTTTTTTCAAAGTTTTCAAATACAATTATTAGTAGCTTTAATCCTACTGTACTCACAAAGAGTGCTCAGTTCATGTGAACAGTTTATTAATGCTGTATAACAAATTATAAAAAAAGCAAACTATAAGCCAAGATATGACTAATTGTAAAGAAATTACATTATATACTAATTTATCATAAGTAACTTTGTTGTACAAACATTCATGAACACCAGTTAAAACACTCATTATGAATGCATCATTGGGCAAGTCATAATTGTAAACAAAACATTCAAAACACTTAAAAATGTTCTTCTATCTGTTACACCTCATAAGTATATCACCAACCATTCATATATTGCCTAAGGTTGGTACCCACATAATGATTTTTTGTTGTTCCCAATAGGAGGCAAGCATAAAGACAACGCACTGCACCCAGCGTACCATACATTTCAAACTCTATAGTAAGGTATCATCTGTCATCACTGTTGCTCTTTTTCAGGCAACAAATATATTATATATTCATATTTAGATGGAGCAGGACTCATCATCCATCCATACATGAAAATGGGAGAGAGGCTTGTTCTGGCTGTGTTTTTCTGTCCTGAGCTTTTTATGTCAGACAGAATCATAACAGAGACAAAAAAGCCTGTTCTGAGCAGATTGGCCAGACACTGATTGTTGCTGGTGATTGTTGTGCTTTTATCACTCTACATGCTGTCTACAAGCTTGCTGTTATTTTTTTATTTTAGTTAACCGCCTGTTAGCATAATGAAACAAATCCAATGTGCAGGTTTTTTTGTCCCTGCATAAGCACTTCATCCCAGTGCCCTACCCTTTTCTTTTACAAAAAAAATGCTTTGTGGACACAGGCTGTTATACATGTTGATGCTACCTAAACTATATAATGAGTGTACGACTGCTAAGGCAATGCTGCGGCTAGGATTCAACACAAAAAGGTCCTATCAATCATGTTTTTAATATGCAGGCTTTGGCCCCGACTTCTTTGAGCATCAAGCTCATGAAAGGTTGAGAATTTTTTTTTCCATTTCTCACAGAAACAACATACACAGACATACACACAAATACACACTCACAGACATTAAGCAGCAAGAGCACTGTCATGAATCTTCACACAGCAAATACTTGGGAATGGGGTGTAGTTACTCACACTAACAGGCTATGGAAATGTGTGTTAGTCTGAGGAGAGGAAGTGAGTCATATGATCTGAAGCAGCATTAATATTGACTGGACACCTGACAGATAAATGATAACAGCACCACGTTTTTGCAGCTGGAATGATTAATGTCAGAGTTGATTAGTTGATTGACACATAGTAGGTTTGCAAAAAATTTTAACAAACACTTAATTGTTTACACAGCTATTTCCTGGTTCCGCCTTCTAAATTATGACTATTTGCTGGTTTTCTGAGTCTTCCTTTAAAATAAACTCAAATGCATTTTTTTTGGGGTGGGTGTTGGAACATCCATCAGACAGAACATGCTCTAAGGGAATTGTGCTAGATATTCACCACTATTTTTTGCTACAGATCAAGCAATTAATTCATATAGAAAATAATCTGAAGATAAAATGATAATGAACACAGTTATTGGTTACTTTGTGTCCCAGGTATTTTCACTGAAATTAAGCACAACATTTTTCTTTTTCTTAGCTGTCAAAGAAGCATTATGTCTGAACCTCTGTGACGTCAACTCTCCCTCCCACTGGAGCTACCTTGAGCAAAAAAATAAGGTGAATCATCATTTTAGGAAAGTGTGAGAGTGTAAGGTCTCAGTTCATTCACGCTACTCTGTGTGATGTTTCACTGTATGGCCGTCATGAGGAAGGCCAGGTATTAAAACTGAAACGGTGGCCACTACATCTTTTGATGCCATGAAAAACATGCATGGCTCAATTGACTATTAAAGCCAAATGAATAAAATAATACTTGAATAAATATACTAAAATAAAGTCTAATTAGAGGATTTGTTCAGCTTGTCATCCATATTCGCCATCGGACCCAGAATTTCTTACTTTTACAGATAGTTTAGAGCCTTAAATAGAAAAGACTGGGGAATACAAATGGAGATGTTGCTTGGAGACTGCAGTGATAAATGAGATTCACTCACTGAATCTCTACCCGCTCCAGGAGCATTGCTCTGTAGCAGACCCTGACCTCTGAACTCCCGGCGGAGCTATAAACACTTTTCTTCTGTTTGACAAAGCGTTCAGGATCACAAATGTGGATAGAGAAAAGTCTCCAGGGTCCAGAAAAGAAAATAAAAAAATCAAAGTAACCTTTTCGACTCACACATCTGCAGCTAAATTCATCAAAAAATCAAGATAACAAATCCTTGACGTACACACACATGCATTGCAAACACACACACACATCTCAGCTGTAGTTGTAAGTGAAGTTATAGGAGCTAGGCTCCTTTGGCACAGGGGGCGGGGCTTCTGGGATTGTGATGTTCTCAAGGTCAAGGAGGCGGAGCTTCATCTCCATGCTGATGAGGGTATCTAGGTCACTGCGTGTCAGGTCGCTGCCCATCTCTCTGCCCAGCAGCGCACACAGTCCGTCAGTCCAGATGCAGTACTGCTCCAAAAACATCAAACACACAGGAAAACACAGGAACACTGAGAACAGTGTGTGGAAATGGTCACAGTAGCTGCAATGTCCTATGTAAGCATTTATACCTAAAAAGTTGTAAGTTTATTTTAACATCCAGATCCGTGCACATGTCAAAAAAAACATACAATTTTATTAGGCATGGTTCTGATTTAGCAGCTCTTTGTCCTTATTGTGTTACGACAAATACCATTAGGTTCAAGCTCTTTCATTAAGGCAGCATTAGAGACATTTTTGACTTTTGAGGGCAGCAAAAATCTGCTGAAAAAACAACACTAACATTAAATCATATTACAAAGTGGTTATTGCAAACATTTGCCAATTTACACAAGCAAAAAGATAAATATTTACTCTGCTTTTAGCTCAATTTTGGTCTACACCAGCACTTAAGAGAAATACCTGCCTCTTTAGCTGCTAAATGCTTCAATCTAGCTTTTTATCAACTGTGTGTCTGTGGCTGGAAGCTTGGTTAATGAAAGCTGGCGACAGAGAAACAAAACAGTAAAGTTGTGGACAAAAAATCCAAAAAAAACAAGCTGAAGATGCTAAAATGTATTTTTTCAGCTGGGGGCTTCTGCGGAGTGGGCTCCGGTTACACATATGTGACCCATTATTCTATAAAAATATTGAAATATGGAGCTTTGAGACTTTCTGTTGCTGAACTCACCTCATACTTGTTGGGAGCAACAAAGTTTAATGTCTCGTCAGGATCATAGAGGACAGAGAAAGCTAACTCCAGAACCTCCTGAGAGAAGCAAAAGGGACAAACAACACAGTGTTCCTACATTTAGTGGCAGCAAGGACAGAAAAAAAGTCAGGGTAACTGTAATGACAATTAAAAAACAGAATAAAAAACATACTACCTTGTTTTGTTTCAGAGCACTTTTTTCCTTCATATGAGGGCAGTCCTTCCCTGTTACCACAGACTTGATATCAGAGACCGGGACTGAGAGGAATAGACAAGAAAAAGTTCAATATTTTGAGAAGTTTATTAAGGTCAGACTACTGACAGATACAGTATGGTCTGCTAGAGAGTGTCATCATGTGTGTTATGAAATGTTTATTAGTTTGGACATGGAGCTACTGAGAGAAAAAAAGGTTTCACAGTATCTTACTCTTGTCACTGAGTAGCTCGAAAGGCACTTCACCCTGAGGTGACTCATCAAGATCCCCATAGTGCAGCACTTTGTGATTCAGTGAGAGTCTGCAGAACCAAAACTTCTCTGTAAAGAGAAGCAGGGAACATGATGCATAGCTCATAAGCAACAGCAGCAGTGCTCCTTCAGTAGAAAAAACGCAAAGTGATTGATAGTGAATGTACCTTGCCTTCGGCGGTTCCCCAGTTTACGGAAGCAGCTTCCCTCACACAGCCGGTTAAGTCGTTGCTGCTTGATGAGCTCTAAGATCTCAGGCTGAATTCTTTCCCGCAGCTCACTGCAGCAAAAACACAGCATGAGAAACGGGGACAAACACAAAAACACAAACGGGAACAATACTTCACCATTTTTTATTATAAGCAGCAGCAACCATCATCTGTTGCTAAGAAACAGCTGAGAGTGAAATCCTACAGAAGAGTGAAATCCTAAATAACTAACGCTAGAGAAAAGTCCAGAAATGACTGGGTTAAAAGTCTAATGGCACAATTAGAGACTAAGTCGACACAAACTGACATTATAGGTGGAGACTGGAAGTCATCCTGGCTCATTCTCTCCGACTGCCGCAGGCGCAGAATCTCCGAATAGTTGAGGCCTCGCAGTTTATTCTTCAGCTGGTCCAAAGACGACGGCTTCATCGCCAGAGCCCTGGTGATCTGCTCTCGGACCACCTGCATCACCTGGTCAAGGTTCAAGCACACATACGAGTATAAATCTATTAAGTGAAGAGTGGAGAAATAAATGCATTCCAGACTTGCAAAATTATATGCATTTGGCAGAGATTTTACCATCACTTGTAGCATTTTCAGATCCTCTGCGCTGGTCTTTAGTGAATCATGAAAATTGTTATAGTTGTAATTCACAGAGCCATCATTTTCACATTCAGAGACTAATTTTGCTGACAGACATCTTTCCCCATCTAAAGGTATGAATATTTAAAATTTGTACATCACAGCCCCAGGTATTCTGCAAATGTCTGTAAGAGCAGTGACTGATTTAAATGTGATTGTCTGACTGGAGTTCTTTGAATTGAAATAGACAGCATTAAGGCCTCATTCAGGCCAAATAAGGTGCTGCAGCAAACACACCAGTTCTCCCATTTGTTTTAAAGTGGCTGTTCTGTTAAGGCTGCAATGCTGTGGACCACAGGGGACTTAGAAAAAAGGACAGTTTAGGCAGAGTCATCTTTTGGAGAGACACAACCTGACGTCACATTGCAGTGTTTGATCAGCTGACTGACCTATCAGTCTGAGCAGATTTGATCAAACCTGCCATGAGGGAGTAAAAATTTGTTAATTTGCATTTGCAAAGGGGCTGACTCTCTAACACAGTGGTGCAAACTTGCAGTCATCACCACAATGCATGATTCAGTCTGAAAAGGCTTTAAGAATATAACTGTCACATATAAAAACCTTCAGCTGTGTGTTTCAGTGGGTTAGCAGCTGCACTTGATTTTAACTGTGTTAAAATCATCCATCACCTCTTTTATTTGTTTACATTTCACAAAAAAATATTTCTACAAATTAGCAGGTTATGTTGCCATTCAGTCTCTTCCTTTTTAGTGTGTGTCAGTCCTAATCTCAAACCCTTTTTTGTACTGGTCAAGTGCTTTCAAATTTTGATTAAAGATTCAAATTCACTTTAAAGCAGCAGAGTCTACATATGTGGCTGTTTGGCACTTCTGGAAGAAATTTCAATAATATTCTTAGATATGCAGTTCATTCATTTAGTCGGCACTTTTGGTTTTCATTTGGATCCTTCTTTTGATGATGCCATTACACCTCAGCATAATGCCCCTATTTCACCTCTTTTCAAATTCTTAAAGCAGAAAGAAACATATTTGGTTCTATTTTGTAAAGATTCTCATATCCAAGGTTGTTATATAAAAACATGAATTTGATGTGTTCTTACGACACCTGAGTGTCTTAATCTCAGACCTTATTGAAGTCCTCAGCTGTGGCCCTCATCTCCTTCCAGGTTTTATTAAGCAGCTGGATGCAGACACAGAAAAACTCCTCCCATGCCCGGTCATGAGTGAAGAACATGGGATGATAGTCGTTGCAGCCCTCATTGGCTAGACAAAAGAAAAAATTTGATTGTAAAATGAAAAAAAAAACTGGATATTGATATGAGGCATTTTTCTTTCTCACAAGCACACAATTCTGAACTGAAGTCATAACTCAGCTTTTTCAAACTATTTTAACACTGTGGATTTATAAGGACCAACAGCTACACCTACTGGCAAAAGCAGATGTACTTACGCAGTTCTCCAACCTGAAGTATCTCACACAACATTCTAGTGAGTTCGATGGCACACCGGCCAAAGGGACATTCATGCTTGTCCTCCCGGCTGCTGTTTTCCAGGACAATCTGTCATGAGTGAAAGATATGTTAGGTGTGACTGACTTTTCCACCTCTTTGAGTTATGCCTGAGGCCAAAACCAACCCTGATGTAGGTGTCCTGGTGAACCTTGGCGAGGTACAGCATGTTGTCCAAAGCCAGCATCCCTGGAGGAGTCTGGGTAAAGTCCATGGCCGGGTTCACATGGTTCTGCATTTTAAACACAAATGTTGTAAGCGAGGACACAACATAGCATATTAAACAACTAACTGTTCATGCACAGTATATAACTTAACAAAAATATGTATAAATACAACGCTTTTGTTTTCGTTTGAAGTGAAAGGACTTAATTTATAAATGCAAAGGATTTATTTCTCTCAAATTTTGAGCACAAATTTGTTAAAATTTGAGCCCTTCTCCTTTGCCAAGATGGTCCACTCACCTGATGGGTGTGGCTTATTAATATGCTAATTATTAATATTCCATGATTATGGCACAGATGTGCTTTGGGCTGCTCATCTCTTACTGAATTTTAACATTTGTGGTAAGAATTGAAAAAAATATAGCATCTTGTGGAAAACAGCAGCAAAAACAAAATTCGAAATTACTTATACAGCTGTTTTTTACAAGTGTTACAAGCACTGAGATCTTAAGCAGGGACTTACAGTGAACCCGAGCATCTTATAGTCCTTAGTGTACATGGCCTTTCTCTTTTCTGTACCAGTGGGGTCATTTTCTCCATCGAACGCAATCCTGCGTAGTTCAAAAATAATGTCTCTCTGAGCCTGAATGACAGCAAGATGACATGTTGTTATCAGCATGAGCAGTGGCACTTTTATTCATACAATTATAGCAGCAAAACAAAAAAGAAACAGCACTGCAGTTGGATGAAATCAGTGGCAAATTAAGGCAGGACACAGTGTTTGACTGTGATTAATCAATCAAAATACACTGCATAGTCTTGTCTTTGAAACTAACACTTTTATACTGTGTGAAACAGTTTTTTCATTTAATTTTACTGTCCACTCTTAATGCTTAATTTCTGAGTGTAAAGCCAACTGAAAGAGGGTTGTCTGATTATTAAAACTTTGAATGAGGCACATTTTTTTGTGTCAACATACAACAGACTCTTGTATTATTCTATATTTAACGTAATATCCGGACTATTGAGTGCACCTGAATATAAGCCTGTAACACGGCTGATTAAAAAAATAAAAAATACAGAAGCCTACCAGAAAAATCATTGATCGCTATCTTCATCTTCCTCCTGCGCACTAAAACCACTAAAATTGTCTTTTTCAGTGTTGGAATTAAACAGCCTCAGAGTTACTTCGACCAGGCCTGCACGATTCAGGAAAAAATATGAATCTCGTTTTTTTAGCTTTGAATTGAAATCACAATTTTCTGCCACGATTTTTTTTTCTACCTGGGCTTTCAGCAACATCTATTTTGCATTCATCTGTTCACTGAGTTTTCCTTGAGATTAACATTATTTCAGCAACGCCACAGTCCCTCCTCAGAAACTTTCAACTCAACTATTTGATTCTGCGTGCAGTGGATCGTGTGACGAAAAGGCGCTTTGTCAAAGGATGTGGGAGAAGCCTTGGAGCGCTTGTTTACAACTCTGACACATGCCGCCGGCTCTTGGAAAAAAAAAATCGACGTAATTT
>JAPZDZ010000012.1:16356498-16369191 GCA_029783805.1 Acanthurus tennentii | reverse complement strand
ATTTGACAGCTGTTAGAATTCATATTATGGCAAGAACCACTCAGCTAAGTGAAGAGAAACAACAGTCCATCATTACTGTAAGAACTGAAGGTTAGTCAGTTCGGAAAATTGCAAAAACTTTGAATGTGTCCCCAAGTGCAGTCGCAAAATCCATCAAGCAATACAATGAAACTGGCTCACATGAGGACTGCCCCAGGAAAGGCAGACCAAGAGTCACCTCTGCTGCTGAGGATAAGTTCATCCAAGTCACCTTGGTGAACGGCTGGTTTCTACATGCAAAGTTCCCACCGTGAAGCATGGAGGAGGAGGCGTGATGGTGTGGGGGTGCTTTGCTGGTGACACTATTGGGGATTTATTTAAAACTGAAGGCACACTGAACCAGCATGGCTACCACAGCATCCTGCAGCGACATGCCATTCCATCCGGTTTGTGTTTAGTTGGACCATTATTAATTTTTCAACAGGACAATGACCCCAAACACACCTCCAGGCTGTGTAAGGGCTATTTGACCAAGAAGGAGAGTGATGGAGTGCTGCACCAGATGACCTGGCCTCCACAGTCACCTGACCTAAACCCAATCAAAATGGTTTGGGATGAGATGGACGGCAGACTGAAGGCAAAAAGGCCAACAAGTGCTCAGCATCTCTGGGAACTCCTTCAAGACTGTTGGAAAACCATTTCATGTGACTACCTCATGAAGCTCATCGAGAAAATGCCGAGAGTGTGCAAAGCAGTAATCAAAGCAAAGGGTGGCTATTTTGAAGAATCGAAAATATAAAACATGTTTTGAGTTATTTTACACTTTTTTGTTTACTACACAATTCCATATGTGTTCATTCATAGTTTTGATGCCTTCAGTGAGAATCTACAATGTAAATAGTCATGAAAATAAAGGAAAAACATTGAATGAGAAGGTGTGTCCAAACTTTTGACTGGTTGTGTAAATACATGCAATTAAGTTTTTAAGTTAATATTCATATTATTATTATCCTCCTTTTATTAGAATATGTGTGCATCTACGGACTGTTGTGTGTAAGAGGCAGTTGAAGTCATTCGTATCCCCCCTGTAGACATTGAACATCTGTCAACATCTTGTTGTGATGAGGGCAGATTAATGGAACATTGGAGACCACAAAAGAATAAGATCTGCGCTTTGTCATGTTATCCCTGACAATATCTTATACACTAGAATTTGTTTATGCTGCATTTGAACTTTGTCAAATAAACTAAACAAAAAAAGCAGATATCAAAAAACAAAATGCCTAATTTAAAAGATGTGGCCCAAAGGTTTTTCCGATCTCAGCCTGGTTGATTGAGCCTAATACTTAATTATCTATAAATAAGTTATTCTCTTATGCCAAGCTCTTATAACACTAAATATCCAGATTGGATATGTAATGTAGATATCTGTATCTATCTATGCCTGTAGGCTTATTATGTTTTGGATACCAACATTTTTACTACATTCAAAATTGTACTCTCATTCGTCAGAATGGTAAGTAAGGATATTCACAGTAACATTCTTAATAATAGAAACTGTGTTTCAAGATTTCAAGAACTGTGATTATACTTGGAGTGTTGCTCCATGCATCCACTGGCTTAAGGTTCTTTGCTGCATGTTACATAACACCAGGCATTTATTTGCATGCGACACAATTATACCTGCAGCATTCATTAACATGCAAAGAACCACAGCTCTTGTAATTATTGGCTGATAGTTCCTTTTGGGAATAATAATCATTCTCTCACACAGCTGAGGATGAACTATTGGTGACCAACATGTTGAGCACATATAAACCTCTCTGAAGAGGCTTGAAAAAAATTATGTAAAACAAGCTCACCCATAATTGAACACGTTTTTCTTTGGCCTAAAGCAAACCCTTTTTCAACAATTTCATTCTGCTGTTTATCAACTTTCACACATTAATAGAGTCAACAAATAAATAGTTTTGTACAAGATAGACTGCAAGTAAAAATATTATTGCATTCACAGCACAATACATTTTTATTGAACACAAAAACTATGTATACAGGAGAAATATACACAGCCTAAACTGAGTAGGTCACACTGGCTCACCTCACTAGATGGCTGCTGGTGAAACTGGAGAGGGCAAGCAGACAACCGCACTTCAACTCACTGAGGAAACTACTCTTTTGGAAAATGAAACAGCAGTCAACTGTATCAGCTCCACATAACATTTCATGCATGACATCGAAAATAGTATTTCTGACATAACAGTTTCACAAACAAACATGGACATACCCAATCTCAAATGTTTGACAGGCACAGACACTGAGCTCAACCGCTGCTCTGGAAATTTCATAATCAGATTTAGATTACATTTAGTTTATTTAAAATAAAAAAAAAAACATCACCTTGTATTAAGACCTATTGGATGCATTTCAGTCAGTGACACATTCTGTAATTTATCCATTAATCAAGTGTACCAGTAATCTCAGGACATTCACCGATTAAAAAGGTTTAAGTATTTCTGAACCATTAACTCTCTTACAGGTTTTAGACAAGAGACTGTTTAATTGTTTCCCTTTGTAACCTGTTAGAAAACACAGCACTTCCTCCATTCAAACAAAACCACATAATATCTGACAAAGCTTCAGAAACAAAGGGAGGACAGCTGAGGGTGACAATTTATCCTTTAACAATATATTTGATGGCAATTTACTAACATGTACACCTCACAGCATCAGAAACATACAGGCAAACTGACATCAACGGAGAGCAATCACATCTGTTTAAGGTTTTTAACACATGACCATATGTGAGCACATAACTGCACAGTTTGAGTGACATAGATGTTCCAGGAGTGAGCTTTCTTAAGAAAAACAACAACAACAAAAATCATCCTGCATCCCCACTGACACCACACCAGCACTGTAGACCCACTTCTGTTGCTTTGCTTTGACACATTTCTTTTGAGCAAAGAAAAAATGAGCCACAGCAAAGTGAGCCTGCTGTAATAAAGTCTGTTGAAACAATGCTGAAAGGTTATGACAAAAAACGCATGTTCACAGCAGAGAACTTGGCAGTAAACTGAGACTTCATAGAGGTAGGAAATGGAAATGGAATAGCTGTGAAGACTCACCCTTCACACATTAAAACCTGTGATAGCACAACATTATTTTTACCAATCATAAGGCCAAATGACTACTCCCTAAAGAAGTACAGCAAAGTGTTGAAACACTCTAAATACAGACACTCCAGCAGCTATATTGCACTGGTTCACTGCTCTGTGGGCAGCTAACAACTGACAGTTTTTTTCATGATCACAGACACCAAGTCTCAAAGAATCAGATGCAAGTCATGCATGTATTCAGATATTAGTCATAACATTTATCTTCTTGTTGTAAAGTTTAAAACAAATGCAGACAAATCAAACCCAAACCTGGAGTTGGGGTTTCTTCCAGAATGAAGATTGAGCATCTGTAGATTCTTACATGTACAAACAAATTATTCTTTACAGTCATTTACAGTATGATAAAGGGGCAACACCTTATGTTGTGGGGAACCAAAGGAGGTTGGGTGCTGCAGAATTACTGTAATTCGATATCTGGAAAGCTATCTAGATTTTTTTAGATTACCAGAGTAGAAAGTGAGAGTCTTAGGTATGTAAATTGCCCAATTTTACATGGACCACATTCCCACTTGTTAAACAGTGAGCTACATTTGCATCTTTGATGAACAATGTGAGTGCAGCTGCAATTTCATCTGACTGAGGGATGCAGTAGGTTGATTAAATTAATGCAGAACAAGTGTTCCCTATTAGCATCTTGTGAATAATGAGCCTCATTAATATTACTCCACGATTCAGATGTTATTACGGGTGTGAAGATATCTGTTACACCAAATCATAACCATACCAAATGATCAGGATGCAGTAACACACGCATGAAGAGCAGCTCACACTAATTTGCTTCAAATGAGATGAAATTTATGATTCAGTTGAGGTCACAAGCTACAGGCTCACAGGAAACACCATGCAGTTAACAATGTAGTCTACAGTCCCATCTGTGTCCAGTTATTGACACACAACCTCCACACTGCCATACAATACAGACATTAAATCACCCTGCACTGAGAGACTTCAGAGTGATACTATTTACATTTAACTGTATATGTTGTACGGTATTCAGATAAGCTCTTCATAATTCTCAAATGCTCTTGAAAATAAAAAACGAGGAGGGAAACAGTTCATTATCCAACAACTGGTTTTCATATTACAAGCATTAACTGACTTGTCTATGTGTTTGAAAGAGAATACAAGTTTGTGAAAAAGGCCTGGCCAACCTGAAACTGCATTTAAGGCCTCATAAGGATTTAGAGCTTCAAGTAGAATTAGTCTGCTTGAAGGTCAGGAAAAAAACAAAACAAAACATAGATTGGCAGATGCTGTTACCTTTATTGTAACTAAATGCTCCTGAATTTCGTTTTGGATGTAGCCTAATTAAGCTTGATAATTTTCAAATCCAAACAGATTTATTTCAGTTGTTGAGTTTTTTCAGCTGTAAGCTAAAAAAGAAACTAAACTGCAACATGAGGCAGAGGAAAGAAACAATACTTTAAGAAAATGATAGGGATGTGCTTAAAAGACTCCTACTGAAGATCTTTGCAAGGAATGTTTGACTAATATTTTATCAACCAATCAGAATGCATTTTGACAGCTTATCAATTTTGATTTAAAACATTGATTTTCAAAAAAAAAAGGTTTTAAGCAAGGTTTTTTGTCAGCTTCTTTCTATGACACCTTTGTTAATCAATCCATAGTTTTGTGATGTTTAATCATAATTTAACTTATAAGGCATTGAGTTCAATCATTTTCTGATCCACTTGACTATTTGCACATTTTTTTTAAGGTTTAAAAAACAATTAACAAATGTTCTCCTTAACAACACATCAAATTTTTTTCCTTTGGAATTTAAACTGATTTTGATTAATTAAAGCCAATTCGTAGGAGTCACTTGTTTCTTTAACTTATTTCAACACTGACTCAAGTATCTATTTTATCAAAAATGTTTTTCTAAATAAAAAAATAGAAATAAAATAAAGAAAACAAATGTGCAAAAGGTCCAGGGACAGAACAAATAACTCTGACTGAATACATAGAATGTAATGTCATGAGTGTTTTGTCAATCATACTGTATCTACAATGATTAATTATTTACAATGTTAAAATTTCTCTTTCATGCATATTTTTTTGTGGTGAATTTAAAACCAGTATCTTTAATGACACAGAATGAATACTGGTACATTCACCAGTAAGACTATTATATTTGGGCAAGTTATGGCCATATCTACACTGAGTTATCTTTAATTCTTTCTATGAAGGTAATTTACAATACGATAAATGACAGTATGTCAATATAGTTGTCCATTTTTAGAAGATTCATTTATTGATGAGATCAACTTAATGTTGGGCTTCACTTACGTTTTCTTGGGTTTATAATAAATATTTTGAATGGATTGACAGGAATGTAGCTAACACAGCTCTTTCACTGAAAGTGCCAGTGAGATAAACAGAAGAGAGAAACAGAGGGGGAAAAGGCCTGAGTGGGGAAAATGGTGAGGAGATGTGTGGTTGCAAGATCACTACCAGTCTGCATTATCCCAGGCTTCCTCGGAAGGTTTCGTGGGACTCTTCTTCGTCTTACCATCCGTGTTGTCCCAGTTGTTGTCCCAGGCCTCCCAGCTCTCTTCTGTGCTGTGTTTGTTGTTGGACGCTGCTTCGGAGCCCCAATTGTCCCAACTGTCAGAGCTCTTCTTTGCAGAATTATCTGCGACGGTCCAGCTGTCACTGCTGGGAGATTTCTTGGCCTTTAAGGAGCTATTGCTGCCAAAGGTTTCCCAGAAGTCCTTACTAACAGGCTGGCTTGAACTGCCTTGATATCCCTCAGTGGCATCCATGTTCTGGTAGCCCTCTCCAGCAGAACTGAACAGAGTCAAAACATAAAGAAATGCTTGAATAGTTCATGATGCACAGCATTAAATCACACAGTTAAAAAGATTTTGTGTAGTGGAAATTTAAATTGTATGATATTGTTATTGTTACCCGTCTTCCGGTTTTCCAGAGAACAGATTGGTCAATTTTGAGCCAGCTCCCTGAACCTTAAAAGTAAAAAAGAATAGAGTTAACAACATTTTTATCCGGCTGTTACTTTAAGTGTAAAACATCAAGGCTTTAAACGATGTTACTACTAATACATTGTGTTTTACTTCATCGTACAACATGATCTTAAAGCAAAAACTAAAGGTAAGTAAAAGCAATCAATGATTGCTATTCTACATAAAAATATTATGCAGAAATATTAATTTTAGCAACAGTCAAAAAAACATTGAAAATAAAACTGCACACACAGTTCTTTTTCTACCCTTTACATCATAAAGATTGACTATTGAGTACTCACCACCAGATTAAAAATGGCAGCAAGAAAAATAAAAGATTACTTTATTAATATCATTCAAACAATTTCATCTCAGCAAAACCAGTCTCTTTGAGGGTGATTATGTTTTTGATGCCTCACTTTGGAGACTGGTTTTGCAGCTATACAGAGTGGCAGAGGTCTGCCCATCCTACCTTGTTTGCCAGCTCAGTCATGCTGACCGCCATTTCATCTAGCAATTTGCCATCTCTCACCTGGATGGGCCAGATCGTTATTAAAAACTAAAGAAACAATCTCTATCCACATATGTTTGTCAAACAGAACAATTTAAGGGCAAAAGTTTGTCATTGATTGCAAGAAAAGTGATTTGTGTTTTGTTAAGGGTACTGATAAGCAACACTGGAAAACAATGAGAATTTGGCTGGGCCTAACAAGAGGTTATGAATCTCAAGAGAAAATAACTCTCAAGTAATGCAGCTACAACCACTTTGCAAGACACTAAGAAGATTGTTACAAAGCAAATACTATAGATACCTTAAAACACCAATGCCAACTGTACATTAGAAGACAAAAAACCCAACAAAATCTTGCACCATAAACCACCACACAGCTGAGTGAGAAATTTTGAACTTAAATTCTTTTGTTCTGTATTTTGATTGATAATGAATGTATTTTGATTGATCATGAAAAGACACATCCAGGAGCCTCTCATGTGACAGTAAGAGTGAGAGCAGCTATGTGCAAGCGTTTGTGTTGAAACACTCACCATGACCTCAGGGAATTCACTTCATATGTGTCACCAATAACAAAGCTTTTCATGCAAAAGCTTAAACACAATGAATCTGCAAAGCCAGCAGGCAATTAATCGACAGCAGAAGAGCTCCAGGTTATGTCATTTCAAGTTTACAGAAAATAACAAAACACTATATCGTAAACGTAAGGACAAGATTGTGGTATCTTTAGCCATAGAACAGTGAAGCTTGGCTTAAATTTCTGGCCAAATTAGAGATCTTTAATTTTAATTGCATTACCAGATTGTTGTAAAAACAAATTTGGTTTAGATAACTGTATTTAATATATTTTTCTTTATTTGTGGTAGAGGTGGTGGCCCAGCTTTAAAGTGGAATTTGGGATTGGATGCCAATCCAAAATAAACTGTATGTCAAAGTGCAGAAATGGCTCCTGTAGCTGACATCTAAACCTACTTTAATTTTTTAAAAAAAGAATATGTTTAGAACAAATTAATTAAATTACCACTGACCTAATTCAAAACTTTGCAGTAAAAACTGATTACCTTCAAATTGAGGCATGATATCTGATAAACAAAGACTTTAGGTCCTAAAAATATATACAAAAGTATTTTTAAGCCTGACTCACACACATTCTCAAACAAATAGTTCACAGCTGTATGAGTCTGACTGATTCACTGACAGGGAGAAACAAAGGTTTGATATCTATTTTTTGCATCCTTGACACCACAGCTTTTGTCGTGTAATGTAAGCTGGCATGAAGCAGATAAACCGGCACAGACAAGCAGTGTAGAAAATAGCACATTCACATCTGAAGCTGTTTTTGTTTCTTTTCTACAGCACTCTATCCCACCACCAAGTCAACAACTTCAAACATCAATGTTACCTTTTCTTGGGTAGGTTTGATAACATTCTCATTTAATGTCTGTCCTAACTCTGTGGCCTAGTTGGAAGTCAGAGGGGAGAATTCACTTGAATGAGGAACAGTTTAACATTCACAGTAGAGCAAGACACTGAGCTGATTGTTCAGCAGTTGCATCAAGTGACTGATCATTCCCATTCACCATGACACTGAACAGGCACTAGAGGGTGTAATGGTTCTAACAAACTTCCATCATCTGTAAAAGCCATTATGATTGCTTTTAATGTTGCCTCTGAAATTATGCAATGTAACGAGATTGTTTTCATTTTGCTTTATTCATTGAAAATAAAAAAATGAATGAGCTTTTAAATCCTTTTTGAATGTTACCATGCATTGATATCAATTAGTTCAAACCTCAGGGAAGTATTCTGAAAGGTTTATTTATTTATTATTTGCATTCCATTACACCTCTACCGTGCCGTTAGCAGTCAACACAAGCACTGTCATGCATAAATGGATAACCTTTTATCAATGGATGTGAGTGAGCAGTTCATGGAACAACATTTCTATATTAGGGGCAGGGATTTAAGGCAATCCCAACCCCACAATACAGTTCACCAACTGTCTTTTACAGGTTATCCATAAACTTAAAGTACAAGTAAAGACACAGACACAATGCTTTCTGTTAGAACATCCAGGCAGAAGCTTGTGGAGATGACATTCACCATGTTGCTGTTTAACAGTGTGAAAAAATTAAAAAACTAACAAGCTGATAAAAAAAGGAAATGTTGATTATTGTATGGGTCTTAAAATAAAAACATATAATGCAGAAAAAGCGCCATGCTCCTATTATCTGCTTTACCGGTTCTGGGGGCGCTTTATAGCCCTTTAACTACGTCCAGAGAAGGCAAAGACATTAATGTAGTAACACAGTTAATACAGCTTAAAAAGTTCACATTACATGTTAATATATTTACCAAGAAAAATGGCATAAATCTTGTTAACATTTTACTAATTCCCTTATTAAGAGGGTACTACTTACTAAAAGGAAAAGACAGGAAGACATAGCATTGGTGGTAAGTGGTTAATAATAACTTTAATAGCCTTACCTTCAAGGTTGCTTGATTTGCCAATTTAGTTGTCTGTTTGAGAGGAACAAATTTAAAAAAAATGATTGCCCTCATTTTTGTTTTATTATTTATGTAGAAATTGACTCAGAAATTCAGACATATATTTAATGCCTTAAAATAGAATAACACATTTCTGTGCAAAAAAACTTACGTTATCTTTAGCTATAGAGGCAAATTTGCTAGCTCCGACTGTGAAACTGCTCCAACCCTGCCAGAAAAAGGCAAACTGTTGCAAGGGAGGAAGACAATTAGAAAATGTACAATGCTGCCATAAAATCCATAGTATGACCTACTGAATAAATAGAGGACATGGCATTGTTGATGAAGTCATCCTCTTTCTTCTCTGGGGTCACTGTGTTACCAAAGCCAACATACCGATTCTCCTGATTCCCACTGTAACCCCCTCCACTTGAGGAGCAAAAACATAAAAAAGATCTTAATTTACAGTAAACAACAGGAGGGTTCCTTCAAAAAATATTAAAAAATAAAGCGTATGAAGCTCTTACCTTTGATATGAGTTGACGTCATCACTCAACCAGTCCTCAAAAGCTTTGTCACTGGATTTGGCTGAGTTTTGTCCAGATACTGCAGAGCTATATGGAAACACGGATTCGTTGCATTAATGTCTCTCTTGTGTATCATACACAGTGTGTTTGATAGTTTTACACTTTTACCGATGAGATGATGAAAGGCCTGTCTTGGGTTGAGGAGATGTCCAGTTTCTGGCAGGGGATGTCTCAATGGACCACTCCTTACCCTCTGCTAAAGTTGCAACCTAGTGTAGAGACAGCAAATGAATAAGTTAAACAACAGACATCTTCACAGCTAAAGGCCTCATTTAAAGCTGGATGATTTTGCCACCAGCTTTCAATTTATATATGGTTACTCATATAACAAATATACTTACAACTATGAATTTAATATCAAGTTTTCTCTTTAGTCCATTTTAGTTCTTGTAATTACCTTTGTTAATTAGTCTTTAATGTTTAATCCTTATGAATACTGAAATGGATTTCGACTAACAAAACATTAAAATGTACTAACTACCAGACTGAAGTAATAAAGAATTCAGTTCTAAAATTGAAATTGAAATCAATATGGTGGTGGTCGTTATTTTGCAAAAAATTGTAACATCTTTTACTCATAGACCATTCAGTCACTTCACTTCACCTTGTCCCTAAAGAGTGCAGCTGCTTTGCTGTTGTATTTCTCCTGTAAAGTCCAATTGGGATCATAATCATCTTGGAGTTCAAGAAACAGGCGGAACCTCCCATTTCCTCCCGCTTTCATCTTCTCAAGCTCAATATCTTTCCATTTGTCCATGGTGACAGAGCGCACAAAACTGGAGACAGACCAGAGAGGAGAAATTAATCACTATCAGGCTGTGCTCTCTCAGTGGTAATGAATAATAAGCTGTTGTTACGTAAAGTAATTAAAATAATGGAACAAATTCACTGAACTCATCCTCAATGCATTTCCAATAGATAATGCACTTGGTTCTAATGACACTTTGGATGCTTATGTGCTGATCTGTTAAGAAATTATCTAACAGCAATCCTTTATAGAACTTAATTTAATTGTTTGTTGACTCACACAAATAGCCATCTGGCAACATCAATAAACATGAAGTTATTGTTGAAATCATTTGACTGGTTATGAGAGATCAATTGATTCCATGCAACATGTAAAAAAAAAAATCAACACCTTTATCCATTTCACTTCTCTCACCTGAGATGCACACCTAGGCCCCTGTGCTTTCCAGAGCACTCAAGGCAAATCCAGATCCCATAGCTCACACTAACCCACTGAGGGTTAAAAGCCCCACACTCAAAACATAGCTGAAAAAAAGACACATAGAACAATACTTAGTGACACATCTTTGAACTAAAAAATTACAGGGACGATTTTCAGACTTTTGTTCTTTTAGAATGACAGACAGACAGACAGACAGACAGACAGATAGATAGATATTTATATCTAAATCCACACTTTGGTTCGTACCTACAACATAAACATAATAACTAGGTTTAAAAAATAGAAAAATAAAAAGCACATCTCTTAAAACCAGTCTATATATTAACAAAGCAGCAAAAAGTCTTTAAAAAAGTAGGATGTGAATGGAATGTATGAGATTGGGCATTTATGAGCTGCCCCTGAATGCAACATGTAGAGCAGAGTCAATCAACAGAAGCAATAAGCTTCTTAGAGTTTTGTAGACAGGAGAAGAGTCTGGTTTAACGAGAAATTCCTTTTTAACGTTTTTTTTTCTAATTAAAGGACAGGACTGGCGGTAAACAACAGTTTTGACATGTTTCTGTGAGTCAAGTAAAAAGTTAAAATAATAAGAGATAATGATGTGCAGTAGTCCTGTAGCTGTGGGTGAGGTGGATGTAGGCTGCAGTTCACAAAGAAATGAGACCATGGACATCTGTTTCTCAGCTTTAGTTTCAGAATTTTAACACCCTTACTATTTACAAAACACATTTGTTGTTAGGCTGGTGGATGTTTAATGTATTGTTCTACTATTATGTCCAAGATAAGGACCAGCAAGATATCAACAGGCAGTGAAATTTTAAACTCATACTACTTTGTCCATTTGTCTGAACATAGATGAAAGCAGGGAAGTTCTGTGAAGCATTGTGGAAAGGTGCAACATTGAAAGCCAGCCAAACACTTGGCTATGAGAATAATAGGGTAGAACAAGGAGACACTATTTTGACTAAGACTTGAACGAAAGCCACATGAATAAGTCACTATAAGGACTTACATTGTTCTCATCTTGGGTTCTCACTTCCTTCAAAACTCTTCTGGTCCTTGGACTCGCCATTTCAACCCACACTGAAAGAGAATTTCAGAGGCTTTTAATTAAAATGTCCATGTAAATCTGTTCAAGATATACAAATTATACAACCACACATATAATCACAGCCTACAATTAAATAAAGTAATATCAATAAAAATCACAATTTCCCAAGCTGAAATCATATATGCCCAATGGACTTCCACTTGAAGAAAAAAAGAATGGAAAATCTACCCTAAAATATTGCTAAAATATTGTTGCATATTTTTTATTATTATTGGAGATTAGTTTTAAACTTGTGATTTTGAAGCATTCTCCCCTAAAACTGGACAGCAATAAGAGAAACTATTTTTTAATGAAGTCGTCTCAAACAAACCTGGACCTGCTCTGTAGACAGCAGGTTTGTTTGATGTGAACGTTTTCTCACTTGGACACTGGATGAAAGCAGCGGGATGCACATATGAGCATTGAGAAAAAAGCAGCAGCAGAACCTTGCCAGAATTTCACATGAAGGCAGCCAAATATAGATCAGATTGTAAGTTGATGCTGACAAACTGAATTTTTTTTTCTCAAACTTGCTATTTATAAAAAATAAACATTTGCAGGTAAAAAATAAATCATTACTCATGTGAATATTTCCAAAGGATAAGTTTTATTTGGATCATATTTATTATTATAAAAAATATATATACATATATATATACACATAAATATAAATTTATATACATACACACAAACATATATATGTGTGTATAT
>JAPZDZ010000012.1:16343076-16355630 GCA_029783805.1 Acanthurus tennentii | reverse complement strand
TATGCAGGATAATCTCATGTGTGTTTCCATTGAAAACAAGAAAATTCAAAGTGATCCCAAACTTTTGACCGGTAGTGTATATATACATATACATATATACATATATACATACACGCACACACAGATATAAAAATCTGATAACCAGTCCTATTCCAATCTCAGAATAAAGAAATATCTGTAGCCACATAAATCACATGGTTATTCTTGCCCGCTGCAATGAGATGCCACAGCCATTTAACAGCAAACTGTACAGACCTTTAATCAGCAGGCGCTGACCACCAATGATTGTTACAGCAAAGGCCTGGGTGACCTCAACAAAGTCAGTGATAAATGAAACAGTGTCCAGAACACTGCAATTGAGGTTATGGCTGAAAAAGGGCACATTCAGAGTTATCTCTGTCTTTCTTTTTATTTGAAAAATGTATGTGGGTCACAGCAAACAAAAAGTCAAATGTAGCTATGCAGCTAAAGCCTCATGTATCTTATTCACTTGTGCTACAGTCCACCATTGTCATTGAAATACCTGTAAACACAGTGAGTCACACTGTTACACTGAGTGACATGTTCCTTGAATACAAATAAAACAAATCCCAACTTACATACACTGTCATGTGCATTATGGTAAGGCTGAAAATAGTCCCTAACAAATACACCATTTATTCCTGTTCATACAAAGAGGACTAAAAGGCTGCAGTGCTCAGATGTTTTAAGAGAGGCACTGATCGTTGAAACAGTACACACCTCCTCATTTTTTTTCTTAATTAAGGGGATTCTTAGACAACTGAGATGTTTTCACTGGGGGGCAGTTTTTTATAAATACTAAATTGTTCAGATGAATCTGAGGAAAGGCGTGAGCAAAAGAAACTCTAAATTGACTGGTGAGTTTACATTTCTCCAACTATCATTTGCCTTCAATGCATGATGAAGGAAAAGAGGTGTCTCAATCCAATTACTGATGGTGATTTTTGCAGTAAACTGATTTATTTTGAAGGATAATACTTAACGAACATACATACACCTAAGCTCTGACTGACACTTTTCATTTTATTTCAAGAGCAAGGCTGCTGAATAAGCTGATAGGTTTTTTTTTAATTCTATAATTTTATTATGTCAAAGACTTTCCACACAGAATTGCTGTCGTGTCAAGCTTCGGCAGCTCATTACAATCAGTACAGATGTCTTTCATTAGGTTCCAAATGTTTAAATTTAACATTTTGATTCTGAGATATTTCGCTTCTTTTAATGACTTTAAGTTTATTTTTAAGCACATCTCACCCAATTGTTCAAATTTGAGACAAGTGATATGGGGACTAGCTGGCAATGCTAACGTTAGCTGTGGATTGAACTAAATGATCCGTTACCTGTCAGTGATTGACGGACAACGAAGACGCTGTTTTCAGTGAGTCTGCTGGCTCCGCCGGTAAACTCTACGAAGGTTTTTCCTCTGTGGCGGAGGCACAGCGAGTATACAACACTGTCACAGACTGTGTAAGGCCGACAGAAGTGTATTATAACGATGGACAGCTGGTGTTAAACACCGGTAGCCATGTTCCTGTTTGCATACGTTGGCAGTGCAAAGCATTATGGGAGTCAGTGCTTGCTTGCCTTTATTCTTTCTTCTTCTCTGTTTTTCGCTCTCCGTCTACTGCTGCCTCTACTGCTTCGGAGTGTGAAAATAAAGACGTGATGTACAGAAAGGTAGGCTACATATACACTTACCCTGCCTCTTCAGTACAATAGAAAGTCTTCTTTCACACCTTGCTAATACTTGAATTTTGACATGAAAGTAATTAATGGGCCACATAGTACAAATGTGTACTGAAGCCGTAAATTTCATCTTATCTATCTATCTACAACAAAAAAGGAACTTAAGATCTACAGGTTGGATGTATTTTTCTATTATTCTACTGTCAAACAGCATCTAATAAAGGCAAAAAGCGTGACATTGGGTATTAAAATTATTCTGTCAAACTTCAAAATGAAATTATAACTCACCACTAAAAATGATGGGCTTATTTCGTTGTAATTTCTTTTTTCTATTTTTCTTTTTTCTATTCTGTACCTTTATGTCACAAGAATAAATATTTCATGTGCCATAATTAACACTCTTGTCAGTTTGTGACACATCACCCAAACAAGTCAACTTTTAAGTCGATCTTTTTTCTTTCTTATGTCAGACCAAATTCCACATGATCAACAAATGGTGTTGTAGTTTTTTGGGTAGGAATGATTTTAAAAACTCAAGATCCTTGCCAGAGTTTTTTCTATAAAACTAGTTTCTTTGAAATTGGTCTTGAATCTTTCCTTAAATAAAATTTCATTAAAACACAAGTATAATATGAGAAAAGGTCAATGAGAATAAAACTGACATTCAGTAGGTCCAGGGTGGTGCTTTGTGGTGTCAAATGAAGCCCAGCCTTTATTTTGGAGTATCTTTATTAATGTTGTATTGAGGCTAAATACTGCTCTTGAAATCTTCTCTCAGATATTTCACTTTAGTGAGGACGGTGATGAGGGACAGGAGGGGAAGAGAGAAGGTCATTTTGAGGAGTCTGAAGGATTAAAGTACAGTCTGCTCCAAAGGTGCTGCAGCATTAAACCACCTTGTCCTGTATGCTTATTACCCAATACCATTAGCTGCTCTTATCTGATAAAATAAAACTGTAGCTATAAAAGCAGTGTTGCTGCAGCTGGGAAAACCACAGTCAGTTGTACATCATCATGAATACATCTACAAGTTTGAGGGTGCGCCTGCCAGTGTTTGTGCTGGTGTTGGAGGTGGTAATGATAGCTCTTTATGCTGTCTTTGTCACCTATGACGACAATGCCAATGCTAAGCTGCAAAACAATCAGACCAACCTAATGGACAATTCCTTGTATCGTGATTATCCCTACTTCGCCGACGTGCAGGTGATGATCTTCGTGGGCTTTGGCTGCCTGCTTGCCTTCTTCCGATTCTACGGCTTCAGTGGGATGGTCTTCAATTTTCTTACAGCTGCATTCACAATCCAGTGGGCAATCCTGATTCAAGGTTTCTTCCAGTTTTACTATGATGGTAAAATTCACCTTGCTGTGATCAACCTGCTGAATGCAGAGTTTGCCTGCGCTGTGGTGCTCATCTCCTTTGGAGCTGTGCTCGGGAAGACCAGTCCTATCCAGCTCCTGGTCATGGCTTTGCTGGAGATCCCTTTCTTTGCTGTGACAGAGTGGGCTGTATTGAAATACATCAGGATCAATGATGCAGGTGGTTCTATTCTGATTCACCTTTTTGCCTGCTACTTTGGTCTAGGGGTGACATTTGTGCTGTACCGCCCAGTCCTACAAAAGGGACATCCCAAAGAGACTACTAGTTATAATTCAGACATTCTTTGTGTAATGGGAACTCTGTTCCTTTGGGTGTTCTGGCCTTCATTCAACTCTGCTCTGACCTTAAAAGGTGATGACCAACACAGAGCAATACTCCACACTTTCATAGGTCTGAGCTCATCCACTATCACTGCCTTTGCACTCTCTGCAGTGTTCAATAAGAGAGGCAAACTCACAATGGCTGATATTCAGAATGTGACTCTGGCAGGCGGTGTGACTGTTGGGGCTTCTGTGGACATGATGATTTCCCCTGTCGCTGCATACGTCCTGGGTGTCCTGGGCTGTACCGCATGTTTCTTTGGCTACAGGTACCTGACCCCGTTTTTGGCCCGATACATGAAGATTCAAGACCAGTGTGGTATTCACAACCTCCATGGGCTCACCGGCCTCATATCATCCACAGCAGGGATCTGCGCCATCCTCCTGGCCACTGAGGAGACCTATGGACCCAGTATGTACCAGATCTTTTCCCATCGCGCCCCACCTGAGGGAGATCCAAAGCTCCTGGAACTGCAGCAACTGATTCCTGGGCTGAAGCCAGGTTTGGGTCGCACTGCAGAGGAACAAGCTCTTTACCAGCTGGCGGCTATCTTCTCCACCATTGCAGCAGCTACGATTGGCGGGCTGATCACTGGTGTGATCATGAATCTGCCCTGCATGGCATCTCCACCTGACGAGGACTGTTTTGATGATGAGCTTTTCTTTGACATGCCCTCTGACTTCAACAGTGAACAAGAGTTCAAGGACCCCCTGAGCTTTGATGAAAAAGTGCAAATGAGCTCAATAAAAGACAAAGTCTAAGCAGTCACACAGAGATTGCCCTTATCAGTAATGAATTGTCAATACAGCTGTTATAATAATCAGGCTTTTCTACACTTTTTTTCAGTATATCACATAACTATGATTGATATGCCTGTTGAAAAATAATCCATGTTTGTAATTTGGGCTGAAGGGTTCCTCACCAAATCTGTTCAGTACTGAAGTTGAACTTTAATGAGTGAAAAAGGAAAAGTGAGAGTTTAAATATGACTTAAGTTATAAACAGAAATGATATGTTGTGTTATTTTATTGTATTTTTTAAACTTGAAATAAATGATTTTAAAAATATGCTGAAGTATCTTTTGTTATTATTTATAATTTATTTTAGCACATTATTCTAAGGATCATATTTGAACAATTCTTCAACAAATTTATTAAATAAAACTGAAACAATCAGCTTCTTACATGTCCACTTTATCTGCAGTTTATGTTTCTTGGTAACCTTGGTGTTTACTACCTGGTCAACGCTGTCCCTGTGGTACAAAAGTGGATTAACAGTTAGCTAATATATAATTGGCATGTGCTGTATAATCGACTCCAGGGTTTGACTCCACAGACAGAAGAAGCATGAAAAAAAGAACATTTAAATTATGTTTTTAATACGATAACTTTAAGGTTGCTATAACACTCTTAAATGTTAAATCTGAAGCTGCTTTCAGTCTCTCTCACTGTAAAGACTAAAACTGCAAAAATAAAATAAAAATCCAGTGATTATCCACTTGAACTAGTTAGAAATGTAAATTAAAAGCATTTCCCTCTCAAAATAAGAATATACTATATATTGAGCATTTGGCCAATTGGAATGAATAAAGAGCAAATAAAATCTTGTATGATCTCTGCTCACTTTTCACAGGGAAGTCACTAACTAATGGTTTTCTTTCTCATGCCATAATAGACAAAAACACTTCCGAGCACTGTCACTGTGGTTTAAACACAATATATCTGATTCATAAAAATGTAAAAGCCAAGATTAGGAACTAGTGTAAGGAGTCCATTTAAATGGATGAATAAAAATCTTGTCTGTTTTACATAACAGCCACGTGTAAGTCACATCAGGATGTACTTTATCAACATCTCATTAATTAACAAATAAGAGTGAGAACATAACCAAGTACTTGTCCACTTTCAGCTCAGTACTTGACTCCAGGGGCATAGTGTGAAATCTACTGATACACACCTCTGATAGAACAGTAAGTCCTGCTAATGCAAGCCAAAGACTATAAAACATCTAGCCTCTATCTATCAGTATCTCACCAACTTATAAACACCTGTCTGATGCCAAACATCCTGCCAATTTTCTTTGAGATTAAGACGGTGTGAACTCTCCTGTATCTGATACCTCAGCCACAAAGTTTATTGATTTGCATTATATGAGTGCTTGCATTTCTTTGTTTATCCATTAACTATTTGGAATCTGTAGCCCTTTTCTTTTAAACTAAAATTTTGCAAAACTCTTCTTAAAGATTTGTAGGTTACTAAAATGAACATGTTTCAGTCAATAAACAGTTTATATAAAGATGATAAATACCAGATAACAGGTGTCGGTTTATGATTGCCTGCAACAGAGTTTATGCCATTAGTAAAAGAAGAAAGAAACTACAAAATAATTTAAAAATTTCTTCAGAAGTATTATTAAGTGATGGGATTAACAAAGTACTTTATCTAACCATGGACACAGGAAAGTTTCTATTATAACTGTATTTCATTCAGCAAAAAAAATATAGCTCACAGTTTGCTGATGCATACTTTAATGTTGATTTTATCGTGGGCAGTGGGCTGTAAGATTAGCGAAGCTTGATGGACCGCTGTGACCTCTGCAAGTTTCTTCCAGAAACATTTCAGTGCATTTTTTAGAATTTGGTGCTTTATGGTGCCATTAAACTCACCTCTTGTCATGTGATTAAACATTTTCTTTCCTCTTTCTTTTTAAAGAGTCAACACTGTGTTTTCAACGTTTTTAAAGATGCTATAACAAAAAAAGCTATCGGATGTGAGGTTGTACTAGGGAACAACAGTGATTTGAGCTAAGTGCAAGCATCAGCACCCGATAGATTAGATAGTGCAACAACGTAGATGAAAGGCTGACGCATCATCGCCTTATCTGTTTTATTCTTTATAAGTAGTTAATTGTAATTGTTTAACATTTAACTGTTTTTTGTTTCTCTGTTTTTTGTCTCTTCGCTGTTGTTGAATTCAGATCACTGACAGCACTGATTCTGAATGAAATTTTGCAGTGATATAGAAACACTCACAGTAATTGCCCTTCATGAAAAAATACTGTCCTGTTGGAGGACAGTTTTGCAACTGTCCAGCAATTAATCGTAATAAAAGCTTTTTATCTTCCACGCTGATTAGTTCTTCTTTAGCCGTTATCACTGCTATTAGGTTATGTAATGTAAAGTACAAAGTGTAAAACCTAAACTATAATTACCTTGTTTGTGTCCTCCAACTTGTCAAGTTGCAGTTTATATATATGCATGCATGTAGACTCATATGCTATGTGTCATAAAGGGTTATTATGTATAGGTATTATGTGTGTTGATGCTTTTATTTTGATTGATGAAATGAATTTTATCACTATTTTGACATGAATGAAACTGAATGTTTTGTAAGAAACATGCTGTTTTACTTTGACCCTTTTTACAGAAAAGTACAAAGGACTGATACAGAGCTTCATCACATGCTGTACCAGAAATCATCTGTATCTCAATATCAGCAAAACCAGTGAGCTTGTTGCGACTGCAATGCTTCAAACACTGATGTTGCTGCAAAGAAGCCACAAATTCTTAAATGCAGATGCTTCGCACAGATCTTCACCTCAGCATCGCAGAAGATCTAAACAATCAGCACACTTTCAAGACTGCTGTCTCTAATTTTAGTATCTGACCAAATGTGAAATATGGCCACACTCTCCCCTTCTGTTGTTGAGTTACAATGGCCAGAAAAGTGTTGTGATGTTGTGATGTATCACTGATGTTGATATTTGACCCTTAGGATGTCCTTTTCGACGTTTGAGAAAATCTTGCCAGAAATATGGTAGAAATTCTAAAGTTATCGAGTTAAGACAGGTTTTGTGGTCTCTTGGTGACCCCTGACTTTAATAAAACTGAAAAAATGTAGCTCAGTCAGTGCTTTTAAGGTTCTTCTTTTGCTATTTTCAAGTGATATTATAAACAGAATGTATTACTTTACTGTTCCATTCAATTACTCAACTGTTTTGCTTTGCTTTATGTTTTTTGTGTTTGCCCTCTTCCCCTCCTGTCATAACAAAGGTTTTCTGGTATCATCAGTTGCTGCAAAGTAGAAAATGTTCTTAAAGTCTTACCTGTTAAAAAAACGAACTTAAAAAATTCAGAGAGATATTACTATGCAAAGACATAATAACCTTGTTCTTTTACAATAAAATTTTCATTTTGTTTTGTTTTTTTTATATTTATTTTTGCATGGAACAAGATATAGTAGACAAGTTGTAAAAGGTAACTTAAATAAAATGCACAGGTACGATCAAGAGAAGAAAGCTTGATGACTTATAAAGGGACCTTATGTTACATTAAAGTAGAAGACCATACACATACCATCGACAAGTACACAAAAAGACACAAGACTTCTCCAAAGCACTATATCTAAAAAAAGAAAGCAATTTACAAACAAGACTCATGATTGTATTGATAGAGTTAGTGAAAACAATGGTTACTTTTAATGTCAAGTTTTATTTACAGCTATCTTTGAACTAGATAAAGCTTTTTGTTGAGTCAGATCTGATCAAATCAGTGATTTGATAAGTTTAAACATTAACCTAACAAAAGTAAGTGACATAAAATGAACCTCAGAAAAGATTACAGTAAGGAGAAAGAGATGGCATTTATACTGTGTTACTACTCACTTCATGGGTGGATAAATACATTTTCATAGAGTCAAATGTCAAACTATGGTATTTAAATGTCCCCCTTCATGTGCTGTGTTTATTTTTACTTCAGTTAGATGTGCAACCTTCACTGTGTAGAATGGTTTGATTTTGTGCAAAATCTGATATTTAAAATTCATTTGATGAAAAGTGCAAGGTTTTCTGTGCTCACTTTATGTCTTAACTTAACAAATAAACTACTTTTAGAGCTAAATTCAATAAAAAAATCTCAAGCTTAAAACTTGAAATTAAACATTTTGCTCGAAAAAAAACATCAGGCTCAAACTGTTATTCAAAACAAAGTATTTTTATGTCTAAAGGGGATCTTTCATATTTTCTGAGTATCATTTCAGTAAAGATCACAAAATTAATAGTCCCAGTGTGATTTATTACTGTACGAACATTTTAAAAATATAGGAAGTCAACATTAAATGCTTTGCTTTTATAAAGAAATATCAGTGACACCAAAACAAGACGAATATATCAAGAATGCTCAAACATTTTCCTGTAAAACAATTTGGTTGATCTTCATGAGAGGTTTGCAATGCACTTCATCATTGCAGAAGACCTGTAATATTTGAAATAATGACCAACAACAGAGTGCCATCCTGTGGTAGCAGGTCAGGTTGCACAAGGACCATCCAGGGCATCAAGCGTTCTCTCATAGATGGTTGGCGTAGCCCTCTCCATCGTCTGCAGTGTTGACAGTTTTGGTGCGCTGAGTTTGCACAGAAGCATACAAGTCGGACATGGTGGAGACAGCATCTGTGTTGCCTTCATCTTCCTTTGGTGACTCAGGCAGCTCCTCTAACTGAACAACATCAGAGTACTGTATCTGTGGGGAGCTGCGGCCAGAGTGCGGCCTGGGAGGCTTCAGGGTCAGGTTAGCATAGCAGTCCTGAGTTTTGGACTGGAGGGAGAAACAAAAAAACATTTAGGTAATGTCTTCACAAAAACTTTGTATGTACTGCACAGGTTTATAGCGAACATTTTAGCATATTTGTGCTATATGATTTTAAACAACCCTGTCCCTCTGAACTGGTGTTTTTCTATCTTGCTGCTTGACTCTATCCTCTATCACAAAGTGTCTGAAGGTATAACCTCTGTGAGGGTTAGTGATGTGTGTGAACAGGGGGGCAGATGCAGAGAATGATGTGAATGACCCACAGGTGAGACTTAAGGCTTTATAAAGACTCTACCTCTGAGTCATTATTGACTCTGTGTTGATCCCTTGGTTGTTGAGAATCAGCTTCGGTGAGCGCAGTCATGCCTGTGGACAACAACATTGCACTGTTAGTAGACCTAGATTATGACATAAAGAGGGAACCACATGCACAAAGCACTTACTTGTCTGTGTGTAGATTATATTTCCATAGATAGGATTTTCCTCCATCTGCCTTGTGCTGTGCCTTAAATTAGACAAACCATAAGGACACATGTTTTTTTGTTTTTTTTGTTTTTGTTGTTTTTTCCTTTTAAGCTTAGCATGAGTAATAAAAAAGCAGACCATTAGAGGGGACAAATCTTTTTGTTTTTTCAGTTGAGCAGTAAATATATTACAGGTTACATACCTGCTTTTTTTTCTTCGATGACATATCCCTTTCTCTGTTGGTACAGAAAGAGAATTATATATTCACCATCAGATGTAAGAAATGAATTTGTCTTTGGTAAATTTTCTAAAACCAAGGCAAGTAATTACCTGAGCGACATCTTGATATACAGCAAAAAATATTCAAAGACACTGAGATAACAAGCATTACAATAACAGCCACAACAACCCCCTGCAGAGATTGTTCCAGGCAAGAAAAGGGCCAACCTACAGAGACAGAGGGAAAAAAAACAATATTTATTATCCTTGAGTTCATGTGGATGACGGCCTTCTGGACTTCTAGCACCTCAATGATCTACCAACACTACAGCACGGAACATCAGGACCAAGCATGGAGGAACACAGACAGTAGTATAGAGGTGGAGGTGAGGAGGTAAGGACTATCTCCCCTTGGCTTATGTTAAGCCAGCCAAAATGGTCAAAAGTGAATCAATACTAGACTGGGGGCACCCAGAGGACTCTACACAGAGGGAGGAAGTTTGATGCTATGTTTATCATTGGTCATTTAAAATTATTAAACAAAAACCTGTTTGAATTGGTGAAAATACTCTTGCTAGAAATCATTTCAACTCTTACTAAAAAGCTTTGACCACAAATTTTTCCGTTCCATTTTTAGTGTCTTGAAGTTAGGGTTCCCATATTATACTCCTCTTAAATTGCATACTGAATGAGGAGTGGTTTTTGAAGCTAAACAGAACACATTTCTGAATGGAAGGGGACTCAGCCTGTATATGAGTGTTAAAAGTCAAACAAAAAATTATCTCACCCACATGCTAAGCTGACATTTGTTTTATTTCAATAACAAAGTGATTTGACAGCTTATATAATTCTATTAAATTCTAATTCTATATAATTCTTTTAATGTTCACATAATATAATGCTTGAAAGGCTGATGCTGCACAAAGTATGTTTGAAAAAGAGCACAAAACTGGACGATAATGTGTAACAAAGGATACTTGGATTGTTTTATGTCATGTCATAGTTTGTGTGAAAACCAGGTTAGATTTTGGTTCACCTGCTGCTGCATAAATCAGGTTTAAGCCAGTCCCCAAATTCACTATAAGAGCAGTTAAGCTGTAAGCTTAGCTCGCAATTGGAAAGAGTTGTAGGCTCAGCTGAATGAATGCAGCTTCCTGTACCTGCAGATCAAGTGATTTAGGTTTGTTCGACTTAGTGTATTAAAAGAGTCAAGAGGCTTAATCAACGTCAGGTTCAGAACTTTGACACTGAATATTTCTATCTGAAATTTCAAATGCAAATGAATATGAATGAGACTGAATCAAGGTTTGTTAAAAACATAAGAGCTACAACAGCTGGAGATGTTAGCTTCTGCTTCAGTCCTTGCTTTAGAAAACAGAGCGATAAAACAAAGCATGCATAGAAGCATTGTGATGGTGTCCCTCAAGAACAGATTTACATTTCTACTTTATACAGTGGACCTGCTCAGTCGTCTGCAGCGTGTGGTTTCACTGAGAGCTTGCACACATGGATGCGTAAACTGTTTTTAGCATAGTGTGTTAGGTTTTTTTTTTTTTTGCAAGAATACATGCTCAGCAAAACATGCTAGAGGCATTTCCTACCTCAAAGCAAATTTTTGCAAAGCCTTATTTCAGTCCAACATACAGTAAGAAACTACTCTACAGTAAGAACATTTCTTTGAACATATGTTTTACTAGAATAAAGTTAAATGTTCAGTTTGCACAAATAATTTTACAACACCAAATATATATAAAAAATATATCTAAATGTGTTGAGAAACAGTTGATACAAATTTAAACCTAATACAGATTGACAGGTTTGCCGTCTTGCATCTTTGAAATTCTTTATAATTTAATTAAAATTAAAAATGATTTAGACACTCAGTTTTTCTGAGTAATGGGTCCGTCAGAAGGTGTAGTTGAGTTCAGAGATACTATTGCTGTAAATTAATCTACTAGGCATCAGACATGTGGTTATAACAGTGGCTGCCATTTGTAGGTTAACAAAAACGAAACAAAAAAAGCAGCAAATTCTCTTGATAAGAAAGGTTTTTCTCCAGAAACAGGCCAGGCAAAAATACAAACAAGGCAAACAAAGGCTACATAAAAGAAGTCAAAAAACATGAGCAAAGATCTATGTTCCCACTGCAGGCAAAAATGGCCTAAATTTGACTTTCTCCTTATGTGACTGAGATTGTTTGTCACTTGACAGTGTGAACAGCACAAATGGCTTGAAATCTGACCTTTTCTATTCCAAATTCTGTCAGTCTGAACAGCCATGTGAACTGTATCAGAGTTTATGTGACTTTTTTGTCCTCTCAGAGTTTATTTCCTTGAAGAAGCTTGATATAGGCAGGCATTAGGACATGGCGCACGGCCTTGCAAAACTCGTGGATGATTGATCTTATTTCCAAGTTTCTTAATAGTGTTAGTTTTTCTTTTCCCTTTAATTGGTGCAGGCGTATTCTCGAGCACAATACCAGGGCACATACAAGTGATGACCTGTTACACAATCCTGTCAACGGTTTCACACTTTTCTACTGGTGTAGAGGTGCAGGTAACAAACCTAGATATGCAGAAATGTGCCTACAAAGGTCAAATCAAAGTAGACTGCAAAGGGCTAAAAGCTAAAGGTTATGTCTATAAATGTTCATATACAGAGATAAAGTGAAATATTCTTAACTAGCTCAGGTAATAGTCATTCTCTCATAATATAATGTAATATATATGGATAACATTACTGTGAACATTAAATATTAACAATTTCTCAAAACATCTTCCGGCATAATACAGCTGAATCGGGTGCCTCTCAGCTTAACATGAGTCTGTTTGCAAAATTAAAGGCTCATGATTACTATCATCACCATGATCACAACAC
>JAPZDZ010000012.1:16313085-16338653 GCA_029783805.1 Acanthurus tennentii | reverse complement strand
AAAGCACAGGTTGCTCATTTTCAGACATTTAAAGGTGGAAATACTTTTATGCCATATTTGAGCTATTCGAGTAAAAAATACCAATACTTCTTCCATGATTGTCCTAAAGGGGCAGAATATGCTGTGGTTGATTATCTGATCGTAATTTGGTAAGGAATAGACCCAAGCGCATAAAACTCGACAAACAAAGCCGTATGCCGTAATAGTTCGCACATGAATGACAGCAAAACTGTAGGCACGTTGTCACACGGACATTTCCTAAATGTGTAATCCTAAACCCACTTGAGCTTTAAAAAGAAAGTGGGACCTCTGAAACCTCCTCCAGACAGGCGGGTCTTAGTCCCTGAGAGCCCGCCCCCTGCTCTACGGCGGTCCTCTGCTCTCCTGAACGCTGATGTGTTACTAACTTCACTCTTTGACTCTGACAAAATGTTCAATTTCGGATCAAAATTGCTGCTGCTTTTCCTCCTGGCTTTCCCATGTGGCTTAATATCAATCGGTAAGTCACGTTTCCAGCGTCGTTTGCAAGAAAATTCCCTTTGTCTTTTTTACGGTAACAGACAAAAAAGTTTTAGGGCAGCCAAACATATTGACGTGGCATATTCACATAGCTTATACAAAGGTGGCTTTAAGTCTTCACACAGCTGTGCTAACGTGATTATATAACGTGAATATATGGACGTTTATCCAAAGTTTGATGCATTGTAATGGAGGAGTTGTGGCTCATCTCTTTTAGTTTGCAATGAATGAAAACGAAAGTCCTGTACAAGCTGCTGTGGTTAAAGTATGAATTAATAACTTTAGTCATTAAATGCGAAGTTAAATGTAACTTTTCAACCGTGTAGAGGTGACTTCAGTCCAATATGAGTCGGTTTATAAGCAGTTAACAGTTACCGGCTGCTGGGACACGTCACCATAGATAAGATGGTGAGCTGTGTTTGTGTTTGAAAGTTTCACGCTCGTTTTGCTCATTGACACGCATTCAAATGGGAAAGTATGTTGTTCTGCTGCAGTTCAGTCAAAAGTGACCATAAAGTTGTTTTCTGCAGACAGGAAAATACATAATAACTTTGGAAAAATGGGGGGGGGGGGGAGTTACGGTGCGTTTAAAAAAAAGTGATTTGAATTGCCACAAATGCAACCACATGATGGATGCTGCTAATCCTCGCGCAAACTTTAATATAAAACGTTTAACTGACTTTTATTTTAATTAAAATTATCTGAAAGATAATTATTTAATGCTGTTAAATTTCAACTCAAAGACCATCAAAAGATATTACTTTTTCATGCAGGAGATCAAAACATATTTGATTTTAAACATTGTTTACACGTATTTTATTTTGAGCTCCATGAAAACAGTCAGAAAATTTGGTTCATGTTTTTTTTAACACCAGGAAAACACAATTCTTCTGTATTAAGTTTTGACAAAAGTTCAAACCCTTGACAGGATTAGTCCTTCCACATGTCTTGTCATAGTGACACTGACACACATGTCCATCAGTCACATGTACTGTTATGTCCTCTGACCCACTCAGGCCACGTTTCAGCAGACTCCGACTCTGCTGAAGACATCGCTGAGGACCAAGATGCTGCAGTAGATGAGGAGGAAGATGATGAGGAAGAAGTGCTTGTTGAAGAAGATCAGATACAACCCACGGTATGAATTTTTAATCACATGGCTGTATAGCAAACCATAGATTTACATGCAGGTGGTGAAGTAACAATATCATTCTGTGTTTCTTCTCAGGAAGGAGACGAAGATAATGCTGACGAAGCTGCTGATAAACTGTTAACGTCCCATCCCGATGCTGACACAACCATCATCTTCATGACAGGAGAGGGTCAGTGGGGCTAATTTTTAGGTTTTTGTAGAAACTAAAAACACAGAGTGAAGTCATCATCCTAAAATCATTTTACAGGAAAACTTTGTTTTTACTTATCTGTACTGTCTATTTGTTTCCATAATAACTGCAGAGTTTCCTGCCAATGAAATTGTGAGGTTTTTGGTGGGTTTCACCAACAAAGGAGCTCAGGATTTCACTGTCCAGTCTTTGGAGGCCTCTTTCCGTTATCCTCAAGACTTCCAGTTCTACATTCAGAATGTGAGTAGGAGCTGAAATAAAAACCACCTGCAAACATTCCTCCACCTTTTGACCTTCCGAATAAGTTGAAAATGCAATTACATGTTGATTGTTTTCACTTTGAGATGAGCAGAAAGTTAAGCATACTCATTTCACAAAGTGAAAACAAACTTTAGAGATGCGGTTGGTTCTGTGTTAAAGCAACATTATGGAATTATTATTTAGTATTTAGTGCTTTTCAGCAGCCTCACGGTTTCTGAGTGCAACACATATGACGCATACAAATCCCAGGTTTCTGTAACAATATTGTCAGTTGTAATGTACATGCTAACAACAAGTCTCACTGTCTTTCCTACTGTTCAACTCAGTGAATATGACTAAAAACTGTTAACTGTGTCATGGTCTAACAGCTCTGTGTTTTCATGATGTATGTTTTATGCAGTTCACAGCTTTGCCTCTGAACACTGTGGTGAAGCCTCAGGCTCAGGCCTCCTTCGAGTACTCCTTCATCCCAGCTCAGCCCATGGCAGGCCGTCCATTTGGTCTTGTTATCCTCCTCAATTATCTTGACGCTGAGGTAAATAAAAATGTTTTTAAATACTTCAAGAAGATCATTGGTTTTGGTGGCTCAAGGTTGGCCCAGCTTGACTTTGGAGAGAGGAGATTTAAGAAGGAAAGTTTTGTTTTCCAGCCTACCACAAATTTGGATATTTCATTAAAAAATTAAATACATAAAGATTAATACCAAAAAGGTCATTCTCAGCATATTTTTCCTATTTTTATAATCAGGAGCACTAAAACAAATACAAACATATGCAGAAGTGAAAATCACTTTCAACTCTCTCATAATTTTAAAAGACTTTATTTGAAATAGTGTACAGCAATGCATTTGTTTTCAGAGGCTAATATTTAGAATAAAAATGCAAAAAATATGCAAGAAAATAAATACCACTACGATCAAATAACCTTGTTGAGTAAGTTAACTATGAAATCTGGATCAGTACATTGATCGATGATCTGTTTGATATCTGATTAGTGAATCATGTCATTATCTACACTCAATACTAGTTTTGAATTGGACCAGTTTCAACTTGCTTACTATTTTTTTTTTCCTTTTCCCCTCAGGGCGGCGTGTTCCAGACTGCAATTTACAACCAGACTGTCACCATCACTGAGCTGGAAGAGGGACTGGACGGTGAAACGTAAGGCTTTTTTCTACTGGGTTTTTGTTAGTACATACATATTGTAAATAAAAAAAGGAAAGAAAGCTATTGCTCTTTCCCATATTTTCACTGCGACAGTAGACAGTAGTAAAGACAGTAGCACCAAAATGAATAAATCATTTTAGGCAGTGGGTGGATGTATGAAACTAATTTCTGCACCTCAGTTCTATGCAAATCATTGGTAAATTTAATTATCTTGCCCACTTATTACTTATTTTTCAGTTCACATAACTCTACATCCAGTTCTCTTCAGCTTCACAATGCCAGCTTTCCCAGACTATTGCAGCACATGTAAGAACCTGTAAAAGGAGGTGTGAAACTGGCACAAAGAGATCAGTTGTCAGAACTGTGCTGCTTGTGCGAGATACAGAAACTGTCAGCAAATGTGTCAAACAAAAGGAATGTTGTTTTCCATCCTAGAATCTCAAAAAAAAGAAAATGTTGCAATTATAGATCACATTAGATTTATGCTAAAGATTCATTGTCATAGTTTACACTTGTAGCTGCAGATGGAGGGAGCTATTTGCTTGAATAGTGCAACTGTTGTGCTCCATTATAGTTTGCATGGCTTACAAGTAAGTGCTTCAGAATGATTAGGGGAGATGAGAGAAATGTTTTCATACCAACATCTTCAACTAGCTTGACTGCATGTATTTGAATAAAATGCATCACATGAGTGTTTAGGTGAACTTAATTGCATTTCAGTCCAGTTCCTTTATTGTGTCCTTAGGCATCTGTAGCCATGCATCACTCATAGAGTATAGTATGCAAAAACATTAAGCAACTGTGGGGCTCTTGTTATGATTACTCTTCACTGATTTAAAAAAATATTGTTATTTTAATGCAGAATATTCATGTACATCTTCCTGGTTGGACTGGTGGTCCTGATGCTCTTTGGAATGTACCAGGTCCTGGAGACAAGGACGGTATGTGTTAGTCTTCTACAAGTTGCTCTGTTCTATGTGTTTTTTGTCTTCAAATGAACTGGAGAATGTGAGATAATTTCTTGTGTTTTACAAATGCCAATTTCAGTATGTTTTTTTGAGTGTACAGTGCACGGCAACCAGAAGTTAATACTAATAGTAATTCTAAAAATTGTAGGAATAGATTAAAACTGATGCACAATCATGGATTAAATGATTGAAAATGTGATTTGTTGTCTGTCATTCTGTGTTGTGCAGAAAAAGAGACTCCCAATGAAAATAGAGAAGGGCACCGGTGGGATGAACGATGTGGACATCAGCTGGATTCCTCAGGAAACTCTTAATGTCATGAGTAGGTTCATTTTTATAATAACCACAGCTAATCTTTCACTGATATTACAGTTACTCTCCATGAAAATGAAGCAACATCTGATCTTTACATCCTGTCTTACAGACAAGGCTTCCCCTAAAGCATCTCCAAGAAAACGAGCCAACAGAGCAGCTGGAACAGATCAATAAAAACAGTCTGTTTCCATCCATCATCATACTGTCCATCAGGCTTTCAAAGCTCATTTCCTTGCTATAGAAACCCAATTTACAATGGCTCATCATTCCAGGAATCCAGTTTCCATCCTGAGCATTGTATTTAAGATGTTTGTATTTATCTCAGCCTGCTGGTAACACGACCAGATAGCATCTTGGACTCTACTGCTCTGATTAGAGCATGACCATTTAGATACCAACAGGACTGACTACAGGTCATTTGGAAATGGACTTTTTTTTTTCATCAGTATGTATGAGTGTGAAAGGGATCAAAGATAAACCAAAAAGTCATTATTTTTTTTAATAGGAAAGGAAAGGGATTGAGGTATGGCTTACCCACTAAAAGAAAGCTGAATACATCAACTCTGTATCAGCCTGACAAATTCATTTTATTTGGACATCTGTTGTATGCATAAAAAAGGAGATTTTATTACTTCAAACTATTCATATTTCATCAGTGGTGAAATGAGTAAATCCCCCTCCTTTCTACCATGTAAACACCACTGTGCCTTATCTGTACTGTATTTGCAGTGCACTGCCAAGGCTTAATGTTACATAATAAGAACGGATACCCCTATGCTTTTAACATCCAGTCACACATGGATGGATTTTGTTTTTCAGTGGGACAATGGCAGCTGCAATTGCGATCAAACTTAAAACGGTGTTCTCTGGAGGTTTCTAGGTTCATTTACCTGTTTGGGTTTTTTTTTTTGGCTTGTTGTAAGAGACTCACTGGAGCATTGTCAAAAACAATAAAAGGGTGAACAAAATGTATTTTGTCCTGTTAGTGTTCTCCAAAATTGTTGTTATCTGGTTTAATGGTCTTTGGTTCATTCAGTTGTGTCATCTTCAGTATACAGTTTCAGTAAAATGACTCACCTGATCAAAGAAATTAGAGTAGACACCACAGGCTGCATCTACTGGTTATTTTCACAATGGATTAATCAAATAGTCATGTGGTTCACAAAACATCAGAAAACAATGGAAAAAATCCTTAACACAGTTGGTCTACCTATAGAGCCCAAAGTGTTTTCATCAGATGCCCTGTTTTGTCCAAAAATTAAGACATTTTGTTTGTGAACATATTAAGAAGAGAAAACAATTCTCGTGTTTGACAAGATCGAATCATCCTTTTTTGGCACTTTTGTTTTGAAATGACTAGAACTATTAATTATCAAAGTAATTAGGGATATATATTTCCTTTTAGCTCAATGTGTATGCAGTCAGAGATAAACTTTTGGACTTTCCCTTTAAATGTCAAGAATGTCTGAATCAAACTATGTTATATGGCTTAAACTAGTAATTGAAAGAGATTGAGTTCAGTGGGTTCACTCAGTTATTAAGCCCAAACAATATTTCAGCGTGGTTACTTAGCAATTCAGATGGACATACACAATTGTGCAATTTGTTTAAAGTGTGCGACTGGACGTGAATGCGAAATAAATATTATCTCTGGTTTAAGGGCACAAACTATTTAAAGAAAATTAATCTGGAGAATAAAAACAGCTTTTATACGAGGCCCCAAAAAAGACAAATATGCAAAAAAAAAAAAAAAGGAGTTGTCATCAGTAGGATTATTACTCGAAAATGTAATATAGTACATGAAAAAAATTGTTGGCCAAAAAATAAAATACAGTGTTGAATCAAAACATTTTACTGATGTCCAGCCTATATGATGGTGAGATGGGCGTCTCTTTTAAAGTCAACACATCCTATCGAAGTATTTAAAGAATAGTCGTAGAATTGATTCTTTTTAGCTAAGTTGGAATTTACAGTCTATTTCTTCCCACAGAATTAAAAGGAAATAATACAACTGTGAAATTAGGCAATTTCAAAATGTGTAGCCTAAAAGAATCCAGTGATATGACATGTACATGATCAGAATAAACTTCAGCATGAATAGCGTAGGTAACAATCACCTATAGCTGCTACACCGAAATATCATGTAACAATGTAGAGTTTACAGTCTATAAAGAGCGAAATAAGGGCTTGATGACAGGCATGGAGATCCCGACGGTCCCCTCCGTGTTGTGGTGGGAGTGTTGCAGGACGGTTGCACGCCGGTTCCTCCTCGTGAGAGCTGTCCGGTGCTGAGGAGGGAAGATGAGCTCAGCGCGCGCCGGGGGGCAACAACGTCAGCAGTCGGCCGGAGCAGGGAAAGACTGTACATACACACACCCACCGAGGGCTTATCGCCGCTTAATCACTGATACACACCAACTCCCATTAATAATGGGCAGCTAATCAGCTTCGTGTGACTCAACGCCGCTTTTTTTTTATCCCGATCCATGAAAGCCTCGGCAGCATCCCGCGTCCTCCGCTTGAACTGAAATGGGATGATATGGGATTTTTCATGTCGACGAAGATCGGAGGGATTCTTGCGTTTGCCTTGGGTAAGACACCTCAAGCTCCTCCGTGGCTTTTTTTAGGCTGCGACCCACTTTGAATGGTCTGACAGGGAACACTGCCTTAGATATGCATCTTATCTCCCTGCATCCGAAGTGTCACCGCTATGATCTTTATTTATCTCTATCAGTGCTGTCTGATGGTCATGAGACCTGTGCCGCGGCCAACTGCTTTAAGTGCACCCATCGACGATGAATGCTGGATGTCTGCACTTAAGTGATAGTATGCAAGCTTCTGGGCAGGCAATCGGTTAGATACAAAACGCCGAAAATTGATTAATTCTTCTTAAATTACACTTTTATTCGTATTTAGTGCTTTAAGGCGCTAATTTTTCGTCTCTACCTGATAAAATATATTATGGACACATCTTAGCATTGAAACTGAGAATAGCTCTGAACAAAGCATTGCGCCCCATGTAGATTTAACGTATCAAACAAATGCAATGGTCAGGACTATTTTCTGTGATAACATCTGCTTGTACCACTGACACCTGCCTAAAGTGAAATTTAGATAAAAAATTAAGAAATCTTAAATTCACAAGAATTTATTTATGGAACAACTAAATCAAACAGAAACAAGATAAAATATTAAGGCTTTCAGTGTGGAAAAAGTTGCACGATTATAAGCTGTTTCGAAGCTACTGGAAGAGGGAAATTTGTAGAGAAAGAGCCACTAGACTGAAACAAATTCACACTTGAGAAAATACTATAATTTTAATTAAGTATATCAATTTTTCTTGTGCATTTGTCCAGAACTTAATGTTTCACCCTCGAAACTTCGACCATTAGTCAGATCAAATAAGCTGTAACCTGTCTGTCTTGCAGTCTTCTTCCTCTCCCTGACAGTGTCAGAAGACTCTGCAGATGTGAGGTGTGAGAACATTTATAAGGACTTTTCTGATTGTGTCCTGGAGCTGGGAGAGAGCATGGACAACTATCAGGAGAACGTGACCAGTGAGAGGGGAGTGGCCGCGGTGTGCAGGTGATAATAACTTTCCCTCAGTGAGGGAATATGTGAGCATTATGCAGCATCTATTTGTGCACATGGGACATCCCAATGTTTTCTTTTGCTTTTATTTTAACTCAGCAATCAGACAAGATTTAAAATAAAAACCTTTTGTAAAAAAACAAAAAAAGATTTGCATCAGCATTAATTGTGCTCAAATTCAAATTGTGTAAAACAGTGCATGATCAAGTAAAATTGCACAAGTAAGTGGAAGTATGCACGTCAAAATAGAAGAGAAAAAGAGCAGATGCCATAATCTCAGAGGGAGGATAGAGAAATGAATGGTGCTGAGACACTGAGCTGTTGTTCTAAATAATTTATGACTTCGCTGCAGCAGTAATGAAATTCTGGGGACGCTTTTTGTCATTGTTACTGCACGCACCCGACAACCCCAGCACACTATATAGAAGACAAAGATTTATACATAAGCCTTCTGTTGAAAATAGCCTACTCGCAATAATATCTGTGATATTGTTTCACTCTGTGATGCAGTTGCCATGGTAATTAAAGCTCAGCTTGACTTATTGGAGCCAACGTAGTGTCTGAGTGATGGATTATTGGCAAGTAAATTAATCCACGATAGTCAGTGCATGTCTGCATGCTGTTGCCAGGATGAACTTTGGGGGAAATGGCAGACCCTGCATTGATCTGATGATCTTCTTTTTGCCACAGCCACTGGGAAGCTTTCCACACATGTGCCCTCACAGCGCTGTCCGACTGTCAGGAGGAAGTCAGCTCCATCTGGGAGACTCTGAGGCAGGACTCCCGGAAGATGCGCTTCCAGGGAAGTCTGTTCGACCTGTGCAGCCCCAGCTCCTCTCCCTGCATAAGTTCACCTCTTGCTGCCCTTTCCCTGCCGCTGATTTGCATGCTAACCATGACTGGGCCTGACTGGCCCTCTTTATAGGTGGGGATAGGGGGTTAAGGGTGAGGAAATAGGAAAGATGAGGAGGGCTTTCATTTCCCCTGGGTTTAGTCCACTTGAGTTCAATCTCAAAGCCAAGGATTTCAGAGGAACAAATGTTTTTATAAGGATTATTTTGACATTGAGCCACGGAGGTCTGTGGCATGCCAATCAATATTTGCTGTGATGAATAATGTTTGAAATCTTCTCTAATACTTGAGCTTGATCCTCCCTTATGTCTAGAAACTGATAGAGCAGATGAGAAAACATTTATTCCAACTGATCAGTCCAGGCAGGCAAACCAAGCAAAGCACCCCAAGTATCCGAGAAATGTCAGATACAACGTGATTAGAGTTTGATCAGAACAGTCTACAGTCAGACACTTGTGGCTCTGGTTCACCAATATACAAGAAGTGGACAACATAACATGAACACCTGTAGGTCTACAGTCTAATGCAACACAATATAAGAGTCCTGCAATGGATACCATAAATAATACTGCAGTTTTTGTGGATATAAGTCTGAGGTCTTGTTTAAAGTAGTGATGTTTGTGATGTTGAGTTTGTTTTTACCATTATAAGACAGCAAGGTGTCCGTGTTTATGTGTCCACTCCCTGTACTCCCCCCTCCATGAATCACACTGTATGGTTTCATCATGATAGTTAAAGGAACAGTTTAACGTTTCAAAAGTAAGTTGAGCGGACAACTCTCACATCCTTCCACTTAAAATGACAAATACTACCAGTAGCCAGCTAGCTTAGCTTAGCACATTGCTCCTGTGGCTGCTCAGCACGTAACTATCCAGCGTACAGTTTTTACACATTTTTTTACAGAGCAAATGAATGAATTGAAAATTGTTTATTGCTAGAGGTACCGGTGGGCAGATTTTGTCACATTTTGACAGAGCTAGGCTAACTGTTTACCTCTGTTTTCTCATGTTCTAGCTATGCTAATGAAACTGGCTCCTGGATAAAGCTTTATCTTAAGTGTACGGACATGAAAGTGGTATTTATTGTTACACTGTGTTCATTACAAGAAAGTTAATAAGCAAATCTCTCTAAAAAAAAAGTTTAAAAAAATTATTTTAGTGAAGAACCATAAATTATGTTAGCCAAGGCGCCAAGTTTAGTATCTGGTGCATTTGTATAAAACAGCCAAGCCATCGTGGTGTAAAAAGCTATAAAATGACTAGAAGATATTTGCAAAGAGCACAAAATGACAGCAATAGCTTGGCAAAACTTAGTTTTCCCTTCATCATTACCAAACTGTTGAATATAATATTGACTCACTGATCAGTGAAAAGACCCAACCAGACAGTAATCAAACAAACTTAAATGCACCAAAGTCAGAAACAAAACAACAATTTAGATGTCCTGTAGATTAAATGCACATTTAAGCTGTTTCAAAGTGTACTGAATGTTTGTTTGAGTGACAATCAAGCCACTTGTACAAAACTTTTACCCCTTTTAACACATTTCAGCCCTCCATGGCTGATGTTGCACGACTGCCTCAAAGACACCAAAAACACACATCTAATCATCACATGTTCGCCTCTCCAGCTCCAATCACATTCTCCCTCAGAGCCTCGCCCTATGCTTTGGTTCAGTATGATGCTCGATCAAACTTCTGATCTGCTGCTCATTGTGCAAAAAGAAAATCTGAAGTTTAAGTTTCAATGTTGTTTCACTTATTTCAGTTTCCCCCTGTGTGGAAATGCTCACTGGTGATAGCACATTATTACTAGAACTACACAAAGTACCATATGAACAAATTATGTGATACAGTACATTGATAATGAGTGGATCAGATATTTGAAAGAACATGTGTAATTTAGGCAGCCAGAAGTATATTGAAACAATTTCAAATAATCTTATTTTAATGTCTGAGAAATTCTTCGCAGCATTTATTTCACTTCACACACATAGAATTATTCTCTAATGAAGCCAGATTACCAGTATGTGCAAAAGCAAAAGTGATAGCAGCTACAATAAAAACAGCTTGTTTTTGTAGGTTTTTATACAATTGCTTTTGTATCAACAGTGTTTAAATTGAAGATTGGCCCATCCATCTATGGCATTATTATGATGTCAAACTGAACAGATTTCAAATTGTGATGCTCCATTTATTTGTTTTACATGCTTAATTGATTGAATTTTAAGAAAGTCTGGCTTGATTCCACACAGAATACACAAATATTCTAAGTGACTATAGAGCATCTCGTATCAGAAATAAGCTTAGTTTTCATCATCCACACTTTTTTGACACATTTAGCCATGTGATTTACCAGTAATGGTGTTTTCATCTCTATGAAATGAGTATCTAAACTATTAATGCAATAGCCACTTAAAACAGAGCAAATTTTAAAAATGATAAGCAATAGTATCAATTTAACTTGTTCTTTTTTTCCCAAAATTTGACACAGTTTGCATACTTCCTTAAATACTCATAATCCCAACACGCATTATCAAAATAAGGATGGTTTCGATAATACCGAATTTTTTTCTTATCTCTTTTATCACAAATGCATGATAATTTTAGTGACAGTGATTAATAATCAGAATATTGAACGTCCGTTGATTTTACCTTGGATCAAATGTGCAGTGGTATTGATCTGTGCATGAAGCTAGGCTATAGCTGCTCAGTGTATCAGCATCCTTTTTATGCAGATTCACCCCCCCACCCCACCCCCCTGGCCACCGCCCACGCCCTTAACTCCATTAGCATGTTTGTTCTAGTTGTTTCTATTTAATTCATGTTCCATGAGTGGTGCCATTATGCCATTCATTGTGTGTCTGGTGGTGAGAAAACATTAACAGTTGTGATGTCCTCAAAGCATGAGCAATATGTACAGTCACTTTAGTAAGGACTCTTATTCCTTCATGTGCTGTTGAAGAAAGCATGGAAATGATTGTGTTCTCATAAGCATTATTCACAAGAACCCAAACAACATGTTAAACATGGACAGAACTTCTGAATGTAAAGAAAAGTTCTGAATCCATATGGGGTTTTTTTTGTTAACTGATAGTAAAGCACACTATTTACAAAAGTGTAAAAAGCAATATATATATATATATGGCAAAGTCATGTGTTTGTAATAATAAAGCACAATGGTCAAAACAGTGTGTTTGTATATGTGTGTGCATCACCTTCAGCAAAATATTAGAAAGCAAGGATCTAGAAACACAAAGTGGTAAAATAGTGGAGCATTTAATCAATTCGCTAAGTCCTCCTCTGTATGACTCATTTACTACGGGAGCTTCTGTTTATAGCCCTCCCTGAAGCAAAGTGTTGGTAACAAGAATCCCGACCAGCATCTTTCAACTCGTTAGTGCTCTCCCATCTGTTTCGTTCCACCTGGACACTTGCAGCAGAGGCAGTGGTGAGAAGAAAATGAGGGATCCAGGCCTTGGGGTGGAAAACTTTCGGAGATCTAAAGACACACTTATGGTGTGCCCCTCATTAGAAGTCCTATCTCTGAGGTCTGAAGCGTAATGGCCAATTATTTTTTCACCCAGTTTCCTGACCGAGTTCTACAATTTTTTCCAATCCGCATGAACTGATAGTGTATTATCAAATAGCATTTATGCACAAAGCTTCTTACATTGCACCATAATTCACTGATTCTGGTGCCAACGCCCAATATTTATATCTTAAGAGAGGAGGAAAAAATATGTACACCTTGCCTGTGATGTTTCTGCACTAGAAACGGGTCAGAGAATGTCTGAGATAATTACATGAATAGATCCATCTCTTGAGTTCTCTATACTTAAATTATTATAAAAACTAACGAATACAAAGGTGGCATTGCATGTGAAAACTTTCAGAGAAAATAACAAATAATAGGTGATGCTTACAAAGAGTAGCCATGAAAAAAAGGATATCTGAAGGAACAGTTTAAGATGTTGGGGAAAAAACCCATATTTGTTTTCATGCTGATTTTTTGATGAGAGGATTGCTATTCTCTTTTCTATGTGCAATAAATATAAAGCTACCACCTGCAGTCAATTAGCTTAGCCTAGCCTAGCATAGCATAGCTTAGCAAAAAGGCTTAAAACAGGGAGACAGCTATCCTCCCTCTACCCAAAAATATCACAATACACCTACACCTCTATCGACCATGTATCAAAAACAAAAAACTGGTTGTCATCACCTTTACAGTGTAAAGACAGCTCAAGTAAGCAACTGCACCTGGCCAAGAAATAGTGAGTGTGGTTTGATTAAACTCTCAGCAAGAAAACAAATAAGTATTTCCCAAATTGTCAAGCTAGTGTGCAACTTTTAAACATTAGCCCCATGAAGATGTACTAGTACTACACTTTAGAAATGTGATTTCAAATACTGCATAGCCCACTCTATCATAACTCAAAGCCACCACACAGGGTAAAAAGATATATGTGTATATGTTACAGGACCTGTTATACTCTAACAACAACAATAATAAGGAATTCATTTACACCTGTGAGCTGAGACTGTTTGGAAACTATCAGATCAGTGTTGCACATTTTAGTACTGTTCACGTCACATTCTCACAAACAGTAAAAGCGTTTTTAGAAAAACAGAGACAGGCTGCTGTCAGAACACAGCTGGTGGCTGACAAACTGTCCCCAAAGCGACCACTTCGTCTGCATAATACATCATGACATGAAGAGATGGAGGCAAACAACACAAACTTTGTAAAATGCTGTAACAAGCCTGACAAGAAAGCCCTAAAACAAGCATTGTCAGTCTAAATGTACTAACCTTACCCAGAAAATAATTTTAATTAAGAATGGGTCGAGATTATACATTATCAAACTCTCCCTAACTTTTAGATGCAGCTATAAGAAAGACACATTAGCAGCTCTAAATTGTGGTGAATTTTAAACAACCAAAATGTCCCCTAACATGATGACCTTGTTTGTTTGCTAACCTAGCCATTCTGTAATAATACCAACATATGGAGAGAAGATAGAAGTCTATTGTTGAGACTCTTCCTCCACTTTCTAACACGGTTTGCATTTTTTCGAAGGTTCAATTTGTCTTTGTTTCTGTATGTGAAAATGTGCACATAACAGAAAAATCAAAAATCTCAAAACAAGAGAATTCACAAAACTAAACTGTACTTCAACTGAACACAAAAAAATAATTCTAAGAAAACATATCACATCCATAGTCAATTGGTTCAGAGAAATGTGTAAACTGATGCCAGCTTTCATAAGCTTAAAACATATATCTTAACATGCTACAGAGTTATTACCATTGAACATTATCACACATCTATGAATAAATAGATCAGTTTATCAGGTTTATCATTTGAAGAGGAAATGGTGACAGTCCGATATCCACGCTGATGGAAATTCAAGCTTAATGTCTTTTGCAAGCAGTAAAAAACTTCTGAGCAAGTTCTCAGGAGTGAACTGTCCAAAAACTTTTGGTGTGGTCTCAACAAAAATTCACAGGTTAGATTTGGGTCCACTGTTGACTGGAATAGCCCTGAGTTCAGTTCGCATGCACAAGTATTCTCCAAGTACAGCCATCAATGCCATGCAAGCGACATTGACGAGCCACCAGGACAGGGCAGATGGAAGATGGGAATTATAGATCCAGCAGCCTATCATATGGAAGAAGTGAACAGTGACTGTGAAATCCAGGCACTGTTTCCCTCGACGGATAAAAAACCACAGACCCAGGGCACTGCAGCAACAATGAGATAAAAAGTTATGTTATCAGCAATGCCCTTTTGTATTTCACACATTCATGTATATGCAAAAAAGTGCTGCAAGTCTTGTCACAACCAAATCTATAAAAAATATTTGTAATTTTTATCCCATGTGAAAAAAAAGTAGTAAAAATAATTGTTCAACAATATTTATGGTGGCAATCCAGGTGGATATAAAGCTATTATGTTATCTAAGCTATTTGGTTTCCGAAATGCTAAAATTTATTAGTGGTGAGAAGGATGTGTCAGAACTATTTTATTATCTGTTTGGTTGTACGGATAAAACCATAAAGAATTTACCAGGTAAGAGAATTCAAGATGAATGCCATCATTGAGAGCCTGCCTTGCATTGTTGCAAAACCGAGGACCTGTCAAAGCAAAGCAAACATTGAAAAACCACTTTAAAAGATAACAAATTTTCCACTAATATAGGTGACACAGATGTACACAGAGAGATTATGACTTACTTCATAGCTGAAGATCTGGTCTAGGGACCGACTGGTTTGAACCAGACTGTCCACTCCAGCCAACCAAAGGCCCAAGAAGCTGTAGTAGATGCACTGCATCAATGCAATCTGACTCACAATGAGGACAGGGTCCCAGATGTAGCTACGGAAGTGACTGGCCATTGTGGACTGACTGGTTCGTGTACAAGCCCAAAGATTGTTAACATTTGGCAAGACCTGTTCCCATTTGACCCATCCGGTGTGATCAGCATGTAATCTCAAAATCTAAAACACACAGAAGGTAACATTTAATTATCACTTTGAAGGGTTTGAGTTGTGAGCCTTGTCTAAATAGTTGTTTACACAGGAAGCATTACAGTAACTGTAGCATCATAATTATTTCAATACCATGCAGCCAACTGAATTCCAGGGAGGCACCTTTTAAACAGTTCTTTCCTTATCATAAGAGAAATAAGAAAGGTGGGTAAAAATGAAAAGGAGCACAAAATCTAGCTTGTGCATGAGAAACAAGTGTTTGAAAGACCTGGGAAGTTAAGTGCTGGAGCTCATTATGAGCCATACGGTTAAAACGGGTTAGCATTTTATTATGTTGTAATTATTGTGCTGAAGCTCAAAACATTTTATTTTCAAGAGTATTTCATGTGTGAGGAACGTGATTAGTTTAAGCAGTGCAAACAGTCCTTATTTGCTTTCCTCTGAAGTGTTAACTAGTGCTTACTTAACAAGTCAGTATGGAATCGATCATATCAAAGAATTGGGATTTACTATCATAGCCTGGCTGATACTATATTTTTAAGCAAATACTGATAGAGATATCACGAAGTTTATGAATCATTTGTTTTATGTCAAATGTCCTTAACACACAAATGTAATCATATAAGCTAATGTAAACAAAGGAGCATTTAAGCATCAACCTCTGTATGAAAACATCGGCTTCTATTTAGGGTCAGGTCACACCTAACTAATTGTAAATAAATACAGAGACAGTTCAGTAACACTGAATATATTTAGCCTCGGATATGTCACGTATGCTTACATTAACTATAAAGACCAAGCTAACAGAGCTCGCGGCTGGCTGCCCACTAACGTCACCGATGAGTTAGCTAAGGCTAACATTAACTTCAGTTGTCTTCCGCGTTTTAGCTCTGTTTTAAAGGGTGACAGAACCATCCAAAGCTTGCCAAGACGTTCAAATAAAATGAGCTTAAATGCCAGTTTCAGACACTTTCAGACACTAAAAAGCGGTTGGAAACGACACTGAAAGCTCTTCTTCGTCTACCGCTTAACGTTGCGTTAGCTACAACAAGGAAGATGACCAACAAGTTCCAGCATGACAGCATTGTGGTTTTCTTTCACAGCGGCAGGTAAACAGTTTGAACAAAACACAAAAGCAGCCGCAACAGACCTGATGCCTAGATTAGAAAAGTTCCGGGATTACTGCAAATAGTCCTTCGTGTATGAAATGCTCCCCTTCGAATAAAGTGGGCCCTTCAACCAGCAACTGACTAGCCGAACCTTATTAACAACACGGAAGCCACTGTCGAGGAACCGGAAGGAAAACTTCAAGCTAGAAAATTATTTTCAATGTAAAATATATTAAAAGTAAGTACGGCAATCTGTGCCGGGTTTCGTTCTAAATAATTTACCTGTACACAAGCAGTGGATAAATTTTTGTGTCATCAGTAATGCACTACATTTTTAGTCGTATAACTCGCATTTTTGTTTTTTTTTAAGGAAAAAATAAAGCTATTATTGTGAAGTCCCCATACCCCAGAAGTTAAATCAGAAACGAAAATTAAAAAATTATAATAATACATATTTTAAATAGGGATGGGTCATGTAGATAATGGTCAGGCTCTCACCTTTTCACAGCTTCCGTGTTTTTAACTGGGTTTTATTGCGTAAAGTTAGTTTCCTCAGCCATAACTTCTCTACCATAAAAGATAATTCTAACGGTACGCTTAAAATAACTTTATCAACTGCAATGTGATAATTCAAACATAGTTGAACTTTGTGTCAGCCTTGTACGAGCAGGTTTTTCTGTTTGTTAATGGAAAAAGAGCGGATTCACAGTCACAGTCCATATGTCAGATCGTTTGCGCTCCTTCAAAACAGCTGCATAGCCAAATGTTACAAAACAAAAACCGAAATACTAGAAATTAACATCCACTTCATGTGCGTTTTTTAGTACACGGGAAAACTACAGCAAAACATTGATGAATTATTTTCTTATTAACTTTGCCGAGTTCTGGTGGAATTGTACTTCGAGTTTGCAATGACTGCTCATTTCTGTGAATACCAGAAAAATCCAGATTTCTTGGGGTGGATGTAGCTAGTCAGTGCTTCTTGCATCTGTTTCGCAATACTGGACTTTGAAGGCATGCATGACAAAGGATCTAAGGTTAAACTAAAGTTAGTTAGAAGAGAGACAAGTCTTATGACAAACCCTGTCGGCACATAACACCTGATCAGTTGTAAGGTTTAACTGAGACATGACATAGACATAAGACAGAACTATTTTACATATTGTATTATTTGATATTTACTAATTTATCTCACAGGATGGACAGAAAAACACAATCGGTGCAAATATGAATGTGACAACAATAATGAAGATGCCATCTGTCTTTCTTCAGAGGAAGCTGTGGTTTTTGCATTATGCTCACGGTAAGACTGTTGTTTGCTCTTTACTGTGTTTTGCAGATGTGTTATTTGGGAGCTTGTGTCCAGTATTGAAATCTGTTTTGACTAAAATTAAAGAAATTTGGTGCTATAACTGCTGTTCTGCATTTGCTGCTTTTTGGGTTTTTTTTCTTTACATAAAGTCTGATTATGATTTATATAAAAATCTGAGATAGTATTTGATATTCCCTTTTAGCCACAGCATCACAAGTGTAAAATAGTCATCGTACACTCACTTAAACTCAGATGAAACAGCTTTTCTTTGAGGATACTTTGACTGTAGAATACAGCCTGTCTATAAATGTTTTTCTTGACTTAATTAATGCTTCAATAGTGTACTGCAATAATATATTGGTAGTTCATATTATTTCAGAAAGTTTAATTCTTTTATTAGCATCTCCACTATGGGTGTCATAATTTCTACACCATATGCTAGTAAGTAAACAGCTCAAAAGCCTAAAGTAAACAGCAAGTTTATTGAAAGTAACACATTTGGACCAAGAACAAGTTATCACTTTTTGTTGCTAAACTACAGTTTTTAAAAAGAAGGTTGCACACATTCTAGGATATGGCATTCTTTGTCATACTTCCTATTCTCTTCTAAATTACTGTGCAAGTATATCCTCACTGTCTATGAGTGCAAGACTCATAAAGGAGGGTCACTGTCGGTCAGATTGTAGCACACTTGTTTATTATCTATGGGAGTTGTTACTAAATACATAGCTCTTCCTTTTAATGTGTCAAAGAGTCCTCGAGCTCCATAATGAAACCAAAACTTCTCCTGATAGTTGTGTTTGGGAGGGAATGAAGCTGCTGTGGAAAAAGTCTGCCAAATGCATGTAATGTTAAAACATGTCGCATTTTCTGTCAAAGCCATAATGAGATATCTTGACCATTTGACACAAAGTTTGATTTATTGACATAAAATTGTGTGAAAGGTCCTGTTATCTGCAGTAACTATCAAATTTCCCTCAGTAATACTACTAAGGTCACAAGTCTTGTTTTTTCTTCTATCTGTAGGTGGAGTTCGGTGGAGGAGCACTAACAGACAAGCCCCTCTATTAACAGCTGTGCCTGTTCGTGCTCTAATAGATGAAAATATCAGCATTGAAGGACGTTTCTTGTACCCGCACTGTCCAGTCACAGTGTGTGCTCACATTAACAGTGAGGATGGTGACCTGTGGGAGGCATTTGCTCATTATAATACAAGTTCAGATGGCACCGTCAACTGTGAGTCATACTGAGTTTTGTATTTCACTGTATTCCCTGATAATCGAATAACCTCCGATTTAAAGGTTTAATAATTTAATCTCTGCAATTTCCAAGATTAAACACATAGTTGGATCAAAAACAATAGAATTGGTTTCAATAGATGTTGGAAAATGCCACCATTTAGTGAGATTAAAATAGAGACTTTATTACAATCAACATTGTGTGTGTGTGTGTGTTTTCTTGCAGTTTAGTCTTGTCAGTCAGTGTCAGACCCAGTTTGATGTGTAAAGTTGCAATTGAATTACAAGTGTTAAAAATTGAGTTATTCTGTTTATTGTGGATGCAACTTTTGGCAGTCAGATTATTCTACCCTTTCAGGCGTTTATGCAGGCACTTGTTAACCTTCTCTCCTCTCTGCCCCCTCCATAGTGAGCAGAGATCACTCATCTGGGGGTTCATATTTGGGCTGTGAGCCGATGGGACTGTTCTGGGGACTAGAGCCGGCTCCTGGTGCAAGAGAAGGCTTAAGGCAGGTGATGAAAAGGAGTACATTGAGAGCTGAACACATCGGTGGTCTAATAATCTTGCAGCTTACTAATGGGGTCCTTGAGTCAAAGACATTTTTCACACACACCATTCAATAAAATGTCCCCACAACCTAACATAAAGAACTCATCTATTTACAGCTGTTCAGCAGTAAAACTCACTGCAATAGCTACTGATTGTTTCCCACTCAATAGCTCCAACATCCACCTGTCCTAGATTTTGATGTGCTCGTCTTTACAGGCTGAGGAAGAAAAATGTGGAGACTCCATACGTCATGCACATATCCTTAAGGGAGGGCCACGTTTCACCCAGTGAGGGACAAAGCACTGAGCTGGCTGCTGTTACTACTGAACGCTGGTACATGGCACCAGGCGTACAGAGAGTAGAAATTAGGCAGAATGGACTTGTGGGAACCTTGTTTTTGCCACCAGGTGAGCACAAAAGTCAAAGCATTCATTCACATGTTATAAGACTGGGATGAAAACCCTGTGCCCTCTTAACAGCACATACTGTGAAGGATATTCTCCCCTAGGTCTCCCCCTATAAATGTAACCCCCTAGGCCTTGTCACCCCCTAACAACTTTCCGACTGTCTTCTTTGCACTTAAGTCATGCAAAGTTGATGCCAAGATCACACAGTTCCTTTGTTTTAATACATTTTGTGTGTTAGAGCTATTTGTGCAGATTCTCCCCATCCACCAATCTGCCCTCACTGTAGCAACCAAGGCCAAGGGCTCGGCTCCACCTGATAGCAAGGAGGTAGGAGAATATACATTTAAAGACAGACACTGAACTTAAGTTGAGATACTGTCACCTTCAAAAGAATAGAGCTCGATGTGAGTAAGGTAGGAATATAATATATTATGTTTTAAAACCCAGTAAGATCCTGAAGGTGGAGACCTTGTCCTTATTTGGACATGGCATTTGGGACAAGTGACATGTGAGGACACAAAGACTTTAGAATATACCTTACACACATTACAGCCTCAGATCAGGGGTGGCAACACTCATAATCAACTATTGGTATTGCTTTTATTACTGTCCTCCTTGACGTCAGGTTCTATAGTAAATACTTCTTAAGAAGACATCTGTCGTCTCCTGATTGTCTCATTCCTCCTGTTCATCTTTGACCAGATTTTCCATCACACCCACTGTACTGATATTTCTGCAGGCCCAGGCCCTTTTCCAGCCATGTTGGACCTATGGGGATTTGGTGGAGGACTGGTGGAGTATCGATCTGCCCTGTTTGCATCCAGAGGCTATGCTAGCCTTTCCCTTGCCTACTTAGGGCACAAAGAATTGCCTGGCTCACAAAATAGCATGAACGTCGGTGATTCATATTTCAGGGTAAGAAAAGATGCAAGCTTCACTTTATTCTTCACCATATTGATTTCCTTCTACATCATCCATCATTCCTTTAAAATGTCCCATTTCTTGATTAGTCAGCCTTCCATCTACTTCAAGATCATCCTCAGATCTGTGCAGACAGAGTTGGCATCCTCGGTCTTTCCTTTGGAGTCTACCTGGCTCTTCGGATGGCCACTCAGGCAGAAGTCGAAGTATGTTTGTTCATCTCTGTCATTCATTTTTAAAACCACATTTTGATCATCTTGAAAAAAAAAAAATCACACCTGTTTTCTTTAGAATGAGTTTTTATAGAAATAAATACACTGTATGTCAGGCAATAGAAAGTTCATTAAGAATTTTTATTATGAACAATAAGCCTGTAGTATGAAGTTCACATTGACTTTTAACAATTTACGTACCTGTCTTTAGCCAGCCTGTTTGATTTGTATCAATGGCCCAGTAGGAAGTACCATGAAGCTCTTAGATGCAGAGGGAAAGACTGAGATGTTTGAAAGGTAAATCATATTTAAAGATGTATCTTGTTGGATATAATTATTGAGATTTTACTTTGGAATTTATTACATAAATCCATCTCATCTAGTCTGGTCCAGTTTCAGGTGTGTCTATACATTTATATAGTTACAGATTTATTAATTAACTGTTCATTGTTAATTTAAGTGTCTGATCAGTTAAGATAGAAAAAAAAACATCTTTTCTTGCATTTAAGATGGGCATCAATATCTTAAGAAGCAAGAAAATATTTAGATTTTACTCAGTGTTCTCAGGAGTTGAGTGTTTTCTCTGTTAACTTCTTTTTTAGTGCCCAGCAATTTTGGTCATTTGATGATCAAGGCCGCGTCCTCTACAGAGAGGCCACCATGCCTGCTAACCTTGTCCCTGAGAGCATAGTAAAGGTGATGAGAAACTCTAAACAGCTCCTTGAATGCACCACAACCCCTCAGACTATACAAACACACACTTAAAGAATATAAAATCAATATTGCTATTGCTATCAATTTTTTGTGTTAATGAGAGAAACTTTACTCCTGAGTGACATTGTGTGTTTTTGCAGATAGAGCACCTCGCCTGTCCTTTATTGTACATACTGGGTGAGGATGACTTGAGCGCTTCAAGCATAGAGAACGCAAATCTGGTGGGTTGTCTTATTTTACTGTTTGTTTTCATTATTATAATATAATGAAGTTGGAAACATTTGTTATGTGTACATATGTTTAGGATGTTTTGTTTTAAGGTTTATGCTACACAGGTTTTGGTTGCTGTTAACATTGTTTTGTTGGTCATCAGATTGAGGAAACCCTGAGGGCTGCAGGTAAATCACACTTGTTCACCTGCAGGTCATACCCAGGTGCAGGTCACCTGATTGAACCCCCGTACACACCAAACGCAAGAGCATCCTTGTGGAGGGTCAAACCCAAAAAAAGTAAGCTTCATCCCAGAGTTGCATATTTCATCCAGCCATATACTATTTTGTACTTGTACTTGTCTTGGTACATTTCAGTGTCAGTCTGTTTATTGTAATAATGAATATGTACTGTTACTGAAAGTCACACTAAAGGTAATGATGCCCTGTCCGATCTCCTGCAGTAATCACTCTGTGGGGAGGTCACCCTGCACCACACGCGGCTGCACAGGAACATGCCTGGAAGGAGATTCTGGATTTTATGGAAAGTAATCTGAGACAGTGAATCTGCGGTGTATTGGAATCTTGAAATTTTAATATATATATCCAGAGATTTATAGATATACAACACTGTACTACAGATGGGTCTGCAAAATGCTAGCTTTATCTAAAAAAAAATTGCACTTTTTTTGCATTGAAGAGAATCAAGGTGTGTTAAATACAGACATGTGATGTTTTTCAAAAGTAAAGGACATCTACAGAGTCATGGCCCACTATTTGTGCCTCATTCCTGAGTCAGCAGAGGAAGATGTGGAGCACAAAAAAAAAATATTGCAAGCACATAAATCACATCTTGAAAAATCATGCAAGCGAAATTGATTTTGTTTGAGCAGGAAAAAAAATATTCTGTGAGCAATAAATATGTATTTGCATATTTGCAGTTATCCATATAGACATGCAATGACAACCCCTCACACTCAGTTTTACTCTTATGTCCGCTCACAGACTCCTGCACTAAGTGAGAGAGCTTTTGAACTATGTGCACGCTAACGTGAATGTGGCTTCTGTTTAGGAGGCCACAGAAGATATTAGCTTAAAACAGAGGATTAACCTTGCTGTGTGTGAATCAAAAATATACCGAAAATGTGACACTAAATTTTCCTTAAACTGAATATTCCTTTTGTTTTTCTAACAAATTTCTTTGCTGTGTGGTTCATGTTTATGAACTTGAATGAAAAATGTTGCTATTATCTTGCCAAACATGTTTATATGCTTACAGCCTGTTACAAAAACAGTTTTGGTCTCTTTTGTGATTTTATCCATTCATGACAGCTGTACAGGTGTGGGTTTTTTAATATAACCTATTTATACAAATTATATTAAGGTTTGAAGTTATGCATAAATAAGGGCGTGGCTGATTCAAGGGACAGGAGCTCTCTGCCAGTTTTAACACAGTCATTGTTGCCAATGCACATCCTCTCGAGCTGCGCCCTCTCAGCCAAAAATACAAAATGGCATTGGCTATAATAATAATCTCAAGTTTTAGAACAGTAGACCTGAAATCTGTTGGATGTCTCCATTCACTATTTACTATTATTCAGTGTAGTGAATGTAGCTGTGGTTCTTCACATGCTGTCAGAATTTATACATTTCATTTTATGCAATGTACTTAAAGAATACTAAAGAAAAGATGGAACAAAGATCCAAGTTTTTTAAAATCTCCTTCCTTCACACCTCTTGAACCTTATGTACAGTAATCACTCTGTCCCTCTAAAGAAACTCAAACAATCTGTTTCTATGTTTATTACATTTTTAATGAGTAGCACATATACACACTAACTAATTATTTTGGTAGGTAGGCATGAAGAGCTCTTGGCATGCTGAGGTGACCATGGCGATGAGGGCGATGAACTCTTTGAAGTCAATCTCAAGGTCTCCATTCTGATCAAGATCGGCAAAGAGCTCATCCAGAGTTTCATTCTCTTGGATTTTCTGTTCAGCAGGAAAAGTGAATGAGAGTGAAAGATTTGCTCATTATACACAACAAATTTAACTGTACATGTAACTTGCAACACTAGTGACACCATCAGGTTAAAATGTACATTACATGCTTCAAAATAAAATTGTCGAATGACAGAGTGGTGACAGAGATAAATTTTTTAGTGCTGGGCACAGATGCCAAAGCATAAGTGATCCACAAAATTTAGCCTTAAAATTAATAAAATCTGAGGTTGAAGAAACTTTGGTCATTTGGATGTGAGTCACGTCACCAGAGACCATGAAATTCCTGATCAAATGTGATACTTTCCATCCAATAGTATTTATTATTGTCTTGATCAGCGGTGGACTGACAACAATATCTACATCTACAGAGTATAAGCACAGTTTTTGCCAACATATCAAAGTACCAAATTGACAATAACATACATTTTAACTGTTACACACTGTTGTTTCAAAATATACATTGAAGAGCTTATTGTTTTTAAGTTGTTTTTCTGGGAATTATTATTAGTGTTACATTGGAAAGTGCTGCCTAAACATGCCCATATTTAGACTCTTTTTCAGTAACTTACCATTATGAAATTGCTCATCTCATTGTTGATAAGATCTTTTAGCTCTGCTTTCTTCAGCTTGCACTTGTGACCGGAGTATTTGTGGAAAACTTGGATTATAGTGATCATGCCATTCTCCAGGTCAGACATGTTCTCCTCTGAAGTCTGCACCAAATAATTCAAATCAGTTTCTTCATCACACCAACATGCTGTGATGATTTTCTATGTAATAAATACATTTTGTCATGATGCATGCATTAACCTGTGTTATTTGTTCTTGAATCAATTTCAAATGTATAAAAATAAACTATTTATTTTAAACATTTAGTCTCTTTACCTTCATCTGAAAACAGCTCCTACTTCTTGTACGTCTTGCAACTGATGTCTTATCCAGCTGCATGTCGACTGCCTCACCCAGCTCTCAATGGGCACTAAACTATATTGATCAATCACGCGAAGGCTTCTTCTCTGCTGATGCACTGGGTAATGGAGGACTAATAGTTATCAGTGGTCGGAGCCCTGACCAAAAACCATTTGCTCTTTAAATGTGTCATTTGAACATGATCAAGTTTCACCATTTCAGTGAGTGTGTGTGTTTGTGTGTGTGTGTGTGTGTGTGTGTGTGTGTGTGTGTGTGTGTGTGTGTGTGTGTGTCTGTCTGTCTGTGTCTGGTGCGCAAACAAAGGCAAGATGGCTGACTCAAAACGGTGGTTAAGACTGCATGGCTTTCATAAAGGAGTCTGAAACAAAGATGGCCGAACGGAAGGTTACGGCCAACACCACATGGCTAGTGGGGGAGGTTACAGGTTCCTTTGTTAAGGCTCAATGCATGAAAGCTA
>JAPZDZ010000012.1:16290275-16306093 GCA_029783805.1 Acanthurus tennentii | reverse complement strand
ACAGAGCGATAGAAGTAAGCAGCACGAGCTTAAGCACATGTTGTTGCATATATGATCATATTCATGTTGTCTTTATTACTTGGAAGAGGAGGATTGGGGTACAGGATGAAATATTTTAACTATAAATAATGCTGTCTTATTTTTAACCAGATATATTTGCAAGTTTATATATTACAAGATAGACATCTGGCCTGAGCCAAATAACATTTTTAATGCTGCCTGGTCTTAATCATGGGTGCCAGAAATGACTGATTGCATGAAAGGGGGAAATGACATGGAGCAAGACAAGATTTAAATGAATCTGATTAATCTGGAAGCAAAAAAGTGTCAAGATGCAGGTTAGAAAGATTTGTTCAAAAGCAAAATGAGGACAATCACTCTTTGAAGGATAAGAAGATAAAAACGGGTGAAGCTTATCAGTCGAATCCAAAATACTAAGAAGCCTCTTTCCCTTGAGTCTGAAGGAAGTATACCAAAAAGCCTCACAGTGGTTATAAATATTGTTTTGCTCAGACCAGATAGTCATTTATTGAACATTGCTAAGCTCTGTAACAGTCTGTCTATAAATTTAGTTGGAAAAAAGTACAGTGCTCACTGCTGGACAGCTGAGGAACACTTCACTGCCTGAGGAAAGGTAATGTGGCATCACCAAGCTGCCTCTGATGGAGCCAAACAGTTTTTCCTGGAGTCTCAATTGCAGTTATGAAAAGTGATATTAGAATTTTTTCCACCCCATCTAACCTGTAAAAGGCTATTATAAGTCAAGTGAGTGACTGAGACTTAAATCAAGCAGTGTGGAGGAATCTGCACTCTTCTGAAACAACTCCTTGTAAGGAGCACAGGCATAGATATGTCCTGCCCTCTTTCCATGGCTGCGGCAACATCAGTTAATCGGGTCAGAAAATGAAGAAGCCATATGAGGTAAAAATGACGCAGGGAGTCTCTTTCAGCTCGGGTTTATGGTAAAATGAAATATTAAGTGTATGCAAGCAAACGGTTTCCTCTGAGACTGAAAAAGATTTTTATCAAGAAGTTTGTCACCTTTCATTGTCTCTGTTTATGTTTTAAACTACTTTGATATGCTTTATAAAGAAACAGAAGTCATTAATGTGCAAGAAAAACAGAACAACAATGTGCATATAGGAAATCATCTTTATTCTGAAAACCAGAGAAAGCGGGGGAAACAAATTCAACAGTGATATTTTAAAACTGTTTACCAGCCAGGGAACTCACATCATGATTCCCTACAAAAAACCCTGATGATTGTCAAGATATTTTTTTCTTTTTTGCAAAACTTCTGCATATTCTGTTTAAAAATTTGAAACGAAACAAAAAAAAAAATGTGTTGGCTCTTTCATTGACCTCTTGGACTGCAAAACGCTATCTTTAACATACAGCACTCTACATTCTTAAGTCAAGGTGGACGTGTGGAAAATTAAACTCTGCTTAACACTGTTACAGCTCTGAATCCAGTCTCCCAGACAGGAACTAAAAGTTACAATTTCAGCAAGTCATCAATTATTATATTTGACAGTATTTCACGGAGGCATGGATGGAAACTTAGATGGTCATAGCCTAAAAAAAGTATGCATAATTTTAAAGAAATGCACATTATTGGAAAAATCTAAAACAAATTATGTAACCAAACAAACAATTGCAACAACAATCTAAATTTAAGTCCACCTAATTAGAGAAACTAATTTGAGTCCTCATAGTTCTGTTTTAGCTGTAGCTAGCACTTTTCTTTGTGCCATCAAGTTGTTGTTTTTTCCAGATTGAGTTAAATCCAGGACTTTTTTTTACATTTTAAGTGAGTTTCATTAAGAAAGAAGAGCCATTTTATGATAACAAGGTCAATGATAACAACTCAATCCATGTCTGGGAAAACTGATACAACAGAAAAAGTACTTGACACATGAAAAGAAACATGGCAAACTTAACATCCTGCTTCAATGAGCTCAAACAACATTGCAACAAAGGCTCATCTTTTCCAGCTACCAGACAAACCCTCATTGTTCAATATGGTGCAATAAGACAGTTCCGATACTCAGGTTTCTCCAGAGTTTTAAGGTCTTGTGACTCAAATGTTTTTCAGCCATTGAACATTCAGATTCTACCAAAATAATATCTTAATTTACAAATGAGCTGTTAGCTTAGTGAGCTACACCTCCTACTCAGCTGCAGCTGGAGGAGTCCAGTTAGGCTAAATCACTGATGACTGTTCAAAATCCCTGTGATGTTATTACTGGGTGGGTGTGCAAATTAACACAAAAAAAACCTTGAACATGGTACACTTAATCATCAACTGTCAATTAAAAAAAAATCAAATGCCTTACTATGCACTCAACAGCCATTTCACTACAATCTCACAATCTTCTTATGTCAGGTGTAAACAATATTAGTTCTGTTTTCTTAAATTATTTCATCAACTGTGATGAAAATTTTTGCGCAAGAGCCATATCTGCCCTCTTCACGGTTTACAGACAATAACACTGCAGAGATTAAAAGGGAATCAGTTATTTGGATTTTCTTCAGATTTTCTGTGAACGCAGGACTTTGACATTTTGAAAGCTGAACCACATCCAGTTGAAAGAAAACACAAGTTGGTTTTTTTTTTTGAGAGAACTTCAAACTTTTAGGGGTCAAATCTTAAATGTCTTTATTTGTAAACTGTCAGGGGCCACTGAGATGACACAGTAAACTGAAACACCAAGGTTAAAATATCTTGAGTGTAATAAGATCCAGAACAGCTCAAACAAATCTACAGCAGACTTTTTACTGACTTGTCCTGAGCTGCATGACAGTCATAACAAACTACTAACGTGGGAGCTCATCATGCCCTGAAACATCAAGGCTGGCATGAAATGGCACTTATCAAGAGGACAGAGGATCCCGATGAGAATGACATCAACATGAAATATAAGTTTTTTTTCTGTGGCATCCTAAAAGGTATGCAAATTAATTATTTTACCATATTGCATTAGTTGCAAATGACTTTTAAATGGTGTCTTATTCATCACTTCTATGAAGTTGGTAATGATAAAACTGAAAAAACAATGGTAGTGGATCAAAACATAAACTTAATAGCATTGTTATGTTGACATGTGGGTCAGGCTTGTTTCAGTATTTGTAAATTAGCATAATATCTAATTCTGTCCTTTTAAGACTCAAATAGCTGTTAACTATTGTGTTATTCTTTTGTTTCAGTATGTAAATCAGCAGTGAAACGACAAGAGGCAGTGTAGATCAAAGCTGTGGTCTTTTCAACAGTAATTGGGCCCTGCTGAAGAAAAATACCAACATTTCAAAATGTCAAGGTGTCACCTCTCCAGTTTTAAGACTGAGACCTTCTGAAAGCAGCTTGGCTTGGGCTCAGTATTCAGACAGACACACCACTGAACTTTTTCATACCAACAGATTTAAAACTGTGCTGTGATTAAAATGCCGAAGTGGAGCTGACACAGTAAACAGAAGGCAGATTTCGGCATTATTGATGTCAAAACAACAAAGCTCTTTTGTCATTTGCAGTTATTCAGGTCCAGATTTTACATCTTGACTCCATTGCAAATCAATTGTTTCTTCTCTGACTCAGTGGCTCTCGAAGAGAGAAGAAAGTTTACTCTTTTTAGTTGGTGGTCCTACGATGTGGGATGTGGTTCTCTGGTAATCGTCGCACAATCATTGGCATGATTTTGAGTAAAAGGTTCAAATGGTGATTTTTGTAAAATAAACTTACAGAGCGCAAACTTACTTCACAGCTCTGCAAAGTTTCAGGGAATATTTTGCATCATGTCAGTTTAAGAGACAATGTTTTTGCAAGTTTAGCTCAGATGTTTTGGGTCAGGCAGATTTTGATTCATTCTTAAAATGTGGTACAGATCTGGACCAGCATGGTTATATTTGTGCTTACTGACTTGCGGAACTTGCTATTATCTTCATCTATTGTGGTATTTTCTTTTTAAATGTTTTATACCAATATACCAAGGCAAATTCCTTGTATGTAAAAACTTGCTGAGCCATGAACCTGATTCTGTTCCTGATGCCACTAACGTGAATAACACAGTGAAGCTGCCCAGATCATCATGGTCTTCATGTCGATTACAGTGATCCATTACTCACTTTTACCCCCTCTTCAAGCGTCACTCTGGCTTAAACCGATGCCATCCACTAACCTTACAGAAAACATTGACAACAAAAGTGAGAGAACTTAAGTGTTAAGATGCAGGTGAATAAATCATGCATTGCAGGATTTGGCAGGAAATTATGAAAGAAAAATGTTTTATTACAGCATCCTAATAAGGACTTCAATGCCAAGGCTACAGTCGTCATAAAGACCAACAAAAAGTAAGGTGAAATGAGAGGTAAAGCACCGTCACTGCCGTGTCTTCAACCCTCCTTCAAAACTTGTATTCAGTCAATAGGCTTTTCTTCATGATCCAGTCCCTCTCTCCTCTGGCTGATCTGACCGCAGCCTTACCCACATGAATCTTCACCAGTTCAGATCTTGGCATGCCAAGAGGCAGGCGAGAGACAAACATGGCCATTTACTTATTGTGTCCCTGTGTTGCTATGTTGATACACTGAGAAATCTACAGACTTCACCTCTGGAAGGGTTTGCGGACCTTCTTCCTCCTTCTGGGTGGTTTGCCACTTTCAGCCCAGGTCTCGCTGGACTCTGGCCGTTGACCCCCTGGCATGAAGAAACCTGTGTGGCCCGAAGGAGGGGAATACGGGGGCACTCCAGCACCAGGTGGCTGGTGATGGGGTGGACCTGAGGGGAAGAAGCCCCCATTGGCAGTCATGTCGTTAGGGGGTCCTCCCTTGAAGATGCGGTTGAAGAAGTCCTGTAAATCTGCAGGGTTGGTCGGACCAGTGCTGGGCTCCGAGGGTGTCCTGCAAGTGAAAGATGGAAAGTTCAGAGGTCGTTTTTGCTCCTCCTTCAAGTGAAATGATGGTCTTTAATGCTCTTATAAATAGTCATGAGGCCACAGTCAGGGAGCACAATATATTAGAGCCTAAAGAAATCAGGGGCGGGGTGACATTACATCTTAACAAAAATATATCTTGATTGAAAACACAAATAGTTTTAATTCTTGGGTAACATCATCATGTCAACAATGCAATACAAACATGAGGGAAATTTATTAATCACAGCGTTGAGATGTTTTGTCAGCAGAGTCCAGGAAACAGATGACAGAAGATGGAAAACAGTAGCAAAATTGAGTCATTAAATTCATGTTTTCATACATTTAAGTTTTTCCTTTTACATAATACATTTACAAAAGAGTAAAAGCATGTCATGATTTAAGTTCAGTAATTGAGATTTTATGTCTGCAGTGACTCAAATTTTTTAATTTAATTTTATCTTTGGTCTAAATTTCCACTTGTGATGCTTCATAACTTCAACAGGAAAAGTATGACAGCTGTTCAAAGTGTGCAAAATTCCTCAAACAACTAGCTACCAAAACCAGCAGACTGGATCTGAGGCAAAAATAAGGAAGAGGAGGATGAGACAGTAGATGCTTCAGCAACCTGGAGTCAAAACGGCAATCCAAATATGAACAAAAAGACTGTACCTGTGTCGTGTGGAGTTGCTGTTGTTCTTTGAACCGAAAGAGATGTGATAGGGCACACGGTGTGTGTCCGGAGAAATGCCTATTCTTTGGCAGCCTGCCCACTCTGAAACATCACAGCATCACAACAAGTCACCTGACTGACAGAAAAAGTGAAAATAGCAAATACTCTGAAACTCTGGAGCTGTTCTTTCACCTGTGAATACAGGCAGTGAGTGCATCAGTAGACACTGACAACACATGATCTCATGCAAAGGACAGTGACTGATGTGGGGAGCAGAAAATCTTCAGAAAAACGCCAAAGTTCACCTGTAATATCATAGACTTTGCCATCCATACAGGCAAAGTATGTGATACGTAGGCCCAACATGCTGGACTCAGCCCACAGGTCCCCCTCCTCAGCACTATGGCAACGGTTGCATTCAGCACAGAAACGGGCCTCTGCAGGTTCACGATCCATCTCGAACCGCCTGCACAAACACACAGGTCACAAAGGAAACACGACTGATTGTGAGAGTCTACTACACAAAATAATCAGCTGTGTGTAACACTTAATGTTAACTTGTGAGGAAATATTTGACCCTAACATCTACTGACAATGTTGGGGGTGTAGCAACATACTTGTGTTTGCCTTCACACTTGGTACACATCATTGTGTTCATGGCTTCCTTCAGGTCGTCCTGCAGTTTAGTGAGAAACTCATTCATGGACTTTGAGAGCTCAGTTGCTGCCATACGCTTCCTAATAAAACAATAAAACAGGCAAGTTAGTAACACATTAACAAAATAGGTCTAAGGAATCAATTCTGAAGAAAGCTTTGCTAATCTCAAAACAAGTCAAATCAATTTCTATTTTGAATATACTGAAATTGTAGGAAACTAGATTTTTGTGCAAATAATAAAAGGCCAGTGTCCCTGAGAGGCTTGTTTAGTGCTTCACAAGAGGAAAAAATATAAAAGGTAGAAAAAGTTTGAATAATTAAATTCTAACAAACTGATTTTTAAAAAGATGAATGTAGTTTGAACTTATAAAAAAAATTAAAAATGCTTCTAAATAAATGACTTTGCAAGTACTTTTTTAAATTTTGTCTGATATCTATAGCTATTTAAGCCTCTGTATTTTTTTTATTCATGAATGTCTCTGTCTCATACCAACTTTTTTTCTGTACTCACAACTCATACTCTCGCCGTGTCTCTGGGTTACTGACAATATCCCAGGCAGCCCTCAGTACTTTGAATGCCTCTCCAGCTCGTGGGTGTTTATTCTTGTCTGGATGGACCTGAAAGAGAAAGGACAGATGAAAAGGTTGCATGAGTAAGGGAAAAATTTTCAGCCTAAAACAAAATAAATGAAAAATTATTTATTAATAATTTGGGCATTCAGAACACACATACCTGGACAGCCAGCTGTCTGTAGGCCTTCTTCAGCTCAGCTTCAGTGGCATGCACCTCCACGCCAAGCACTGTAAAGGGGTCAAGCTCGTCCTCTGGTACTGCAGCCAAGGCCAGAAGTCTCTCAAGCTCCTGGCCCGGCTGGCCTCTCCCTGCCCTGCCAGGTGACTCAGGGCTGGAAGGTGGTACGTGGCCATCCCTCCTGAATCTGCTTCGGACTCTCTCCACAAGGGACACCACCCTCTTCCAAAACCTTGAGTCCTGAAAAGCTGTCCAATAACGTTTTCCCCGCTCTCCACCGAACCGAACCAACACACCCTTTGCCCACTGGAAACTCAGAATACCCAAAGCACAGAAAAGTCTCATACAAGACAAGGCAGCTGTCTTTGCCCACTTCACAGATCTAATAATTTTATCCGCCAGGTCTGTTCCTGTGCATTTTGTCCATTTCAGAATCCGAGTGGCATCCTCCTTCATTCCTGCTGTATCTGTGATCTTCACAAGGAGCTGCTGCCCTAAGTTGTAAAGTTTCACCCCTCCAGTCTCCACACCCATTCCACAATTGTGAGTTAATGTGACAATAATCTCAATCATCATGTGAACACAAGAGATGCACCAGAAGCTCAGAGACTCTGACAGCATCTCTTTGAAAGCCAAGACGAGCTGGTTGCCTGTCCGCCTGCGGCCTCGGTTCTGCTGATGGTGATGATGGTTACGTCTGCGAGTCTGCCTGTGCCGGCCACCGCTGGACATAATATTTTTTTGATTGGAGGAAGAAGAACCATGGCTGCTCTGCTCTGATACTGATCCACTGTTCCTCAGTTTGCACCTCCTTCCAGTTCCCTCGTTCCTCCAACCAGACTCCCCATTCATGTGCTGCTCCTTTGCAGCTTCATCTTCTTCTTGATTTATAACATGTAAGTTGTCATGATCCTCAGTGCTGTCATGCTCAAACCCATCTGAGGCCTCTTCAGCATCGTCTTTGGCCTCTGTAGATCCACTATACTCTGCGTCACCAATGCCAGAGTCTTGTGGAGTGGCTGTATTCGGGGTGTCCTGAGATTTGAGAAAGGCTGCTTTGTCCACCTGCTCGCAGTCATCAGTCTGGCTGGCGTCCCACTGAGTGGAATTGGTGAGTGAGTCGGAGTCACCATCAGCGACATCCTCATCAGTGTCTGTAACACCATCCATCTCTCTCTCAGCTGCTTCTCTCTCCATGTTCCTTACAGCAGTTTGACTGAAGTGCTGTGAAAAAGGAAATCTCATGGAAGATTATATCCTAGATCCATAGTCTGTGGCAACATTTTCCCCAGTATCTCATAAAAAAGGGAGACTGGGGGCTCCTGAGCATCAGACTTAGGTCAAACATATCAGTAGGTAGTCCCAGGTGGCAAAAGACTTTTCAAAACATCTCACATCATGCATCAGGTCATCATCTGAAATGCAACACAAAGAGTTCAACATACTGTTTATATCCATATTTAGCATAAGTATAAGTATATGTATATTACAATGCAAGTTTTACAGCCTCCAAAAACCAAGCAAGTCTTTGAAGAAAAAACAGGAACAAAGTTGCCACCTATTAAATTATTCTCACCCATTAAAGAGTTTGCCATATTGTTTACACTAATGCAGCTTTTCATAATGTTGTTGGATGTATAAGCCTATTCTAAATATACTTACAAGGTACTGTACCACAGTGCATATAAATCTAGACAAAAGTATAACATAGCTCATTAAACTCAGTAATCACCCCAAAACATCAAATATTCCTTTTTTCTAATTGTCCCATATCTCTACAAATGATCACTAAATAAAACAAGACATATGAAGACATGCCATTACGGTCAAGAACAGGTATTTGTCACTATCTTCTGACATCTCAAAAACTGGACAGTCACACATAAATTAACCTACACATGAATTTGCCATAAAAGTTATACATTAACTAGCTAGTTGCAGCCCTGTGAAGAAACGTGTGTAATAAACTGACATCAACAAAAGTTTTTTACAGTAACCACGCTGCTACAACTACTATGCTCTATGATCTCTGTCTACGTTTCTATGAGTTAATTTTGAGCTAGCTGTTTTGCCACCACAGAATTCATCAAGATTGTTTAATCCCACGGTTTTTGGACGAGCTGTTACTCAACACAGAAAAAAAGTAATGTCAATTAATGATTAACTCTATGATTTTATATAATGAACCTTCGTGACCTTATCTATCCAAGAGCTAAGAGAGTGATCAGGAATGAACTGAGACTATATAACTTAATATGTACTGGTATTTACGCGTGTAAGAGTACAACACATATTACATTCATTTACACTGCTCAAAGTTAACAATAGTGTTTGCTAATTAGGTTAGCCAAAGAAAAACAGAGTATCTAAAAATGGGTTACATGCACAAAGGTTTGACCTTCAAGTACCAATGAAAAGCGAGGAAAAACAGCCATTACAAAACGATAAATCCTGCCAGGTGAACAAGCTGACAGATTAACTTCATATTAATTTAACCCTGACAACACCAGATGTTTTTAAGGCGGCTAATGTTAGCGCACTGTCAGGCTGTTAGCATGAGGAAGCAGCCAGCCAACAGGATGACAGACAGGCACTACAGGGGCTAAAATTAGCTTGCATTTGGCTGGCTAACCTGACAACATTTCGACTAAATATGGTCTCAAAGGAATATTAAACGACAGCTCAACAACTATCTGTTAACGCTTTTAGCTGGCACACAACAAAACGAACAGCTAAATCTTAGCTAAAACATTAGCAAGTAGGACTAGCTAATATTAACGCTTGTTTCCCCTTCCTGTGGGGTTTGACGAGTAAACTAAGGCATGTTTTGAACACCAGACGAGCTCAATCAGTAAGGAGGTAAACTATTCTGCATTTTGAATTCAAACAAACTAGATGTCATATATACCTCTACGATAAATGTGTAGGCTTGTTTGTTAACAGACAGCCAAGTGTCCGTGTTGTTTTTCCAGCCACTTCTTCTTCTCCTGCTCCTTTCCCTACTTTCTTCCAATTTCTTCTTCCTCCTCCTCCCCCTTCTCCTTCTTCGTTGTTTTTTTACTGGTGGTAAATAACTTGGAATAGCAGTACTGCCTCCTACTGATCTGAATGTGTAGCATATAATTAACAATCAATACAGATATTTTAAGAGACGTTTCTTATTTCGTGTTTTGTTTAATCTTCTTTCACAGTGTCCATCAACACAAGGTAACACAGCCTTTTAGCCTTTTTTAATTCTCTCTTTATTATAACAAACCTGTCCATATGGTTAGGGCAAGATCCATTGGTTTAAATTACGGAAAATCTTAATCCTACCAAATATTTCAAAATTGCAATCAAGACAATAGTTTGCTTTAAACTCTGTTGCAGGTACAGAATAAACGCCTTTGTTTGTCTGAGGTCCGGAACAAAGGCTTGGACAATCACTTGTTTTCTAGGCCTCCAGGTCAGGCAAACTCAGATAATCAAACTATTTCTTTTATTAAAGACTGCAAATGAGTCATCCGTGTTTTCATCGTTATACCTCAACTTGTGCTTTGTTGAGTGCCTCAGCAAATCATCTCCCTATTGACACCGATACTTGTTTCTACAGTGAGGCTGCTGGTAAAACTTAAAAATCAAACATTACATCACATTTAGTTCCTTCCGACTGGCTCCGTGTTTGTTGTGGGAATCACTCGCAGTTTGTGCGAACACCCACAGGCTTACCCAAGAGTTTATTGTTAGGGTGTCCACATACTTAAGACCACGTAGTTTCTCACTACCTGGAACCAATTGCTCCATTTTATATATGTCACTTTTCACGCAGACTTATCCAAAACCCTGACAGGATTGATCAGTTTATTGTTTTATGAAAGAATGTTTTAAAACAGAGACACTATACGATATTTACTCTGTAAGCTGTAGATGCCTCCATATCTTGAAAAAAAATCCATGAAAAATGTATAGTCCAGATCACTCAATTTCCCTCCTGATTTTTACAGGAAGCTTCAATTGTGTGCTGTTGTTTTTGAAACTGCTGACTTGTAAATTCAAAATTGCACATTAAGAATAGTTGCACAATAACTGTCTTTTTGTCTTCTTAGACAGAAAGCATTGAGGTAAATACAAAACAGAAGATTTGGGAACCCTAGTTTGTCCACCCAAGCTAATATCATGAAGAAAATATAGCATTTAGAGGTGCAGTTAGCCTTTAAGGTGATTTGGGTATAGGCAGTGCGAACTAGTTCAATAAAATCTTCATTTTGCAACAACAACAGTGATACACAGTGAGCAGCAAGGTTTGAAGACGGTAATTCTAGCTGTGCATTAGCAGAAATTCCTACATATATTTACCTCATACAGTTGCAATAAATATAATACCAGCATTAAGTAAGTACTGGAGGAACAACTGAGTATCACCTATGGGCTTTTTAAATGATGTAGGTACGACCACCCACGGAAGGGGACAGATCACTGCTTAGGAAACCCCACATCTGTCACATCTGTTCAGTAATCTTTGTGCGAGCATATAGTGTTGGTGTGCTGACGACTTGCTTAGGGGTCTTTTTCATGGAAAAACTGTGGGAACCCCCTGAAGCCTCTGCATAAAAGACTAATCTTGAAGACGCACAGGGTTAATTTCAAGCCCCCGCCACCACCACCCACATCTCCAATTTGAAAGCCGCCTCTCTACCGGGAGAGGAAGGCTCTTTTTCGGTCAGATGGCGTGCTGCAGTCCGCCCCCGTCATTCTCCAGCCCACACAGACAGGGCAGCCAGCAACCAATACGGTGCGCCGGAGGAGGATTTCTGCCAGTGATTTCAGACGAGGTACGATACGCAAAGGGGATTTACTACGCCAATCTGAGCCGGGGAAGCTTTCGGCGATAGGCGACAGGGTAAGAAACGAATAGGATAATAACTGCGATGTATCTTTGAGCGGCTTGTTTTCTGCAAACATCTGACTCGGGAATTTCTTGCCTCCAGTCGATCGTTGTACAATAATCCGAGCGTCTGTACTATAGAGTTGTCTAAATATAACGTGCTTTAGTCTTGTTGATCAACCGACATCAGTTTTTATGCCTCTATCAGTTTCAGTCCGGGAGTAACGACCTGTGACATCGGGTGGCCAGAGAGACACCTCTCCGTAATTGAGCCGGTTCCCTCTGAGCGCAACCGTCTACCTGCCGCGAAGAAGGTAAGAGAGCGTTTTGAACAGACTGCCTAACCCTTTAGACACATCAGGGCTGCAATGAAAACATGCTTTAAAAGGTTAAACTTGTGTCAGTATGAGGAAAACTGCTCCAAAACAGGCATAAACTTCCTATAATCATCCAATTTTTATCAGTGTTTCATTAAGATAGAAGTATTTGGCAGGTATACCAGGTGTAGTCCAGGTGGCAAAATGTTTATCTAAAGGACTTTTCTACCTGCAGGTTCATGTCTTTCCTTTCTCCTGCCTAAACTTTCCAGTGCTGTGTGCCATGTCTTTGCCACGCACACTTGGGGAGTTGCAGCTCTATCGGGTGCTGCAGAGGGCCAACCTGCTGGCCTATTATGAAACCTTCATCCAGCAGGGTGGTGACGATGTGCAGCAGCTCTGCGAAGCAGCAGAGGAGGAGTTTCTGGAGATCATGGCACTAGTTGGCATGGCCACCAAGCCACTGCACGTGCGTAGGCTGCAAAAGGCCCTCCGAGACTGGGCAGCGAACCCTGCCCTTTTCAGCCAACCAGTCTCCAATGTTCCTCTTGGGGGCATCCCACTGTTCAAAGTGGATGGGACGGGTGCCAGCGGACCAGCAGGAGGACCCAGGAAGTCTGTGAGCAATGGACAGCCGGGGTCTCCGTGTGAAAGAGAAGATCGGGCGTGTCTTACCCCAATGCACAGTGGAAGCCCAAGAAGCCCTTGTTCCCAGGCCTCCCCACAGCCACCAGACACACATTACAGGGAGAAACTGTCACCCATGGACCCACACTGGCTCAGCCCAGAGCCTGACGGGAACTGCACTCTGGCTTCTGCATCTGGAATAGAGGAGGAGCCGCCAAGCCCACCCCTGCTGTCGACGTGTCCTCCAGGTCCCTCTGCATCTCCGAACCCCTCTGCTTCTTTTGCTCCAGTGTCCCTGTCAGCCTGGCCCGGTGGACAGCTGGATGGGGAGACGGCGAGGGCGGTGGTTGAGAGCGTGGAGAGGCTCCTCAGAACCCTGCCAAGATCTGATCCTGCAGAGGTGAAGACTCTGCTGAGGATGAACAAGAAGATGGCAAAGACTGTGGGTCACATCTTCAAAATGGGGTCCCAAGACGTGAACAAAGAGGAAGAGATCCGCAAGTACAGTCTTATTTATGGACGCTTTGACTCCAAGAGGAGAGAAGGGAAACAGCTCACACATCACGAGGTAAAAGCACCAAAGACAATAACAAAGTGTTTGAAAGTGCGGTAAAGGCAGCTCTTATTGCAAACAACAGGGCAGCTTTAATCATGCATAAATATGAATATCCATATGAAAGCATTAAACTTCTTTATTGTCTGCACATGATTTTCAGTTTCCATCCCTCCTCCACTTTCTGCTTTTCCTCCCCAGTTGATCATCAATGAAGCTGCAGCCCAGTTCTGTATGCGCGACAATGCCCTTTTGCTGAGACGAGTGGAACTCTTTTCTTTGGCTCGGCAGGTGGCGAGAAAATGTGCCTACACCTCCACACTGAAGCATGCAAGGTAGGGGCGCCGGCCATGCAGAGGAGCGATCTGTTCACCGGCAACCATTGACCAACACACCTCACACCTGCTGTGTCTGTAGTGCAAGAAAAATATTCTTAGAGAATCAGGAGTTTAGTTTTTCATTTACTGACTGTAGAAAAGAGGCAAAGCATGAACCATGCACAGCAACATGGAACATAGTGTGTATATTCTACCTGTACCACAGGGTTTCTGTGAGTCATCTCTCCACCACTTCATTCATTTGCACAATGGACCAGGTTCAGATCACAGTGGGAATTAAACTTCAACCTCAGTAGTGTCAGTATAATGAGCTGAACATTAGAGCCACTCAGGAATACTCAAATCCCTCAACTGAAGTTTCTTGTTAACTTGCACAAAACCTTTTCATAAAATCTTTATCAAAGTAAATACCAGCAGTTTTTTTAAATGCCTGTCACAATGAGTTTACTGCAGAAGGCAACAACAGAACACAAACTGTAACCGACTATTTATAAAAACATGAAAGAAATGATTGTACTGACATTTGATTAGTGTTTAAAGCGCCCTTGTTTAACAATGTCTGCACTAATTATGACACATATTTTACAGACACCCCAGCCATAAAGTCTTTAAAGGCCAATGATTTTAAAAAATGAAGAGAAAAGTTACAGCCTGGCATTTAAATATTTACAAGAAACTCTTAACCAGAGTATATATTTTCATACAAAAATCTTATAATAATAATATTGTTCTTTAGAAAATTATCATTAAGGTCATGTACCTGGTTGTGGCAAAGGAAAATATAAATCAAGGTTCCTCAAAAGCTTATTTCTGAGCCTTTAACCTTCATTTGCTGAGGGAGACTTTGCAAAAACTTCACTGAATTTTGAGTCCAGGTTTTTTTCATCACATTGCTGGTTTCTGAGGTCAAGAATGAACTCTTATGTTCATACGACGTTACTGTTTTCCTTTTGCAGGACAAACGCAGATGAGAACAGCTTACTGTCTCAGAAGAGAGCAAGACATGAGGTGAGCATCCAGAGAAGCTCTGTGACTTCTTACAGATGAATGTGTGATTCAAACTCACCATGTGGTGTGTAAACGTGGCCAAACTTCATGTCACTTGACAGCAATTAAAAGCAGTTCCTCAGCACTAAAGTAACAGTGATGATTTTTAGGTGATTGTGCCGGAGAGTGTGTCATCACTTCTCGGAGTGGAGGGCTCAGAGGGTTTGACTCAGAGAGCAGATGACGACAGCTTGTCTGCAGAAAGTCTTGACAGTGTATCACATGGTAAAGACTTCAAATCTACATGATGAACAAAATGTATTTTTGTGTCCTCCTCTTCAGTAGATCATCATGTTTGCGATAAGATCTTGGTATTTGAAGACAGCATATACACTCAAATCTGTTTGTCCTGTTAGACATCAGCTCACAGTGCAACCAGTCTCCATCCCCCCGTCCCCACACCGACGCCTCCAACCCTGCCAACTGGAGTCGCCATCTCATACAGCAAACGCTAATGGATGAGGGGCTGCGATTAGCACGGATGGTGTCACATGATCGGGCTGGCAAGATCAGCCTAAGGTCAGAAGGAACTCACTCTACAGGTGACTTTTCCAATAATGACTTAATATTGTGTGTTTAATACACAGAATAAAAGTCTCTTGCAGTGCCCAGCTTTGTTGGGGTGAGAAGAATAGTTCGATATTTTGAAAAAATACACTTATTCACTTTCTGGCTGAGGGTTCAATGAAAAGGCAGATAATACTCTAATATCTGTATGTTAAAAACAAGTCTTCAGCCAGTCGGTTAGCTTAGCATAACAAAAGACTAGAAAGTGAGGAAAATTGCTAGCTGGGCTCTTTCCAAAGGTTAACAAAGCCCACCTAACAGCACCTGTAAAATTCACAAATAGCCACATATTGTTTTTTTAAATTTTTTGATTTGTAAACAAACTAAACTGTAAAGAAAAAAACAGAACTTGCCATTTCACTGAGGTTACATGCTGTGTTATTTTTTGGCTGTAAGCAGTTTTACACTTTGGTTTTTGGAGATCAAACAAAAAAGTTATAATTTGCTAATAAAATGCTTTAGAAGTATTGGATAGGCTGATTTTTTTACCTTTTCACAGAGCCAAGCTAGCTGTTTCACC
>JAPZDZ010000012.1:16276242-16290175 GCA_029783805.1 Acanthurus tennentii | reverse complement strand
TGCTAATAAAATGCTTTAGAAGTATTGGATAGGCTGATTTTTTTACCTTTTCACAGAGCCAAGCTAGCTGTTTCACCTTATCTCCAGTCACTATAGTAAGCTAAGCTAACTGGCAGCTTGCGTCAGCTTCATTTTCAACTTACAGACATTAATGTGGTTTTACTCTTCTCAAACTGTCAACCAAAAAAGCAAGTACATAAATTTTCTAATACAATAAACATTCCTTAAAGTTGTAAATAGAGGGGGGGAGAGGGCAAGTTAATATTAAGATTAAATTGAAAATGACAGACAGAGACTCACTAACCTCTCCTAACAATGAATATTTTATAGCTCTAGAGCTTGAACTCTAGTGAGTCACACTGGGTGACGCCTCCCACTATGCACAGCTGAACTTCACCAGACTGTAAATTAGAGAGGACAGAAGTTAGAAGGGGAAACAGAAGGGGGTGGAGAGCGATATATGGAGAGGTAAAGAGTGAGAGAAGGAGGGAAGGGGAGGGGAGGGGTGTTACACTGTTATAGCACTTCCTTAATAACCTGTTACTGTAGCATTTTTCTGATGCATCACAGCATCTCACAAGAGAGAGAGAGAGAGAGAGAGAAAAAACAGCGATCTGGGCAAGTTAGTCGTTCTGGGCTGTGATAGCCAGTCGAGGAGATGAAGCGAGGAGAAGGAAGCCAGCAAAGACATGAGGGGGCGGGGAGGGAGGGGGGAGGGAGGGGGGGATAGGAAGTACTCTGTGGGTGGCAGAATCGGACCCCCCCTCTCAGCAGCGACTGACGTCAGAGTGTGTTAGGTGCGTGGGCTGAAGGGCGGGATGGATGGGGCGTGGGGGCGAAGGAGTGGGAGGTAATTGGAGGGGCGTTGCATTGACTCACCAAGCGACAGTGTACAAAAATAAAACCTGTGGGCAGGGAAATGGCACAGTCTTTTTTATACATCTTCTCCCTCTACCAAAAGGACTGCGGAAACAACAAAAAGCTGACATATGTTTCATCTCTGACGTCGATCTCCCTCACTTTGTCTTCTTGTTTTTTTTTTCTCTCTCTCTCTCTCACTCTCACCCATCCAAGTTTCCTCCGTCTGCCTCTCTCGTTAATCAGAACTTTCTCTCACTTCCTTTAAACGTCACTGTTTTGTGCCATAGCTTATCTTCCGCTGACGGTTCATATCAGCAGGATATCATGTCTCATACATCAGTTCAAAATTAAAACCATGGCATCACAATCCTCCATCTGATATGTTTTTTCCATGTTTGCTGCTGCATATGTGCTGTTAAATATTTGTGTCACAAATCACAGTCGTCTTAAGTTATTTTATCACCGCACGCTGTTGAAACACATGAAAAATGAAGATTTCTTAATGAGCAAATAAAACATGAATAGTCAATAAATGAGTATTCCTTGACTCTTAAACCCTGTAAACACTCTTAGTGCTGTTGACATCTTCACATCACACCTTACATCAGAGGTAACTGTTTCAATATTCATAATTGTGATAAATAGATTAATCTCATAATTTGAATGCATCTTGTTCACTTGATTTGTTGACTTCATCACTATCTTATCACCAGCCCACAGCTAATTAAATTCGTAACTCTGGAGCCTTTTTGTTATTCAACAGCTTGGGTTGGTCATATAAACCATGATGACTTCACTTCATGTGGGAGAACTTCTTGCTGAATTCCCCAAACTCTTATTCAGAGGTCTTAAAACACTGGTTGCATCTTGATTACTGTGACTTGTAACTTATATTTATCTTTTGGCCTCGGTTTTACAATAACTCGCTGTCCCAGCCCAGTCACCAGAATGAAATGTTGGTATTCAAGGCTTCAGCAAACCTCAAATGCCTTAAATTTGTATAGATCAGCATATCTTATCAATATTTCTATACTATAGCAAAGGGTCAAACCACGTATATTTAACAGATGTTGAAATATTTTCCTACAAAGCTGGTTATTTTAGGCCAAACATGACCTTTTTATAACCCTAACCAAGTGTTTTTTGTGCTCAATTGAAACCAGACCATGACTGTTGCCATGTCATAACATGAAAATGGAAAGTGAGATGTAAAGAAAACACGACATTTCAACCTACAGACACCTACAGTTTTTAACATGTTCATGGTTTGCAGTGACATACATTTCTAACATCTCTTCTGGTGATTGACTGTTCATTCCTTGTAAAACTGTGTCCATCTTCCATTTAAAGCACTGAGTTTTTGAGTTCAAATAAACTATGTAAACATTTCAAAATCTAGACTTTATTTTTCCGTTATTTACATTGTATTTTTCTGGACTTACAAACATAGATCAATTCATGACCAAAAAAACACCCACTGCCCATTATATACTTTTCATTGGTTCTCTAACAAGTATCAGTTCTTGCAGAGACTTCTGAGTAAATTTTCATATCACATTCATCTCAGACTTTACTTTTCTCTGCAGACCTTGACAGTAAAGTGGAGAGGCGGAGCTCGATCACAGCATGCAGGAGCAGTAGCCCTTGCATCACCAAAGAGGACTCTAATCACCGAGGGAAATGAAAACACTTGGTGGTTGTCAGGGAACTTGTTTTCATACCTGTCTCTGAGCTCCACTCAGAGTCGACCACACAGGCTTTTTCCTCATGTACCCGCATCACCGACATCAGATGAGGAGGAAACTCTGAGTTACAACAAAATTAATACAGTAAATGTCAGAATCTACCAGCGACTGATATCATCAACCCACTCTGACACCCAAACCCTGAAGCTCAAAGTATTTTGTTTTGACTTTATTTTCAGTAAATATTTAAGGAGGACTTTTTTGTTGTTTTTTATTAAATACATGGACTTCATGACCTGCAGAGAACAGCCTATAAAATTAACTCATCTGACAACTTGTTAAATGAGTCAATTTTGTTGTGAGAAGCCTGTTACAAATGTCACCTGCTTCAGATGAAATTGGCTCGGCACAGCAGGGGGCACTGCAACTTTGGAAGCTGACTCTCCTCACTCACTCCAGTCACATGCTGTTGTTATGTACATGAAATGTGGTTTTGCAGGGAAACTTTTATCTACATTTCTAACAAGTTTCAATGTAAAAACAGTCTGGTAATGTCCTAACAGCTCCTCAGGAAACAAATGGATGTGCTGGTTAATGAAGTCATTGTGTTAGGTATTCTGTGGGACTCAAAGATGAGGATATATAAAGTCACAATACATGGATTAGTTAAAACACACACACACAAACACTGCCACCAGGGTCAGAGGCTGTTTGTCCTTTGCTGCATCATCTGATCGCCCATGAGATCTGAACAGGCATGCTGAGGTTTATGGCTCTTCATCATCCACTCCCTCACATCTCTCTGTAATAATATTTTGCAAAAGTGACTAATATGGTGTTTTTAAGAGATAATACTTCAGGCTTTCTTTTAATTATGTGAAAATGTGCTCACAACACCTTTTCAAAACTCAGCTGAAGCTTTAGTTGCCTCTCTCTGCAGTGAAATCAGGTTTCAGGGTCAGCCATAGCGTCAAGGTCAAGGGCCCTTCAGCAGCCAGAATGATCATCAAATGACCATCATCAGACTTTCTGATCTATACTTTAATTGTGGTTCCTAATAGAAACCACTGAATGGCCTTTGAGGAAACCACATCAGTACTACATTGCAACATTCGGAGCATTAAAAAGAAAATATTGTAAAAGGTTTTGTAAAATTTTTTAGGTGTAGCTGAAACGTACATTATGTCAATTTGCCGTAGATATTAGGTTAACCTTATGTCAGTTTCCATTTTTGAAAAAACAGCTCTTTTGTCCTTTGAGACTTACAGTAAATAGAGTGACTGATCTCTTGTTCATTTTGAGTTTAAGAAAAAGAAAAAACATGCAAAGGTTTACAAAAAGATATGTCATGGTGCTTAAATCTTAAAACAGCAGCTCCTACAAACTTATTTAGCCTATTTGACACAGTTTAAATTATTAAAGCGTATTCAGACTCCATGTGATCACAAGGCATATATTGAAAATGATTTAAGACTTAAGGATTTTGTATACTCACAGAGTTTGTCAGTGAGGTAGCTTGCTGTGCATCAGTTACACCTGCCTGTCTCTTGAGCATTAGTAACTTCCTCAGTTTATGTCGCAAAACAGATTATTTATTTTGTTACATCTTAATAAATGTTATTTTATTGCTTAAATCCACACTCTGTTGCATTTTTTTCCCCACAAAAAAAAAAATCATTTTTTCTTGGCAGTTCTGATGTGAGCAAGAGGCTGCAGGAGTTGCGTCACACAGCCAGCAACACCTCTGCTGTCGTCTTGTTTTTTGCACTGACGCTCTGCACAGAGCCTCCATGCCAGCATGACTCACCTGTACCAGCGATGTCATGAGAACTCATCCACACACAGCCCTCCCTCACTTGATTTTCAGACAGACACCAGAGAAGATCAAAACACACAGTCAAAACCTCAGACAACCTCAACAAATTCAGTTGTAGGTTTTGAAAAACCTGTTGATTTTTAGTTTATTTTACAGTAGTTGCAGTATGTGTGACTCATATAGGTTAGCAAACAGTGTTTTTAAATGATAGCAATGTCACTTTATCCATCTGTTGATGAGTTGGTCAGTTTATCACTTTGGTATAGACTGAGATATTACAGCAAAATCTTGGCCATTACGATTTTTAAAGACATTTATAATCCCAGAGAATGAATCCTACTGATCTTGGTGATCCACTGACTTCTCTTCCAGCAAAAGCATTTTTATTCTTGATTAAATATATACAACCTTTGGATTGATTGCCATAAAATTATGTGCGCATATGTAGAGTTCCCAGAGGGAAACAGTCAAGGGAAACAGGATAATGTTGACTTCCAGGTCGGCCTACAAAAAATACATTATGCATCACTCTGTTGCTAAGCTAATTTGCGAATCTTATAATGCTGATATGCTAAACAATTATCTCGATGTTTGATAAACATCGAGATTTTCATTGCTAGCAGTACTTAGCTAAAAGCCCTGCAATGCTTATGCTGCTAGCATATTACACTTCCACAGACACCAGCTCAGGTGTTAGCTGCGTTTTTTTAATTAAAAAAGTTTCCCTTATTTTCTCTGTGAGACTGTTGTTTTATTTAAAAGAACTTTTAGTGACTTTCAAAAACAAACTGGTGAAGGATGCCAGAGCCACAACTCTTATCTTGTGGCTGACAGTCGGCAAAATCCCAAAATTTAATTTGACACATTAGAACATTGTTAGTTTGGCTTCACCTGCAGATATAATCAGCCCACACTCCTTGGAAACTGTTTCTCTTTGGACTTTGGATCAATGGACATGTTTTAAAAGCAGATCAAAACCAACTAGTTTAAACCAACTTTGAGTCATATCTCAGTGTTTCTCCATATTTTATGATCTTTAATGTCTCCATGTAATTTGTAGCTCTATTTCTTTCTTTTCTGATGCACTTAGTTACATCCCTACTTCTTAAAGATAAGTATATATTTATATATACAGATAATTACTTACGAACTTGATTATACAGAAGCAATTATATCCTCTTTACTTTTCTTTACTCATGATAATAAGAGCAACAGATGAAGGGAGCTGCCTTCATCAATCAGCTGTCAGCAGTGCTAATTAGGGAGTTAAATCTTTAAGACTATTATTAGCTCATTCTCCTTCCTCAGTAACAAAGAGCTGAGCAGCAGACAGCTGTTCAGTTTGATGCTCCACTGCAAACATTTAAGAAGCAGCAGGATTACCACTGATAAACTTAGGAGGTGTAGTTATCTGTATTCAAATCTTTTTGTTTGTTTGTTTGTTTTTTGCAAATTCCAAAATGTTTATAAAGATGAGCTTTCAATAATGACTTCAATGAGACGGAAGTAATTAATACATTTTGGTCATCCAAGTGTGAAAAAGATAATTTCAATGATAAATAAACACACATCTACTGCCATTATCAGAGAATATTATGCATATTAATTTAGAAACAGCTATTTCTGTATCAAGTCAATATTTTCTCGTAACATACAGCCATTAACATTTGTATCTTAAATCAAAGCAAACAAGTTACAGTTTCATAAAGATTCAGCATTCACTGATCAGTACAAATGAACCCTTTCCAACCATTTGATGATGTAATAATGTAACATTCAAAAGTTTTAATTTTCTGTAGTAAAATGAGATGCATATAAACATCTGTGGGAGAACACAATCAGTGGGAAAAAAGTTATAGGGCCTTAAAAATGACATAAACTATAAAATCTAAGTAGTATTTGCACATTAAAACTTTAAATAGAGCAGCGACTTACAGATAATTAATAGTTTTCATAAGCTTTCTCTCTGTGAGCCACATGTGGGCCCTAACATACACTTGCTACCATTTGCATAAAGACATGTTGGTGATTTTCATTTGTTATTTTAATACTGTGGGCAACACAAACAAAATTCTTTTTACCCTTCTGTGTTGTAGTGGAGACACAAAACTGGAAACACCTGGATCTCAAATTCCTGACAAATGGCTAGATACTAATACTGCAGGTGTGAAGTGAGCTTTTAAAGATACAGTAGGGTGTTTTCATACAATTATCATCCAGCTTTCGGGGCTGGATGATAATTGAAATACCCAAATGTTAAATTTTCAAAAAATAAAATGGTTATGCCAAAAAACATGTATAAGTTAATTGATTTGTGAGTGCATAATCTGACAAATTGAAAAATGCATTACATGTCAGAGAGAAAAAAGTTTGAATATTGAAATTAAGGGGTTATACAGGAGATAGAACAGGTTAAACATAAAAAGTTTGTCTCCACTCTTCATTAAAAATAAATGAAAATAATGCCAGCATCTGCAAACAGCTAACCACAGGAGGAAAAATTTTAACGCTGTTTCGAGAGATTAGTTATACCTGCTCCATCACAGCATGATGTATGAACACGACTCATTTGTCAAAGGGGAGAGACAGTTAAGTTTAGGTGAGGTGGGTGTGAAGATGTCGAAGGAAATCTCCTCGGGTGGTTGTGTCTCCGGGGAAAACTGCCTGGCAAAACTCACAAATGTGAGACTGCAGCGCCACGTCTGACATCAGCAACCCATCATCGACCAGCGAGGGACTGTCTGTCAAAGGCATCTGACACAAACAGAGAGGACATGACATGGAGTTTTTGAGGCAGAACATGGTAAAATCCAAGGACAGATGAGAGAACCCCTGTCACATGTGTAATTTCTGTCCAGTAAAAAGACCTACCCTCACCGTTTGCATCGTCCTGTCTCTATATAGAGGATCTGCTTGCAACTGATTTTTTGAGACACTGGAAGAAGCTGCTGGCCACTTCATGGAGTCCAGGCTTAAAAGGGGTGCGACATTTTGCGCCAGCTCCTGTTTTTCCTTTTTCTGATGAGGTCCATCCACACAAAGCTTGGACATATCTTCAGCAAGGACATCAGAGAAGGTCCCCATATTTCTAGACAGCCAATCGACACCACACTTTGCTGTGGGGGTGAGTGCTGTGGCTGTTTGTGGCTGAGGCTTTTCATGTGGATATTCAGGGATTTCTTGGGTACACTGCACAGGGATGGACATCATGTCATTCAACTCTCCATTAGGAACAGTGGCACCTGCAGTCACAAAGGTTTTAGATGGTAAACCCTCATCGGTTGTCATCAATCATGACCGACAAGTTCATGAGCACTGAAATTATTATAGCTGTCATAGTGACCTTGCTGTTTCTGCAGAGCTGTTGTGAGTTGATGCAACAGAGCTGCCTGTCTCAGGCAAAGTGACCTCAGGCGGAGAAACTGCTCGTACAGCTCGCTGTACGCTTCCTCCATCTCACCAGCCCACAGATCTGTAGCTAATAAACAGAGGATATTACACAGGGCTGTGCGGTACACTTATCTAATACACACTAAGTGTATACAGATGAGTAAGGCATTAGAAACGAGACTGATCAACTGCAGCCGTGCTCATAGCACTGTGGAGCTGTACCTCTGAACAACAATGGTGCTTTGAGCTGAATGCTAATGTCAGCATGCTTGACATGCTCAAAATGACAACAATGAGAAAATGTGTTTCAGTTTTATCAAAATAATATAGCCTGTCAGCATGTTTGCAAGTTAAATTTAACACAAAGGTTAATGTGTGTGTCACTAGTTTGGCAGGAAAACCAAAGTATTGGACCAACTGATGTGAAGATGGAATTACAAAAAGTTATTAAAGTGGATTTTCTTGGGCCTTGAAATTCTTGAAAAGTTTCACAACAATCCATCCCACAGTTGTATAGAATTATTCACTTTATTACACTTACAGATGTCAACCTCATGGTGGTGCCAGAGGAGAAGTCCACAGATCACTAATCTTTTTATAAAATATCCACTAGTGACCATGAATATCTGGACAAAATTTCACAGCAATCTCGGCTATACCATAAATTTTGAGATGTTTCAGTCTGAATTAAGATAGAGAATCAAACAACTGGCTGACCAAAGGGTCAGTGCAGCTACAGTGGCCGTGGTGTTTGGATGATGGTAGTGGAGAGTTATTCTAACACACTGAACTTTATATACTTGATTTGATCAGTCAACTGTTCAGATAAACTTTCCACAGATTATATTAAAGGCCTTAATGCTTTTTCAGAGCCTCAAAATTGCTGAGAAAACAATGCTGGTGCAGAACCCAGCAGCCTTCTTTTATTTGGTATTTTGTTGGCCTCAAATTCAAAAATACTGAGTCAAAAAATAATGGAATCACCATAATTTATTTTATTGTTAAACCCACAATCTTACAACATCCACATAACCTCAGTGTCAGGACTGTCTCTGCATGAGGGCATTTAAAAAAAATAAGTTTTTGAATGCCAAAACATTTGAATGTACTTATCTTAAGAAAAAGTGCATATAGGTATTTTTCATTACAAAATGCCAGTTTGTGCTGTTAGATCCTGAACTATATGTATTTTCTTTTGCAGAACATGTGGTAAGTTACATTTTCTGGCCATCGGTGGAGCTCTTTCACTCACTGTGGTCTGACACAACCAGGGCAAATCTCACTGTTTATACATATGGCCAGTTGAAGCCCTTATGCATTTTCTTTTATCTGGGTCTCTTTAAACTCTCAGCTCTAACATAAAGTATAGTGTCTTGTACGTCAATGATGATTTGCTTACCCCTTATAAACTCATGTATCTCTGCTCCAACACTTTAGGACTCCTCGTCACTTCTTACAGCTGGATCTCAGAGGTTCTCTCCTCCTCCTCCTCCATCCCAAGGAAGCCTCCTACTACTGTCACACAATCAGACACTGCCTTCATATGTAAATCCAGACTTAAAATCCATTTATTGAGCACCAAAACAACTAATCTGTAAAATCCAATCTTCAAATGTTGGCCTACCAGCCACAGGGACTTTATGACGAGTCTGTCTCTGAGTTAATGGAAACTATGCTCATGTAACGACACATATACTGCGCTGGAAAATGATAAAGCATAAGGAAGTAGCTCTAGAAAAAAAACAGGGAAGTGAAACTTTTTTAGTATAAATAGGAACTTCGTCATCACTCAGTTCAACTGTTGAATGAGACTCTGCACAGTTTTCTTAAGAACTAAGGAAAAGCTTTGATTTCGACATGGATGAAACACAGTCTTCTACTGAACTGGTTTTGAAGATTTTAAAATTATTTGACTGTCAAATGTGTCACCCTTCCATAGTTCCATAAAGTCTCTCTCTCCACCAATGTTGCAATGTGTTTTGCAGCTTTTATGATTAGATTCTCCAGATCTCAATGACTTGAAAGTTGTAGAGACAAAAAGGGAAGTTATAAGGTTGTCAGCATGTGTTATCAGAACAGAACAAAGAAGTTACGTCCTGCTTGCTATCCATAAACATAAAACTTAAAAACTGATTTTCATTAAAAATAAATAAACAAGTAAGAGCTGCAGCAATGCTCTCCATAAAAGGTAGGTGCTGCTGAAGTGTGGCCTCACTGCTACCTTGTATATTGAAAGTATAAACTGGATTTTATAAAACACATCAAATGTTTATTCAATGCATAATGCCTTGACATGTGTGATGGGGTAAAATTTCAGATCTTTTGCTGAAGAAAAGGGAGAAATAATGCAAAAAATAATAATAAAAGTCCTACATTCCTACAGCCTAAAATGTGAATTGGGAGCCAGATTAAAAAGTCAAACAGCTCATTAGATGAGAATTATCAGAAAAATGTAGAATATGTGTTAAAAAATTATATTTAAAAAAAAATTGTGTCAAAGAACTGAACTGAATATTGTTGATTACAGATGAGTTGGTCTTAGATGGTGTAATAACTACCAATGCAGCATATTCTATAAGCTAGTATAGGCCTCCTGCAATAAATGTAAACGCAATCCTAATCTTCAAAGTCAAAATAAACAGACTATTGTCATACATGTAGTGGAGTAAAAGTGTGACGCTGCAGGGGCCAAAAATAAGATTGTAAAAACACCATAAATCATGCAAGGTGGGATAGAGTACTCCTCTGTATAACAATGTCACTTATGTTTCTGTGTGACTGATCACGTGTAAGCTGACATGTAACAACTCTTTAACTGTAGGCTTCATAAGGTTTTACATCTTTACTCTATGACTGACCTCTCGTGTGTTGAGTAATTTGCTTTATGATGTGGAAATAACTTGACTTACATAACTTGTTTTCTCAGTTTCACTGAAAACGCGGAACTCCGACCGAAATTTCATGTCTGCTTCTTTTCCATTGAGACATTGCCTGAATTCATGTGAGGACAGTTTTCCACGGTGAATCACACAAAAAATAAAGTTTTACTCACATTTAAAGTGATCGATTCAAACCAAGCAGGAAGTCCAGACGCAGCAGCTGATGATGCCGATGATAGTCCTTCCCCTAGCCGGAAATGGGCGAGATCCGCATTTTATCAAGATGACATCAGCATCCCAACCTAAAACACCAGCTCACCTGCGTCAAACCAAAATAGGCGGCTACACCTGCCAAAAAACACTTCCTGCTTAACAAAGCTGCCTTCAAAATAAAACCATAACCTTTTCAGAATTGTCAATCACTTAAGGAGACTTTACTGGATAACCGCAGTGAGTAAGATAAATCACCAGAGGTAGTTGTTTTTGGGATGGACATCTAATTGTCACTACACCTCTTATTAATTTCTAATATTGTGAGATTAAAAAATACTCAGGACATTACTCCGTTTAATAAACTGGATTTTGCATATTTTATTATACCTGACTGTTCAGTAAGGTTTTTTTTTATTTTCGTGTTCTCTCATGAACATTTTTATTCTGTCTGAAAGCCTTAATTAAGCATCAATTAAAAAACTGAAGTACCTCTGCATTAATCAATCCACATTAATTAATCCAAATGAATTAACCTGCATTTGTGGGCAAAAAAAAGGCTAAACTGAAAGTCCCAACGCCATTCTCACCTCTCAAGTTGCTGATCAGACTGTCATCAATGACTGGTGCACAGACAGGTACTCTTGGTCTGTAAATCAATTGTAAGTTATCCAAATATCTGTTGGCTAAACTGGAACACACATATATTGGCCGTGTTCTTGGTCAATTCGGAGATTGAGTGTGTTAGCACACTAACACTAGACTAACACTAGATTAAGGTTACAATACTACAGCTGATCGTGCAGACAAGTTTGGCAAGCAGTTATTTAAATTATGACCAAATGGTGCAGAAGGTGAACACATAAGGGATCAGCAGAGTTATTTTGATTTTCCTGTGGGGAACATGAAGGTGTGGAACAGAAATTATGCCAATCTTTCCAACAGGTATTTGAATTTGAACCAGTGGTGAAACAAACTAACATACTGGCTGGCTAACAGAGATACACAGCATTTAACAGACTCAGACCGGTAAAATCTGTAAAGTCATCGACATTTGATCACAGATTTTACACTGTTTAACTAGCAGAGGACAGGTGTATTGGGCCTGAGCCACTGTGAAGAGAGGACTCCATTAAAATGTTTAGTCATGCTTTGTCCTGGTATGTGTGTGTGGTGAGGGTGTGCATGTCGCCCGTGTGTGGCATTTGGATGTTCGGTCATGTGTTGACTGTGGCTGATATTGATTTAAAAATAGACCAACATCGAGGCAGTGGAGTCCTGCGGGTGGCAGACCACCATCCATGCCATGTATCCACTTGGGAGAAGAAGTGATCTTTTGCCCTCAATGTCAACACGACAGCTGAGTTCACAGCCAGCTCCTCCGGATCTTAGACAACGGTCAGCAGCTCCCTCTGCTTCAGACAGGTTATGTAACTCTTTGTAAGGAATGGGCAGGCCTCATCCCCCTTATATTTAGAGTCGTGTCTTTGTCAAGTTGCTTTTCTAAGAGGATTCATTTCACAGGTTAACAGGTTCATTAGTAACAGGTGATAGTATCATTATGGAGTATGTAAAGGGCATCCTTAAAAGGCTCAGATCTCACAAGCAAGGATGTAGCAAAGTTCACCACTTTAATGCTGAAAGGTACCAACAGGTTTTGGAGCAACATTTAAAGTCATCTTAATGATGTCTTTGAATAAAACTTTCCAGTTTATTGAAGCAAATTAATGCCAAGCCACATTCTTCACGTGTTACAGCAGCGTCAAAGTAAAAGAGTGCAGGTACCAGACCGGCCCGCCACAGTTCAGACCTGTCTCCCAGTAAAAAATATATTGCACATTATTATGAGCAAAATACAAGAACACAGACAGTGGACTGTTGCACAACTTAAACTGTATGTCAGGGGAGTATGTGAAAGACCTTTACTGAGAGTTGCATTGATTTGAACCTTTTAACATTTATTTTATGGGAAAAAAATTTGGCCTCTTTGAAAAATAGCAAATCTAAAAATGTACAACATGCCCAGAAACAAGACAATTTTAAAAAATCTCTAAATTTATCAAGTACTTTTCTTTTTCTGAGCTGCTTCAAAATAGTTTAAGTGGGTCATTGGTGATACGATGGTTGTGAGCAGGTTTTAACTAAAACATCTGTAATATCTGGTGACATTTTGTATGAAACCAATAAGCAGTCTGTAATGAGTGTTGATTCTTCTTCCTTTTTACTCTTTAATCTAACAGCCATAAAACAGGAAGTAATGTCATGTGCTTGTTCTTGAGTGAAACCAATACCTTTATCTACTGATCCGTGTATAAAAACCTTCCACTAGCAAAGGGTAAAATTGTAAAGAACACTGAGTGGCTGGACCTCAGGATGCAGACACAGATCACAGAGGGTAGTATGAGTAAATAACAAAAAGAGATTTATTAGTGTAACAAAAGTCAAAGCAGTGAGTGATTGCGGATCTTTTAGAGTTCTGTGTGGCGAAACAGAGAGTTGACGAGGAACAGACAGGTTTCCAGAATGAGGAGCAGGTGAGTGGACTGTGAGATGGAGAGTTTGTAGGTGAATCCAGGAGGGCAAAGACTGCTCAGGAGTGGAGTAGTTGCAGGAGTTTTGCAGGTGAGCGGAAAATTCTTCAGAGCGGAGCCAGAGTGGAGACAAGGGAGTGCAGATAAGGCAGGTGAAGCAGGTGACTGGTCCCAGGAGATCTAAACACAAGGAAGATAAAGTGACAGAGCAAAAGATCATGAGCACTAGAAACAATAGGAACCTGACAGTATACCACCAGAGGGTAACAGGCGATCTGGTGAAGAATGGATGACTGAGGCGGTCTTTTATCCTGCAGCAGTGTAGGTGGCCTGATTACATGATCAGTAACAGGTGTGTGATGGCAGCAGGTGTGCAGACTAATCAGTGTTAGAGGACATCCTTGACTCCGCCCAGCTTCAGACTCACAAACATGAACAACAACACAGACAAGGAGAAAACAGAGACACACACATGAGGAGGGGGAAACAAGGTGAAAACACAGGGAGAAAACCCAGAGCTCCTGACAAAAATAACTTGTTTTAATTGGACTCCATCCAACA
>JAPZDZ010000012.1:16252936-16276142 GCA_029783805.1 Acanthurus tennentii | reverse complement strand
AAACAAGGTGAAAACACAGGGAGAAAACCCAGAGCTCCTGACAAAAATAACTTGTTTTAATTGGACTCCATCCAACAGAAGACAGAAAGCACCGACATGTACTCAAAACCAAAGAACATAAGCTGGTAGGTTTAATTAACAATGTAGTGGACTAGTTATACTCACCTCTCTAGAAGTGAAAAGTCCTCTGTAAGTATGTGTTTTGCTCTCACTAAATTATTGATACATGTCTCCTTATTCCAAGATTTTTTCTACCACTCATGTTTGAGCTTCTCACCTCAAAAATAGATTTCTGGACCTTTGCCTTTGTGAGACCCCACTCCTGGAATGAAACCAGTATGTTTTATTTGTTTTTTCAATAACTCCTCCAAGTTTCAAGATTCATTACTGCACTGTAACCCCAAAGTTTGGGAACATACCATGACTGTGAAATTCCATAGCTACTTTACAGGTTCTGCTTAATATATAAAAAAAAAAAGTTTTTCCAGTGCTGCGCCTCATAAACACTCAGTATAATTTATTTCTCCCAGTGTTACTCCCTTGTTCGTCATAGCCATGTTCTCTTCCACTGTTCCTACATTTAACATTCCTGTACAAGCAGGATCTTAGGAGAGAGTTTTATGGGTACCTGATTCATACGCAATGAAATTACAATGTAAGTTAAAGGCAGGATTATAAAGCGCTACCCTATACTTTGTTATGTGTCATATCAAATCAATTTAGATGACCTAAACAGTGAATTAAAGGTATAGTTCACCATTTTGTGAAATTTACATTCTCTGCTGCTGACCTAGTTGTCTAAGCTGTGTTTGTGTACAGATGTAATTAACCGAATATAATGTGTGAATTAGTAAAAAACGGAGGTACAGCAGCTTTCAAACATTAAATTTTAATAATAATAATTAAATTATAATTTAATTTGAACTTTAGACAGAGCCAAGCTAGCTGTTTCTTCTGTTTCAGGTCTTTATGCGAAGCTAATCTGCTGCTGGTTTTAGTTTTCTCATCAAACTTGTAGTAAGACAGCGTATTGTGTGTGTTTCCACACATTTGGATCACTGACATTTTTATTTATAACTGTTTCTGAGTTGTTTTAGTTCTTCTCTGGGGCTCTTTTTAAGCTGCCAGTGGAGGCAGGAAAAGATTTGTGTACAGTTAATGATACATTCTTATTTGAATAAGAGCACATATATTGCAACAAGACAAACAAGAGAGAAAAAGTGAGACAGTGTTAAAAAATAACACACTTGTACCTTTTTCCTTGCACCAAAACAACCAAAGCATTTACAAATACTTCATGATGTACATAGCATGCTACTCACATACGACACCGTGTGAAAAGCCTGCATGTTAATTCCTATTTTTAACACCTCCTCATGTTTCCAAGGACGTGTGATCACTTCAACAGCTCTTAATGTGATGCAGGTGTCCTGTTCAAGAAGTTACTTCACATAATTATAAATAATAACAGATTTACAATAAACATCACAGATAAATAGGCTTCATCTTCATCAATCGTAAGTATTCAAAGTGTAAATCGTTAATTGATGCAATTTATTTATATCCATGTTGTACCCTATACTGTACCATGCGCCCATGCTAGTATGTTTGCTGGTCTGCACCATGTGTTTGCTCTGACCTTGAACCCCTCCCTCCATGCACACACACACTAACACACAAGACACACCCAGTCCCCTTGCCTCCCTCCTCTTACGCCATCCCTTTGCACTTGATCCCTGTGTTGGGGCTCTGGGAAGTGTATGTGTGTGTCTATGTGTGTCTGTGTGTGTGTGTGTGTGTGTGTGTGTCAGAGCTTTGCTGTGAATAACTTCCAGGCATGAAGCCATGGCCTGTCATCTGCCAGTGCAACACTATCCATCCTGTCAATCTTGTTTTATAATTGTAACATTCTCATATTCTCCGCCTGAGCAGAGAGAACTTTCCAACATAGTGACACACACACACACACACACAACACACACACATACACACACACAAACACAATGTCTTTTTTGCTTACTGTGCTTCTCCAGCAGCATCTTAACATCATATTAATCAAGTTTTTAAAGCCATTGAGTCATACAGTTCATGGTTTGTAACATAAAATGGTCAGTGATGTGTTTGCAGAGTGACATTCATCTAAGCAAAAAACAGGTAAAATGTAAATTCAACACACTCACAATTAAAACTAATACTTCATAATAGTCTTTTTTTTAACCACACTATAAAACATTTTTCATCACCAATAAACAAATACAAGGAAAAGGACTGCAGCTTCTGGTTATGATTACTTTATGATTACTTTTGGTTTATTTTTTCAACAGCAAAGAGCATGGAAGAGACTTCAACTCTCTGTATACATTGTGTAAAAGATAAAAATCACATATAGAGGGCTTTTCTTTCAGGCAATTCAAAATATTTCAAAAGCCAAACTGTAGAGTCTACTGGTGTAATCATCGTTTTCCAACTTCTCTGTTCAAATAAAAACTGCATAATCAATTAAATTTACCCTTGGGTATAAGCTTGGAGGCATGACATGAGTCTTTCAACTGCATCGCTGTCTTAGTGGCAACACAATGAAGTTTATAATACCCAAAGACAGAGCAAAGACAGCCGTTAAATGTCCTCAAAGCAACCAGGTTTCCTCCATCCCTTCCTTTCAGTTGATAATTCAGTCGGCTCACTATCCACTTATGAGTTTAATCCTGTGGGGACTAAGAGCTTAAGACAGTGATGTGGGGCATATAGTTATCACAAGGATGGAATGAGCAATGACGTCTGCCAACTCATTTATCACCGGACTCTCTTAGTAAGAGAGGCCAGATCCAATTACAGAGGTTTCTATGGGCCAAACAATGGCCTGCTATAAATACACTCACAGAGGGTTTTCCACACTCTAAAACCCACACACATAATAGGGTCGTGCACAAATACACAGTGCGCATATAAATGAATGTTTGTTGGTGGATGAACTTTGTTTGTGATTATGCTGGAATGAAACTTTCATGCTTAATTCTCTCATTCTTAAGCATAGTAAGGAATTTTGCATTGAGATGAGGTGGTCTTCATTATAAATAAAACCAATATCCACATATGTGATACCGGTGTATTGGTGTGAGTGCATGCAAAACATATTTAAGTAAAAAAAAAAGAAGGGTCAAGAAAGAAACACAAAAGCCCCCACGAACACTACACGGCTCCACCAAGTTATTTACAGCTCAGTCCATCAATAAACAGCAGGTGCAGCATCCTAACAAACAAACCTATTAGCTTTCCTCCTGCTGGAACAATATCCTCTCCAGCAATCAGCTGCTCTCTCTTTTTCTCTCTCACACACACAGGACACACACATGCACACACACATACATACAGGATCACCAGCATCTCTGTGAGAAACAAAAAATATAAGCTTGACTTCACTGCTAATTTATTACTGGATATTTTATTCAGGTTACACATTGAGATGTTAGGAGTTGTAAACAGTTCAAATCATTAACAACAGAATATTCTTCAAATCTAAAGTAAATGTACTCATTTTGCAAGAAACTGACCCCTGTGCTTTCACTGTTATTATGTAGAAGGACTACTGTGGCCTATTTTTCTTTGTACATTATATTTTGTTCAGACATTCATCATCCTCAGAGGATGAAATCCGCTGACATTGGTGATCCCCTGACTCTTCCTTCAGTGCCACAATTAGGGCATGAAATTTAACTGAAATGTCTCAGCTATGACAACATATTTGACAGACTGCCATGAGTTTATAGGCACAATCATTCATATCCTACTAAAAGATTAGACACCTGAAAAACGAACAACTGGCATTCCCATCAAAAGCGGCTGTATGTTTAATTTAAATGTTAACATGCTTAGAAGGTGAGGTAAGCATTCCCCCTTCTTAATGTATTAGTTTAACTAAAACATGTTAGCATTGTTGCTGAGAGCATGTATACAGACAACATCCCTGTTTGCAGCAGCTGGAGAATCTCAGGCTGAAGATATAGATGCTTTAAACTACGCGCTCACATGATGGCTTTTTCCCATATCCTGCAGCCATTTGCAGTGGTGGTCCTTAGAAATTAATGCTATGTGTTCAAATGATGCAGCACTGGCAGTAATGGTAGGAGCATCAGTATAAGCATAAGAAGATGTGAACGTCTATCATGTTGCCATTGTTGTTTCGTTTGTTTTTTTACTAGTCACTCAGAATTAACCAAATTCTAACCTCCTAAAATATCACCATGGTCTTAGTTCATGTCTCAGTGCTCTGGCATGCAAAGTCGTGCTTTTTTCCACTGACAAGCAAGGTGCTTAGTCACGTACATAAACAAAATACATTCACAACTCAGCAAGTTTCCTACACAAACTGTGGATGGAAAGTAAATGAGTCTTTAATTTTGGTACTGATACATTATTAGTCCACTGAAGCAGCAACTTAACATTATAGTTAGTCATGACATCGCTTACTTACCCTCATTATCTCCACCAGGACATGAGGCATTGTTATCCATGGCTGGGCAAAGTAAAACGACTTTGTGCTGCTTGCATTGGCACCAAAGTTGGTTGAACAGGTAATGTTTGATGATGCCATGTCATGAAGAGAGTCTTTCCACCCAGCTGAGTTGCTAGTTTTGGTAGTTATTGCTGTAACAGCCTTGAGGCTCTGGGAAGAGTTCTTTTCATCATGTCAGGCTTACAAAGGTAAAACCTGCTAACTAAATTCTGCACAAGCAATCACAATTCACTTGCAAACAAAGACCCAGAAAATATTCCATAAAAGTGGCGTAAATTAACACAGTGTTGACGTAGCCAGTCCCCTTTGATTAATGGCACCAGCACTTGATGGGTAATTTAATCCATAAAAAGACAACATTTATGAGCTCATAACCAGTTTTGGACTTAAATTGTTATTTGCAAAGTGCCACAGTTATCAGATGAAAGCAATGGAGTAAAATGTAAAACAGTAGTAAATACACATTTGAATTTACAATTGGCTATAAGGATAAAGTGTCATGAAAATGTTTTGAGAAGGAAAATCCTGCACAGTTTGATCTACTGCAATGCAGCAAGCATTTAACTGTGTTTCATTTTCTTAAGCCTTTCTTCTGTAGTAGGAGAATGTGCAAAGGCAAGGTGTAAAACTTGGAGCTCAGCATGTTTGTGTAACAAATCATTATGACAAGGGGGCCACAAATTACCAGTCAGAACATAATGTCTCAAGTGTGGAGAGTGTAAGGCTACAGTTTGTCCCTGAGATCAGAGTGTTGCATGACAGGGCACAGGTCAAAAGTTAAGAGGCCAATAGCAGCTCCAGATGGTACCTTTCTACTTTTGGAAAAAGATGGTGTTGAGAAACAGGGTAAGTTCAGCATGAGATATATTGACAGGGAAATGTATTCTAAGTTTGGGTTTGGGCAAGTGAAGGGGGGGACGTGTCCAGCTTGTTATGGGTCAGACCTTAAAGAATGAAAAGTCATGCTGAAAGTCAAAAGGGATTAACATGTAACTGCACCCAGACAAAAATGCTTTTAGGTAGAATCAAAGGACCTTTCTGAGCTGCTGCATTTGTCAACAGACTTCTTAAGAAACTGGGCTTGTCTGCTCTTCCCATTACATCTGACTTGGGCAGCATGCTTGCCATTTTGTAACATAATGAACACCTCAATGCAAGCTAGCTTTCATACAGCCTCCTCCTCTTTTCTCCCCTTGTCCCGTTTTTTCCACCCTGTCTGCCAACACCAAAATCCAGATGACCGGAACGTGGTGTACAGTAGGATCGGGTGTCGAGCGGCTGAATGCAGTCGGTGCTGCAGTCTGCTGTGGTTGAGAGCGGCACGGTGTCGTCTTCCCTTTGGTCAGGGATGCCGCCAACATTAACGCCATGTATGACAAAACAACACAGACTGAGTGAAAAGGAGATGAAGACTACTTTTGGTCACTTTTCATCACATCATAAACATGAAACACCGGCGACAGTGAGCGCTGTGTTAAATAAAGCTTTTCTGTTTCCTGCGTTGAACCAGTTAACTGGAAAAAATATTCTAGACTCTTCTTAAGCGAAAGATCTGATGATATTCTACATTTCTCTGTAAACAAATGACCATGAAAAGACCAAAAATCAACAAATATGCCTTTGGCCAAAGCCTGATGTGGCTTATCATCTATCAGGTTCTTTGATGTTATGTTAAGCCAAGTTATGGATTTATGCCTTTAAATGCTATCAGCATGCTGGCATGTTCACAAAACAATGCCAGCATGCTGATTTTTAGCAATTATAATGTTTCTGCCATGTTTACCCTTTCAGTTTTTTCTGTCAGTATTGGATTAAAAATGTAAGCTAAAGATGGTGCTAAATTAAAAGTTAGAGGTACTATATGTAACATTTTAGCACAAGTTACTCTCAGCAGTATGATTTAACTGTAAATAATCTGGCTTGGCCCTAATGCAAATATTTTCCTTCCTCTCACCCAAAACACAAACACGTGCTTATGCACACACATGTTAAACATGCAAAACATGCAGTATATATGTGTAATACATAAGGCGAGAAAGGCGTGAGAGGGTCTATATATAGTTATCACATTCATGATAAAGTAGTTTCTAATGACACTGTTGAGCAGTTGCTATGAAGCCTAAGTGATATAGGAGTCATGACCTATAGTAATTGAGTGGCAGTATCTGCCATCCGTCATGAGCTCCTGAAAGCTTTTGGGCCTCAGTGCATCGTAACGGTTACAGTTCCCAAAAAGGGGTCAAATGCTGTGTAGTTCATCCATAGGGATGATGTATAGATTAAAGTGTGCCGTAGAAATGCAAGAGCATATGGAAGCACAATGAATGCTGACTGAGGACAGTAAACTGTTCCCATACTAGGAGTTAAGCCCAGAGCACCAGAGTGATCCTAACCACTAAAACCATGTGGGAGCTTTACATTATAAACAAAGCTATTTAAATTGGGACCCATTAATTATGGTTGGGTCAAATGATTTTAACCATGTTTGACCACATGTTTTAGCCACATGCAAGAAAAGACATGACAGTTTAAGAGCAGAATTTGCACTGTAGTTGGTGCCAAAATGTCACATAAAGCACCTTTGAGATTTATCCTAGAGGGGAACATGAATGTCTTTATCAGATTTCCCCTTAAGAAAGTGTCACAACACAAAACTTCATTGCCGTGCTTAAGTCAGGGATCACCATGTGGATTAATCCTCTGAGAACTACAAATGTTTGTACAAAATTTTGTGACAACCTATCGATCGGACAGACTGTACACTGTAGCACTGTATGACATGTTCCATAAACATGTTCACACTTTTGCTGCCGTAAATACTCAGTAGTGCAGCAAACCTGCAGCCGAATACAATCCTCCACAAATATACAGTTAACTCCTGTATTACAAACTGTTACTAAAAATATTAGTGTAAAGCTGCTTTTGAAAAAGGGTATATAATTTTTTCTTTTTGTATAACTTAGATTATTAAAAACAATATGACTTGGGACTGAGAGCCACAAAGTGGGGAAGTCCAAAAGCCAGTACTTCTGAGGACAAAATACGAAATATACATCATGTGAATTTTATACCGTGATTCAACTAATGATGGGTAATTCAAGTGTATAGAGAAATTGTCATCCTCCCCAATAAAAACATAGATAAAACTGATCATATATCAGTATAGACACTGTAATTTGAGAAAGGTCATATGACATACATAGCATTTCATCAAAGGCAGAGGGTTGTGTATTTTCAAAAAGTTTTAATATCAAATATTCTCTTTTAATACTCCTACACCATTTTACGAAAAGCCCTGGCAGTATTTTCAAAGTCCACACACACGTGCCAAACAACACTTATACAGTAGGAAAACAAGTATTCTTCATACTGTTTGAACACTGTTTGAAGTGCTCTTAGCTGCTCGTCTGCTCATCACAGTTCACTGTGATTCGTTAAAATATTCTTTAAGTTCATTTTGAGATGAAGATAAAAAATAAATCTGACATGTAAAAAAAAACTGCACAGTTCAGAAGAATGTGGAAGACAATAGGAGAGTTTTACAAACACAGAGTTGAGGTTCATAACATATACAAGAGGGGTGTATCTGCAGCTAAAGACAAGAAACAAGCTGATGCCCAACATGAAATGTCTGCTCATGCATGTGGATTTTCAAGCATTGTGGAGGGGGGGGACAAATCATAGAGCAGGCGTACTGCATCTAATTGTAGATTCAAGGAGACTTTGAAATGTGCCTTGACTTTAAGCTGGAAGGCTCTACTGTAGTTATGAATTTCACTGCCTGAGGAACATGTGAACAGGATTTAGCTCTTGTAGATCCTAAAACCACCACCTGTCATCACTTGATGTCCTTCCAGTTCAGCAGTGTGAAGTGTGCGCTCATATATTGTATGGTCTCTGTCAAACTGTACTGACACTCGCATCCCTCAGGCACTACATATCAAAAGCTGGCACAGACCTGTAATCATAGTCACCGTTTAATGAGAACAAAATTAATTTGGATAGGGACACTGAAATAGATGACTTTGAGCCTGTAATAAATGGGTCACGCTGCATGTAATATTTGGAATGAAAATTCACTTAGTGTCACTTATTATGATTGGAGGACTGAGGCTTTCTAAAAGGCACTTTTATATATATATATACCTTGCATTTTTTGTTTTAGCAAGTTAATTTGATCTTAAAAGTCCAAGAAATATGTTGTTACAGAGACATACTGTTCAACAGGAACCCTGCCAGCATCAGCCTTTACAAGGTGTTGCTAAATGGCAGCACTAAAGTTATGGCAGAAATACTTGTTTAGTTTAAGGCAATAAGGTTTGTAACTGGTAGTATCAAAATAAATGTAAACTTTGGTCCAAGACCTTCCACAGGTGCACGATTAGGACTAAAACTATCTTTTGTGATACAAAGACATTAGTACATATTTCCCTTTTTGAAAAGTAGGACTCAACAACTTTTTAAATAGACAGGGTGTGTTAACTGTGCCTTTCTTTTTCCACTCAAAAATCTACTCTCAGTTGAGGTCAAAAAGCAACTTTAAAAGCTTGCCTTTTAAAAAGTTATAGTGTTTCTTTTGTTTTCTTGGAAAGCTGAGTATTTAACATTGCATTGCATCTAGCCGCATATATCCAAGTCTTACTAGCTGCACAGCAAGACAACATTCACACATCAAGCACAGCAATAAAGTAATTTTACAAATACACACAAAAAAAATAGAGAAATTGTGTCCTGTACTGTTAGTACCATGTCACCTCTCTATATGACAGTTTTGTTAAATTGAAATAAATCTTTTTGCAGTACTGACACAGGTACCATAATCAGCTTTTAAACGTAATGTTAGAAAAATAATGGTCTCTTGAACAATGTTTGCCGATGCGGCACACAAGTCTGTTTGATATGGAGGTTCACCAGCAGAGTCCAATGATATCTTCACATTAGGTGCCTGTTGTCTTTCTTTTCTACAAATAACACATTTGTGTTTGTGTCTTTTCAGAATGGCAAAGTATCCATAAAGATTTTCTCCACTATAGGTGGAGGGGGGACCAGGTCCTCCAGTTTCAGGTAGAAGATGCGCTGCAGGCCCTGTGTGCATAATGTCCTCAGTTCAGGGAGTTTGCCCAGAAGACGAGAAAGATAGTTGGGCTGAGTACGACCTGGTTCTGATCTGTTTCCACTTACATGTTCCCTTAAACAAGTGATGAGACGGTTCTGAAAGTCCTCCACCCGTTTGGGTTCTTTGAGACCATGGCGATCTAAATGCAAAAGACGTTTTCATTAGAAACATGATCATAAATACAAAATTAAAAAAAAAAATTAATTCAGTGAGACTCAGTGTAATGAAAAGCAAACAGAGGCTCTTACCGGTGATGATAACTAGCGCTGCAAGGCAGGCAAACAGAGAGTTGTCTAAGTTCATGCGGTGTAGATTCTGGGAGAAATCCATGATGGAGTCAATCCAGTCACCAAAACTGCGCACACACTGCAGTCTGTGAAGGACCACGCCATTACAGAAGATCAGCTTGTTCTTCTCAGGGCTCGACCTGCACAGTTTCAGATCAAGAAGACAATCAGCAAAATTGAAAGGTGCAAGTTTTAGTAAACATCTTTCTTTTTTTTCAAACTTTAAAAGCAGCCAACCTGTATGCAAGTCGGAGAATGAAGAGCTCAACAAAGGCTGATTCAAGCAGAAGCTCCTGGTCCTCTGTGCAGAAATCTGTGAATCCTGGGATGGTCTCAGCCCAGTTTCTTATTACATCCAAAGAACCGGTCAGTAGGTCATAAAACTGCTGGATATCACCGGCATCCTCCTTCTCTTTCAGGTTATCCACTGTCTCCTGGTACTGAGGAGGAGGAAGAGGTTTGAAGCATGAGTGCTACTAAAAAGGACAGCAAACACCATCAGTGATCTGTAAGCTAACTAAATATAGGGTGCTCTCATCCTAATCCTGTATTGAGAAATTGAAAACTTATCAAGAAAAATGAAACTAATCTGATCAACACAAAGGAGATCTAGACATGCTACAAGTCTTGAGATTTACCTTGGAGTAGTCAAGCTTTCCGATGGTTGGGTTTGAGTCTAAATGAGCCCTCACAAGAGAAGCTATGATGTTGACACTGGGGGTTGTGGATGAAGCCTCTGCCAGAGTCTTTGGTTTGGACGGCAGACGACCTCGGCGACCTTTGAGGCTGTCTGTCCGAACAACTACAGGGGGAACAGAAAAAAGGAGAGGAACGTTAAAGTACACGTTTGTGACTCTCACATGACTGTCACTGCACCCAACAATTTAAAAAATGACTGCTGTATCAGTTTCAGTTTCCCTTTTTCTGCAGCTGGCACTATAAGGCTCTGGTTTCATACTGTATGCCTGCAATTCCTAGCTTTGGTTTCACAAGACTGTTATTACAAACCTTTGGTTTCTCGTCGTCATACATTAGTCACCAAAAGCTTTAAGAGAGTCTGACATTGCATTACCTTCTTTGACCATTCCCACTGCAAGACATTTCTGGAAACGGCAAAACTGGCAGCGGTTTCTCCTCCTCTTGTCCACTGGACAGTCTTTATTGGCGAGGCACACATACTTTGCATTTTTCTGAACAGTTCGCTGTCAAGCGAGGAAAAAAAATACATTACTATAGGTTTATATGGCAGAAATGCACCAAAAAGTACAATGAAATCTAACTTAAGTATAAGTATTGCTAAGTAATAAAATTAAAATCCATATAGATGTCCAGAAAGCTTGACCCATTTTAGTTGCATTTCTCTTGAGTCTCTCCAGAACATAAATATATATTGGTATCAGCCAGTAATGATAAGTGCATTACTGGTTAACATTTAATATAAATGTCTTATTCAAACTCAGAAACTATAACATAGGCGAATACTTTTGATAAAGACCTTTAAAATTTGTGTTACTCCCACGACATGTAATTTGTAGGGCATTGTACAGTTGAAAAGGTAAAGTTATTGAACAAATTTTGTTTGTTTTTATTGTTTCTAAATGGGACATATCTTTGTTGTTTCTGTACTCCAAATTATTGTTACCTATCAACCATAAAAAACACTGAGCGATATATTTTCAATAAGCTATTTTCAGCCACTATGTTGTCCCAGTCAAGCTTTGCTAATCAGAACAAATCTGCAACAAGGCTATTCAGCTAATTACCTTAAAGAAACCCTTGCAGCCCTCACAGGTGCGGACTCCATAGTGCTGACAGGAAGCATTGTCACCACAAACTGCACAGCGGCCCTCGCTGGATCCTGGATTGTGGGTTTTAGGTGACGACATGGCCCCCTCCACAGTGCCGGGGCTTTCCAGCTGTCCATGCTCCAAGGACATGGGGGCACAATGAAGTGGAGAGACATGCTGCTGAGGGGAAAGAAAGAAAGGGTCATCCTGGCCTGGCTGAACATCCTGATGCTGCCCCAGGGGAGAGTGCTGCTCTGGTGTGGGGCTGAAGGTGAAAAAGGAGAGCTGCTGGGCCATGGGGGCATTATCAGCCCCAGAGGATGGAGGAGCTGAGGGGTAGGGGCTGAAAGGGGAATCCCAGACAGGTGCAGATTGGGTCTGAAAGCCCGGTGTTGGAGGAGAAGCAGCAGCATAAACTGGACTGCCATAGTAGTCAGAACCGCATGACGACAATGTTTCATCAAGGCAGCTGAGAGCAAAGGATCCTGGGTAACAGCCATACACCTGGAGATCATCCAGCTTGAAGGCTTGGCTCTGCTCCTGAGGGCAGGAATTTTCAGCTACTGTGGCATGACCGAAGGAAACTGTAGAGGTAGGAGGAGAGGTGGAAATCCTGCAGGAATACGCATCAAACTCCCCCATGTAGCCATTTCCCACCAAGGTGTTTATGCTGGGCAACGAAGATGCAGACAGCTGGTCCTTTTGGCCACTGATGTCCATCATCACTTTGGCACTGAGGTCAGGATTCAAGAACTCAGAGCTGAAGTAGGTGTCATGGGGCAAGCATGCATACTGGGTTTGTACACAGGGCATCTCTAGGACAGAGGACGGCAACAATTACTGATGATGAAAAAATGTTTATGCGAGATACATATTATTTATACTTATTTATACTAACAATGTGTCATTAAATCTCAATAAATGTCATGTATTTAGTTTTTTAAGGGGAATTTCTATGAGTTTCTATGTAAATGTACTGTAAACAATTGTTACACATTCAAGTTCCAAAGTTGCTCTTCCAAAAATAAGCTTGACTTCTTCTTCTTTTTTCAAAATAAAAGCATAACTTGTTTTTATATTTAAATAATAGCGACAACCAAGACTGATAAGGACTTGTTTGTTTAGACATTTGCGTGTGGTAATGCATGGAATGAAGTTCAGCCATCCAAGTAAATTAGATATTACTTAAATCATTTGGGTAAGCATTTTTCAATCCTCTCTCTGCAACCATCCAAACAGTAGCCTGTATTAACACCTTGAAGGCATATCATCTCATTTCCCTTGCATGCCATTTCTCTAGCTTAGGGCCAGTCGTTCTCTTTACAAAATGCAAAGTGTGGTCCAGTGCAGCAATCAGATATTATCAGATATAGTGTTACTGTTAATGCTCTAAAAAACCTCTTTCAGAAGAGGGCAACCCTCTTGCACAGAGACTGTACCAGGGAGTGTTGCAGATTGTATTTCAGGGCAGGCTGAATGCCAGCTGAAATGGGAAAGGTGGCAAAGCCTGCTTGTGTGTGTATGTGTGTGTGTGTGTGTGTGTGTGTGTATGTGTATGTGTGTGTGTGTGTGTGTGTGTGTATGTATGTGTGTCTGTGTGTGTGTGTCTGTGTGTGTGTGTGTCTGTGTGTGTCTGCATGGTTGAGTGAATGGGCGTGTACCCACAAGCACAAACTTCCTCACTCTACACCTGAGCATTCCTTGAAAAATTGTTAAAACTTATACAGTTTAACTATTTTCATGAACTTACAATAAACCTTGACTAATGGGAGGACCTCACTGACCAGTGTGCAATGTGTGTTCTGTCCTAAAAATACACCCAACTCTGTACATCTTCTCGTACTGTATAGCAACAGTATTAGACCAATGCACACCACATATAACAAATGAAATCCTTAAAAAGTTGATAACAGTGTAATCAGCTGATGGAAATATTCATGAAGTACTCAAAGTACAGCTGCACAAATAGCATTATTACTAACATTAGACTTTTTTAATCACATTGGGATATTTCCCCCATTATCAATCATATTACAGGAAGTGCTTTTTACACTCATTTGCCAAGTTTATTATGTAGTTCAGGCTAAAATTGATGTTCAGTTGAGTGTGAAGCTGTTTGATCTGCCATTATGGTGTTTAGCATATTTTTTATGTATCATTAAGAGCAGTTTAGTTAAATCAGTGCCTCTCTCAAACATTTCAACGAATTCAACAAAAAATACTAAAAGGTAAAATTTATTGCACAGCTGTTTCACTGGCCTGCATTAGTCTTACCAAGGTGTATCTCACAAATTTGCAACAGAGTGTACTATTAACAGAATTTAACTAAGGCTGCAGATGTAATGTAGTTTTAGATTAAGATTTAGGTACATAATAATGAAGCATATATTCAAGCATATAGATCTCACATCAGCATTGACGGGGAAAAAAAATTATCAATACTGGCAAATAACAGCCCACTTTTACTCACCTGGTTCACGTAAATATCCAGCAGTCGAAGATTTTCATTTATTCCAAACGAGGTAAACTGATGAATGTCAATTCTGCCAGCTGCTGTCAGCACACACACTCATTCAAACACATTCACACACACACACTGGATCTGACCGATGCAGGAGGCTTCACACACTCTTGTTTTATTTTGGCTGCGTCGACAATAAGGCGGGTCCATGCCCAAAATTGGTAAACGGGGCGGTGGAACTTTCCGGGTCGCAGCCAATCAGAATCGGGTAGACACACAGACGTTCTTCCGTGTGACGCACGCACGGGATTCCATTGACGCAAGAGTCGGGGGTGCGTGCCTTCTAAATATAAACCGACAACGACAGCGGTGTTCACGTGGGGCTATTGCTGGATAAAAAATGCTAAAAATAGCCGTAGTTTGGAGGTACAGACGTTTTATGACTGGAAATGTATAGATTAAACGTTTACAAGAGGAAGGAGTGCAACCACGTGACAGATCAGGAAACACCTGTATGCTCTTTTATAAATTGCTTTTTTGTAACAGAATAACTACACTCGTACCCACTGCCAGTTCTTAGCTCAACTCTTCAAGAAAACTGCAGGCTACCATAAGCACACTTACAGGTAGCCTCTTTATTTAGCTTCTAAACTGTAAACACTTTTCGTTTTTCAGATTTTATACTCTATTAATCACAGAGCGTCCGAGTGCTCGATTTTATACTTTAAATCAGGAAAAAGTATGGTCTATTTGAAAATAGCTTGCAGGAATAATAAACGACCTTTTCACAGTTTCATGGTTGTGTTAAATAGTTTGCCCATTTGGCATCGAATAGTGAAAAATTAAGCCGACTTTAAGGGCTTCACAATAAATATTAGTGGTAGGAAAGCTGCAGTAACTGAACACGAGTTAAGATTTAAGACCAAAGCAAACGGTGATGCAAAATATTTGATAAGTTACAATTTTGACCTGGTGATGGTGCAAGATTAAAAATAAATTGATCCCCAAAAAGATTAAATACCATCCTGAGGAGAATATAAATTTGTCCGACACAGTTGATGACAATCCATACAATAGCTGATGAGAGACACAGAAAACCCCGAAGATTGTGATGATGTACCATTAAAACTTGCTCTCCAGGAAGGATGTTGTCACGTATAGGCAGCTTTACTTGCGGCCATCTTTTGGTCAGTAAACGCCTCTACAGAAATATGAGCGTAACCAGCGGACCTCTGACAAGACTCCGCGTACTACAGCCAAAGACCGTTGATAGATTAGAGATATACCCAGTATTTCCTCTAGTACTTTGGTCAGGCGCCATTTTGTTGGCTCTTACGTCATATTTTCAAGCATTGGTGGTTCAGTGGTAGAATTCTCGCCTGCCACGCGGGAGGCCCGGGTTCGATTCCCGGCCAATGCAAAACTTTATTTTGCCATGCGGTTACCATAACCCTTGCGTACAAGTAAAAAAAAAAATTTTTTTTTTAAAAGTTTTGATTACACGGAAATGCACTTTTTTTACTGTGTACATAAGAAAATGTAGCTCCAATCAAACATCTAATTAATCACAAACCCCTGATAGGCGTCCATCATTTAAAATACAGCTTCCATGTTCAATCAAGCTTTATTGATCTTCTTCTTCTTGTAAGTATAAAGTATCCAATCGACAGCAGTCAAAATAGCATATGTGAGCCTATGGCAGGAGTTCGGTCGTGAATTTCTCTTCAAAGTTTAATTTTAATTTAATTCAAATCTACTAAGATTTGTTGGTATACAAATCTTAACCACACGGTTGTCATATGTGCAGGTCAGCCAGTAATTTGTTAATTTTTTTTCATTTATTACTTCATCAGTAATAGATTATTGCATATGGCCCAAATTAAATCAATCATCAACGGACAGCATAGGCAGGTTGCACCTTATTTGTGTATTTCCACATAATTAATCCTCGCAGTCTGCTACTCGGAAGAACGATCTTGATTTAGACCCCCAAAATACGGCAATCAACAGCCTAAATGTTTTAATTCAGAGATGTGAAATCAAAATCGCATCATAATAACAAGACGTTTTGCACTGTCACAGCTTCGGGTGTCGGTTTGCCAGCATCAATTTTAGCATCAATATTCCTCATGTCATAACTTGTCCACAACAACCAGAAAATCCAACGCGCACTGACGCTTGAACTCTTGATCATTGGGCGTAGCCTATTTCATGTTTTACATTTGAATTAACTGAGAGAGATCATTCAGGTTTTGCACCAGTAGAGATTTTCTCCGAGGAGCGGACGGAGGAGAACAGAGGAGAAGCCGCAAGTACTGCGACTGCGCAGAGAGGCTTGTTATCAATGGAGTTAATGACGGGTTAGACTATGACGCTGAGTCGTGTTCAGAATGAGTATAAAACAACAGACTAGAACGGACATGTTTCTCCTGCAAGTCTCTTTCACTCAGTCATGCAAGAACACACACATGCTGACATGAGGCGAACGCACAAATACATAACGCAGACAAGTGTGCACGCACTCACTATTACAACATTGCATGTGTTGATTAAGCACATTTGTCAGGTTATATAACCTAATCAAGAAATAAACATACTGTAACGACTGCACCTAAGTTCACTTCAATTTTAGCCTTTGATATGGTTAGTGAGTTTAGTGTAAGTTCACAGTAAAATGTAGGTATGCAGCCTGAGAGTACACAATGTTTACTCAATGTTATGATTTAATTACATTTAAAAAAAATGACGTTTAAAGGCAAATATGTCCAATTGTCTTTATTCCTAGTATGCAGAAATGATTAAATACATATTAGACTTCAAGTCTCAGCTAATGAAGCTAAAGATGCTTCCTTGCATAGCAGTTGTGTAAAATAGGCCAACTTTATTCATGTATTGTACTAGAACTTGACTTTTATATACTAGAACTGTACTTTAGACTCTCTTTTAATTTCAGTGGCAAATATTGTGCATTTAGCCTCAGTACATTCACTCAACAACTATGCTTTTCACTTTTTAGATACAGTAAATAAATTAATAAATCAGACTAAATCGACATGCAGCATGAAAATACATTTTCAAATTTTTATTTTTATTTATTTTTTGCTGAGGTGCAAATTTTACTTGTTTCTTCTCTCTCTAAACAAATTTATCTGTATGTGAAACAGGTTTATGTACAGCATATAACAAAACACATTGATTAATTAACAGAAATGGCTTGTAAAACGAGATGTAATTGGCTAAAAAGACATATTTTAAGTTAGTCATGTCCTTTGTGTCTTTTATTAAATAGAAAAAAAAAACTGATCCAGACAGACAAGTGATTTTTGCCAGAAATAATTAAGTCTTGCCTCATTGACACTTAATAGTTGTTATATTCTCAAAACAAGTCAGACAAGATTTCACAAGAATATTCACTTATTTTTTAGACCTGCAATTTGATTTGTATTTGCAGTTTATGAAAATGTTTGTTAAATCTTTTATTTCCACTGGCATGTCTCTTTGTTCTCCAGTATCACATCCAGCCCTGAGTATCTGTCACTTTTCAGGTTTAATGCCCTCTTCTAAGCGATTGGAAAAGTATTTCTCGTACACACACAGCCCCACACACCCTCACACACACCCACACACACGCACATTTTTCTTTTACACTGAACTAAACCGTTGCTGCCACTTACGGATTAGTCCTCCTACTTCCCCGCCCATGCTGACGCAAAGCCTGCCTCACTGCATGCTGTTGTGCTTCGGTCCTACAGGGATTTAAGCAGCTGAGATTTAGAATTTGTGGGCTGCAGGCAGAGAAATGCTGCATGAAAAACACTTCAAAACTTTTTTAAAAAGTTCATAAATCAATACTTTTAAATAAAAGCATTGTTACATGCAGATAAACAATCTTTACAGCGGATAAGCCAGGGAGTGCACTACATACAATGAATTTTACAGGCAAATCAGTGTTTTTCCATTGCAGAAAGTAGCGTGAATAAGATCTGTAATTATATAATCAAGTATTATATCAGGTGTGCTGCCGTGTGTCCTTTGAAAGATGAAAATGGGGCTTTTGTATTCTCATAATAAATCATTTTTAACCATTTCATTCAGTGTAACCAGACCTTTAAGTGCTTAATGGTGCGACTTGGAGCTAGACAGCAGAAAAAATACCAGACAGAATGACAAATAGACAAAGGCAAGTCTTAGGTTCAGTTCCTTTGTAAAGAAAAACTTGCAGTAGAGGGAGAGAGTGTAATTATTTTCTTTATCTGCTCATTCACCAGGTAAGTAGTCAGTCGGAGGGCAAATCAATAGATGCTGTCTATGCAACGCTGCATGAGCCTTGTGAGTATACAGTTTTGTCAAGACACACATGCAAAGGATAACCACACTATTTAACATCTACACAAGATAATGAATTAAGATGCATTTTATGTTTAAATATTAAGCACAGGGAAAATCCAAAACAAGACCCAATCCTGAAAGTTAGACATAATGCAACACTGAAATGAAACCGGTTTCATACATTTAAACAGCCACAAAAATTTCATGTAATATTTCTCATTATTTTATTGTCAGTTATAATTCATTAGATTTCATAAGGGGTCTGTGTGTTCAACTGTGTGTGAGACTGTTTTTAAGAAGTCTGATCCATTGTAGAATTTTGTCAGAAAAATTATGAAAAACATAAATGGTCAGCGAAGTTACAGGACAACATTGAGAAAATGAACTTTACTCTTGTACAGTACACCTTAATGTATTAAATACAATGACATACTGTCTTTTATACTTAACTCTGTAACCTCCACCTGGCACGAGAAAGTTTAAACCATATTATTGACAGGCAGATTGTAAAAATGATCAGATAAGAAATTAAATTTCAGTTTAGAGGATTTTTTTGACAAATTTCAACATCAACGGAGGCTCAGTTATTGCTGAAAATCAAATCTTAATAAAACCACATTCAGTCACATTCAATCAAGTGTTTCTCACATTATTTCTTCAACCCATTTAAAAAGCATTAAATTAGATTACATTTCTCTCAGTTGGATGAACACTGACGGCAACAGACATAAGGACAGACAGGTATGAAAGAGTTAAACAGGCTGAGCTGCTGTGAGCTGCTGAAGGCTGAACGGAGACAGTTCATCACTAGCTGCATTAGGAAGAACACAACACACGACAAGACAGTGCTGTGAGTTTGACTAACCACACAAAAAAACTGTCACAACACAATATAGAGAGTAGTAGATTAGAATCCTTATTCATACAAAGCAAATGCACAGCACGCTCTTCTCTGTTATTTACAGGAACAGAAAAATGGATTCATGTCATTGAAGTTGGCACACAATAGCAGCGATCAGACTGAGTCGTGAAATTTGCACTTTAGTTTTGGTTTGTCAGTGTGGCCTCTGCTTACAGTGTCTCTACTTTAAAATAATTTAAGAACTCATACCACGGATGAGGTGTAAAAGACATGCACAATAATACCTAGAATAGCAACATACAGTGACACACTCCGCGATGAAAGATCTCTTTTAAATACACATCATGCATAATTTTCATGATAACACAGGGGTCTGCAGGATGGAGGAGGCAGTGGAGAACTGTTCATCTACTTGAGGTGAAAGAAACCGGATGGTTTTGCTGGTGCAGCCATCAGCATGTTCGCTTGGTTCTTGTGAGTTATGTGGATCTATGAGAAATAATAATCAAAAAAAAATAGTTAGTTGATGACAACTGAATAATGAGATGACAAAATACAATAAAATACCAAAATCCTTTCCTTCCAAATTGTATAGTAAAACATTTTTTCTGTCAATATGTAATTAAATAAAGATCGATCCTTTATCTTGAAATAAACAAAATGCATCTGTTACATTTAAGATGCGTCACTTCCTGTGTTACTTCAGTTCTCACTGGCCCAGTTCAAGTCTCCACCCTAAGCGCTGAATCCTAGCTAACTCTAAATGACGTCAGATGTATAATCAGAGAGTACAAGAGGGAGCATGCTGTTGAAAACTGTACTGCATCATACTGCAAGGTGTGCCAAACACTTTCTCTAACCCATATCTGTAATAATAGGTGTATATAATAAGGGCAGTAGAGTAAATATTAGGCATACTTGTGCTTGCAGCTGTGTTCATGTAAACCTGTAGTTATGTTTTAATTTTGCATATGTTCAGAAGGTAGATGAGTGTTTTGCTAACAGTAATGTAGTTGCTCTTACTTATGGTGCGTTAATAAAGTGTGTCTCTGTCACAGTAATAAAAAAATACATGAATGAACTGTAACCACCTTGCTTAACTGAATCTGAGTCTTGACTCTTAGCATTGAATTAAGTTGGTTAATGACACTCACAGTACATGGAGGCTGCATCCACGGCTCCCCATCAATCTGCATGGGCAGGGCTTTGACTGTCCTGTGCACAGGGAGGAACAAAAATGAGATTTAATTATACTGTGCTGTTTATACTGCATGTGAGCATTACGTCAGATGTGTGTATTTTGACACCAGACTGCACAGTGAGGGTAAAGATATTAGAAACACCTGGGAATATAAGGCAATATGAAACAAGAGTCACGTACAACCTTATTTGAGGTATTGATGCTAACTGTGACATTTATTTTTGGCTTTGTGTTAAAAATACACATGAGATAATATTGTGTAAATTATACATCAACTCTTGAATATTATCCATTCCTTTCTATTCTCGCTTTAATGAGATGGCAGTAAAGCACTCTAAAGCTGGTTGTATCGGCTATAAAACTAAAAAAAAATTAGGTGAAACTGTTGTATGTGTGTTTTGTACGGTTACAGTTACAGACTCTATCTCCATCTCCTTACACTGCCACAAAAGAGACTAATCAAGATTAAAGATGATGTTTTAGTTTTATTTTCTATGTATTCCATGTTTAGGCTGCGATAATCCTGTAGTGAAAATCTGATATCATGATAGCTCTAAATCTTTTACTGTTTAGTCTCTGTAAAGACTGTTTTGATTCCTTGAGGGTTATTTTTGAGCATATTGTGAGTGTCGTTGTAGTCTGCAGCTGTCTTGTATCATCAGGCTTTTCTTGTTATTCTGCCATCTGCCTGTACGTAAAAGTACACAACCTGATAGTAATTTGAGAAGTCTGTGCCAGCCTGTGCCCAGCGCTCTTCAGTCCAGTGTAGATCTGTCCCATCTCTATAGCTCCTTCCAGCCCCACCACCTCTAAACGCTTGTCACTCATGTCTACAAAGTAATAACACACAGAGATCAAGTTCAAATGGGTCGATGGCATCATCATCGTGCAAGACAGGCAGTGAGGTCTTTTTGATGGTATTTGAAAACTGAAAATGAGCTGAGCTAGCAGCCTCGTCTTACCTTGTGCGATTGTTTTTAGAAGCTCAGGGTTGGTGATAACCTCACTGGGCTCCACCTCTGGCACATTATCAGGCTTCTTGGATTCACCCCAGAGGTTGGAGCCTCCGTGCATGCTTGGTATGTTGAGGACAGCTATGCCCTCCAGAGACGAATTACTAAGGTCAAGCAGTCTCCCACAACACTGGTAGTAGCAAAACAACAGGTTGTTTTCTACACACATTACTAGAAAATAGTGGCAATTATATGAGTTAAAGGTCTTTAGTTCTGGTATTAGAGAGTCAAACCTCAATCGAGAGACAATCTGTCAGATTCTTGCAAGAGGAGGAGATCGTCTCAGAAGTGGCAAACTCAAAATACCACAGTTTGTTCTTCATTCTTGAAATAACCGAGAAAAAGAACTTAATTAATCAAAAAAAAAACTGTTATCCTTGAAAACAATTGCTGTCAGTCAGTATGAATTCTAACCTGCTGTTGAACCTCTGAGGGAATTTTTCTCTCATGGAGTGGAAACGATGAGCAATTGAGGCATCCTGCTCACATGGACCCAAACGCAATCATATTATGTAATATTGAGGCAACGTGTTAATGTTTTCTTTTAATCAAAAATTAACTAATAATCATCCATAATGTTTTTATTTCTCCCTGCCGACATAATGACTCACCACTCCAATAGAGAAGTAGTTGTTGATGATCTCGTAGGGCACAGGGTCTCCAACAACTTTGGGATCATCTGGTATCACCTGGATGCTCCAGCGGTCCACAGGAATCACTTCGCTTGATCTGATCTCCTTCAGGATCTCTTTCAAGTCTGAGCCCTCGTAGCCTTTTGTGGTATTACAAAGAAAGCAGAAAAAGTGCATAAATTAAGGCTCCACTGTCAGAACTGATATCTCAGCTGTGGTTCCTTGGCCTGGGGTCAACGTGTTGCTGGTTTTACCTCCTCCCCAGCGTAGACAGCGAGCCATATCATTGCCGGTTCCCAGAGGCAAGACAGCTACTGGAGGCCGCACCTGCAGGTCCTCCTTGTCTGAAATCACACACTTAAGCATTAGGGATGACTATTTAAACCACTTCTCTGAAATCCATAAGGACTCTCAGTACCTATAGCATCCAGGAGCCAGCCAACAGTGCCGTCCCCTCCGCACACCAGGATCCTGTACTCATGCAGGTTGTGGAAGAAGTGCAATCTGAAGAAACAAACACAATGTTAACAAGAAGAAACAAATGTGTATGCATGTTTTATAAAGTGAGAGCATGTGTTACCCTGGTGCAGGACCTCCGTTGGACAGGTTGTACACTTGACGTGGGTTCAGCAGGTACTGAAACTTCCTGAGCACTCTGTGGGAAAACAGAGAAACACAGCACAGAAAAATCAACACATTCAGGGAAGAAAGTGATCATATTCATCATCCAAAAATAACAAAAGTGAATAAATTACTCTTAAACTAGGGATAAAAGAAAGTGGTGCAAACATATAAGACTGTTTACCGTTCACCCTGCTTTCCTCCACTTTTGGGGTTCACAAACACCAGCAGAGGATGGGTGTCTGGAAGTGGAACAATCTGAAGAAAAAAACATGACAGATTAAGATATTATATTAGTTATTATTATATGTATAGTAACTTTGGTTTAGCATAATTCAAACTTCTGCTTCTTTGGTTTGTACATAACCACCATAACTTCTACAC
>JAPZDZ010000012.1:16231084-16242553 GCA_029783805.1 Acanthurus tennentii | reverse complement strand
TACAACTATATTTTACAAGGAAAATAATTAAAAAGGGGGGGGGGCATTTTTAATGGTAGGTAGCCTAACTTTAAATCGAATAAATATCCTACAACTGCTATGAATAAAACACAACAGCTATGACCTAACCAGATCCATCTCCATGACAGCTGAGCAATATGCTGATGAAGACAGTTTAAAAGGTTGAATAAGCAAGTACGGTGTCTTGTGCAAGACTTATTTTGTCAGACTTTATTTTTTTAAGGCCACGATTGAACCCAAACAAGCCATGTTTTGAAAAACGACCATGGATATAATCGCCGCACTTTAGATTGTATATTGTAATACATTGTAGCCTTTATTTTGGAGTCATTTCACGCAGGCTCTATGTTAAAACAGCAGGAGGCAATGCTGGGCCTCAGTTACAGATGAGAGGTGCAGTAACTGAGTAGTAGAAGAAGAGGCAGTTTACGCAGGTGTTTACGTTTTCCTACTTCCGTAGCTGCTTCAGGCGGAATAACGTTACGAGCATAACGTCTAATCCAAAAATCGAGAAGGAATAATCGGTCATGTTTCAAATTTTTAACATAAGTATTAGAGATGCTTGACAGATAGATGTTATTAAGCTAATTTGCTGTCCACTGTGGGCGCTGTATCGCGAGTTTTCCTCATCACCCTTCGCAGGCAAAGCTAAAGCTAACTGTGTGTTAGCAGCGGGTCAGCGGCGGTGGACACAATCTAATAAATCACCTCCTAATACGCACTTTGTCCAGTGTTAATTTAGATATTTAACAAGGCAGTCATGGCCACCAGGCGTCTGACCGATGCCTTCTTGTTAATGCGGAACAATGCAATCCAAAACCGGCAGATATTGGCTGAGCAAGTGAGTACATACGACCCCCGTCTGAGTACACGTAGCAATGCTGCGGTGAGTGGTCTGCATCGTTTTGACATTTTTTTGTGTGTGTTTGCCTGTAGCGTAGCCAGTCACTCAGTTGTGTTAGCTAGATACACCTGTGTGTTAGAAGCTGCTTTAAGGCGGTTTTATGCCTGTGCCCCGTAATTTCAGTACAGGACTGATTAATATGATGGAGGAGGACAAAGAGGGGTCAGCAGGCATATTTTAAGCTATCAACAGCTAAATATGGGAAGTCAAATTTGCTAGATGGCAGAATATATTTCCTTTTTCTGAGTTTAAGAAAGGGTTTGTAAAATAAAATGATGTAAATTGGGTGGGATTTTCTGGTTAAAGCATGCTTTTAATGTCCACACAGCGTTCCTCTTTGGTAGAAAGTGTGCCGTGACCAATAAATATATCATTAGTTGATTTAGTCCAGATTAAATTGTGCCTGTAACTCGTAATTGATTGTTCTACTAGAATGTAGCTGGTTTTCCCCTGTACTGATAAAAAATGTGTGACTAACTTAGGAAAATTGCTGTTTAGGATCTTGAAAACCTCTGTTGGTTTTTTTTTCCAGAAATACTAGTAAACTTTGAGTTGGGTTATACTGTCCCTCAGCTGTACTGAAAGCCAAAGAACCTCCTCTGCAATTTTCTGGTTCTAGTTTTCATAAGATATTCACTTTTATTTGCCTCTCCTTGTTCTTTTGTAATAAAAAATAGGAATGCACTGACTGGCTTTTTCTCTGCTGATATCGATTCAAATATCCTAACTTAGGGTGCTGTATATCAGCCTGATTCCACAGCTATCTTTTTCCATGAACTTTAAATCAGAACAACAGCTTCCTCACTATGTGAAACTCATTGAGATAAACAAGACATGATTTTTCACCAGAGATTGTTGTGCTGCTTAACATTGAACCGGTGGCCTGCTGAATAATTAATCGTAACAAAAAGCAGTAACAATAATTTTATGATGATAGTGATGAGACTGATGAAACTCTAATTAATGTTGATCAATCATATCTGGACTATTCGCTTTAGATGGTCAGTGTCTGGGCTGATGCAGAGCCATATGATCAGTGATACTATAAAACTAAAGGTAGTCAACACCTAAAGAAAGCTTTAGCATGAACAGTTTATAACTCTCCTGTGTTTGCTCTAGAGTTAGTAGTGGAGACCAGTGAATGCTGAATAAATAGTACAGCAAGCAGCTGAAGGGTGTGTGTAATCATTCACACTCAATTCTGAACATTTAAGCTAGTTTATTCCTCTCTGACGTAGACTAACCTCTGAACGAGGACATGTATACTCAGAAACATAAACACGTAAGGATAACCCTTCTGTTGAGGGGATTTCCATAAACGTATTGCAGGATTTCAGCTGCTGTGCAGGGCAAATTCTTTACATAGCACACATCATTTTTCCTTTGAAAATTTTGTTCTCTACTGTTCCTGATAGTATGGAAAGGCTTATGTTTAAATATCACATACAGATCAGCAAAGCCAAACCCACATATACATAAACAGGCTGTGGATCCCTGATAGACACTGTACATTCCTGTGTGTGACACAGTGTTTAGTGGTGTGCTGGGGTTTACCTCAGGAACATCAGCAAGTAGGCTCTGAGTAAAAAATGGTAGCAATGTTGCGGCCCTGTAATCGAGAGCTGACAACATTTCTTGAGAGTGAATCATGCCTGATAGTGTTTGGCAGATGAGTGTTTGGCACTGCTCATTCATGGTTTGTCGTTTTGCCTACCGAGAGCAAAAACATCAGCCATTCATTTATCAGTCAGTAACCTGTATTTGAACTAGAGCCCATTTCAGGAGCTGCTGTAGTTATCACGGATCATTAAGCCTTCCTGGCTCATGGATTAAGGCTTTTGAACCAGTGGGATCTTGTTTTCTAACTCCTGCTCTGTGTACACCAACTCATGTATTTTCTAATAGAAAATAGCTACAGCAACAGTATCTGGTTTTTGCCTTTGTTTGTTTTTATGAGTAGTAAACTGTTTTTTTCACAACAGGCCTTCATTAGATTTCTACAAGAAACTGTTCTACCTTTGTTGTGTGTCCCTTAACTGAAATGCAGATGTAAAAAAAAAATGTTTATGTAAATATTATGTTTAGAGCCAAGTATCTTATTTGCCTTTTACTGTGTCTGTTGTGTCTGTCTTATATAGAGTTTATCCATATGTGTTGTAAAACTGTGCTGATCCACACTTTCCATCAGTGTCACAGAAAAAATGTTGGTCCATTGCTTGGTGGTGAAATTCTGTCTGAATTTTAAAAAGTAAATAAAGAAAGAAAATTGGATTTTAAGCACAGTTAGCCACAGTCAAGCCAACAAGCTGAGTAAAAACTGACCAAACATATAACACAAATAATTTTTTTGTTCAAAGTGACTCTTATATTCAAAGTACGTCACTTAAAATCCACAATAGAGTTGTGTCATGTGACATATCCACAGGCCTTAATATATTTGTACTGACTAAAAGGCGATGACTCAACTAAAACTCCTTTGTTTGCCAGTAGCATATGCACATCTAGTGTACTTAAGCTGCTGTAAACTGAGGTTTAAAATAACTGACTTTTCCTGGACTGCATTTATTTTAGATTGTTTTAAGAATGCCCTTTTTTGTGAAACTCTGCTGTCACTCTTAGTTAACTTTGAGGCTCAGCCATTTCAACCTCAAGCTCTTATCCTCTCTCTTTATTCTGAAGTTTCTTACTTTAAATTATTTTGTTTAAAGTTGAGTTATTGTACTACTAGTTTTTGTGTAATTTTGATTTATTTTTGCATTCACACCCCAGTTTTACACCTTTGTACATACACACAAACTCAGGCCAAATGTGAATGAAGTGAAAATGATCTATTTTATCCCTGCTGTACAGTCATCATTCTCATTTAAAAGTTATTAATTGTTGATGGGGTGGATGCAAAAACTTTTTTTTAGTATTAACCATGACTTTTACGGGGCTCACTTTCTGTTACATCTGTCTTTCTCTCCTTTTCCTTATTCTCTGTTGGATGGGACCACTCTGCTTTCTGCCAATCACGTTAGGAGCTTGATGAGGTACTGTTGTTTCCCTTTGTGATAGAATGACTTGCGATGCTTTAAATAGTAAACTAGCACCATCATCATCATGTAAAATTATATAGAATATTTTAATAGAATAATTTGTTTTTGTTTTGTTTTTTTAAGATGGCTGATGATCGAATGGCCCTAGTGTCAGGAATCAGTCTGGATCCTGAAGCTGCCATTGGAGTCACCAAGAAACTGCCACCTAAATGGATAGAGGGGGTTGATGAGGTATAATTATACAAATGTATCTTTAAAATGCTTCTTCAAACAAATACACAACTTCTGTTTAACCAAAGGCTCTCATATGCATTTGCTTAGAATCCTGTAATCTTAAATAGATCTATATAAAAGTAAAGAAAGCCATACGATTTTTAACCATCAAGTATTTCCTTTTAGATTCAGTATGAAATCACACGAGTTCGGCAGAAGATGAAGGAACTGGCCTTACTTCATGATAAGCATATGAATCGTCCCACACTTGATGACAGCAGTGAAGAAGAGCATGCCATAGAAATCACGACACAGGAGATCACACAGGTACAGTCCTATACCAGTGTAATTTCACAAGCTTAACGAGTACAGTATAATGATTTTCTGGTATCATTTTTCTTTTTAAAATGTTTCTGATACCTGAACTTTGTTCATTGGCCAAAACCTCATAACTATTATTTTGTAACAGCTTTATACCACTAAACCTTTGAAATATCTGTTAAGTTGCTTACACCTGTGTGAGGCACTGTTTGGAAAAAATAGTAAACAAAAATAATTAATAAATTAATTGCGAACTTGGTATCCATGGTATTGGTTTGGTACATGAACTTGTGTACTCGCCAATAACAGAAGCAGCATTTGAGGCACCATTTAAGGCATTTTTGATACTGGTTTGTTGTAACAGAGACAGTATTTCAGTTTTGTTTTTCTATTTTTTTTAAACATGAATGAACTTATGTCACATTTTAATCTTTTTGCACTGACTGATTTTAATACCTGACCACATCATCATAAGAGTCTGATTTGTTTAGATAGTTTATTGTGTTTTTTAAGGATGGTTATGGACACATCTGTTTATGTGTCACAGTGAGGAGTATAAACGAGACATGGAGGTTCTTTTCAGCTCAATCACCAATTTTGTTTCTACTGCAGATGTTTCATCGATGCCAGCGAGCTGTGACGGGTTTGCAGTCTCGTTGTGGTCACTGCACCGAGCAGGAGGAGCGGCTTTTGAGAAATGTGGTCTCGTCCCTGGCACAGAGCCTGCAGGAGCTCTCCACCAATTTTAGACACACACAGTCCAGCTACCTAAAACGTATGAACTGTAGTAAACCAGCAATTAATCCTGCTAAAATCTCATCTCTCACTGTTGCCTGTCACTTGTTTTTATTACTATCAGGGTTTTGTGTCATACCATATCTTTTTTTATCCTTACGTAATTTTGTATTTTATCTCATCTTAGCTTCAAATCATTTTTTTATATTCCAGGTATGAAGAACCGTGAGGAGAGATCGAAGCACTTTTTTGACTCTGGACCCTTAATGGAAGAGGATGAAGATTTAGCTGTATATGACAAGGTGAAGGGATTTGAAAATTTTATCAACACTATGAAGATGTTTTATTGCAACTTTTTAAGAGAAGCACTGACGAGGAAGAAGGATGCTTGATAGTAAAAACTACTGAGTGATAAAATTAATTGATTTAATGTTACAACTTAATTCCTCTTTCTTGTTGGTTTTGACAAAAATGAAAACTGGTCTAAAATTTCATCAGAGCAGAGTCTGTGGCAGCCACTGGCTGTATATGTTTGGAGTTATAATTATACTACTGTTATATAACATACTTGTATTCTTTTGTTTTAGGGGTTCACAGACGACCAGCTGATGCTGGTGGAGCAGAACACAGTTATGGTTGAAGAAAGAGAGAGGGAGATCCGACAAATAGTGCAGTCCATCTCAGATCTGAATGAGATTTTTCGGGACTTGGCTGGAATGGTGGTGGAACAGGTATTTGGAGCAGTCGTGACATGCTCACACTCACACAGTTCAGTCACTGAGGTACCAAAGACAAACGATCTTGTCCTAGGCCTAGACAGTGAGTTGTACCAGTGACTTAAAATGTGAAGCACCCTGATATTTTAAGGTTTCATTAACTTTTTTTAAATCCACAAAGCTTGAATGATAATTATTTCAAACCAAACCCAAGGTTTGAATGTATTTGGCAGTGCTTCACAAAAAATAAATCTTACTATTAATAGTACTGTTTAATTAAACTGAAGAATCTAAAACTACAAATAGTTTTCTCTGGTAACAAATTCCATCTTCCACCTCAAGGGGACTGTTCTTGACAGAATTGACTTCAATGTGGAGCAGGCTTGTGTCAAAACAGAAGATGGGCTGAAACAGTTACAAAAGGTAAACACAAAATGCTCTGGTCTTCATACACAATTTGACTGCTTTGGTAAGGTGACTACCACTATTTAAAATCACAATGTTCACGAATCACCGTTCAAATAGCCGTTGGTTAAAGATATATTTCTAATTTTTGTTTGGGTGATAATAATGAATGTAAACAACTGCCAAAAAAAAATAAAAAATAGAAGCTGCAGCTTTTGGTGGATGACAGATGTTAATGTTGATGTAATTTCACAAACGTTTACAGCTCAGAGAATCTGTTCAAATTCAAGATACTGAATGTTTTGTTGTTATTTATCAATTTAAATGCATGTTAAAATACAGTCTCTGACATTCCCTTTGTTTTCTTTGCAGGCAGAACAGTATCAGAAGAAAAACAGAAAGATGCTGGTCATTTTGATCCTCTTCGTCATAGTCATTGTTCTAATTATTATTCTTTTTGGAACAAAGTTTTAATTATACATTCCTCCTCTGGCTTTTGTTTTCTGTGTGGGTGTTTGTTGTGCATCTGTGTGGACTTGGACTCGGTCCTACCCAAAACAAAGCTGACTGCCTTTCATACCCACCAGGAACAGGGGAAGAAGAAGAACTCAATGTCTCTTTGCAGGTGCACTTTGGGCTGTATAGAGGTGTTTGTGGGTGATTTTAATGACAGAAACAATCAGCAATCTGTTCGAGCTGTGGCTGCTTTATTAAGTGACTCACACCCAAGAATCTGTGACAGAGGTTATGTCAAACCTGACTACGTTAACATATGTGTCTTAACAAAAGAAAGCACGCTGTGGTATGTAAAAACCAATGGACCACCAATGTTTAAATGCTAAGCAGAGCATCTTCTGCTTGAATACAAAGCACGAATTGTAACGTTTGTTATGCGATAACACATCATTTCTGTCCATTATCATTGCAAACAGTTTGGTTTCTGTAAGGAAGCTGTGACAACAACGAATGTTTGTGAAAGAGAAATATGCAGTAGATCTCATTTCACTGCAAATTCATTTATATCTCAACATTGCATTTATGTCCTGGCTCAGTATTTCACCTCTTAAGACCTAAGTAAAGTGTTTTGGGTTTGGACAGCACCACATATGATGAGAACAGTTCAGTAACAAGTGTATTCCTTCGGTTTAAGGACCACCTTTTTTTTCGTCACTTTGCTCCCTTATTTAATGAAAGTCAGGCTGTGTTATTCCACTGTTGGCCTGAGGATGGTGTAGACAGCTATGAGCTTACTCCAGTTCACCCTGTAATTCCTGCAAAAGTCCTAGCTATGTCCCACCTGCTGCACTTTCATGAAGTGCTTATTATAAAAAAATATTGTTGTTTTTCATGGTCCTTGCATAAAAGTGCTACCTTTTTTTAAACTCTTGCAGTTTGCACATATTGAGGCCTGAGGGGGGAAGTGGATGTGTTATGGATGTAATACTACTGTCATCTGTATGATGAAAAGAATTATTTATTTTTTAATAACTTCAAATATTCAGAGGTTCAGAGTTGTTCTGTCTCAGGCAGAATTGTATACTGAGTAAAGTGTATATGTAGTCTAAACCCATCAGCTACTGTCCCTTCCACTGAGAAAAACTGTGATGTAGTCCAACACAAGCAGACGTATGAAGACAGCATCATATTTTTTTTTTCTTTTCAGGTTGGACTCGTTACACCTTAGTTGGCTGTGTTGGAAGTTCTTTTCTAAAATGTGTTCTCTAAAGACTGATAAGCTGAAGTGATGAAGAGCTTTATTTGACATATCTGTACTCAACTCTACATATACACCTGTTAAAAATCATCTTTGTCATTGATGTGAAGTTGTGTGTGAAAATGGTTGTGTCCTAGTGGTACTCTGCTTAAGTTTTGTTTTACGGACGAAACAGGTGAAGAGACAGCAACTTGTTTTTTAAATAAACCTGGAACATGATGGTGTTTGTGTGTTTTGAACTGCAGTGATGATAAATATACCTAAAACAAATACTCATTTATTAACTATAATTAATTTCAGAATTTGTTAGTCATGTAAAAGGCTTAATCTCAGGTTAATAATAACAATGGTGAATTAAATTCATTTCCCAAATAACGTTGCTAACATGGGATGAACAAAGCTGAAGTATAAAATGTGATTAGAGTATTATATCACTGTCTTCCTTACATAAATATGTTAGGCAACAAATTGAAGCCTGCACTAGATTATTCACGTCTGGTGCATTGTACATTCAGTTGGGCTCAGGGCTCAACCATGGTTGGGTTAGTCTGGGTAATTTGATATACCCTCTAACCCGGATTTAGTGGCTTTGTTTAGCATTTCAAATTAAAAGTCTCGTAAAATCCAGTTTCAATTGGGAGAGAAATAATACACATTGAAACATTGTGCATGTTTCATGATTCATAACTTTCTGCTTCTATCCCAAAGTGCAGGCTTATAAATACCTTAACACAAACCCAGCTAGGCCAAGTTACCCATTGACTGCTAAGTTAGCGAACTTGCAGAAACTAATTGCGTTAAAATACCAAGGTACTCATTTCGCAACAAATTCGCATGATTTTAAACGTTCTCATATGTGACTTTATGCTCTTTCTCTTGCTAATAGCAATAAGGTATCATTATCTAGCTAACCGCTAATGCTAGCTGACATTGCTAATGTTTGACCTGGAAGACCACCAATCGAAAGGCTGGTCGGTGCTCGTGCTACTAAGCTATCTTTATATCGAGTGACTTCATTTAACTAACGTCAATTAACAATGATTTGTGCAGGGGATGAAGACGACCCATTCCCCGTTGACGACTGTTTGTTTGCTGAAACTTTTTCTCAAAATACCGTCTACGATTTAGCTGGTCAAGAGCTGAAAATAAGGCAGTTGTTTGGTGCAAACCTCGGCGTGGCTGCCCCGGTCTGGGAGGCTGTAAGAGCACACATGGTCAATGTTGATGGGATGAAAATATGTCTGCAGAGTTTGCATGAGATTTTCGAACGATAAGTGTCTCTGTCTGTGTTATGATGTGTGCACACAGGCTTTACATCTGTGTTGTTACTTCGAGGAGCAGTCAGTGGAGTTGAGCGGAAAGCGCACCATAGAGCTGGGAGCAGGGACTGGAGTGGTCGGGATTTTGGCCGCACGCCTTGGTATGTCTGCCGTGTGTATGATCTTGGACTTTTTAGACCTTGCTGTATATGTAAAAAAAAAAAAAAGAAAAGAAAGAAATGTTTTCTCATTTCGGGTTGTTGTCGCTTGTACATCGTCAAAGAAGATTAACTCTCACGCTTAAGTAGTCTTTCATTTAATGCAGTTCACAGTTGCTTTTGGCACAGGCACTGCACACCTGCTGCAGCTACCATGGCAGGTGTTTCTCCCACAGTGTCGATGTTGAAAATGACCACTTTGCTTACATTGCCAAAATATCCAACATTTCAATTTATAAATGTCTGGATACACCTGTCTGTCAACAGTCGAGGGTTTTATCAACACATTGGAGAATTTTTTTGTATCTTTTCAGGTGCGGTTGTGACCCTCACGGACCTTCCTTTAGTTCTTCCACAACTCCAGGTCAATGTTTCTGCTAACATGCCATCCAATGGTTGGCCTACCTCTCTTCCCACCATCCTCCCTCTGTCCTGGGGAGAGGACCACACGAACTTCTCATCTGACTGGGATCTGGTACTTTGTGCTGATATAATTTATCTTCCTGAAACGTATCCGCTGCTGGTGGAGACTCTGGCTCATTTGTGCAAGAATGGTGCTGTGGTATATCTCTCTTCCAAAATGCGAAAGGAGCACAGGACCCAGTATTTCTATGAGGAATGTCTGCCAAGCAGATTTAATGTGGAACTTGTAAACCATGATGACAAACAAAACATAAATATCTACAGGGCATCTCTAAGGAAAGACAACTGAGAGCAAGGACAACCTCCTACATGTCTAGGGCTTAAAATAGTTTTTGTACTGAAACCAGTTATGATTGTGGTTTCTTGCGTGCCTTTTAAAACAATTTAAAAAACATAGTTAAAGAAGCGTATGCAGTATGCAAAATGCACAACTGTGAGAAACAACAGCTCAGTGTTCTTGAACAATCCGATATTGATGTCAATCTGTTTATTTGTCACTTAAAAATTTCAAAGGAATTTCAGGTGATTTTTAAAATTTAGGGCTGTGATTTTGTGTATCATTATGCACCTTCAACTTATTACAAGTATTTGTACACTACAAAGAGAGCTTGCCTTCAGTGGCTTCCCCTGTCAATTGTAAGTTTAAAAGCATTTAGTGTTGCCTGTGGGCTAGTTTTAAGGGAAGATGTAAGGTCAGAATTGAGTTTGCATGGGCTTTTGAGATGCACTAACAGTGGAACATTTAGAATAACTACCTCTTGTTTGTTTATTTGAGCATGCAAAAAACAGTGGTACTTTTTATTTATTTATTTGGTTGTTACAACTGAAATTATGTCCTTATGTAATGTTTTTATGCTTGTTTTGATGTTATTACAAGTAGAAAAAATAAAATCCAATTTTGTTTCCCTATTTTGATTTAGCACAAAAAGTGCAGTCCCAGTAACCCACTGTGTGTGGTCAGTTTCAGCATGCAGGGAAATGACTATTCCATATTCCTCATATTTGAAAAAAAAAAAATAATAATATATATAATTTGGCCTTTCGCTCAATGAATAGCATGTCAGTAGTGACAGTCAGTGACAACTCCTCAGCCTCTCCTGTCTGAACTTGTTTCCACTTAGATAAACTCTGCCGTTTCAGCTTCAGGCTGTGGATCTGCCCATAATCACCTGACAGGAGATCTCAGGCTCATTCTTGAAACACATTGTGCTGACAAACTGAAACCTATCAGTCTGAAAATACATGAGTTATTTTATAGACAAGTCTGTATTTGTGTTTTTGTCTGTGGTCATCCAACTGGTTTGAGGTAGGTGAGGCTCTGGTGAAATCACATAAAGCATGCACCAACCACAGTTCAGGCACATCCAAATCAAAATGTGATGACAGCTTTGGGAGTGTTGTTATGTTGCCAAGCCACTGTCAATCAAAGTGATCAAACCACATTGACATGAAGCATACATATTGATTTTGAGTATCAAAATTCACAAGTTAAATAGGCTGGT
>JAPZDZ010000012.1:16213114-16229431 GCA_029783805.1 Acanthurus tennentii | reverse complement strand
GTGTGTGTGTGTGTGTGTGTGTGTGTGTCAGTACACGTGTGTGAATGTGGGAGGGAGACATAAAACCACCCTCCTTTTAAAACAAATTGTCCAGTTTGGGCTTCATGAGACCTGATGTCACCTCATGAGCTGCAAGGACAATAATCTTAAAACAGGAATTGAAGGTATTTGTTGTATTAATGGATATAACTCTTCTTTTTTTTTCCCTATTTAGCAATAACTAAATCACGGGTGAGGCTTTTTAAAATTAATTTTATAAACTTTAGAATATTAATGTATTTTCTGAACCTGTTCTTATTCATTTTTATAATTTTAAGAACATACTGAAACAGCTATTTAAATCCTCTTTTTTTCCATGTTACAGATCTGGGTATTTTACAAAAGATGGAGTTCTGGCCTGAGAATCAGGGGCAATCACCTCTATACACCAAATTTGGTACACTGCCTGGGAGAAACTGTGCACATAAGTAGGTTTTGTGTTACTGTTGTGTTTTCAAACTGTTGTGTATTTGCATAATAGTTCCCTCCTTTATATGCTTGTTGGACAAACATGACATGTAATTCAGCGTGCTAATACCCAACAACTGGGGGACAAAGAATAACTTCAAAACACAGAGTCAGTTGCCTTTTTTGCCAGACTATGTTACTTTTTACTAACTTCAGCACTAACTAGTTACTGCACACATGTGCGGTTTGACATTATTGATGTAATCATGAGAAAATGTACAATTTTTAGCAGCACGTTATATTTGCTTGCGTGATATCAGCATTGAACTATAACATTAAAGAACCCAATCAACGTTTTTAAATATTCTCACAGAAATAGACTCTTGACATTTCATGATTTTTCAAACATATCAAGAAGCTGTGGAAGATTGCCTCGCAGAAATTATTTGAAGTTTTTCACACATTTTCCATCATTTTATCCATAGCTACCATGACAGACATCAGGCAGCCCATTATGCTTTGCACTATGGTGAGCAGCAGGATCAAGGCAGGGAATCCACTTACTGGACCGTACCAGGATCAAGAACTGGAGGGGCTCCACAGGAGTACACCAACTGGACAAACCGAGAGTTGACCACTCCTGCTTCCTCTCACTTCCCTTTTATTTTGGACCATCACCCTCGACAGCACCAGGACCTGGGAGAATATCAGCCACATGAAACCAGAGACAGGGAGTGGACAGCAGCTCAACAAGCAGTGAGAGATTATGAAAGAGGATTTTTGAGGGAGGGGTGGCAGAGAAGATGGGAGCCCTGTAGTCCTGTTCGCTACAACAGGGAAGTTTCCACCAAGAGGAATGACAACAGCTATCGAGAGCTTGAGGCTTGGGCAGCGCGATACAGCCATTCACTTCCAAGGAGGAGACGTATAGAGGCAGAGTTGAGGGGAGCCTCTCAGGGACTGTTGGAGAGCAGCAGGGACAGCAGGAGTGGGAGAGATCCCAGAGTGGCAGCACTGCAGCAAGTCTTACAATCTGAAAACCTTAGAGAATCAGGACTGTGGGATAGAGGGGGTAGACAACAGGCTCCTACCTATTATCCATCACAAACTCTTGCTAGTGACACAAGCCACATGTTGGACATGAAAGAAAAGACAGGCTACCAAAGGAGGATGTTCAGCCAACCTCCTGGCTATATTGCTCCTCCTCCCTATAACAGCCCACATAAAAGTTCCCCTGTATTGCACCACAGTGACTCCAGATGGGAGCAGGAAGGTAAGAGACAAACCTACTGGTCACAGCCTACGGTCAGAGAGCTGGATGTTTCTGCAGATCACAGAAAAGAAGATAAAGAGGGCTTAAAAAAAACAGATGTGACTCAATATACCTTCCCCGAGCTTGAAGAACTAAAACGCAAAAGACAGGAAATAGATGCCTCACAGGCAAGTAGTCCCATTAGTATCCAGAAACCACACATACCATGTGAGAGTATTTTGTCTATGCAACAGCCTCAAGTGTTACAAGAAGTTCAGAATAAAAAGATAATTGAGGAACCATCCTCCAAAGTCATTGAAGGAAGAAAGTTCAGATTAAATAAAAAGACAGGTGGGCTGACCATATTTTGCTTGGTGTCTCGAATAGCAAGCACAAAAGAAACTCCGTCTCTGCCACTTTGTACCTTGCAAACGAACATTCAAAACACAGAATTAGAAGAGCTTTCTAAAGGTCTGAGGGACAGTGGTGACAATAATCAGTCTCACAAAGTTGCAGATGAGGTAGACTTTAAAACACCAAAACTCAAAGAACAATCAAATACTTCCGAAGCAGAAAATCTGAATCCCCAACTAAAGGAGACACCAACCTGCATAGCAAGTGAGATGCTTGAGGATAATCCGTCAAACAAAGCAGAAGCAGATGTTTCCCCAGAAAAAGCAAGTACAAACGATGATGATTCTACATTCGCAAGACAAGGTTCTCAGTCATTGCAGCCTGTGTCTGTCAAGTATCCGCTGTGGAGGGAGCCCAGTTTCACAAGCAGGGCTGAAATTGAGAGTTCGTCCACATGTTTGAAAGCAAAAAGTGAGGAGGTAGAATCAGGTTTTCTGCACAGCCAAGAGGACTCTGCTGAAGTCCATCCAATTGATATTGAAGTAAGGAGACTGGACATCAAGGAAGACTCTGAATCTGAGGACAATAAGGGTCTACTGGTTATTGACACTACCTGTGTTGTTGTTAAAATGGAGCTAATTCCGTCACCAAAGAAAGAGCATGTTCACTATTTAGACTCCACAAAACTCACTGAAGAAAGTCCAGATGATGTTCAATCAAGTGTCTCTCCTGAATGTGTTCAATTAAACAGTCAGCTCAACCAGGAAATGGTAATTGACCAAAATGCAGAAACAGACTCATTGCATATTAATGAAAAGCCTGAGACTGAACTAGACTCAGATTTTACAGAGAAAATGGCACCTGACGGAGAAAGTGAAATTTCTTTGCCTTGCATGTCCTCATCTTCAGTTTCTGAAAAGGAAACCTTGAAAGAACGTGCTGAAAGAATCTTAGGAATCCCTCTTCATGACTGCATCACTGAGCAGCAACCTGCCGATGCAATGTCACCTCTTGACGTGTGTGTGGAGAACCAGGAAGTTAAACCCTCTGCAATTAAAGACAAAGACATTGATGATGAAGCTGAAAAAATCCCAGAGCACACAACAGAGGAGGAACAGTCACAGAATCAGTCAGATGTTGGCCAAACTGAGGATGCACTTTGTTTGCAACAAATTGATGACACCAAAGATCAGATGGCAAATGAAGGTGATCAGGACTTTGCACAATCTCAGGAGCAGGCTTCTGCTGTGTCTGAGGAGAATGACGCTGGCTCACATCTCAAAACAGACATCAATGCCTCACCTGAAATTGAAATGGCTGAGGATGCTCTGCTAAAATCTTCTTGTGAGGAGGGAGCAACTGAGCAGAGTGAGGACGAAAATCAATGTGCTGAGAAGGACACTACGTCTCAACATCTATCTCAAAGTCTCAGCCCACCTACCAACGTCTCTGATTCTTCTCTTTCACCTTCCCTAGACTGTGAAGCACCTAACCCTGATCTTTCTGTAATGCTGTCTTCCTCAAATCAGACATCTCTCATGTGTATCTCAGAATCAAACATAGTGGAAGGCTGTGATCTTGAGTTGAGTGCCCTCAATTCTGTAGAAAATGTATCTACTGATCCTGAAACCTCATCACTTCCTTACACACCATCACAGGAGCTTCCATCAACTCCTCCCCCTGTAATAGCTGACTTTTCCCCAAATCCCTCTCCTGGTACAGGCCCTTTTCCAAACACTTCCCTTGATTTAGCAGATCAAACTGCAGAAGCAGTGTCCAGTGTTGAGGACCAGGATGAAGAGGGTGAAACATTGCAGCTGATAATCAATGAGATCAGTGATGCACTTGAGGACCTTGCCAAAAATATGACAGAGGAGCTGGTGACACAGGAACAATGTGAAAGTGGCCAATCAGTCAATGCTGCTTGTGTGGAAGATAGCAACTTAACTGATGAGAAACAAACAACAGAAGCCAGTAAAGAAGGAACAGATAAAAATATGGAACAGACGTTAAAAAATTCCCAAGAAAATGCCACAGAGGGCAACATTTTTCAGCAACAACTTGAATGTGTCCAAGAAGAGTATATTCTTTGTGTAAAAGAGAGTTGTATGTCTGAAAAGCAGCAACCAGAAGAATTCAGTGAGGATCCTATAGACCAAGTGCAAACACTTATAAAATCCAAAGAAGATGCAATTGAGGTCAATAGTTCACAGCAACAGTTTCAAAATCACATGACTGAAGAGTATCTACCAAAAGAAGTCACCGAGGAGCTAACTCAAGAAAAAATGACTGAAAGTCAAACTCAAACGGAGGTAAACATTTTGCAGCAACAGTTTGATAATGGACAACAGGTGCACTGCTGTAAAGAGATTTCTATGACAGAAGAGCAACCACCAAAAGACAGCCTTACAAGTCTTTTGGATGAGACATTATCCAAAGACGATGCCAAAGACTCTCAACCTCCAGCAGAAATTTTTCAGGACGTTGAATCCAAGACTGAACCTTGTAGTTCTTCCCTTACATCTTCAGCCACAGACTGTGAGGCACCCCAATCATCTCTGGATGTGTTCACACCCTGCAAGCCTCTGGACTCAATCCCTCGCTCAGCTCAAGATCCTGATGATGCTGCTGCCCTCGCAGAAACTGTTCATCCTCCTCTTCATCTGGATTCTTGTAATGAGCCCCTTCCATCCTCAGCCTCTTCTGATTTATCACCAGGTTTGCCTAGCCCTCCAACTTCTTTGCTACAAGAAGAAAGTGGAAGTGTTTCCTCTGACTTACCTCACAAAGAAGAGCCCCAGTATCCCAGGTCTCTGTGGGATGCAGTAAATCGCATTAGAAAACATACAGCGCCTGACTCCGAGAATGAGGAGGAGGAGTTGAGTGAGCCGTGGGATCCAGAGAATGTAGGGGAGGACTTGGGTTTGCCAGATGTAGAAGACATGATATCTGAGAAGATAGTCTTTGATGAAGCAGGGCAACAGGAGGTTTCAACAGAGGGAATTGCGAAGGATGTAGCTGTTAGACAAATCCAGCAGGATCCATGTCATGAAGAGCTTAGTGGACATGCTGAGGAAGACACGCTGTCCTGCAGCAGTGCCAGCAGTCATGGCTCTGGGGACACTGTTATTGTAGCAGATGAGGACGAGGTTAAGGAAAAGTCACCTGATGCCGGTATAGAAAGCAAGACAGTGAATGTCGAGGAGTTTGAGAGCACTCTGGCAAAGGAAGAGAAAGAGGATGGAGATGAGAGCATCACAAATGACTCAAGTCACTTGTGCCCAGTTGAACAAAGCAAACAAAGCAGTGGAACCACCAGAAACAGAGCAAAAAGAAAATGAGGATGAGGAGGTTTTGATGACCTCAGAGGTTGCTGTCTCAGATGAAGGTATGATTGAAGGTGAGTTTGCAAAATAACCCGATAAACAAAGACCCGGGTTCCATATGTTTAAATAGACATCTAACAACTACAATATGTAGCATCTAAACTTGTATTATGCCTAATAATGAATGGAACTTATTTTCTAAATAACATTTTGTAGCAGATCTTCTTACCGTGGCCAATGTACTTTTTAAATTATTAGGGTTTTTTTTAGTTGAATGTAATCTTTGAGCTTTTATTTTTAATGGATAAGCAGTGGTGGTGTCAAAGAAATGTAGGAATCTGACATTAAGTAAGTAAAGAAACAAGCAAACAAACAAAATATTTATTGAAAAATTTCTGCTTGTATAGCAGACCTTGCCATACTTTTTCTTCAAATCTTAGTTTCTTTTCATTTGCTAGAGGAAATAGTGTTTAAGGTAATATGTAGTTTTTAAGTTATGAATGTAAATGCTGTGAAAGATTTGATTATTTGGAGTGCTTTATGGCAAAATCAACCCATTGTTGCATACTGTCAGAAATAAAACAATGGAGTGATTTACAATGTGACTTGTATGTGACTTGATCTACAATAATTTTGATGCTGTAAGTACAGTTTTAACCAGAGTTAAAAGCTATTTAAGCAAATTTGTGGAGTAATTAAGTACTTTGCAGGTTGTTTATTATGCAGTTGAAACACTTACACATTGCATAAAAACCTAATGAGTGAATGCCCATTTTTGGTTATTATTATCCATCACTCTGGTGTAGGGATTGTGTTTTGAAATCAAAATTATAATACATTGGGATGAACTTTCTTAGTAATAGTCATCCCTTCATCTGATGTATGAGGGTTAACTGGTGTTGAGGTGGTACAAATATATTTCTATTGATTACAGACAAAACAGGTGCAGAGAAAACTTACAAAGTTTATATAAAAAAAGAAATATCAGGAGTGTTCACATGAGCCAACGAGGTCATTTTTAAACATTGAAAAATTTCAAAAAATACCAACCAATTTTCCTACAGGAACAGTAAAGCATGAAAACTTTGTAACCCAGTATGATTCTTGAACTTAGACTCAACTATCTTTTTGTGGGCTACAGCGCACTCTAGTGGGGTTACATTAGAGCTCAGTTACAAGACTGGAAAATAAAGGGTGTTGCACCTCTCTCGATGATTAAGGCTAAAGATGAAACTCTTTAAGTATCATAATTCTCAGAGACTATAAGTGGTTTTTGTAGTGTTTAATGTGAAATAGATTGGCCATTTGCCTAAAGCAACAACTTGCCAAACTGTGATCTTCAGTTTAACAAATACTGTTGAGTGCTTGCAAGTCTCTACTAGAGCTGAAACTAAAAATAAAAATGGACATTTTAGTGTTGAGTGGGCAATATGGCTGTCCTTTCATTGTGAAAAAAAAGTCTGATGGCATCAATACTGCTCTACACTGCTATGGGAGAGATTTTTTTCAATGTGCTTGAACTTAAGGATCACCTGACCAACTGTTAACTTGACTTCTCTGTGCTTGTCTTACATTAATATGCTTTCTGTACATACACAATGAACTCTGTTAGATATCCGGTATCTACTGGGAGGTCTAACTTAATTTTTGCACTTTCACAGTTTCACTTTTATCGGGTGAAGAGCATTTGAAGGCGAGACAAGAACCTTCATATGAAACACAGTACAATAAAAACCATAAGTTACAGTATACTGTATAAACAGGTGACAAGATAGTCCAAACAGATGTGGTTCAAAAATGACAAACTGGTCCTTACTGTAATAGATCACGGGACTATCATTCATGGTTTCAGGTGGATTTTCTAATATTTTACATAACAATTTGTGTACATCTTCCACCGCTGCCGTGGCATAAACCGTGACAAGTGAACAATACACTACAGCACCTAGAGTCTCCATTCTAGCTGAGCAGAGACAGCAGTCATGTTGAGGTGACATCAAAGTTCATCATGGGGCATTTTCAGAGCATGGTCACAGAGGTCTGCAGAGCACAAAAGAAATGAACACAATAAGATAAAATGCCAGAGGATCAGTGACAAAACACAAAATTTATTTGAGTCAGATACATACCTGTCCTCTTACTGCAGAGTTTGTCTTTGACATTATCCGTCTCATGAGCAAAGAATTCAATGATTTCATCTTCGTGATGTTCAACAATGGTTTCACACTGGAGAAACAAATTCAAAGATTGTTATAAGCTGCACAATTAACAAGATTTTGGTTTCAGACTGTTCATTTGCGCCTTCATTACCACATTAATAAAATTGATTGGATTGTACAGGAGGGCTGTTTTACTTACAGCAAATTTTAAACTGGCTGTAACTCTTGAATCCAGCGCGGCCTCTGAGAGGTCCATGGTCTCACCATTTCGAGATTTTACCCTGATGTAGGACTTTCTGTTTGTGGAGGGATCTGTGTGCTCTCCATAGTCCTCCATCCTCTCACACACAATCTCCATTAGCTCGAGGAGGTTTCCCTCTGAGCGAGCCAGAGGAACCTGGGGGCAATAAAGGTCCAAATAAACTCTAGATTAAAGAGGGTGTGAGGTTTCTCTTCAACTTATCTTTACTTAGACAATATCTTACTGTTCCCTAGAGGTTGCATCACATGTTTATAATGACCAACTGGAAGAAGAACTTGTTATATGCACTTAATGCATCAAAACGGTTGATTTACCAATCGCTGCAGATGTAATTTGTAATTGGCTTAATGGTATTTTAGATCTGCAGTAAAAAACACCATAGCTGATGACAAGCCAGACCCTGTTTTGAAAGCATGTGCAGGACTACGTGGTGTACAGTGGTAGGACAGTGGTGCAGCTAGAAGGTTGGAAACTGATTGCTATGTAGCTGTGCTGCTGCAGCCTCACCTCTCGGATAGACTGGCTACCGTCCGGGTTAATCCTGAAGGATCCCGTTTGGATCATTTTCTTCGGATCTATTTGGGAGATGGCCCACTCCATCTCATCCACCAGAGCCCTGCAGGCTGCGGGACAGAGGAACATGCATAAGAACTACTCTGTTCAGTGTATGTTGAGAATATGGCGGAGATACAAACACATACCTCCACATCTCATGTCCTGTCCTGGTCTGGCCGCCTGGCTGAGGTTCAGGAGGAGACACAGAACAACACACGATGTGAACAGGAGAGCCACTTCCCTCATCTTGCACCTAAAACACAGGTTTCACCACAACACAAGCTGACACATCAACCGGCAAACGACACATTCAGCTGACTGGCCACGAAGTTTGCCGGTAACTTCTGGGCCACCGCTACACTATTCCTTCTGTACGACTAGCATGAACTAGGGTCAGCACAAAAAGTCAACTTTTCATTCAACTTACAAGTGTTTGGCAGTGTTTTCCGAGACCCCCTTTGCTCTTTTCCACGCTGTTACATCGTATTCGGTGAAATGTGGTGACGTAGGCAAAGTAGCTGCTGGACAGGATGGAGCCGCGCTCGAGACAGCGCCCTCGTGAGGACAGGAAGATGCCCTCACAGAACCCCATGGTTGCCAAGGCAACATCCATGCACTGCAAAGTGCGCAGGTTTGTCGTAAAAGCTTTATAATTTCCATTTAGGCTCTTTAAAACTTTTTATCCGATCAATTCAGTGTTAAATGTGTAATCGTGGTGGGGTTTTTTTTGATGAATATGTTCCTTAATAATTTCATGAGTTACACCTGTTGTTACTCATTAGGTAGTGAAACCACATGCAACCAGAACTGATAACCACTAAAGAAAAATATTATAACACAGAATTTGTTTAAATAGTTTGTTTTAGTCTAATTGAATCCTTTAAAGGCAGAGACTGGCCTTCAGAGCTCACTTTTTTAAATTAGATTGCATGATAACCGGTACACCAAATTTTTACACATTTTTCAAAATTTTCAGCAATTTTTTAGTAAGAAAGAGCAAAATGAGGATTAGGTTGCAAGGAATACAAAGTAAGAAGTAACTGACAAGGTATGATTCTACAGTACTGGTATTATAACACCTGTTATGCACCCAGCGAAAGGTTGTCTTGTCTTTTTTTTAATAAAAGAAGAAACAATGTTCAGAAACATCAAAGAGTTCAGAGGCAGAGTGTTCTAATGTTTTTTTTATCTTTCAATTTGACAAAAACAAAACAAGAGTCAAATACAGAACAGATGGCAGTTCACTTAAAACAACGGATTTGGTGACCAAACAAAATAAAACAAAGCAAACAAAGAAAATCCTTTTCCTGTAGCGTTTCAATGTGATATGATGCTTTAGATCATCAAATCAAAAATGAACACATTTAATCTAATCTACAACACAGTACAGTAGTAATCCATAGTCACATAAATGGTTTTTGTCAATGCCAAAAGGTTTTTGTTCAATTTTATTCAAATTCAGACATCTTAAAAATACCTGAAGAACAAAAAATGCAGTAATCAGTACAAAAATACTGTAAATCTGCGGTCGTTTACCTGGCTTCAGTTAATTTCACCAGAAGCCATTAATAGCAGGTCACTGGAGTTGTGTGTCCTCAACCAAATGCATGTGTCTACATCTGAAGTGAGATATCTTGAGTCCATCTAAGTGCTAAGCATTCCTTTTTTGCTGTGATCCCATCAACAATCCCCCAAACTGTAATAGTATTTTTTCATACAGCCTAATGTAATTTTTTTGCTTTTAATTACACCTTAGCCCTTTTTTTAAAAAATCAAGAGCTGGTTCATAAAGTTTAAAAAAGTGTATTTTCATCTTTTAAAAAAGGAGTGAAATTATTAGAAAAGGTCCTGTACATGTATTTTTTTGGCATGTAATTGTAATTTTAATATGGTTATCACAATATTAATTCAATTCAAAGTTGGACTTCATCAAATAAGATATTACTAAATTATGCATGGAGTGGAAAAAAAAGAGTATTTCACAGAAAAAAAACAGTTTTCCACAAAGAATGATGGCAAATGGAGAACACAATGGCCAAAGAAAAGAAAAATAGAAAATGTATATACACTGTAAAGCTACTGTCAGCTTGTATCTGCAACAAATATTGGCAATGATTCCTAATGAAATTAATTTGACTGCTCTCAATGTGCCACAGTCGTGTTGTTCCACTTACAATGATCTCAGTTCCTTGTATTGGTTTGTTTTTGACAGAATATTTAATAGGCACAGTGGTGAACACAGAAGGCACTGTGGTCATCTGCACAGTGATTATAACATACAAGTGCAGTTCAACGTTTGGTCATGGAAAGCTTTGGTTTATTTATCAGCCCAAACTAGGAGTGCATAAAAAGGGTCACAACTTAACACCTGCCAAGTGTCAAATGCAGTGTGTCTGTCTAAGTCAAAGTTTAATACATGGAAATACACACATGAACTTGGTGTTTCCAAGTGCACCTAAACTCTGAAATCTAAGTCACTTTGTAGATTTCTCTTTTTTTTTCTTGTTAAAATACATAGACCTACACCCGTCATTACTTTCTCATTCTGTCAACTCAGAATGTTTAGCAATAAAATTGTAAAATCAACATTATCTCGTTCATTTCTACATGTGCAGAGTTTAAATATTTGTTGTAAATCTTATTAAGTTATCAGCAAACTCAGGTCTCTGAAGTACTCCATGAATACTCTAGTCCCATTACCAAAACTATCTTGGTATCTATCGTAACAGGACAACAAGCCTCATGATGCCATTTTACTGGACCACCACAGTGCCGACTGGTATCCTCTGCCAACTTATTCATTTCAAGAATTAAAAGCTTTATATTTTTGTAACAGAGTGCTCATTTGTCATACATCACACCTCTACAAACATTTGGCTGCCTAAATAAAACTGCTGCTACAACTCCCCAAAAAGCTGACGCAAAAAGAAAGAAAAACATTTTAAACCAAACAAATGTCTAATACAGTTAAACAGACAAAAAGCAGCAATAATAAAAAAATCTAAACTCCATATCAATAAAAAAAAAACTTAAAACAAACTTACTTAGGCTTAGCTGGAAGGGAAATTTTAGAGAGATAGATATTAAAATTCTTATTAATTATAATAAAAATGACTTATTTCTAATGTGGGAACTGAGTAATAAAACACCTGTGGCATCATTCAACAGGCTGAAAGCACTGAGCTGATCATTAAGCACTGATTACTTGTATTAAACCTAAACTGGATGGGAATGTACATGTGCTGACAATGACAATACCATGTATGTGTACATTGTATTGTAATGCAGCAGACCAGAAATAAGGAATTTTAAAATCCTACAAATATTGGCATCAATTTAATAATAACTGTACATACAATGACATAAAACTGTCATTCCCTTTTATAAAGTATGTAAAACAGAAAAAGTTGTGACAAATCACACATAAATATCTTGTATATTTCATTGTCAATATATTATTACATTTTATTAGTTTAATATTACCATCTTTATGAATGTTAACATCATGCTGCAGCTTTAATGTTTGACTTTTTTATAAATTAATCATTCAGTGTTCACATCAGACTGTTTGTATCATCATGCTCTCTCTCTGTGGGGACGTGGGACTATAGCAAAATCTGATTTTTGCACATCATGTCAGCTCAACCAGGAACAATTCAAAGGTTAAAAAACTAAATAAACAACACTGGCCTGTCTCATTTGCAGCCTGGTGGTGACACCGGAGGTCACAGTAACCGATATCTTTCACACATATCTCTCTTTGAAACCTGATAAGTAACCATTATTTGCATAAAATTAAATAGCTGAGCTTGTTGAGATGTTTGTGATGGAAAGCTTTAGTCATTGTTTAGGACAGTTCTTTAAGGACACTTTGAAAATGTGTCAGGCACAGAGAGGTGAGGACAAACACGTACTGGCCGGGTTTCTGTCAGGTCATCGCTGCCTCAGTTGAACATTCACTCTCGATGGGTCGTCCTATCTCTCAACCAGATTATCAGCATCCATGTCATCCAATAAGTAAACGTCCATGTGCCGAGACAGCCTCATTTGTGTCTGAAAGAGACAGAAGAGATGGATGTTTCATCAAGGACAAATGTTGTATACAGATGTTAACTTGGCTCAAAAATCAGCTGAGCCGGATTTTACTCAACTCAATCTAAATGTTTGCAAAATTTTACACCTGACTTTGCAAAAATTGGGATTTTCCCATTTCTATAGAAAATTTAATGTGTACACTATAAGTTGGACTCCACTCTGCATGAAAAACACAACCCATGTGGCTACTAGCTAAGTACACATATTGTGCTTGTTATTACCTGTGAAAGCATGTGTGTTACTGCAGCTCACTTCATATTATTTTAAAAATACCTTTATTTTTTAAGGGAGATAAATGTAATGACTGCAGACACACAAACTGCCAAGTGTTAGTAGTTTATAACATTAAAATGAAAACTACAATGAAATATCAGAGGTGGATGACATCACAATTGGTGCTGTGTTTAGATCAGTGTTAATAGGATTCATACAGTTTCTAAGTTGAATTTGATTGATTTTTTATATTTACAGTTTAATTAAGGGTGCTCACCTTGGGTAAAGTGATATTTTTCCAACTTAACTTTCCTCATTTAATCCTGGAAAGTCCTGCAAAACAGCATGTCTATTGCCTGCAATGATGTTCCGTCATCTTTTATATGTACATATATATATATATATAAACTTAAAATTTGAACCCCTTAATTAATCTGTCAAAGAGGAATGTATATAAATAGTGTGTGGAAAAGTCTAACATGTCTTGTATGGTATAGCATACATTACTCTCACAGGTCAATTACATAGTTTATACAGGTGATACTATTCAGCAACTGAAAACAACTCTTATAATATCAAGTTTTACAGTAAGGTAAGTTATCAAGTTCAGCACTTTATTTACAATGCTTTCAACTTGTCACAAAACTGCTACACAGCCAGAATCATACATTTATTTTACTGTTATAAAAACCAGAGTTTAGTATAAGATAATATTCAATTCAATTACTTATCAAGACTTCCTGGGTTTTTTGAAAAGGGACTTACGGTTAAAAACGCAACATTCCTTCCTTAGACATTTAGACAGAAGACGCCAACAAATGCCCATATAGTCATTAAATCCCATTTATTTTGAACACAGGATATGTTTTGTCCTGTAGGACAGACACTTATTTATCCAATCACAAAGAGCAGAAATGAGCCATAACTTCAGTGTACACATTACTACATTGAAGTTTCCTCGGTAACATGACTTTTTTTGCCAGGGAGGTATTCATTGGTATATGTACGAACTCACAGCAGCCTGAAATATGTCAAGTTATATCTCAGCCACATTTATGAGAACCTTGAGATGCTTTATGAGAACTAATCAGATAAATGTTGCTGACCCACCACAATAAAGTGAACATTTTATACAAGAGAAACTTCCGACAGAACCTGAGATCTGTACTGTGATGGCTGTATGAACTGTGCTTGTACTGGTTAATAACACATCTTACATCTTGATAGTTGCATACTACTCAGTTAGGCGCTTTATCACAGTAAACACTGTCTATATCTATATCATGAGATGTCTTCTGATCTTCAACTAGTTTAAAATAAAATGAAAGAGATCAGACTGACTTTATTAAAGGTCTAAACATGTTATCTGTGCTGCCTTTTCAGGACCAACAGAGCTGTCGTGCTGTTGTCAACATCATGATTTCCACATCAAACTGCTGCTTCTTGATCATTTTACTGTGTTTATCCACATTATGTTGACTGAAACAAGGTTGTGTGTGGGCAGAGTGGGTGTTGATTCAGAGGAAACGAGAGCACTTCACATTTATATCTTTGCTTTTAGTGAACTAGGCCCCCTATTAATCTTATTTCTGCAGCTGAGTGGACTCATGTTAAAAATCTGCAGAAAAACATTAATAGCACTTTTTTTCTGTGGAAAGAACAAACCAATATTTCTGTCGGGCAACAGAACAAATGATGTCCTCTCCATTAAAGGCCTTAAATCAGCAGCTTAATTAACAGATTCAGTGCATCAGAATGAGCATGGACATTTTTTAACATTTAAACGTATCTGACCTCACAGTATTTTATTCTTAGCTGTGAGATTCTTGGACTTCAATCCACAAAGTGACTGCTTTTATGGGCCTAAAGATAGATTACAGACTGTGAGGCCTCTGAGACAAACTTGTGATTTTGGGCTGTATAAATAAACTCTACTTCCTCTGTACTTGTTTTGATCATTCCATGTGCTTGTTTTGATTTATTTTTTTGGTTTCAAGTTCAAGTTCTGCTTTAAACATAGCTTTGTCATGACAATTACAAAAGTTATGGTTATACCATTCTGTTTAAGCTGCCACACGAGCAGCTCATCCCTCTGCATGGCAGCAAAAATTATCAAAAAGTTTTCTTTCTGAAATGATAACCATGTGTACTGTAACAACTCTGCAATACTACATATTTTTACCACAATACATTTCTGTCATTCCCCTCTACTGAAGCTTTTATCCAAGAAATGCTGAATAAAAACAAAAACAAATTAATATTTTTGGTAATTCTTTAACCAACATCTTAACTCTTAGTGTCCAGTGGGAATGACATAACTTCTGCACAGGGCTACAAACTTTGTTTCTTGTCAGAATTCAGAATGTTTATTAACTCAAGTCTCTGCCACTCTACCAATTGAGGCACTAAAAGAGGCTCTGAGGAATAAGACCACAGTCGTACAAAACCTCACTTGATTAAACAGAGCCGTTTAGATATATACAAATATAATGTTCCTCCATTGAAGCCAGTTTCTAATTAAATCTGACTTTACACTCAGTTTATATAAAAAAAAATCAAAAACCCTTACTTGGTCATGTTGAGCAGATTTTCACTCTGGACTTGTGCAGAACCAAGAGATAAATGGGATGTCACACAAGAAAAGTGACCAAGCAGCATATGCATCATTTACACATGATGCTGACATTTGCCACTTTACCACTTCGGACATGTTAGACAGGAGTCAGCTGTCAAAACCTCACACCCAAAGCTCTTTATACACAATCAGGGCTGGATATCATTTGGTGATTTCTTGTACACGTACCAGGACAAATGTAACTTCCCTGTGAAATGTCACAGTTATTTTTTTATGTAGAATACTGTTATTGAATTGTTTGATGAAAAATTGCTACAGAGACAGCAGACTGAGAGAAAAGAGAGGATGCTGAGGTAGACTGAGTGGAAATCATAGCAGGATGAGCAGCAGGACACAGAGAGTTTGTTGTGATTGGCTTGCAGACAAAAAGGAAAACCTGATAGTTTTATAGTTTCTATTTCTATTCTGAGAACTCTGTTAGTTCATTGTTATTTAATCCTTAATCAAACAAAAACACTAAACTTGGTTCATGAATTTGCAGTAGTGTGGCCCTAAACATTATGGCTACTACTGTAACTTATGTGCATGGGCATAAATACACAAAAATACAAGCTGAATTTGTATTTCTGTATAATAGTTCCTATAAGGGAAAGAACATTTTATTTTGACATACAGATATTTGGCTAAATCATATATGTGTGTGCGTAAGTATGCTTATAAAATAACATGGTTATTGAATTTTTGTGCTGGTGTAACATTAAATGCTCACTGGTTACATAAAAAGCACCAAATTCTGACACCCAGCCCAACACAAAAATGAACACATGACATTATCAGAAAAATGTGCTTTCAAGATGCTACTAAACATGATTTAGAAAAGTCCTGGTTGTGTACAGGGCTCAGTGTCTTCGAGAGGAAAGAGGAATGCTGGTGGTTACTGTCCTGTTCAGCTCTAGGAGTCGTACTCAGACGGCTCCTCTATGAACACAGCCGGTCGATTGCTTACCCTGCTGCCAAAGTCCAGACAGGAAACCCCCAAGGCAACCAAACAGTGCCATGCCTGCAGACAGACAGACAGA
>JAPZDZ010000012.1:16190008-16201682 GCA_029783805.1 Acanthurus tennentii | reverse complement strand
TATAGATATAGATATATAGATATATATATAGATAGATAGATATAGATATAGATATATATAGATAGTTTTATACATATCTTTTATATAAAATTATATAATGTTAATAATATGTAATGGTTTAATCCTTTCAGAGTCACTTAATGATTAAATTGTTTAAGGTGACAGGATTTTTTAAATTTTCTCTTGTTAATTTTACTTCTCATAACACAGGTACAAATATGCAATTGTCGATTGTAAATCAACTATATAAGCAGTAACTGCTCCATAGACAATGACACATTAGAATAAAGCAGAAGCAACAGAGAGTTAAACAAAACAATCCAAAAAAAAGACAGACAACATGCCAGGGATTAACAATATATAGCTCTCTTTTGAGAGCCTGAAAGTTAGAGTTTCTTGGCAAACTTTCATTCATAGATGCAAAATTTTGCCAGGACTATGATGAGATTTTGTGCTGAAACGTCGAAACCAAGCAAATATCTTTTTACAGTTTACAAGTGTTTATACACTACCAGAACAGATGAATAAAGGCCTCAGTTTTAGATCACAGAAGGCATAGCTTAAATCAATGTCTTTTTTTAAAATTTAAATTTAAATTTAGCCAGGAATGACCGAGCTAGGTAACAGCGAAGAATAATTTTAATTGAAATTTCTTTGGCCTTACTGAGCAACAAGATTTTTTTTCAACAGTTCCAAAAAGCTACTGCAGGTGTAACAGAGAAAATATCAGATTGAATACCACGGGCCTTACAGCCGTTCTCACCACCAGATGGGTTAAAACAGTCTCTCACAGTATGTGACTCACACACATCAACAAAATGAACATCAATCACAGAAGCGGATAAACAAATTTTGAATTGCACACATACACTAGATGAAATAGCATCGAGGTTCAAGGTGATGCTTTGAGACGTGACAATCACTTTGTCACGCGAAGACGTTGATTTCGCCGTTTACTGTCAACAAAGTACAGGAGGCACAATACAGAGTGCAATGCATCGGTGCAACTTCAAAATGCAATCTAACAGCAGTCAAACTTTAATAATAGTCACACTTGAAATCCCGAAATAGGATACAATGGATACAACAAACTCCCAGTGTAAGCAGTTCGTAGTAGTAAGGAGTTAATCAGAATTTAAAATACATGACCTCTCGTCCTCACAATTTAGTTAACGTGGTGATGTGGCTGCAGTTGAACCAACCAGCTAATAAATACACCAAGCTTACCTTCTAATTATTCCCGTACATATGTACACAAGAGCAGCCTTGACCATAACCTCCAAAACACTACAAGTAACGTTGACGCACTAAAACGATCCGCGGTGAGCTAACACTGTCACGGCACAGTTACTATGTGATTAGGCTAACAAGTATCAATGATATGTTAGCTGTCAGGTCGGATGTGCTAACAGTACCCATATCAAAGTATGAAAAAGCCCTTACCTGGTTAAATCTTAAGGGAAGGTAAAATGACAGATTGTGTTTTGACGAATAAAGCCGCTTTTAGACTGACATCATCAATGCAAATGAATACGGAGTTAGAGAAGTAACTTAACACGTTATCGAGCTAAATTCTTCAAAGTCGTATCTTTCCATGTCAACTGTAAGTTCAAGCCTCATGCGCATGTGCAATAATACCAAACGGCTCTGATTGGTCAGTGTGACATCAGTTGTGGGAAATATGAGGTATATGTTACCCTGGGATTGTCCTTCCAGGACGTGGTGTAATAAAGTGTAATTTTTAAATTTTATAACTCTTCACCGCTGGCTCTTAAAATGCTTTATTGTTTTAATTTGTGATAACCACAAATTGTCCCATTGAACCCGTGCATATATTTTTTGAAATAATATAAGAATTCTTGTCATTGTCAAATTTATGTTTAAGAGAATTAATTTTGTCCAATTTCTAATAATTTAACATATTTATTTATTTCATTGATATATTTTATAAATCAAAACAACGTGAACCCATGATGATATTCGGAAAGAGCACTAATGGAAGAAAAAATATCTGGCAACTTCACAGTAATGCCCCCAAATCACGTTTCTTTTTACTTTCCTCGCGATATTCTTGCGTCTAACTACACATCACATATCCCAGCAGCTAACTTAGCTAAAGCTAGGCTAACAAGCTGCTAAACAGTGACATGTAGTCAACTCCACATCCAGTCTAAATGAAGGAGCTTCCAGATTGATTGGGCCATGGAGTTACGAAATATCAAGGACCAGGTAGTAAATAAAGCTTTTTGCTGTAGTCTTACTTTACGTGAGATAACTACCAGTATTTCTCACCAACACTGCAAACAGCTGGCTAATCATGTTAGCGACATGTCGAGCAAAGTTTGCTAAAAGGCTAGTAAATGTAACAAATAAATTGCAAGAAAAAAAGAGAAGAAAACTAGACTAATTTTGAGTTTGTTGCTTGATATTTCAGCTCATTTTACGTAGTTAGCCTGTCACTGGAGTCATTGTGTTGCTTGGTACATGAAGTTCAAATCCTGCCAAACAAACACTTAAGACATCAATCTTTAAATGGACCCATATTTCTTTACAGCAAAGCTAAGTTTGCTTGACGTTCTCTGTGGATGGCACAATTTGATGAGTCATTTCTCAGTTTTTCAAGACATCATCCTTAACATTAAAAAAAAGTGTTAGGTTTGCTTAATTTATACAAATAAGGTCCCACTGTTTCATTCAGCCAAATAAGTGCCAGTACGATGAAATGCTTCGAATAGTAATATTTTTAGCTGTAGAGACGCAGTTTCAATAATTCCAATACTTCAAATTAATACAATTATTTAACTGGCATTATTCCCTTAAATGCACAGTGGATAGATTATTTCTTTATTCAAACATATGACAGTTATTTTGGTACCTCAGTAAAGTCCTATATGAGACTGCATATATATGCATAAATGCATATATGAGCCCAGCAGCCTTCGAAAATGATAAACTGCAATTACTGTTGATGTAACTTCGCATGTCAAATCTCTTTTTCAGTCTCCATTGGTCCAAGCAATATTCAGCCGAAACACAGAAGAAGTGACATTTTTGTTGGACCACAATGAAGATGTCAATTCGCCGGTAATGTTTTCACAGGCTACTTGTAGGCTACTTGCAATGTGTTGTAATGCTTTTTTAGCTTATCCAGACCGATGTATGCTTTTCATTACTGTTTTTGATTGTTAAACAAGTTTTCTGGACATAATTGATGTAAAATGTCAATATGATTAGACTCTCTGTGCATGTAAGGCTAGAGCTTAAAAAAGGTGAAGTTGCACATTGACTGTGCAAAGATTTGGAGTCAGAATAAAATAAAAAATGTAATATAATACAAAAAATGGTCTGGTAAAATGTAAGAAAATATGCTGACTAAATATTTTGTTTTGGGATTTATTTGTTTGTTTCTTTTGATCAGGACCAAGAACAAAGCACACCACTCCATGCTGCTGCTTATTTGGGTGATGTCCTCACTATAGACCTACTTATTGCTTCAGGTAGAAAAGTTATTTGTAAATGGGAAGCATATAATTAAATACACATTTGGTTTTGCAAATCAGCCTTTGTAGATTAATATTATGAGTCATCAGACAAACAGACAAACTGAAATTTACTAGAAGCGCCCAAAAATTAAGCCAATTTTTGCTTTTACTTTCTTGTACAGGTGCTAATATTAATGCCAAGGACCAGGGTTTGCTGACTCCTTTACATCGAGCAGCTGCCTCACGAAATGAAGTATGTTCTTACTTCAAAACGCAGAGAGAAAAGGACTTTTTTAAGGACTTAACTACTCAATTGTAATACCTGACATTTGCCTTTTTTGAATTTTGTGTTTTTTTTTCTCAGAGAGCTGTAGATCTGCTACTAAAGCACAAAGCAGAAGTCAATGCACGGGACAAGTTCTGGCATACACCATTACACATGGCAGCTGCAAAATGGGCTACAGGCTGTGCTTCAGCTCTGATACCACATGTGTGCAGCCTGGATGTTGCTGACAGGTCAGGAAGGACTCCATTGCATCACGCTGCCCACAGCGGCCATGGAGAGGTAATAAGTGGTAGTATGAACCAAAGTCTCCCTCCTGAACAGTCCCATTTCATAAATATTGATTAGTTATCATTTAAAAAATGGCATGTTGGTAAATAGATTTACTTTAGGAAAGTGATTGAGGACTGAGGGACAATTTCTTGGTTTCTGACAGCTTGTGCAGCACTGTAAAACAAAAAAGGCCTCTGTCTAATAACATATTCATTTAGTTTTACACAAGATTTGCACCTTTGAGTAGCCTTAAAATCAAAAGAGCCCTGTTAAAATAATGGTAGAATAAATGCTACACTGGTGTCAAGACAAAATGATGCTATCCACTGAACTAGAGTTGTAGATTGACACTGGTTGACCCTCTTATTATGTTCCTGCAGATGGTGAACTTGTTCCTGAGCAAAGGTGCCAACGTAAGTGCCAAAGATAAGAAGGAAAGGCAGGCAATCCACTGGGCGGCATACCTTGGTAAGTGGTTTCATTAATTGCTGCTTTTAACCCAGAATAAAAAAATGTTTTCCTGATATGCAATAACAAACAAGCAAATACAAACTAACCAACATCCAGCAAATACCAGAGAACTGACATCAGCGGTTGTGGTTGGGCAATAAAGCTAAAGTCAGAAGTTGTTGCCACATACTTTACAATAAAGCATACAGTTTGACATTCTTCAGGGAAAGTGCTTGGAGAATAAAAAAGACATGTCATTCATACGATATGTTGGTGTTGCTGCGGAATTTGGATTTTGCTGTGGACTGAAGTCAGTGATGAAATTATAAGATTATTTTTTAAGAAAATGCCTGACATTTGACATACAAATATAATACAACATATTACTGGCAAAGCTCATTAACGCAACCTCATGCTAATTAAATTAGACTAGTTATTGTTAGAAAAAGTCTTAACAAGGTCAAACTGTGATGAATATTGTTTTAAATGATGTGTGCACTATCTGTGCCACATCTTGCAAATTGATTAGGAGGGTGATTGGTGTGCTGAGATGGATGAGCTTTGACAGAGGCTTAGAGTAAAGTTATGCTCTTCTTTCAGGACATGTGGAGGTTGTGAAGCTGCTTGTGTCTCACGGTGCTGATGTGATGTGTAAGGACAAAAGAGGCTACACTCCGCTCCACGCTGCAGCTGCCAGTGGGCAGTTTGATGTGGTGAAATACCTGTTAAGACTGGCAGTGGAGGTTAGTGGCTTGTAATAAATCATTAAAGCTGAAAATACAAGAATTTACTTAAAATTAAAATATCAGAAAAAAATTTGCACTATTATACTCCTGAAACACCAAGTAGTTACACAAAGCTTAGCTTAAGATTCAACATCAATAGCATGATGTCCTGCAGAGCTCCAGGTTTTGTTTCATGTTTAGCCTGATCTTTGTCACTCATGATGCTGCTTCACCATTAATTTGTAATCTGCTTTATGCCAACAACCATCCAGTCACACAATACATGACTACAAGCACAGCTGAAGCTACCATTATTTAAAAAACATATCATGGTTATCATTCATTTGAACAAGCCAAACTTTTAAAACCTTTTTTCCTTTTCTTTTAAGATGTCTCCAGGTATCATTATCAAAAACACAATCAAATCTTCTCTCAGAATTGATATTCTCAATACTCTCAGTATCTACTAGGCTGCCAAACAAGGTTCTCATGCTTTCAAATCACCAAATGTCTTGTTGTATACTCATCAATGGCTTTTCTCATCTACCTCCTGTAAGACTGATGAACCCAACATTTTCGGAAACACTGCGCTCCACATGGCCTGTCAGACGGGACAGGACTCTGTGGCCACTGAGCTGGTGAACTGCGGTGCCAACATCAATAAGCCCAACCACCACGGTAGCACACCACTGCATCTAGCTGCTGCCTCCTCCAGTGGGGTGCTGTGTCTTGAGCTGCTAATTAACAACGGTGCTGACGTAAATGTGCAGGTAAAGAGCTTGTTTTTTTTATAAGTGAAATTAAAGAAGGCAAAAAAATAAGAAATTAATAGTTATGTATTACTGCATTGTAGTCATAAGTGATTTAATGCTGTTATTTTAACTAACCATGCTTTCATTTTCTCTGTTTGACAGAACAAAGAAGGAAAGAGTCCTCTACATATGGCTGCTATGCACGGACGCTTCACAGGCTCCCAGATTCTGATCCAAAATGGTGAAAAAAAATAAAAAAAATATCAAAATGTTTACAGTATCACATGATCAATTTCTTCAAATAGCGCTACCTGTCCTCAAAAAAAAAGAAATGCTTCACCTTGTTCATGTCACTTGTCCTTTTCCTTCTGTATACAGGTGGGGAGATAGACTGTGCTGATATTTATGGAAACACTCCTCTTCACATTGCTGCCAGATATGGTCAGGAGTTGTTGATTAGCACTCTGCTGACAAACGGTGCTGACAAGGCCAGGTAAGTCTGCCCCAACCAGTGTGTGATGCTGCTTTTTTTTCTTTTTTCTTTGTTTTCTGCACTTACATCACCCAAAGTGTTCATTCTTCAAGAATTAAGCTCATTTGCATCATTAGCTGCACTGAGATATCTTGCTTCCTCTCTAAATGTTTGAAAATGATACACAGAAACTGTAATATGTATTGCAGCCCTAACCAGCCATAACAGATTAAGAGACACACACCCATACAAACTCAGTTATTACATATTCTTTTTTGTTAATTATGACAAAGCGCATTAGCAGAGAAAATATGAAGCTGCTTACTGACCATCAGCACTTCAACCTCCAAGCCAAAAGTTCAGAAGCCTTAGGAAAATAGATCTAATTTCATTCAGAAAGCTTTTCTGTGTGCATATAGTTAAGTAAATATCCTTTGTTTTGATCTCTACAGACAGGGGATTCATGGGATGCTTCCTCTCCATTTTGCAGCACTGAATGGATTTCCAGACTGTTGCCGAAAGTTACTTTCTAATGGTAAGAATTGGTTAGTCATTAAGCTGTCCTTCTCAATTTACCTTCCCCCTTTTTTACTCTTTAATTAGTGAAACAATTCAAAATATTTCCACTCAGCAATGTAATGTTTTTGGTTTTTACCCTTCAGGCCAGTTTTACATCATGTCCTCTCAAACACAACCAGTTGGGTTTGATATTAACATTGTGGACGACCATGGAAGGACCTGCCTGCATGCAGCTGCCTCTGGAGGGTGAGCAAACAAACACACATGCACATACACATTGTCATATTGCTATATAATTGTGTTTTGTTTAGTACATAAAGTTTTATATTCAATTAATTGGGGTTAATGTTTAAAATCCGGTATTTGTATGTGTGTCAACTGATTCAAATACTGGACTGTTTCTGTCTATATTTACAATTTGATGCCTCTCACCTAGACTGTTAGACAGATGATATTCTGTCTTTTAATGTAGTCTTTTTGAGGAGTGTCCTTGTGCTTGTTTTGCAAATTTAATTTTGCCATATTTTTGTAGGATTTTAGTCATTATAAAAAACATTTTCAAAGCTTTAATCTTGTTTTTCTGTTTTTTAAAGCTGGACTTCTGTTTGCTTGTTTGTTTATTGTTTATCAAAACCAGGGAGCCTAAATCATACATGTGGTGTAAAACCTATTCATAAGCACAAATCAGACACACTTAGCCATGAATTTTTATGTAACTATTACCTTTTCTCTTTCTTTGTGACAGAAATATTGACTGTCTAAACTTGTTGTTGAGTAGTGCTGCTGATCTGGACGTGAGAGATAATTTGGGAAGGTGAGCAAGCAGTGCTGAAGAGCTGATGCTAAGAATTGAACTCTGCTTTGGTGTTACCTGATATCACAGCTGTCCCCCATTGTACCTCATAGATCTCCTTTGCACTATGCTGCTGCTAATGGGAATAGCCAGTGCACCATCTCCCTGGTAAGAGCCGGGGCTGACGTCAACGAGCTGGATCTTACAGGCTGCAGCCCTCTGCACTACGCTGCAGCTTCACACACCTTTTGTGGGTGAGAGAGCATTTACTGTCATTATGGGTGACTTATTTCTCTCAGAATGAATAAGAACAACATCTTGTAAAGTTTTCTGCATTCAAGTCAGTCATTAAAGTGTCTTTCTTTCCACAGAGGGGAATCAAAGTCTGACTACAATGAGGAAAAGGAACAAGATGCCTCTCTGTAAGTCGCATATTTTTATCATATCACACATAATGTTAATCATGAGTTAGAAACTTTATCTTTAAACATTAAATTTTCTCAGAATCCAGAGTAATCTTGTATTTCAATCAGCAAATAACATCTAGAGTTATTGTAAAATATGTGATAACTTGGACTGACAGAGTGAGTCTGTCCATTATTTCAACATGAAGATGAAGAGCAAATAATAAGATCAATAAAAAAAATACAATCACAGTTAAATCTGTGCAACTATCAGCCCAAAGAGAAACAAGGTGAACATTAGAAGAATAAAACCCAGACAGGATTCAGAACTTTTTTGTGTGTTCAGGTGTTTGGACTACTTGCTTGACAATGGGTCAAACCCAACTCTGAAGAATGGTAAGGGCTACAGTGCCGTCCACTATGCAGCTGCTTATGGGAACAAACAGCACCTGGAACTGGTTAGTGGTGTCTTTGAATTTCAGAACTTTGAGTTATTTTGTTTTTTTTTTGTTCTTGTTAATCAATAGTCAGACTAATTTCTTTTCTGTTTTTCCCTTTTCCCTCCCTTGCTGTTGTAGCTTCTGGAGATTTCATTCAATTGTCTGGAGGAGGTTGAGAGCAATATTCCAGTCAGCCCTTTGCACTTAGCCGTGAGTAGCACATTATTACAGTGAATACACTGAAAAAGATGTGACTTTTAAACAAGAGACCAAATTAAAAAAATAAAAGGCCACATGTTTACATTATTTTGACTCTACTGTTATTATTCTGCCACAACAGGCTTATTATGGTCACTGTGAGGCCTTGTGTTTGCTGTCTGAGACATTAGTGAGTCTGGATGTGCGAGACACAGAGGGCAGAACTGCCCTCCACCTGGCTGCTCGGAGAGGTTTTGCCCCGTGTGTGGAAGTGCTGCTGAAACACCAAGCCTCCTACACACTGAAGGAGCATAAATGCAAGTGGACAGCGCTGCATGCTGCAGGTTTGTTTGTCTGTGTGAGCGTGTGAGTGTATTTGTGTGTGTGTGTGACATTTAAGGAATCTATATAAGACAGAACTTGTACAAATATACAGTATTCATTTGGTTAACTAAATGTGTGATGGCTTTTGATGGACACTGTTTGAGAATAAACTTTAAGTTTTAAATATTAAAATCATGTCATAATGTTAACATATATGTATAATGTCTGTAAAAATATTTTTCACTTGATATTTCCCCTTTTACTCTGTCCACCTGTGCAGCTGCTGAGGGCCAAATGGACTGTCTGCTTTTATTGGTTAACATGGAACAAAGTGTGGACATCATCGACAGTCCAGATACACAGGGACAGTGAGTCATTTAATGTAATCCTGTGATATGTTATCATCAATTGACATGTTCAGCTCCAGGCACAATGCTGTTAATTTCAAACTCAAAAACAAATGTTCTCATTTTATGACAAGACAGAATATAAAATATGGTACAGTTTATTCACACCAAGAAGGTTACACTTGTTCTAATTTTCTGTGGCATAAACACGTTGGTCAAAATAGATAGATCAGAGAAGAGCTGACAGGAAAATGTTTAAACTCATTGTTTTCTGATATTATTCTATTATCTATGAGAAGTGTAAGAATCAAATAGTCAAGTCATAAATAACTGCCAGATAATATTCAAAAACATGGCATGATAATAGTGTGGTAATGAGGTTTAGAATGGTGATGTTATTGTTTGGTTTAAATCACTTTTATATTTTTGTATGAAACATGCAAACATATAATGCAGGTTACTTCATTCTCTTTACTTCTTAATTTTTAGGACGGCTCTCATGCTGGCAGCTCTGGGTCGTCACATTGACTGTGTCCACATCCTTTTGGAAAAAGGAGCGAAGGCTGATGCTGCAGACAAAAAGGGCTTCACTGCACTACACAGAGCTGTAAGTGTATTTGTGCTTGTGTGTGAACATTTGTGTCATGTCCATGTCCAATGTATGCCCTTTAACAGAGACCTGGATGTTTCAGATGTGTTGTTTTCTTCTCATACCATAACCTGTGTGCTCCTCCTGCAGGCCATGTTGGGCAGTGAGGAGTGTGTATCTGCTCTTTTGGAACATGGGGCCTCAGCTCTGTGTAGAGACTCTCAGGGAAGGACTCCACTGCACCTCACAGCGTCCCTAGGCCACACGGAGCTACTACGAACTTTGCTTAAAGCTGCTATGAAAGCTGACCCCCTGGACTCCATATTGGACTACAGAGGCTACACGCCTACCCACTGGGCTGCCTACCATGGTGAGACATCAGGGCAAGAGTTCATGTCAAATGTACTTAAGGCATTTTAACAAAAACACTTCAGGTCAGTGCTAAATGGAACAAACATGCACATGAGCACAGATAAAACCGCAGAAGTGTCGATAAATGTGACATTTTCAGAGCAGCACCAACCTGTCACTGTCTTTTATATGCAGTATCTTTGTAGCTTTTGAATAAGTTTTTTTCTGTTTAAATGTTGCTGTCTTGTTAAACACTTACATGTTTAGATACTGTATTTATCTAATTGTACAAAGGGTTGAAAATTTGTCTCCTTTTGTCTGCAGGGCGAGAAGGATGTTTACATGTTTTACTTGAAAACAAACTTTTTTGCAACCAGGAAAAAAATCTCTTCACACCATTGCACTGTGCTCTGTGAGTACCACTCATCATACATTTGGTTATTCGTATTATCAGTAATTTTATTGTGGTTCTTCAAAACTGAAAAACTGAGTTCCTTTGCAGAGTTAATGGACATGATGTTGCTGCTGAGCTCCTAGTGAAGACTGTTGGTCCTCAAATAGTGAACATCAGTGATGCTAAAGGAAGGTGGGTTCTGCTCTGAGCTGAGCTCTACTAATCATAACCAGTCTATTCCGTACAGTGCTGCAGGTATTGATCAGTCTATGCATGTTTCAAAAGTAGAATGTTTGTGTTCATTTACAATTCAGGCATAAATCTGCAAGCAATGGTTGTACAGCCCTGATTTTAGAGAGGTTTGGCTGCTGTGTAAAACATAGAGTAAAGAAAAAGCAATTTTTCTGCTAATCTTTTGTGACACACACTCAGTTGGAAGCAGACGGATAGATATGTATAGAGATAGATATATAGTTATATGTTTTATCTCATTAAATTAATTGGTTTTTGAATAAAGTATATCTCCACATGAGATTAGAAACACTTTGTGATATCAGTGTAAGTAAACATAGTTTGTTTGCATTCTGATTTTATTTGCGTTTCACTTAGCCTCCAAAGTTATTTGAAATCAGTTGTATGTATGCAAATCAAGTCAAGGTTCTGACAGTTCAGCATGATTCTTGTTCATTTGGGTGGGGAGACCTCAATAAATTGGCAGTTTTTATTCAAATTAGACAAGGCAAGGTTGTAATGATATGTCATTAAAAGCAAGTTTTTATTTGCACAACAATTCATAGCTTACAGTAAGATGCAAACTGAACAGTACTTTAATGCACAGAGGCTGTGACTTTGTCTGACCAGCCTGTTGTTTCATGTGT
>JAPZDZ010000012.1:16136822-16172037 GCA_029783805.1 Acanthurus tennentii | reverse complement strand
GCTGTTAAGCCATTAAATGCTCAACTTCTTTCAGCAGCTACGTTGCTAGCTGTCTTCAGTTTGATGCTGAGAAAGTGGAATTTAAAAGCTCTCTACTAAAAAAAGCTCCTACTGTGGCCGACAATAACACTGAGAGTGAACAGAGTAACAGTGACAGTAAAGTTTTGGGCTGGATAGTAAAACAAAGTTCTAAAACTCAATGTGAGGCTCCGTAAAACTTAGAAACACCTGCTAATTTAGGCAAATGAATCTTAAATCTGTCACTTTGTGTGACTCTTTTCACATTGTCTCAAGAAATAGTTTTACACTGTCATTAGGTAAACTGTTATTGAGGTATATTAATCTCAATTTACAGACTCAATATTTATACTTAACTGATGGTAGCAGCAGTCACTGAAATCAAATTTAATAAAAAAAAAAATCAGAATCTCTTCAAGGTTTTAACTATTTAAACCAGTTTGAGACTTTCAGGACCTACAGATGTCTGTACTCTCTGTGATTGAGGGAAAACACTCCTTGTTTTGCTTGTACACCAGGGGTCACTATCTTTCACAAGTTTTAATGTCTTTGCCACTAATGAAGATGAGAGGCAGCTGTTTACCTCTGTGACAAAATATCTAATGAGGGAGATGTCCGTATTGAGTTTCTCCAGACACTTGCGAATGTAGCTGACGACAGGCAGGACGTAGCCGCGGCTCAGCAGGTGAACCATTCGGTCCAGCAGAGTCTTCTTCAGCTCCAACTGAGGTGGGGGAGGGTGACAGAAAGGATCACACAGTCAGCTGAGAGGCTGCACAGTTACAACAAACTCCAAACCTGCTGAAAACTTAAACAGAAGCTTTAGACTTAAAAAACCTGCTCCATGACGTCCAGCTGAGAGTGCTCTGTCTCAAAAAGCTTGATGAGCAGCTGCAGGACCTGCGGGTGCAGCAGCTGGTGACACGTGCAGATCTGTGGAGGAAAGGATGTTTTAATAGCTATCTTTACGAATGAGGATCAAAAGTTTCATAAGTTAGTAGCGTCTTACCTCATCAAGTAGAGCTAAATGTACTGGAGTGTGATCGGTCTGCAGCTGGAAGTACCGCGGCTCAGACACAGTCCAGTCCACCCATTTCAAAACTCCCATAGCAACTACTGGGAACCTGAACACACAGATATGACATCAGCATTAGTTATCAGAGCTAATTCTTTTTAGTACAACTTAGAAGTATCCATACCAAGTACAAAAGGCTGTTGATGAATGCAGTCGTTATTTTCTGAGAAATAATGTGTTTCCAGTTCAGATTTAACCACAAGTTCTGTCATTTTAAGGACTTGAATTTAATATCTATGTGCTGCCAATACTGAGATTTGGTGTTAAGTCTTTTAAAATATATTAAATCACATCGCAGATTAATTAATAATTTGCCTTTCATAACCATCAACAAAGCAAACACTGTAAACCTGTTTCTCCCAAATTAAAACTCCTCCCTCCCTTACAGGTAAAACAAGTTGCTTTGCTTTTGAGGCCCGAGCTCTCGGTTGTCTGCTCACGCTTACCGGATGCACTGGTACAAAGTGCCAAGTTCAGCCACCAGCTCTGTGGCTCCCTTGTTCTCGTTGCAGCACAGGTTGTGCACAGTTTCTATGGCTTTGGAAGTTGACTTTAGCTCGTCTTTATTGATGTTGACTCGCTTGTTCTGGGATTTAATAGAAAGAAAAGAGGAACATGTTAAGGAGTTTAGAGAAGCTGCTGTTGTGGTCAGAGGAACACAATGAGCTTAGTCATTCCTCTTTTTCATACCTTCTTCCATGTTTCAACCACACTGGCAGCGTAGGCTAAGATGTGGATGTATTTGTGTTTGTGGTCTTGGTTGATCTTTGATCCAGGTTTAAACAGTGACTGCATGAAAAGGTCCAGAAAGGCAGGAACTCTGATCTAAAGACCACAAAGATCAAATGTTCTGGTTGAAAGCTCCTTAATTAATTTAGCAGGCATGTAGTGGATATAAATTGGTCACAGATGCTCAGTCCTCACCAGCTCCACAGGAGGTGGGTCCATGCTGCTGAACATCTTGAACAGAACTGTGATATCTGCAGGATTCAGGGCTCCCTTGGACAACATGGCACCTAGCGCCTGGCAGGCTCGAGGGTAGGCCGCTGCTGTACCGAGCGCAAGAGTTATCTGACTGGCATCATGACCTCTGCAATATAACCCACAGCCATAGCATTAATATCATCACTGTGATCTCAACACACACAACCCAGCCAGTAAACATCCTTTTCTTGGCACTTTTCTGTAGCTCATCAGCTTTTATCATAAAAAAGGAGATGTAACCGTCCAAATAGTGCAGGTGCTGTTCAGGGGCCTGTTGTAAGAGCTCAATTACTGTGTTTGCTGGGGAAAATGTCCATCATGTGTCATGTTCTGAACAGGGCACATCATAGTAAAACTCAAGGACAGACAAAGGTACCTCTCATGCGCCGATTTCTGCACCTCCTGGCCGATCCGACGGACAGCTGAGCCGCCTTGTTCCTCCTGAGCAAGGATGGACATCATCGCCTGGGCAAAGAGATAAGTGTGCTCACCATGACACACCATCTTCTACAGGAGGGAACAAGGCAGGAATCATCACACAGAAATCAGAGATACAGAAAATCATCACACACAATGATTGATTCAAAAGAAGCAGGACACTAAAAGGACAATACAGGACAATGATAAACAGTGATAACCGATGGCCATTACCATGAGAAAGATAAGGCTTATACTTTATGGCATTTTGCACTATTAAACAAACGTACAGCAAATTCTGGCAAGTTCTTCTCAAGGTTTTCTTCTCCTCCATCTAGCAACGTGGCCAAAGACGTCCTCAGCACCCGAGAGAAAACCTCCAGCTGCTGACACGCTGTAGACACACTGGTGATCTCACCCTGATAACCTGCATCTGAAATGAGCTAATGACACAGACAAACACACAAAATGCAAATGAGGTGGCACAGACAGACTCCTCTGAAAGGTTTGTTTACATCATTTAAAAAACTGAACTGCAGCAAAGCAAACAACTAGCTTCACACCATATTTTCCCACTTCTGTACCTTTACAGTGAAGTTGAGCATCAGACAGTCTGGATGAGCCTCAGCCAGCTTATAGAAGAGGTCTCTCCATGTAGTGTGAGCTATCATCTGTTCGAGCCATGCAGGAGTCTGAAAACACAGGAGGCTGCATGGGTCTGTTTCAGATTTTTATTTTAATGTAACATTGACAACTTAACCTTTTGCACAAAATGTTCAGGATTTCTAATCACTTTGTAAAATTACCACAGAGTGTTCAAAAATCTCACCTCTCCCTCAACAGTGAAAATGGAATCTGCTTTCTGAGGATCAAAGTGCTTTATCAGGAGACTTTTGAGGTGATTTTCTACTCGTTCTTGGACCTGAGCAGGCTCTACACCTGCAGTCAAAATAATGAAATTACAAATTAATTAAGGTTAATATAAGGCAACAAGCAACAGGCAGAGGAGAGGCAAGCTGAGAAGAAGTTTCAACATCTCATAGTCTTCGACTTACCCATCTGGATGAGCCACTCTGCCAGCAGATTAACTGTCTGAGCCACAGCTGAGTAGTTTTCAGAGAGGAGCTGGATCACATGTTCTGGAGAGCCACCAGCTTGAAAATACCTGCAAGAAAAATGGGGTTTCTATCATCCAACTCTGAGCGGGTCTTTATCATTCATGCGTCCAAACAATAGTTGTCCTGTGCACTTTTCACAGTCATTCTGATGTCTTTTTCTGACTAAGAAACGTTTTGTGCATTTCACAGCCAAATGAAGGGAGTATATCCCAAGTTCATTTTATGTTTGTAGGAGAAAACAGGTGCTTGCGTTTTGAGTGTGTTGAAGATGGCAGGCTCCATGATGTAATCCCTGCTGGAGAATTTCTGCAGACAATCTTCCTGGGTTTTCCCATCGTTTTCCCCTTCCACATAATCCTCCTGAAAGACACATCAGTTAATTTGTTCACGCCTCTGTAATGGCTCTTCTGTCCTGAAATAGTGGCACACTGTTCTCTTTTGTATACAGTACAATGTATGGAGTGGCAACGACAATAAGTTGTCAGAGAAGGGTCGACAGGTGCAACAGTGCACGAACGACTTCCTCATGATACTGTCAGTTTTTCGTTGCCTCACTAATGTGACAAACGTTTTACATATTAGAGTCGCATGACTGATCGAGCATCATCAGATTTAAACCGAACCGAAACGTGGATAAAAGCGCTGTGTAAGTTTCTTATGTTGGTGAGAAGTTTGCTACACTTCCGCAACGAGCCTTTTCATCAATGTGCGTTATTATGTAAAAACCTTCTGCCCGTCTTATTTAAATGAATTAATGCCAATGTGACTACCCCTAGATTTCAATTGCCCTTATAAACCAATGATTAACAGACGTGTGTATAAGTGTAGCAAGTCATTTGGCTTCTACTGTACATATCTACCTGTAAGTGATATTGCAATCTTATTTTACGCACAAAAAGCAAATAAATAAAGCTAAAGGATTATTAGGACATTTGACAGTTAACGTGCAACTTTAATTTAGCGTTACATGTCCAACAGCTGTGATGTTAGTTAGCTTGAAGCTGGCTAACGCTGTCGCTTAGCTGCTGCGACTTCAAGGCTTGCAGAACAACTCAACAGTGCAGCTGTGTGGACACATTGGTCTCTAGATATCACATCGATGTTAGCTGAACGTTACTGAAAGGTTGTCACAACAGGTCAACAGCTTGTTTAGCTGCAGCTAAGCTAACGCAGTCTAGCTTAATGTAAGTTTGCAGCCACCACAGCCAAACACAAACAAGACATATCTCACCAAGTTGCCGTCCGTGCCTTCCCAGTCTCCACCGCCGCTGTAATATTCCTCGTCCATGATGACGGGGAGGACGCTGAAGTAGCTACAAGCTACAGGCGTAAGTTTTTACGCTTGTGATGAGACTTGTTGCGCCGCTGATGATGGTGTGTGAGCGAAGTTACTGGAGGCAGCTAGCTTGTTTAGCTAGCAAGCTAACAACAGGAGGCGGAAAATGGCGAGAGGGTGCATGACAGGCCACGCCCCCCCTTATTGTATTCTGCGGTTTTCTACCCTGAGTATAGTCTGTCAGGCAACGCTGTCTACCAACGACTGTTAGACAGGTCTCGACAAAATAAGCTGTTAACCTAAAATCTAATATCTAATCATCTCTAGATGTTAGCATGCCTTAATAAATAATTAATCCATGCAGAACAAAGGTTTCACTGTTTCCTTAACTGATGAAACATAGTTTAAATGGATGTACTGTGGAAATGTTTTTAGAAAATAATGTTTTTCCCCACTAATTCTACTTAGAAGGCATGATACAAACTAAAATGCACTCTCCCTTTTCCTGCACACATACACATTGTTTCCTGTTGCTGTTTTTGAGTTCCTGAAATAGATTAGGTTTCACAGTTTCTCTTTTTACAAGTAAATTCGCAACCTAAATCATTTTTTAAATGTATTTTCAAAAGTGAGACACATTCTTTACAGTACAAAAAACGGTTTATAGCTGTTTAAGTATTTCGGAATCTTTATTAACCTCTATTGGTGAAGGACAAGAGCTGCATGAAGATATTCATGAGGCAACACTCCTGAATATCAGCTTAGAAATGGTAGAGTCTGTGTCTTTAAACATATGGACATCCATCAGGAAGCACTTGGGAGTACTCACCTTAGCTCCCTTATATGTGAAACTCCATTACTATTATGATGTTTTTTCCCTCAGCTCTGCAGTCTGCCATATCCAACGCAAAAATTTATTTAATAAACAATACATAAAAGATTGACCTGCAATGGCCTCAGCAGTTTTCTGTTAAACTGTCCAATGTTAGGATGTACATTAAACTCAAGTTCTGTACTTTGGTTTTGGCAAGTAGTTAAAATCATTCAAATGCTAATTACATAAATACATCAATCCAATTTTCTAATAATTGTGGAGAGAATGCTGGACCCTTATACTTTTGCTGTCAATTAAAGTAACTTTAGCTCAAATACTTCTACTCAAATGCACATATGCTTACAAGCAGGATATTTACTCGTAAAAAATAAGTTGCACAATGTTGCTCTTTTTACTCAAGTTAAATATGTGTGGACTTCTTTCACTGAGGATGGCACTGAGCTTAAACATATCAGGCCACAACAGTTCTGTTTCAGCTGCAGAAACGCCTTCAAGCCCAGATGTGCACTTGCTGAGAAGAGCCTGAAGCTGTGCTCTGTAAAAGCTGAAGAAAACTGAAGGCTGCTGAAATGACAACAGCTGCCTACAGAGGATGACAGAAACAAAGGTGCTAATAGTCCAAAGAACATCCATAGGTTGGAAACAGCTTTAAAAGCCACAGATCACTGGTGCAGGCCAGACCAGCAATCGCATCCAGGAAATGACCAAACTGTGGAGCAACAACAGTGACTTTAGCTTTGATACTGGAAAAAAAAATTGCTTATCAAAGTCTAAAATATGAAGGAGACATTAGCATTGAATTACTTTAACTAGAAAAATTTGTAATCACACTGAAGCGAGTCATTGTTTAATTCAAGAGTTTTAATATTATTAATATTAGTATTAATTAATAATGATTTTAGTTACTCAGTTTTATTTAGAAATGTTACATATTCTGATGTTTTTTCAATAAAATCTTCAGATTTTACTCAGGTAGGGAAAAAATTCAGCATGAAATAAACCAAACCAAACCAAAACAGGATTGTCACTTAAAAGCACATTGGAATTTAAAAAAGGTTTCGGTTAATCTTTAGTGCCAATACTTTGCAATTTCAATGCCACTGTTTCCTTTACAGTGCAGGACTCATTTTTAATGCAAAATTAAATTTTCAGTGTCATAATTAAAAGTCACTTAACTGGCTCCATACAAGAAGAGTGACAAGTCTGAGGATGTGGGAACAAACATTTTTATTTTATAATGCAAACTGCAACATATGAATTATATTAATTAATCAAAGGAGCAGAAAAAGGTCATATACCCGTGGTAAATAAATCACACAGTCTGTGTTAAATCTAAGTCCAACACAATTTTTCATCCTCAACCATAAAGGGAAAACTCCATCCTCAAACAAAATGTACATTCCTTGGATGTCGGACAGTTAATTCTTTGCTTGGGAACAAGTGATCAAGTCTTGCCCAATGCCAGTAACATCAGATCCAGGACTCTTCTTTTTTCCCCCTCCATAGACAGCGCAAAAGAGAACCGAACTTTATATCAAAGCCAGTGAATTTTTTTTTAAGGGATCTGGGCAAATATTCAGGTGCAAACTTTTGCACATTTTAGATCAACACGCTTGGACAAAGTCATTGCTCTCTGATTTCTGATTCAAGTGATTTCAGTTCACAAATCGCAATGGAACTGTTTATATCATAGGATTCATAAAGTGAATTCTTCAGGGTTTTTGCTTTGAGAAGGCATTCTATCAAAGAATTTCTAAGCACAAATATAGCTCAGGTGAAAACTGAACCTCAATCAGTTCAGTTATTGCTTAGATAAATAATATTTACTCTACAAGAGAAAGATAAGTTTCACATTGTTCAGATGCACGTAAAAAAAGCAGTTCTAAGATGTGTTGTCAAATTGACTTCTTTTTGGTTGAAAAATCCCTGGGCTGTTGGTTCTTGAAACATTTTGCTATTTTGTACACCTGCATCAAGTCTTGGAAAGTTTCAGAAAGGATTAGTTGATTGGCTGAAAAACCAGCCTGTGACAAAAACAGTGACAGAAGTCTTTTGTAACTCTGAAAAAAAAAAACAAAAAAAACAAAAAAAAACAACAGTGAATAGCACCATGTTCACTAAGGGCAAGCCAGAGGGTAAAGGGAAGAAGCCACATGGCACACAAAGTTCAAGTGTGCACTCAAGTGCTGCGGCTTGCGACAAATCTGCTGATCCTTCAAAGTCACTTTTTGGTCTTCATTCTCCTCTGTCGTAATCTGGCTGTGTGCAGCTTATGCAAATATAGTCCTCCTTCTCTGCTCGCTCAGCAGACAGTCCTACACAGATCTGGTGGAACCACTGATTGCAGCTGCCATCACATTGGACCCAGTTCACCTGAAAAACAGCAAGACGGAGGACAAAAAGGATTTTTAATATGTTGTTGCATTCTTGTAGAATTACTTTGTCTATTGTTGATTGTGATAAAATAAGAACAATAATCAAAGGTAACCCTGCATATGCATTTGTATGTGAACAAACCTCGTCGCCCTCTGGCTCTCTGCACCATGGTGCAGCACACAGCGAGTAGTCCTCCTCTGAATCTGAGGGAGCGGGGTCAGACACTGTGTGTGTGGGGGAGCAAGTCGTCTTAGCTTCTTCACTCTTTTCCTCTTTGCTTTTCTTGGACTTCTTTTTGCGGCACTTCTTGGCCTTCTCACTGTGCTGAGAGTCAGAGCTTTCTTTACGCCGCTTGGTCCTTTTGCTTTGACCCTTCATCACCTCCTTTTTGAGACTGGAGTCTCTGTTCTGCTTTACAATAAACATACCAATAAATGGTGATTATGTGTCTAATGTGATTGATAATATGAACCACACTAATATTTTTTTTGTTATTACCTTTTTGTGGTTGGGGCTCTCTCTTGGAGACCCTTGGTCCTGTTCTGTGTTGTTTCCACAGGGGGCTCTATTTAAGGGCAGGGGGGCCAGTTTGTACAACAGGTATCTGTACAGCTGCTCAGTTTCAGGCAGAGTGACCTGCAGCAGGAATCCCTCCACCATCAGCTCCTCCAGCTCAGGACCCAGACCTGTTGTCAAACGTGATGAGTAGTTTAGAGGTGAATTAAGAAGAAATTAATGGTATTAATTTGTGCAAAGTGCTTAAAGCTTTAAAACTGACCCTGAAGAGGAAGAGACTGGTGCTCTGTGTGAAAAAATGAACCATTTATTTCCTGAGTCAGATGTGAAGATACTCCAGGTCCAACTCTTGCCTAAAACAAAGAAAAAAAACTTCATTATGTTTGACAATGATCGGTGGGTCTACAGCACCATCATACTTATGCCACTAGTAAAGCAAGTAGACCTGAACTGATGGTAAATCTCAGCAGCAAAGCAACTAATGCAAGATCATCTGCTTAACTTCTATTACATTTAGTTTGACGTGTTTTAACTGACCATCTTTAACACTTTCTGAAGCACCCCCTCTGTGCAGGCCTGCTGGACTCTGTGCTGCCATCGCACCGTCCTCTCGATGAGAAAGCGCAGGGCGTCCCCCTCTGGCAGTCGAACCCGAATCCTCTGCAGTGAGGCTAGGAGGGGCAGGACCTTGTCCAGAGGAGGTTTCCTCGACCGCTGGCAAAGCGGGCAAAGCCAGGCTTGGCCATATTCAAGCTCTGCGGCAGCTGGAACACAGGAGCAGTGGAAAACTTCTCGACAGAGCTCACACTGCATCATGGCGCCTGAAGGAGCCTTTTGGCAGACACAAACAGTAAGTGCACAACAGTTTTCAGCAGGAAGAAGCTTGGACTCATTTGAAGCTCGCAAAGCCAACAAGAGCTCCATCTCCCTCTGGCGGACTTCAGCAAGAGTGGCCATCTGTAAGGAAGAAACAGAATTTAACAATGTCATTCTACTGTAGTTAGGGCTGTCAAGTAACATGGCACAAACAGTAAAGAGTTAATCACTGATCAATTATATCTTCCTTTTCTCTTTGTGAGGCATTTGTGCTGCCATTTTGTTGTTTCATGGTCACCAGAACTCAACTGGCAGCACTGCATCTTAATACCACTAAACCACCAGCAATAAATACATATATGTAATTAAGGTTTACTATGGTTAATGACAGAATTTATTATTTCCCTTTGGTGACTTCTTCTTTGTATGTATTTTATTGTCTGTTTTAAATTTGAAAGTCTCACTTCAGTGTGAAACTATATTTAATGAGCAGATTTTAAGCCACTTGTACTTCATGCACTTGAAGTCATCTTTTGGTAGCTCTTTTAAGACTAAACTCTTTCATTTTTCAATTTAGTGACTTGGATTTTACGTAGCAATAGTAGCATTTTTCGCTAATTCAGAACAAATATGAGACTAAATTAAACAAGTCATTATTGGAGATCATAAAACAAGCCCATAATCACAATTTGGCAGTGTTCTTGCAACCCTGTTCTAACTTGCTGCTAACTTGAAATACAGCTACACTCACAGCAGAGGCAGAGTCCTTGCTCTCAGAGAGAGTCCTCTCCACGTCACACAGAGACTCCAGCTTTGTTGGAGATTTTCTACTGATTTGTGTTGTTTCTTTCGCTTTTTTAGATCTTGACTTCTGATGCCCAGTCCCGTCGTCACATCTAGGGCATAGCACCTGAAAGCACAAAACAAGTACACTTTTATTTTTTAGTCCTGAACTATTTTGAAAAACATTTTGAAATGAGATACTTATATTGGCTCACCTCCAGGAGAGAGAAAGAGGAGTTTTTCAGTAGGAATGTCTTCCCTGCGCTCTCCTTCCAGGCCTGAATGTCACTGATGAGAGCCTCCAGACGACTCAGCTGCTCCAGTCTCACTGGGATGCCCTCAGCTCTGAGAACCAGCTCAGAGAGGCTGTCCAGCACAGGAATACGTCCCCCGAGCTGCAAGTATACACACACCAGAGATTTAATACAAACTCAACACTTGGTCAGAGATGGTGGAAGACGTGGGGAGGTGCTGAGAACATTCAGCCTGGTTTAAGTTGAGGAATAATTCACCTGGAGTGCTTCAGCTTCATGAAGCCATTTCTTGGCCTTGGTGATGACGTCCTTCAGCTGCAGACAGTTGGGCAGATACGCAGGGATGTTTTCTACCTCTTGTAGAGCAGCTTCAAGTGTTTCCATGCAATGATATGGCCTGCAAAGTGATATACACTTCAATTAACACATTGCAAGTGTTAAGGTTGGATTTAATGTCTGATGCTGGAGGGTCAGTTTATCTTGTGTTAGATTTTGATGGTTTTATTATGGGGCACTGACTATGGCAGAGGCTGGTGTATACTGTGTGTGGCTATATGGAGCCATTGGTGGGTTAAGCACTATCACAACATGGTGATCCTCTTTATCCACCATGATCCAGCTCTGCAGACTTGGCACATTTCACTCTGCACTGTTTGAAGCTCAAGCTGAATTCACTTTTTCACTTCACATCTGACACCACTGTTTGATGTCTTAGTAGTGAACAGGATCATGTAGCTTTTCATGCACTGCACAGCAACAACTTCTTACAGATTGAGGGCGTGGATCCAATTACTAACTGCAGAATATAAAGATAATTTCTCAATAGTCCTTTTTTTGTCACCACCCAAACAGCAGCAGGGGAGTGAAATGATAAAAGATAAGGCTACGGAAACTGTTTTGCAAGGCTGATAGACCAGGGCGCGACCTCAGGCCCAGCGAAGCTCAGCATCCTCACCTGGCTTCCATGAGGCTGAGAACCCGCTCCTCCCACTGCTCTGACACTGTCAGCAGCTCCTGCAGACGGGCCATGGCTCTTTCCACGGAGCTGTGAGGGGCCAAGCCCACGCCCTGGTCTATCAGCCTCCTCATGGTGTCCAGACAGAGACTTTCTGGCCGACTGCTGGCTTGCTGCACGGCCTCCAGCCAGCGAGCCTGCTCAAGTCTCTCCCTAAGCAAGGGCAGCTGAGGCAGCTCCACGTCCAGGCCCAAGCTCACATCCAGCAGGTCCTGCAGCTCCAGCGGGCTGGGTGATTCATCAGAGAGGAGACGCTCACTGCGCTGCTGGAAGTCATCCACCCGGGTCAACAGGTCCTGAGAAGTCACATTCAAAAGACAATGTTAGACTTCAGTGTGGAAGTATAATGACAGAGGGAGGTGTTGAAGTGAAAGGCTCATACTTAGCCGCAGATTTTTCAAAGAAACCAATTAAACTTTGGGATACTAAAGATTCAAGCGGTCAGAAATATGGTACAATGGACTGGGGTAAAGAAGTTAATGCATCTAGTCAAGGTCAACTAACCTTCAGTAAAGGAGCCTGTCGGATGTTGCAGGGCAGGCTGTCAAACTGACGGACAAAAGACCTCAACTCCTCCACTGTCAACTCGTTCTGGCTTTGAGACTTTCCCCCTCCAGAGCGATACCTAGAATATCCAGAAGAACTGTTTAATATATATCAAAATATATTAATAATTACTTTACCTGACTAAAACAATTACAAAAAAGTAAAAACAACAAAAAAAAACAAAACAGTAAATGAGCCTAACTATCTCCTAGACAGCAGAGTCAATATAAGAGGCAAGGAAGATGTTTAGCACATTTTTCACTTTAGTCCATCCTGGGAGAAAGCAATATCAGACCTCTCCTCTTACCTCGTCTGCCTCTTTCCGTTAAGAAGCTGTTGTGCCATCGCAGCGACTTTATCAGCCTCTGAGGTCACCACGCGTAACTGATCCAAGAGGCTGGTTTGTGGGAACGCCTTTGTTTCTGACTGCTCCACCAGGCTGTGAAGCTCTTCCAAACCTGACCAAAAAGAAGTAAGAATTCTTAGACTGTTGTATATATAATTACAGTCAACAAACTGGAAATAGGTATTTCTTAATATGTGGAGCATGTTGAGGGCATATTTAAGATCAACAGATTTTTTTTTGCTTTGGCTTCTCACTTCTTTTCTTGCTTCCTTTGTTCTCCAGGATGTCCTGCACGTCGCTGACCCACTCTTTATAGGATTCTGCCCGCAGCGTCACTGATGCCATCATAGAAAACAACTCATCCAGTGTAAACTTGTAACTGCAGGGATGCAGGAAGAAGAGAAATGAGACAACAGACATTCAATGGCTGTTGACTTTTAAAACGTTTCCATAGAAAGTAATATCTCTCCTTTCTTCTTCAAATTATAATTTTTTAAAAATCTTATCTGAGAACATATCAGCAAAGTTGCCCTTTTTCGTTAAGTTTGATTCTTGTACCTTTTTTTTTTGGGGGGTGGCAATTTGTTTGTGTTCAGGTTTTCATAACTGTGGTCATGAAGTATGTCACTCTGCATTATTATTTTTTTTTTTCATAACCAAATCAAAATTTAGTACTGCAATAGGGGAGTGCATCCATTTTTTCCAGAGGTGGCTCAGCTGATGCAGACAATTCATAATAAATGTCATGAGTCAAATTTTGAAGCAAGTTTTTTCAGTTGTTGCAATTACTGAAGACTCACTTGAGTGTAAGGTTGCTATGAGGACAGGAGCACAGATCCTGGGCGTGGTACAGACACACCATCTTGCCAGGACTGCAGACACAGGTAATGCCAGACAGGTAGCAGGTGGTCCGACACTTGCAGCACTGCGACTCCTCGTCTGGGAGCACCTCATAATCAACTTGTTGGGAGTGCACCACACCCTGGGGATACAAATTCACAGTCATTACAGCTTCAGAGGAGACAGAGGAAGCAAATGCAACAGATGTGTAGACAAATGAAGTCTCCTCATCTAAATCTTGTATTATGATAGATGCTTTTATGGTTCAAAATTTTCTCTAATTAATCCCTGATGACATTAAAGGTTGTACAAGCTTTGCTACAACTGCCTCACAGGACCTAATACAACAAACTGAAAAATTAATAGTGTCTAACATTTACATTTTAACAATTTGCACTATTTAAAAAGAGTTCTGTTGCTGTAATTCAGACCATAGTGAAAGTCAACCTATTATGTTCTATTCATTATTCCTAAAGAAATGAAACTTTTAATATATCGTTACGAATCAATTTATACATATCTTCTGGATGTCTTAATATGTGAAATACAAAAAAACTACCATAAGTCCCGCAATAATTGAGCTTAGATGATCTAATGAATTCATCCTTATAATATACCCACCATCTTGTTAACCTTCTCTCTTAGTTTCTCTTCTTCTTGGACCATGATGACCATCTCCTTCTGCACTGTTGTTGCTAGCTCAACATCCATCGCGTCTGCTTTATAGGCCATGTTACAAACCAGCTCGTCATGGGAGAAGACGCAGTACCTGCTCAGCTCACGATAGTGTGTCACACAGTTACGGCCAATGGGCATCTGTGTAAAAAATTACAATCAAGTTTGACTTTATGAGTGGTGAACCAGCAAAACTAATAGAGCAGAAAAAGGTATAATAATTACCACAGGCCTCTGCTGCTTAAAATCTATATTTTTTACCATTTAATCTAAGCTGAGTGTGTAAAACACTGTTTTCTATTCTGGATTGCAAAGCACTTTAGGCTGTAAGTTTGCATGAAAGATGCTCTACTGTATGCTAATGTAAGCATACTTAAAGATTCCTGTTGGATTAAAACAATTCACATTTAAATCTGCAATAGATTCTTTTTTTTTTCTTTTTTTTTATCAATACCGCAACCATGAGTTTGGAGAGAGATCTTTGTTAGAGGGTGGGTGGTGCAGAGGTGGTATATTTGAGCCAACACAAGTATAAAAATAATACGGTGTGATAAAAGTGTGAGAACACAATTTCATACCCAGTCCACGGTGCAAAAGTTAACAGCTTCAGCAAAGTTGAAACCCTGGTTGAATCCACTGTGGTAGGCTCGGGGGAAAGTGATGACAAACTCGCCCGCACACTGGTTAGTGCGATATATCTAGGAGATAAACCAGTAAGAAAAGAGGCAAACATTAGAAGCTGTGCTTGCTCAACAATCCCTATTTTTACAATTACATATCATTTGTGTTAAGGGAATATTTGAAGTGACAGTTCTGATCTCTTTGTTTTTAATTCTTGATTTAGATCCCTCCAAAAGTGTGACTCACTACAATATGTTTAAAATTTACATTATATAGTATAGTATGTTGATACCAGAGGAGTCTAATATTTGACTTATATTTACATACTTCCTGTGTGATTGTGATGGGCAACATTTAAATGCAAGGACATTTTTCATCACACTTCCTGGATACAGATATAACTTTCAGACTTTGAATGTGATGTCTAATGAGTAAGTGTAACAGTGAGCAGGTTACCGGGACACCGTTGTTCATAAGCGTATTGGGATTCATGATGGTGACCAGCTGGTGAAGGAGGTCTGGCTGGGACTCAAACAGCTCAGGTGCCAGATTCTTCATGACCGTCTCAAGGTGCTCTGCAGCGTAACCAGGAGCCCCATACCACGTCTTTGGCTCCCCCCTGTATATACAGTCAGATTTATTTACAAAAAACTATGACAAGCATCAGACTGTTCCTACTATTCCTACAATAAAAATACATGAAAGATTAGGAGAGCCTGCACCCTACCAGTGAAGGTAGTTTATGGAGTAGCTCCAGTGGTCCTCAATATGCCAGCAGAAGGAGGAGAAGCACATGCCCACATACAGCCAGGGTAACTTCATCCCACAGATGTCGGCTGTAACGTGAGTCAGCACTGAGGCATCCAACACCGGCATGTTGTTCAGGTTCCAGCCGCTGGTCAGGTAATGCTGCAGGTCAGAGACAGGTCTCAATACTCCACTTAACTTCTTATTCAAAAATGGCTCCATCCAGCCGGTATTCCAGGAGCTATCAACTAGAAAACTGATCATGATACAACATCACTGTTGTTCATTTCCCCAGCAACCAGCCACAAACAAATACTGCTTTAGGAAATAGCAAAAAAATCCACATCCCTGTAGGATTTAAATGTTATGTATTATGTATAAATGTTTTACTTATTCTAAATATTAATGCTTATTTTTATTTATTTATTATTTTTAAGGCAGTAGTGGTAAAAGCATTACCTTTTGTAGGCATTTAGAGAAACATATTTTTTGGAGTTGGTAATCACTAGAAATTCAGTAAATTAAATTGAAGACATCAAATAATGGAGAAATTGAAAATAAGCTAGACTTTTATTTTCAGGAAAAAGTTTTGCAGCAGTTGCAGTACAAAGTCAGAAAAGAGTGCAAACCTAAAGTGCACACAATACCAAAAATAATGTGTGAATTTTAGATTTCCACCTTTACTGCAGACAAATAAGACACGCATTGCCAAAACAGGAGGTAGATTGTACCTCATCCTCAGGAGAGACTTCAAAATGGCTGTTCCTCACAGGGAAACCACTCCCAAACTCCTTAGAGGCGATGTCTGCTCCATACTCAACAGTGACGTCCTCCTCAATCGTGCTGACAAGACGCCAGAACTCTTTCTCCACCAGCTCAGTAGGGACCATCTACAATAGGCAAAAACAGTGTAATCCAGGATTGTCACTATCACCAGAATGTCTTACAATTTTCAAAGAAAATTATTTTTAAAAAGCCGTTAAATCAGTAAAATTCATCTTTAATTTTGTTTTTGTGTGTTTTGTTTCTCCTGGGCAAATTAATTATATTCAAAAAGTATGGAAAAACAAGTACATAAAATTAATGTTTCCGTTTAAGATTAAGCAGAAAGACATAAAAAAAGTCAGGATGCTGTATTTTTTAACGGAGCATTATTATGGTATTAAATTAATAGCAGTATTTATCTAGCAGATACCATGATTATTGTCAATATTGGTGTACTGCTGAATTCTTGTGTGACCTAATGTGTTATATTGACACAGCTCTGGAAGGAAGTGTTTCTACTCTCACTGCACAAGTCAGAATGTGTCTGCTGGAATCAAGGATGTAAACAACATTTTTGTCATAAATTCAGCTACACAGTTTTCTGTCTCAAACACTGCTCACGAGGTCTGTGCTTTCCTGCCAGACCTCTAACCTCTTCATGCAGTAACACAGAATGTGTGTATGTGTGTGTAACAGAGAGGGGAGGCAAGATCTGATATGACACACTTGACTCTCTGTGGAAGCCCTATATGAAGGCATTCCTGTTTTTGCAGACAAAAGCCATTAAACAGAAGAAACAGAGACTTCTGATAGTCGTTTGAAAATTTGTCGCAAATCTCAGAAAAAACATGTTTGCAATTAAAAAAAAAATAAAAAAATTTACAAATAAGGATGTGATAACAGGTATACCCTTAATCAGATTCCCCCATCAGTCTCTACTGCATGCTGCCATATATACTGTCGTTGCAATAGATTGCGTTGCTCTCTAAGGTTTAAATAAAAAATAATAAACTTGTTGTTCTGGCTAAAATAGCCAACATTACTTTTTGTATTCACTGAATCATTTATTTATTTATAGACATGGTTTTGTCATTATGCAATATTTGTATTGTGCATTTAACATTTCCTCATCTCTCTGTGCTTATATATGCGTGTTCTTTTAATAAACTTCTACATGAATTTATGTCATCAGTTAATATATTTTCAAATCATGGACTCTTCGACATCATTAAGAAATTATTTATATGCCAAACCCACCCTATTTGAAACAGTGATTGAGAAGAAGGGTAACTGTCAACAAAAACATGTTGACTACATAGAATGTAAACTATTTGGATATCAACAAGTGACAAAAACTCACATGAACTGGCATGTTGAAATAATCTGACTTGAAGGAATCGGCCATGTCTCCAAAAGCTTGGAGGGTGTAGCTCCTGCTGGCTTGCTCAAAGCCAAAAGCGACAGGAGGCTTGCCACATTCCTGTAACATAAAAAGGTGAAAAATTAAGTTCAAAAACCATACAAAGTTGTACTAGAATTTGTAATATCAGGCAGATGATTGCACCCTTGTTTCCAATTAGGAGCTTTTCTGGCAGAGTTTAGCTCCCTGAAGGGGGAGGGGGTCTGCAGCTCACCTGAGCCAGGCACTTGGGACACCTCCAGTCACCTTTGGGAACATCATGGAGGGGAGGAATCAAACAGAAAATGTGATAGCTGTCATCACAGCCGTCACACAACAGCAGGCGGTCCTCGGCGGCCCCACTTCCACAAACCAGGCACATGTACTGGTCCACCTGAGGAGACAGATAAGTAGAACAACTGTGAGGATGAATTTGTTCTGTGATTTTTTTTTTGGTCTTATATGTGTCATCCACAGCCGAGTGCAACACCAGAACACGGGTAAATAGATAAATCTGTTCAATATTGTCACTGTAGGGATGTATTGCTACGTTTTTAACACAGAGCAACAAGCCCCCCTTACTTTACTCACTGGAGGTGTGTTTATCTTATTTAATTCATTTTCTTCATAAAGTGTTGAAACTTCATGTTTGATGGGCTCCCTCTTCACCTCAGTGACCGCCATCCTCACTGAAAGACAAAGGACAAAGGTTTAATGCAAGCATTAAGACTCACTGGAAATGTCAAACATTTTAATCAATATGGCCTTTTCTTTGCTTTGCTCTTACCAGGTTCTGGTTTGGAAGAATACGTTCCCATCCTTCTCCTGAGATTGGGACGATTCTCGCAAAATTCGCCAGATTCGGTTTTCACGCAGCCCCTCTGCCAAGAGTCACAAAGAGAGTCAGAGAGTGAGACAGATGCCATTTTCTCTGCCTAAAACAGCTCATCATGAGTTATTTTTTTTTGGTTTGTCGTCATGTAGTGTAAACATGGCGAGAGGGAGAAACAGCTGTACATTTTACTGGGACAACCATTTTACACCAGACAACTGGGAAAAAACACTGGTAAAAACATGTGGCTTGACTTGACTTGACCACAATATGGATTAAATCAGCTTGTACTTTGTCCTTCAAACTTCATAGGAATACAAGCCTTTATTTAAACTGACAGCTTTAAAAATGCACATTAACGTATCTTATACATGATGAATTCAACATGGGAGTAACGATGACAGATCATGGGGGAGAGATCAGACTCACCTCAGATCTCATTCGTTTTGCTCGGCGAGCGATGCTGCAGGTCTCCTGGGGCTGGACAGACTGCCGCTGCGGCAGGTCATGTGGGGTGTACTCCTTATCTTTAGTGTCATTGGTCAAGGTGGCTCTCTGCAGAGAATGAATGTGTTATGGTGAATGGTAAATGAGATCAAATTAATTTCAAATGTTACACAGTGCTGACCAAAAATCAAGTTAACCATAATTCTAAAAAAACTATCTGCTTTTGCCCTTAATTTAAGCCAAAGTTTTAAAAAAAGAAACACACACACTTTTATTAAATTAAAAAACATTGTATCTGCTTTATGTTAGAATATCAATTTAAAAAAAGATCCCGAACGAAGAATGTTAGTATGCCTTATTATATCTTATCATCTATAAGCTCTTACCTATAACAGATGACATCTTGGATAATATTCCAAACATTATCAGAACTATAATATAATGTAATATATAATGTAATTCAGTACTAGAGTCTTGCCATAAACAGTGGGCCTTCATATTTTGTAACTGGAAATCATTTTGAAAACTGAGTCAAGAGATGTTGATTTGACTGTACAGTGATTTTGACATTAACTGGAATGCACAAATGTTGTACTGAGTGTACAAATGATGTAGTTTGTGTGTCCAGCCTCTGATGAGAGAGACACTAACAGTCCAATGTAAATATACTCTTTGACTTGGATATTTGTGTCTGTCGGATACTGTTTAACAATGAAATAAACAAATCCCATGGTCCTGCAATTTTTCGCTTTGTCATCAAATTTCCTCCTTTGTTGTCATTGTTTGATTGAAAGACCTCAAGTGGGAGAAATGACATATTGTGCGCTCAAGTGGACAGTGAATTCAAATAAACATCCACTCAGCTGTTAACAGTAAGTCTAGCTACCGCTGTTCTGCTGGGGAAAAGAAACAGAAACATTTGGACGTACGGGCAGATTGTCTCCAGTCTGGAACAGGTTATATGGGTAGAGGATCCTCTCATAGTGTGCCCGCAGATGAGAGCCAATAGCCTTGCCTGGAGCAAAGCCCATCTTGACAGAGATCTTTGTCCAGCGCCGTTCCCTGCAGACTGCATCAAAGCCCCCTTCTTCATTCACCAACTTGAAAAAGGAAAAAATCGATTCAATCAGAAGGCTTAAAAAGCTGTTTTTATTAATGTTTGAACAGCATTTTATTTCAAATATACACAATTATATAAATGCTGATCTTGACTGGTTTGCACATACCTTATTCAGCTGGTAAAGATCCAGAATTTTTCTTTCCACATGTGGGATTTTCAAAGTGCATCCTTGAAGCTCCCAGAATTTTGCTATTTGATCCAGGAAGTTGAGTTTAACTCTGGTCTGAGCCTAAAAGTGCAATGAAAAATTAATGTGCATGGAATATTTCATTGTTTATTCTTATCATGATTACAGCTCTAACAGGAACAAATATAAGATCATTGACCTTTGTCCAGATGTTAACCCTAACCCTTTTCAAATATTCTTTTCAATGGCTTCTCATATATTTCTTTCACAGCTAATCTATTTAATCACAACCCTTAACAAGGATGAATTGGGTATTGTGAAGCACTATTTCACATTTATTGTTTGTGAAAATGGGAAAAAAAATATGTAAAAGATGTGGAAATGACTTGACAGCATTAAATTAACCATTTTCAATGTTTTTACAATCAGCCTATTTACACTTAATGCATTTTATGTGTCTTAAATATGTAAACACAATAAAATAATATACCTCCAACTCATTCAGTCTTTGTATCCGTGGTGTAAATTTGAGTCTGTCTACATCACAGGCAAAAGGTGGCTGCCAGTCCTGAGAGGATACAAAAAAGTTATTTAGCAAAATGACACCAAAATTTAGATGGTCACACTGAAACAGATACCTTTGAAATCATCTTTTTTTTAAATCTCCTTAGTGTGTCTGAGGCTCTCAGGTTGAATCAATTGAATTCAATTGAATTTTTATACCAAGTCATGGATATTTGCTTTCATTTTTTAGAAACACAGCTAATTCTCAACATCAACTGGGCAAAATAATTACTGGCAAATGTCATGCAAACAGCGCAAGATGCATTTTTTTCAGCCTTTAAAGCCTGTTAAGCTGCAGGACAGTGTATGTGGGATTTGCCTTAAAATAAACCATTTCCTGCACAAATTAAAATCATCTAGGGTACTAGTTTTTTATTTGAAAGAGTATATAATATATTTCAACTGAATGCTTTACGATAAATGAAAAGGAATAACATATCACCATATCAGTTTGTGTCACATTTAAACAAAAATCCTCTGATCCTGGTTCTGGTCAATACAGTAAGTAAATCTAAAACTAACCCAGAGAACACACTCAGTCTCACTAAGCATATCCAAGAGACTGTAGTTCTTCTAAACCAAGAGACTGTTATTAAGTGCAGACACACAGGAAGTCACAGAGTATCTGTGAAAACATGCAAAGGTGCAGTGCACCAGAGGTCAGGTTTGTCAAATTGGTATTCCACAATGGTGGATTAATTTTATTTTTACTGGGCATAATAAACAACAGAATTTATATGATTTTCACTCAACTACATGGCAGTGCTGGAGGTGAAATCAAACTAACATGGTGGTATCTATGCACTTGCACACTATTAACACAACCTACTCAAACTAGACCAAACAACTTCCTGCAAAACATGAGAAAATTGGGTTGCAGTTCAAGAATCAGCAAAAAAACATTGGTTTTACTTTCGATAAATGCGTGATCTTTTTTGCCAGTCTGACATACACTAAAATGTTTACTGATAAGAGAAATTGATTGAATTGTGTCCTTGGGTGTGATGAGAGAGTGCTATCTTAAATCAATCTAGCTATTTCTTCAAAGACTGCCAAAATCCCAGAATCATTTCTGACACTGTGGAACAGATGTTTATCCTAAAGATTACGCTCAGGTTTCAAAGTTGCACCTCAAACAAAATAATGAAATATGAAATTTGTCCTGATTTTTTTTTTAAATCACATTTTGAGGCATTTTAAAATCTATCATTTTGTGTAGATACTAAGACTTGTTATTTAATGTGTATTAAGGCCAGAGAGTCAAAAACACTGAGATATGGTCTTAGTTTTGCTTTAAATCATTGTGTTCATATCTTAGGTCAAAATCTACTATATGCGATGCTACCCTCTGATCAGCACTAAATGTACTAAGAGTTCACGCAAGATTTACTGGGACTGAACCGGCTTTTTTTCTTGCTGGCATGGAAATGCTTTTCAGAGTAGGAACAACAATAGCTGCATTAACACAACCTCATCATCTGTAGACAAAGCTGGATTAGAACCACAAATGTCCAGGCAAAGACGGAAACTAAAAGAACATATAAAGCTGTACTTTTTTTAACCAACCTACCTTCACATTCAAGTCTGACCACAGCATTTAAGAATACAAGTGCAATTTTGGTTAGTACATGACTAGACTTCTGCCAAACACAAAATAACAAATACAAGTGGTGAGAAGTTCACCACAAACAGCCTTAAGACATCACTGGAAATCATTTGCATATGTGCTACTGATATCTACAATCAAATTGTGACTGTTGTAAAAACCTTGGAGAAAACAGTGACCACATTCTATGCACACAGAAATCACTGATCAAGACCAGGTTTGGTGCAATGTCTCTTTTCTTTTTTTGTGGGGGGGTGGGGGGTAGGGAGGCTGTTTTTATTGATACAAGACATAAAGAAAATAGAAAAAGAAGAGGACATCTTAGGCCAGTCCATATCTTACAATAACAAAATGTTACAAGCACACAATGTGTACATTCACCATGTAACTTTTCAGGACACCCAATGCAGTCCTCTTTATGCAAACATACAAGACAAACACAGAATACGCCTAGGTATAAATAAATTCCCACGAGCTCAGAATCACATCGCTGAAGAATTTCAGCTTGTTTGTCTGTGTGTTTGGCCCACACACCAGCCTGTAACCAAATTTTGATCTGAATGTTCAGGGGAAACTGCTGGTGAATGACACAGAACTGCAGACAATGGTGTGCACAGTGGGCAGGACAAATGGAGGAGTGTGACCTTAAACAATTTATATCAGTTCAAATTCCCATTGTTCTTATTGTACATGAATCAGTTTTCTGTAGCATTATATGCTCAAGAACTTAAAGGATATGCTGATTCTTACCATATGATATTTAGTTTTAGAAAATCATTACTCTGAATTTTAAAACCTGTCATGGCAGTCATAAAGATGGTAGTACATTTAAACAGTCTGCATTAAGATCTTAGATCTGTTCAAGCAAGAGAGTATAGAATGTTTTAAATATTTCTAAACAACAGAAAAATAAAGCTATGTTTTGTGGACAACAATGCTTATGTACTTGTCAGTTACACTGCTTGTTCCTTGGACTATCCCATGTGAGGATAAACGCTGACTATCAGCACTGCCTTCTATTGTTTACATGAACTGTGCATTGTCAGCCATGCATTTAAATGTAGTTTCTTTTTGGATGAGCTAACACCAAGCTGTCCCCCGCACCCTTATTTAGTTATATTGCAGCCCCTTCAGACCCGCTTTAACCATGCAAAATGGGCTTTTACAGCTTCCTAATTTCGACTAGAGACGACTCTCATGTTGTCTGATAGCCTGCAGACAGACCAAAGGAAGCAATTTCCATTCAGGAGACTAATGTTTTCAAAATGACAAAATGATAACTGTCAAAAAAACGTAGGCCATCAATTATATTATTTATTTCATTTGCTCTTGATCTAATTTGCGTATAAGCTTGGACACACCCTTGCATATATCTGCCTTCAACCCACACAATGTATCAGAAATATGGTCAATGTGAGATTAAATTGAGTTCCGTCCATTTTTAAAGAAGGAAAATATAGAACTATTTAATCTCCTTTCTGGCCAATAAGACTTGTTTCCTTGTATTACATTAGGGATATGTGGGTAATGGCAGAATAATTACACAATGAAAAAGCCAATTTTATAAAAGACCTCGGTGAGGTATTTTCTCAATAACGAGATAACGTCATACAGCAAGTCTAATGTACTTAGCTAGCAACCTAATAACGCTGTCAACAATTTAGAAATAATAAAATGGGTTTCAAACGAAAACCTGATAAAACTATGGTTACAAACTGAGTGTCCGTTGAGCTCAGTATTAAAGCGACCCTTCTCTCCATAAACAGTTGGTCACCGAGCACGTACGTAACGTTTCCCAACGTCGCAACTTTAAACGGGCCTGATTATCTCCGGCTAGGTTACCTCACAGTATAACGTTAGCTAAATCCGTCAAATCCTATCGGGAAGAAAGGCATTATATGTAACTAAATGTTTAAATGCTTTGGAGCAAATGGTTACTTCAGGTCTTGGTGAGAGATCTCCGTGCACCGACTCCAGGAAGCATTTCATTCTGCCCTAACGTAAACACTTTGTATTATATTTGCTTACATGCAAACTTTCGCGTTTGAATTATTTTTAGAAATCAGACGTTGCAAGATGACCGTTAAAAAATAAATATACGTCTGTCTGTGGAGGTCAATAACTTGACCAGAACACAGATTTTCTACTGAATGTCTCTAAGCGCTTCACTATCGTTGTAACAAACACAACACACTCCGTGCTCAGGCTAGCTGACATTTCAACTCGGGGAGCCGCAATCCGCCATGTTGAAACCTGTCTAAAAACACAACTTTGCTTGCTAAATTAACAACAGCAGCAGACACCAGGACAAAACACAAAAAAACTTGAATAAAGAATAAAAAAGACAAAAATACTCACTGGGGGAGGTCGGACTTTGCAGATTCCAGTTTTCTCTGCAATGGGTCGTATTTTGTTGATGTACGCAAAAGGGTCGGCAAATTCTTCCCAGCTGGGCTCAAAAACAGGGCACTCCGGAGGGGGAATGAACTCATTCAGCTGAGGTTGAGTCATCGTTGCATCTTTGTTATGACTGTAACGTTGGCTGAAATATTTTGAAGGGCTTCCTCTCGCCGAATAAAGCTCTATATAGATTTCTGTCTATCAATTCATGTCCACTCTCCACTCATTGAACTCAAAGACGAATTATCTAGTTGGAGACGAGAGGATGACAGCCAATGACTGTGCACCTCCGCTTCAAAAAGTAGACACACAAATTATTTAGGCTACATACACTTTTACACTTAGTCTGCGGCCATATCCCACATTTTAGGCATTTTTAAAAAGCTAATAATTATAGCTCTTTCTTACATCGATACTACTTATATGATGTGTGTTGATATCGGTTTAAATGTGTTACTTGCCCGTAAAACCGTGTTAGAATGGATACATCATTTAAACCATCTTTAAAACCGTCTTAAATAAACTACAGTGGAGTTTGCCTTTACAAAGCTAACACTTTCTAAGTATAATACTCTTTAGTTGAGGATTATTGGTTTATTGGTTCCGTGGTTTCCTCACAGATGATCGCTCCCTTGTTTGATAAGATTGATTCTTTCACCCCTTTGGCCCGCAGGTACACTTAGTTCAGCGGCTTTACAAATCGGACCTAGCTCCTCCATATGCCGCCCGCCTCAGCCGAAAGAATAGATGTATTAGACGGTACGTTGGGTTATTTAATCGAACACACCCACCGGATCGTTGCGCGTTGGCCGGCACTTTGTTTTTAAATGGTCTACAGGAGCTCGTTGATTGGTAGAGTCTTATGTTGATAGTTGGGCTGTATGTGTTTTAATAATAAACATTTCGATCAGGCTATTCATTCTGCACTAACCTCTCAACGCCTCTAGCAGAAAGCATAGCTTTTTTGTTCATATTGATCTACCACATTTCTAAATGTTGAACAGTTTGAATGGCTTAATCACGTATTGAAAGCTATATTCATTTAAATTACCGATGTCTCGTTAATGCTGTACGTTAGTTTTACATGAACAGTTAAAGAGTCTTAGACCAAGCTTTTGTGAAAGTGTGACAATGATTTAGTTGAAAAGATTAAAAATATCACTTATTAACTGAGATTGGGAGTGTTCAGTTTGATTAAAACTCTTGACGATATGTATGTTAAAAAAGATTATAAAGCCCTTTGAAGCAAATTTGTGACTTTAGACTCTGCACAGTAAGGTTGACTTGACTGAGATAACATTTTCAGCAAAATCTCATAGACCTCATGTAAACTGCGCATGACATACCCCTTAATTTGTTTCACTCTGTAAATGAGACTGATTTGAATGTCCCTGTTCTCTGTTTCACTTGAACTTCCCTTTGGTAGCTTTTGGACAGAAAACCATAACGGCTACGTGCAGGTGTTTTTTTTTCAAAATCAGCAGCATGAATAGTACTGATTAATTTCATAAATTTAAATCACCACAAGTTTTCTACTCCACTGTCCCAAGTGTTTAGTCTTGAACATTATGCAAAGAGTCATTTATTGAATGTTTTTTTTTTAAATTTTTTTTTATCAAGTTAAGCATTATCTAGGTCTTTTTTGCATAACCAACAAATTAAGCTTTCTTTGTGACAATGTTATTATCAGTGATGCAGTTTCCCTAATCACCAGAAATTAGATCTCACAAAGCATACAGAGCCTGGAACTGTTCATGCACATTTACACAACTGCTGTTTATTCCACATACTTTCTGATGCCGCTATTCTTGTCTTCTGAACATAATTTACAATACTTTTCATCTATGTCGTTTTTTATGCTTGAAAACAAAGAAAAGCAAAGTGCTCCAACACCATCACTCATAATGCAGGCCTGCACATTACTGATATGGCCACTGATTTGGTTGGGTTCAGCTGACGGGGTGGGGGCAGAGCCTTTGGTTAAAAGGTGCAAAGCACACAGACAAATAACAATGAACACATCATACCAGAGCCACAAAACAACGTGTGCCAAATACTGAAATCACGCCATCTAGTGGCAAACAGTCAAATTAATGTGTGGAGGTTGTTAAAGGTTGGTTGACCCTGATCCCATTGCTTCCAGCCCCCTTTTTTACACTCAATGTCTTCAGGCCATAATGCTCATTAAAATAACACAGCATGCACTACCTTTATCTTTAAGGCACACCAATACAAATGGGAACCGAAATCTTCTCAATATGTAATTGTTTTGGAAGCTAAAAAAAGTTATATGCAGTGTTTAATAATCTGTCAAAACAGTTATCATTGTGTAAACTATTTCACTATTTTTTAATGAAACCCTTTGTTGCATAATGCTAAACAAGAACAGAAAAATAACTTGTACTTTACAAATTGTGAAATGTTAAAAAGATAGCATAAAAGATACACAAAGAAAAAGTAAACACTCAGATTTATGCAGTTGGTGCCAATGCCTGGTGATGTTTGCTCAATGACTTACTAAAGAGCTTTTAATATTCTAAAATTTTCTATCAATGAACAAGAACTTAGTCATGTTGGGATTTTAGACAGTGTATATAGTATTGTATTTATCTCTTTAATCTGACTGCACTTCTATATAAATTTAAGGACAATCAGATAATAAACTTACAATATCTCCCTCACATTACTCATAAAACAGCTGCAGCAGCAAAAACATTTTTATTAGAACAGGATGGCCATACTTTTGTTAATGTGATGGAGCACGATGAAAGTGACAGTCCTTTTATCATATACAATGTACATATAGCAGTATATGTAAGTGTTTGGGTGTGTGTGTGTGTGATGGATTAGGATCTGGTCAACTGTGGGTAGAAATCAATTAAATAATGCATAGTCTGCCAACACATTTTTTAAAAGTTCTTGTGGGCTCTCATATGCATTTAGACTATGCATGATTGACCCTTTCCACAGCTACGTAGAAACTTTTTTTGTCATCCAAACAGTGCCAGCCGATTGGTCCAATCTCACAATCTGCACAGATGAGATACTTAATTCTTCCCACGTCTTTAGTGAAGCCCACGTTCTCAAAAGTGTACATGTCATCCACAAACCAGTGGGCAGTCAGAGTGTCCCCGTCCACTGAGCCCTCTGTGGTGCTGAGGCCGCTTTTTTTCCGCATGGATGGTAGGAACAGCTAGCGGGAGAAAACACAGTCTCAGATGACATGCAGTAGGGGCTTCGGACTTACTTGGTATACACATAACATGAAATAATTAGCATGTATTCAACTCTAGTTGGGATGTCCGACTCTGAATAAAGTTAAACCCAGCTGGAACAAAGTGTCATGGAAATCAGACTACATCCATAGTTCTCAGAAACCTTAACTGCTTAATTGTTCAGTTTAGAAATTGGGATCTCTGGCATTGAAAGTTCTGAATGGTTTTGGTCCTCAGGATATCTCATGCTCTCAGTTTAGAAACCTTGTAATTTTTTTCCAGGTCTTTTATGTCCATCAACATTTTTTAAAAAATCTTGAGAGATTTTACATTGTGTTTATGGACCTAGGTAAACACACAGCCTGCCTGCAGACCTTGTACCTATACTATTGCTTAAGTATTTTTCATAATGTGTGAATGAATCCCTGAATATCTATTTTTGTGCCCTCCTGCCAATTTAGTTCAGTTTAGTGTTCAGGTAGTCTTCACATCATTGAAGTAACAATACTACAGTGTAAAAGATTTGTATTTAACGTCATTCAATGGGGTTATTCCTAACAACACAACATTGCAAGATGTACTTTTATTATCTAAAGCAAAACTACTCAGTGCATTAACATTGCCTCTGTGTAATACTATTGCAATCACTACACTGGATTGTTACTACTGATGAATAAATATGCAAGTAGTATTTTACTGTAGTTGTAGTTAGTCAAGGTGTAGATATTGAGTGCAGTGGTTGAATGAATAGCAGTATTGTGTCGCGAGTTTTAATTTTTCGCACAACATCTTGCATACAGTGGTGATACGGACTGATTATTCCGACAACCGGAGTCCAGATTCTGTGTGTCTGCCCAGTAACATGTCATTCATCATACCTCTTTCTCTGCTAACACAGCCATTCCCGGGCAGAGCACTTTAGACCCGCAGCGTTGGCACACCACAGACTTGCTGTTCTTGCCGTCCTCAGAAACCAGGTCGGACCGGTCCGTACCTTCTTTAGACTGTTGATTGTTGTCCATCTCTAAACCTGACAAAAAAAAAAAAAAAAAAAAAAATTACATGTACATGCACAAAAGACTCTTCCACCAGTCCAACCAGGCCAAACCATGACAAGTAATTAACTGCTGAGTGCATATATTCGAGTGCCATGTTAACTAAGAGAGAGGAGCACACAATGAGTGCGCTGTATATATGAACCTGCAGAGCCTTGTCAGTGCGGAAGTCCGTGACAAATAAACTACCAATGTTTAAATTTTTGTTCGTCTATTAAACAAACATTTCGGCACTTTTAAGTGGGACCACACTCTGAAATAATCATGTTAAAATATAACCAGAATGAATGTTTGAATTATAATACTCATACTGATTGTTTAGCCCTGCCCCTTACATTTATGTTAGCATCTATCACTATGCTAACACTGATTACCAGACTTAAAATAAGACAAATGCCAACAAATTAATCTAAACAGAGACGCACGTCTGAATAAAACAAAATATAACGTACCTAAATGTTGAAGTCAAAACAAAGTAGAAAGCAAGAGTAAAATCCTGGGACGGACACGTTATCAAAAGCTAGACTGGCATACTAGCTGGTCTTGAAGTTTTCCTGCGACTTAAGGGCTCTCGGTTAGAAACACATAGCTGTGACTTCGTTCCGAGTTGATGACGGAGTGCTATGGGTTATACATTTTACTGAGTAAAATGTAACTTTTTTTAATTTTTGACGAAATGCATTTTACCCTCTGTTCATGTATTTGATGAGACCCTATCCAGGTAATCTGTGAATTGATTGTACACCAACATCAAATCTGCTATGCGGTCTAAAACTACTCCCCTTTTTGACCTCACTATTCCTGACATAATAAACAAAAAAAATGCTTTTTTTGCTTCATTTGTGAAGCATCACAAGATACTATGAAGCAGGCATATAGACTTAACTGGCCCCTTTTTGAGTGTAGGTATCAGTCGTTTCTTAGGGCAGCACCATATGGGGCATTTCTGAAAGGTAAACAAACACTACTGATTATCTGACAGGGCAATTCTAAACTGAGGGAATAATGGGATTCTCAATAAGATAAAGTAGTTATAAATAGAGACTATTAACGTGTAAAAGTTAGAGCTAGACACACACACACACAATACAAATCTTTTTTATTTATAGCTCTTTATATACTGTTGACATTTTTTTAATTGAAAAAATTGATTTAAATACAATAGTTAATATTAATATAAGACAGAAATGTAAACTCCATTTTCATCTTCTGCCTCACAATGCTTTCACTCCAAGTAATTCCTAGTTGGCTACGCATCCCCAGATAAACCTACATGCTGACAACACTTGACAGCCAGTTTACAACAGCATGACAACAGTGTTAGTCCTGCCCATGGTGCTGACTGGCTAGTCACATGATCGTCGACATTTAGGAAGAAACCACTGTTTCAAGTTACCATGCCAGACTCTGAAAAAATAATCAGTTGAACTCAGTGGAGTGGGTGGATTAAAAGATTTACACACAGGCAAATCTAAAAGAACTGCTGTCTTTTCTTCATGATTGCTTCGGGAAGTCCCTCCCCGCCTCAAAAAGCAACTGGTATATTTTAAGTTTAACTTCTGGTTTATGCTTTGGGTTGACATTGGCAAGCGTGTCCACAATCACTGCAGCAAACCGCAAGTCCTCACTGTCCTGCTGGTTGAATGTCCGTCTCTCCTCATCCAGGTGGGCCAGTCTTGTAAGAATTGTATCATCTATGGTTCACCTTTTCTTTTTTGCTTAAGTGCAAGGAGATGCTGAGGGTGAAGGATGGGTGGCATTTGTGTGCATCTCTTTCTTTTTTCTCTTCTACTTAGGTGGTGAACAACACGATGACTCTTACAGCAACAAGAAAAACCATGGTTTTGCCTTGGTTTACAAAGTCAGCCAGCATTAATTATGTTTACATGCACAAAATATTCCAGTTTTTACCCTAATTCTGAAAAAGGCAATATTCTTGTAAAGCTGTTTACAGTGCTCAAAGTAGGTGATTTTCTCTTTCTGATCAGAAATTTTGGATTTTCTCTGTGCATACTGTTTACCTCAGCCTGAATAACTCTAACATATCTATTTTCCTACACAAGGATATTTCCAAATATCTAAAAAGTAGTCTCTTGTTGGCCACAATGATATAAAAACATCAGATGTAACATCTCAAAATGAGTTTCCATTCTAAGGTTAAACCATTTTTAAACATGCTGTGTTTAGAGAGCCATGGTGAAAGAGGACTAAGGTATCTTTAAAATCCTTGTATTGTTCTGCTGATACATTGATAGTATTATTATCTATTTTATAGACCAGTGAGGGCAAGATAACTGTGACTGTCAAGAAAGAACCAAAAAAACTAAGGTTCTGATAAATTTTAATTGTTTACAGTATCCTGAATGTGTATATTATCTGAAATATTAACATATTAAATTACATTTTATTATTTTATGAAAATGCAATGGGCTATTTTATTATTGTTTTATTTTAAAAATATATCTATATCTATATATATATATGTATCTATATCTATGTGTGTATGTATGTATGTATGCGGACCCATTAAAAATATAGTGCGGTGTAAAAGTGATGCCAGTCTATCTGGTCCCATAGGTGCCGCCCACAGGTGACAGAGGTAAACAGTATCCAGGTAAGAAGGCGGGAGGTGGTTTTAGGAGTTACAATGTAACTTCCCATCTGCTGTTTTATATCGGTAATTGGCCTCTATCTATTACTTCAGCAGTGTCTTATAAGTAGTTCGGCTAACAAATACAAGCGATGCAGATCTAATAGAACATTAATCTCACCTGAGCTTAAAACCGATTCGTTGAGCGACACATCGGTCTCTTAGATGTCTGCTCCTCAGTGTTGCTGTATGACGTTTTGATGCGAAGCGTATCGGGGCTCCGTGAAGTGGTCTCCATGAAGTCCCCGACAGAAGCAACAGGATTTGCAGACTGACTCGGACCCCATATGGCCTCACACAAACTGAAGTAGCACCAAGTTTTGCCATAGTTTCTATTGTGGTCAAGGTATTGATAATACTGCTTTCTGAGTGCTTTTAGTTTGTTGTTCACCTGCGCTTTGGATCGGACTACACCGGAGCCGGTTCGTGATTTGGTCGTAAATGACGGAGTCTCTTGCCGTTCCTCGCATTTGACTGACAATATCAGCGTCGGCCCTCACCGACAGAAGTTCACGAATCTCGTCGTCTCTTCAGTTAGACATATTTATGAGCTTTTTCGTAAAAATGTCTTTCTTCACCGTTAGATCAAGAACTTGGATGTCTTGCCAGTCGCGTGATAGAAACGTCATTTACACGCCCTCTCACTCCCGTGAATTTTCCGGACAATGACCGAGACGGATCCAGATGTTTGGGAGATTACAGTACACACCCACTTTACTACACGACACCCCATCCCTCTAGATCCTTTCCTTGCTAATTTACTAAGTGGTCACATATCAGGTAATAAACGTGTGCAATGGTGTGCTCTACTCACACATGCTCCACTCATCACTGGAAATCACACGGTCTCTGTACTGGCTGGCACGGTAAAGTCCGTTTAATGTGCACATGTTGACCAGTGAAGTTTGCCTTGATGGCGAAACTCTCTGGACACCATTTTATGCCCAGTTCAACTGACTGTGGCAGTCTTAGAGAGATGTGTCTATTAAGATAGGCTGTTTGATGTGAAAGCATATCTGTCAGCCATAAACGCAGGGACACAAAAATCTGTACTGATCACACATAAAACATTTTAAACGCCATACTGTGATTTACTGGCAGGTGCAATGATTTTTACAAGTGTTGCTGCATCTGAAAATCTTGCATTGCGGGAACATAAATTTGACACAAGTGAAAACCATGCCTGTACATGTTGAAAAAAATTTATTCCAATAATTTCCAAGATTACATTAATAAATATTTATTTTTACATTTCAGTGAAATGTATGATTTATCACTTTCTACACAGGACATTACACAAAGTCAAGAATACACATTGTTTTAGTCTTTGTAATAAAGCTCGAATAGTTGGTCTAGAAAAAGGAGTCTTAAACAGCAGTTGATACAACCTATCAATGGAGTTGTAAGTTCAATAATGATTCGATTGTATATATGGCAAGGAAAACAAGAAAAGTCTGGAAATCCATGAAGCTCCCTTAACTTTAAGATAGGCCGTTTCATTTAAAAACATTTCCGTTGGCCTAAGGCACAGGAATACTAAAAGTTTGTATCAATCATACATAACACATTTTAAACCCCATACAGTGGCTTAAAGTTTGGAATTTAATTGGTGCATTTGATATTTACACCTCTAAATGCATCTGAAATTTAGCACAAAAGAAATATCTCAAGCTGACAAAAACACAATTGGATTGATTTAGATCTGTACATTGTGCGTAGCCCAGGAACTATTACTCAAGAAATTCATCAATAATGAGTTGTCTGACTAAAAAAAAAAAGGGTTGCTTGGGAGTTTTATTAACTTCAATATGTTAAGGTCCTGGTCTAAACTGAACTGAACTCATATAGTTTTTACACAGTTGCAGTTTTTTCTGCCATTTCGGTAATTTGAAAATTTGTCATCAAATAAAACCATTCATCAAAGCATGAAGAAACTTCTAAAAAACATAATATAAAGTTCACATAAACTGAGAAATTGAGTTGGTTCAAACATCAAACCCCTTAATTTTGGGAAGAATTCCAATGATCATTACAATTTGTGTTACTCACACACAATTCTATAGATAATTTTTGCAAACTCTAAGCTATATGCTAATTTTATTATAAAGAATATACCGGTCACTATATTTAATGGAATTTAAGGGTATTCACTGGGCATTCAAGTACAGTACATGTTTTATCATGGAGTGGGCATGTTTGGGCTCATGTTAGTTTTGACAGACAGCTTTGCAATCAGTGCCAGCACAGTTAAATAACTTCTGGTGACACCTGTACACACTTTACGTGTATACTTTCATCGTCCTTATACAAATACATGTGCAGGCCCCAAAACACCTAAATGGTTTCTGTTCTGCGCTACACTTACCTCCCGGTAGACAGTACATTCATCCTCTAACCTGCACAGAGTCTGGTGGGGAGGAAAGTAATAGATTACACTGTGCCCTTTTGCTACAGCACAAATAATACTCTCTGTACCATTCATGTAATGGTATCAGATTCTGGAGAGGTTGGGGTACTAGCGAGCTTCTGAGAAGTAACCATCAGTCGCAGGAATGTACGATTTTGGGTACAATCCTGTTTTGACCTATCTTGAAAATGCTGACTTCAAGCCTTGTAATTATTCAAAAGTAGTGCCTGTTAAAGATTCCCTCTGTAGTTCAATGATTAGTTGATGCTGCTTCATTGGAGCAAAAAAGAGCCAAACAAGAAGACCACCAAAATCCAAACAAGATGTGAGCAAATCAGAAGTACAGAAGGAGCAATAAGAGACTATATATTAAATTCCAGCAGCATTTTAAGTGTGTGAATGTGTGTGTGTGTGTGTGTGTGTGCGTGTGTGTGTGTGTGTGTGGTGTTTATGGGGCTATAAAGAAAAGTATGAGTAAGTCACAGATGGGCCTCTCAGAGAAGAGAGTCATCTGTGCACCCTCCCTCCAGGCCATAGCGGAACTCCTGCAGGTTTGAAACCCCATAGAAATGGATGAACGCTGCTGCCACGACCAGGACATGAAAAATCTGATGAGAATGGAACTGAAGGAGTGAAAGAGAGGCGTAAGAATCAATTTCAGTCATCCTCATTAGTTCAAACAAAGGAAAAGAAATACATCAGTTGTCTCTCTCTTTGTCTGAAACTGCTACCTTGCTCTCTTACTCTTTGTTTTCTACAGTGTAAAAACCAACACTCAGTTTGAATAAAAAGCTGTAATTTAGGATTTCTGTCTCTTGTGAATGACCATTACCACTGAGAGGTGTACTGGCACAATTGGAGGCATATTGAACCCTCATATCTATTTGGTATGGTAAGTAAAGTTGTATTTTCCTACAGCTTTTTTGTTTTGTTTTGTTTGTTTGTTTTTGTTTGTTCAAACATTTGAAGCTTTATTGGAGTTTTTGAATAACACTTTGAAATCCCACACACACAATTCAGGCTACTAATATTGCAGATTTTGGATGAGAACCATCTTACAAATCCAGACCTATCCTTATTATCCAATTTAAAAGATAGTTTACATCCTGAACTGTTTGCACAACTAACCCGCTAAATGAAATTCTATTACATAAAAAACAAAAAAATACTTACCCAGATGTCACACTTTCCAGGAAAAAAGCGTTCAGGGATCCTAGCTGCATACAGACCAGCACCAGTGATATACATGGCCCCCATTAAGTAGAACCAACCCATCTGGCCTACTGTGGTGGCCTTAACAAAGCCCTCCTCGATGGTGAAGTGCATGGTGGGGACAATGCCACTTAGCCCAAGACCCATGAACACACCTA
>JAPZDZ010000012.1:16119698-16135139 GCA_029783805.1 Acanthurus tennentii | reverse complement strand
TGCAAGTAAAAATCATTTTAAAAGCCATCCTGTGAGTCAGTGTCTGTGTTATAGATTCAAGAAAATTTTCCTGACACTGGGCTTGTCACCACGAGGTAAATCTCTTTGTATTTTATGATTTTTCAATCTGTTGTCTGTGGTCACTTTCTGTACTGCCGCATCAGTGGTGATACCTTTTTACATAAACCATTAAATGACTGGTTTGCCAGATGGAGAAGGAGAGAGAAGCGTAGCAATGGAATAAGCTACAACTACGGCAAAGCCTGTGGCCTTATAAGCATGTTGTCAGTGTTTGTGTAATTACTCTCGCTGCCAAAGGGGGGAGACAAAAGTTGTGCACTGCAGGTTTAAAGACTTTCAAGACAAGTATTTGAGAGAGAGTGTTTGACTGTGTGAAACCTTACTTGGAGAAGGTGCGAGACACTTTCTCAGAATGGCAGTAGACGGTATGAAAAAGCCAGGAGAAGCTGAGGCAGAGCACAGCTCCCAGGAAGAACATCCCGAATACCACTTTCTCTTGCAGCGGGGCCATAAAATACATGTTGGGCCGCAGCATGGTTAACGTGCCCAGACAAAGGAATAAAATCAGCCCTAAAGGAAAGAAATAGGCTAGTTTTACTAACAGCCCCTAAGAGAGAAAGTCAAAGCTATCCCAAGTTACGTGGTTGAAAAATGTCATTAAAGTAACATGGTTGTAAACAAAAATATAAACTGCTGCTAAGACAGGTAGTTCAACAATTTGGGTAAGTTATGCAAGCTTTTTACTGTCACCTAAAAGGTGAGTCCAGATGTTTCCAGTCTCAGTATGAATTCTGAAGATGCTTCCAAAACAGGCTCGGAAAGAGGGCATTGGGGGCCGATGTCCATGCAGGAGGTAATCGTTGTCCTTAAGCCACTCTGGCAGGACATGAAAAGGAATGACCCTCCAGCGCCCCTCCCAAACCTGAAAAGCAAGAACAGCATTGACTCATAGATGCATACATCCATAGTGACCTTACACTTCTCCTACTAAAAGCCTGTGGAATTAACACAGAGATTAATATTTTTCTATGGACAATTAAGTCCTGCTTCTACCAAGTAGTCCAGTTTAGTTCAGCTTGTTACATATTAGAATATTTTTTTTTTTAGCATTTCCATTGTCACATCTGTTTTGGTGCTCGCACACTGATGAGAGAGTGGCCCGCAGAAAAATGATGGTTAACACAAATGAAGCAGAGGAAAAGGTTAACTGTATTCATTAGATATTTATTAAATTAACAGTATAACTTGAATTATTCATTAAATAAGTGTAGTTACTCAAGTTGTCTCCCAACAGAACAAGACTTTAGGTAAAAGTTGGAATGGGATAAGTACAGACTCCAACGGTACTGTCTGGAGGAAATGTGGCTCTACTTAGTAGGTTAAAAATCTAAAGATCTTCTTCACTGATATTTAAGTAAAAATTGACAATCTATTGAAAGTGCAGTAAGTTGCCCAGATCTTTCTAATCAAGTTTCTCTTATAATTATTATGATACATCCATATAATCTTTGATACTATTTTGTTATGTTTGTTGTTGTTGTTGTAAGCTGAAACTGGTCTCCCATGGCGACTTGTGTGTTTTATACAGCACATATGTCCTGTATCTGACATGCAATAATAAATACACCCACATATGACTCACTCACAGCAGTAACAGGCTAATCCCTGGTTTTTGCTGTTCCCCCAGATCTGCAACTGTGTGTCCACTGACTACTTGACCTGACAGACACCCTAGAGATGAACAAGGTGTTGAGTTTCAGCTCATTGTTGGTGGCCAATGAAATATTCATGCTGGTTCAACAGGCACATCTTGTATTTACCTCATTCTCTCACATTTGACCATTTACTTTGTCAAATTGTGAAAAGATGTTTTTATTTTTAAAACTGCAACAGTATTTGTCTTGTAGTAACCTGTGTTCAGCCTTTGACACTGAAGCTGAGGTTGCACATGGAAGTTTTGTGTTTCTAAAGTCATTTTTACCTTGTGTACAAACTCCTCCATCTTCTCCATGGCATGGTGAGCCTGAAGTGGTAAGGTCAGGACTTCTCCCACCTCATCATCTTCCTCTTCCTCATCAGCAAGCATTGCAGCTCCCTTTAGAGAGATCAAAAGAGAAAATTGAAACTACCAAACCAATATAACTTTTCTCTGGGAATCATCTAAATCAGTCTCACCTCTGGATGGATGCCTTTAGATGTTGCCTGTCGCCCCCCTCCCTCCTCCAGCAGTGGCCCCAACTCCATCAGCTCAACATCTGGGACATGGCTGTCCTCAGAGATCCGGCAGTCTGCATCACTTGCAGACCCGTTTCGGCCTGACATAGGGAGACTGCCTGATGACCCACTCACAGTCTCTGTATACTCCTTCAGATGGTACAGATGGTTCAATTTCTTCCTAAGCAACCAGAATCACAGGCTACTTTACTGACTAAGTATGTTGACATACACAAGAAATCAGACTCAAGGTCTCAGTAGCTCTCAATATTTTACAGAAGCCGTGGTTTCTTAATTTCACCTCACCCTGGCTCTGAGAGGAGAGCAGATCTAAATAAGAGAAATACAGTGTATTTTTTATGGTTCTATTAGTGTTTTTATTTTTATTTTTAGAGTCTTCAAATCAAGTCTTGCCAATAAGGAGAGATAGTCTGCTGTTAATTAGTCTGCATATTGAAATTTTAATGTAAGGTTTGTTGCATTGTCACTTGAAAGTTGGCAACAAATAAATCTACTCTTCAAAGTTACTTAATGAATGGCAATGGATCTTTACCATATTTAGCTTTACAATATCTTGCAACTGCATTATTGTTATCATCAGCTATTGTATTAGTATTTACCCCAGTAAACAGTTTGGTGCCCCATTTCATATTGGTGCATCACTCATAATAAATTGCATTATATACAGAGATCGTCTACATACACGGATGGTTTTATGTGCATTAAACAGTAAATGTACAACAAATATAGTTGTCATAGTCTTAAATATGTGTAAGGATATTACATTAACACACAGCACTGCGTGGTTAATCCAGAATTATCTTATGCAACTACATGCTATTGTGCTCATGAGATGAATAATTAACATTTACAGAGAATAACAGTTAACCAGATTGTCCTCATGCTCTAACTTAAGATGCATCTATCTGCTGGTTTAAAGTGGATAAATCGGGGTCTCATATGAAATCTATGTTTTCATCGATCACACATTCACAACAAGGGAACAAAGGAGCGGCTGGACTTATACAGATCAATATGTCACCAGTCAAAATCATCGGTTAACAAGAAGAGTGCTGATATACACCTGGTATAACACAAAATATTAACATTTGCCACAGCGCCGAGGCTGACAGACAAACAAAACGTTTTACCAAGTTTACGGTTCGCAAATCCTGCCAGACGGATGTTGATGGCACAGCGTCAGAGGGAACATGGAGTACAAAATGTAAACAACCGCAAGATACTGAGGACTTTACGTAAAATCATCGTATCTTTGCGATTCAGTGATGTCAGATTTCAGAGCAAGACGCTTTTGTCAAAAATTAACCAGCACCGATGCGTTTTTAGCAGGAGAAGAATCGCTCAAATATCATCTTGCTAACATTATCATTTAGCTAGCGCTGAGCTGTCGCTAACCGCTCGAGCAGCCAACGCTGCTTTTGAATTAACTTGCTAACAGTAAGACAAAACTCTTTTCGACGACAATGTATATCGTTGCCTTCGCCGTTTTTTAGACAGCTTACTGTATATACATCTGCTATGACAATTCAATTAAATGGGCATATATTACCTGACAAGGTAGCCTTCCGACCAGGAAGGTGAATTATTTATCGAAATGAGAAACGCAATCTTTCCGGAAGTTCTAGACGTCTTTTTCCTTAAGCCAAAATAAAAGCACCTTCACAAATAGCATATAATATAAATGATTTGATATGATTATATTTTTAAGTAAGCACACTCCTATCAAATCTATTTGAAATACACTGACGCCAGAAATACTCTACATAACTTTAGGGTTGAGTAATTTGGAGATACACATGTATTTACATATTTTAGGTCACACTGAAAATTGCAAAAGCAGAAAAGAGGATGACAGAATACGTTACAAAGAATGAGAAAAAAAAATAAGGAGGATGTGACCACTTTTATGAAAAACTTACAGTAATGACATTGTCTGGAAATAAAGTAATCTTTGGCTTTCAGAAATTAATGTTTCCACGTTGTATCTCAGACAGTAAGGTTTACTTACAGTAGACTTTTGGAGGTGTAAATTGAGCTGAAATTTGACACTCATAAAGTGCCGAGTCGCAGATGGCTGTATAATAAAATATACCATTTAAACACAATACTGAGTTCATTATATCTTGAGTTAACAATCCTTCCACCTAGCAACATTCCTCAAAAGCTTCCCCAGAATAAATCATTATGTAAGCAATTGCCTTATTTTCATAAGCCTTTCTTTTGCACAACATGTGCTAAACCAGGCAGAGATGCCAACATTAAAATGGGAATTATGAACAACCCTTTCCTCAGGAAAGGTGTTGACTTGAGTTACTAACGATGGTTTTTATAGTGTGACAGTGAGCCAGCATAAAAACTACCAGGACCTTGAAACTGAGCAAGTTAAAAGGAATCGCTGCTATTTATTTTATGTTTTACATCTTCCAGGCTCCCTAAAGCTGCATGTCTACAAAGGCGTAGAAAACAGCTCTGATGATGGAGTAACCACACATGATGCAAGTAAATGAAACTCAACACTATGCAAACATACTCTTTGTTTTATTCCACAGGGAAAACATTTTCACAGATTCTTTAACAGCAACATTACACATTATCATAAAGTCCGCTTAAACTATGTTAACTGATAAATAAAAATACAGTAAAAAAGAGGCACACAAGGTAACATGATTGTGTTTTTTGTACTGTATATATAACCCACACAACTAGAGACAGTCTTTACTGCTGCTGGATTTTACAACCTCAGGTCCATGTCTTCTTTTATTTCAAGTCTGACTTTCCATGAATTCAATGGTGCACATCAAAATAAATAAACAAACACATAAATACATCGCTTTAAGAGATTAGTCAGTGTGTAGCTGTAGTGGAATTTGCTCTAATATGCTCTCATTCTTAAATGATCTACCATCAATAGCTTGTGGAAGATTTGCCTGTGAATCACGTATTGGTAATGTTACATAAAGTTCACCTCAAGTGTTAACATTGCATTGGTTCTAACAGAGAGTGTCTTATGATCATCTGTCCTACGTGTACCAACACACTGATAAAAATTCTCCTAAAGCTCAGAACATTTACATTTCAGTTTGACATATCAATAGCTGCCAAGTATTAAGACTCTATTTTTGTCTTAATTTGCTACTTTATATGTCATGTGAAGAAGTTAACGTCTAGTTTCAGCTAGGTGATTAGGTCGGTTAGTAATTCAAGTTAACTGGCACAGCCACAGGCACATGTAAGTACAAATCAAAATACATTGGACAAATCTTAAATCTAAGCAGCTCAAGTTTATAACATGGTGACTCAATCAACACAAGATTAGACAAAAAAAAGCTCTTAAAAAAGGATACATTGCTCAATTACATTATTTTACAATAAACGCATTTCCTTCAAACAGCTTGGTAAAAAGGAGCACAGGTTAAAAAGGTAATTTCCCATCTACCAAACTGCAAAAAGTAAAGTACACAAATGCATTGGCAGCGTGTTTTGGCTACAGTTAGCCGCATTTAGTACGCTATTTTGTATGAATTAAGTACCTAGAGTAGTTTACCTGACAGCTTTATTCACCTAAGATTAATTACAAAAAAGGTCTATTGTAAGCTATTTTTTAAAACATTTAATTCTTTTATAACTAAGAATGTGCAATTTTGTTGGTGATTTCCAGAGTTCCTGCCATTTCAAACCACTTTGTTGCCAATTAACATTTCATTTATAATTACTCCTGATACAAAAGAACCCTGTACTTAACATTACACACAAACTCTGTAATTATCATAGTATTGTTTTCAGGAAGAAGAATAACCAGCTGGTAGAAAATCTATGGTGTCAAACATGAACATCACAAGTGTTAATCTGATTAAATTTTACAGTAACTTTGTAGGTTGTAGTTTGAGTAACTGTGGTACATTATATTGTAACATGTTCCATTTTTTCCTTCTCCATCAATATGCCCAAGTGCAGGTAGGAAGACAATCAGGATGATATATACTTTGAAAGAACAGTTAATCCAACTTGATTTACTGTACTTTACTTTAGTGAAGTGTGAATTTGTGCAGTTGGTGCCTTTGAGTTAACACTTTCAGATTGTGGTCCAAGTTCAGGTGGTCCTGGTTTACACTTGACTTACAAAGTGAGAGCCGTCATCTACAACCCAGTGTCCTTGAGTGTCATCCGCAGCTCTTTGAGGAGCCCTTCTTTGGATAACCTAAAGGTTAGCAACAGAAAAAAAGAAACAGTACTTTTACAACCATGATTAAGATGTGACGATATATATTAACATACATTTATTATATTTTGTATCTGTTGGTTTGTTTTATATATAAAGTCTTCTCTTGCATTGTTGGGGTCAGGACTTGAGGTCTAAATCCTGCATGACTTATGATAATGCAAGTAAAAAAAACATACAAATACAACTCTTCAGTTTCATTTATGTATATAACAGTACCTCATAAAGAAAAGGAGAAGTGAGTCTATGTGCTTGAATAAATTGAAGCAATAAACAGCCATCTTCAAAAGCTGCCAGAGATGGTGCTTTAATTTATTTTGACATGAGACTATCATAGTGTTTCGGTCTGTATCCTACAAATAATTCCCCAATAATAAAATACAGTGTGCATATTTTATCTCTCTCTTTTAAAATAACAAATAAAAAAAAATTAGATCAATGTGTTTTCACATTAGCTAAAAACAAACTCATTTATCATGTCCATTAAAAGAGGTTTCTGGATAGTAAAAAAAAAAAGGCAGGTTTCTGGGCAGATGATCCAAATTACAAAACATGTACATAAATCTTAACATGTAAGTAATTTTGTATCATATTTTCCTACAACTCTGGTGTATAACACCCTATTATTTACTTGTATTTTTCCAGTCATTATAAAGTCACTCCGCACAGGTAGATTTTGCACAATATGACAGGAAAATCACCTACTATCATGTTCTTTGGCTGGGGGATAAGTGAGATAATGAGTAAAAATAGTTTCCTGCCTTTACTGCAAATCAAATAAGCCAGTAATTACTTAATACCACCTCATTCAGTAACTTTTTCAGTAACTTTGTTAGACAGAGATAAAAATAATGTGTCTGCTTACCGGTTCGTGGTACTTCTGATATTGGTAGTTGGACTCCCGAGCTGGCATGTTTTTAATTCTGACTGCTCCCTGTCTGTCTAGGGAGCGGGACCTGGGGGCTTTGAGCTGACTGCGCCTGTGCCACGACTTGAGCTGTTCACTCACTACCTGTTGAGGGAGACCATTGGAGCGGTAGTGTGGATGGTCCCATTGAGCCGGGGATGGGCAGTGTCTGATATCAGCGGTTAAATGCCTCTGTGCTCTCTGGTGGGGTACAGCAACGTCTTTATACCAAGAGTCATATCTGCTGGAAGGAGAGAGAGCCTGCTGAGCGTAATAGCTCCGTCCCGGGTCCAGATCAGGTGGGTACACCATTTCTTCATTATAATAGGCTTTGTGAAAACTGGGGCTGGACTGGTGCCTGGGATTATGGTAAAAGGCAGTGCGTGGCAAAGCCTGAGTACCATAGCTGCCAACTGGGCCAGCATGCCGGAATGCAGACTGATATTGTTTGGGCAAATCACAGGGTGACTCCTGACACGGTGAGCTGTTGTAAGATGTAAATGAGTGTTCGGAGTTGCTATCCTCAGAGCCAGCGTGGTTTCCAAAGTTCACTGCAGGGTGAGGGGTCTCTGGTAAAGTTATTGCATATTCTGTCAGTCGCCTCCTTGGACCTCTGGTGCGACCACGGTCCTTGTCAAATGGAGATTCAGGGTTGGATAACCTGTACAAATCACACAATATATGCTGTTACATAGCAGGTGCATTAGGTTACTTTACAAATAAACTGAGCTTTTAATCAGGTACATCTTACAGTCCCTGTTTTTTTTTGTTTTTTTTTTTATATAATGTTTAACGGTTAGTTACATAAATGTGATTTGTAGTTAATCCAAGGTTTAACATTGGTGTGTTGCTGGCATTGAGAACATATTCATTTCTGAGGAGTGGTTACCTGAGGGACAGTTGTCTGTGCACACGCATCTCCGGTGTGGAGGGTGTGCTGTTTGATTGGGTGCGGCTCAGCCTCAGATGTGAGAGTTGAGCTGGCAGAGCAGACTGTGCTAAACAAGCCTCCAACGGTGGCAACAAGTCACTTTTAGCTGGACTGCTGAACAAGCAAAAACAGCAGTGCTGTTAGATGTGTTTCCAAAAAATCTTCAAAATTAGTCAGGCTTTGTTCAGACAATTGATACTAACACAAGTGAATGTGCACAATTTTCATCCATTACACTAACAAAAATAAACATGATCACATTCCTCTTCTTTTTATTATTATTATTATTATTATAGGTCTCTGTTTCCTCTTCCTATTGACTGTTGTAGCAGAAGTGAAAAAGCAGATGGCAGTGTTGCACGTTCATTGACGTCACTGATATTTATGTTGTAATTCAGGGCAGGAACAATAAGGTTTGCACTGAAAATTACTTTGCTAAATTTACTATTTTGTCCAATGTTACTGGAAAGAAAAAGACTGATTATCTTGCACTGTGCTGTTTCCCCTATCAACAGCCACCAATAAGTCCTTGATGTGTCCACACAGTCTTGACTTGTGATAAATTTTGTGAGAGGGTGCATAAAGTTTTGTTTTAGGCAGAAGTTGAGCTTTAAAAGCTTATTTCCATAAATTTTTTCTCCAGCCTTTCCAAAGAATTAATTCAGGAACATTTAATCCACAAGCATGTCAAAGCTACTAGTAGCCACAATGATCCAAGTATCAAACACCAAACTTTTCTAAAACTGAGAACTCGATGAACTGGAATAACAGCCATGATGGATGGTCTGTGTTACCTTGTCTTGCTGGAGGAGCGTGATTTCTTGCTCCTCTGGTAAGGTTGGTCGAGGCTAGACTCCGTCCACGGGGAGTTCTGGATGGGAGGAGGGTCAAATGTGGGGCTTGATGTTAAACTTAGTGTGGAGTCAAAGCTTGGATGAGGAGACTGGCTCGGGGTCAGTGGCAGGGAGTGGGGAGCCACAGATGGAGACATGTAGGAGCCGTCTACAACAGACTGTGATGACACAGGGGGAGGCTGAGGAGGATCTGTCTCTCCTGGACAAAGGAGTCCTGAGGACAGCTGTGATGACTGGCTTGTAACTTCTAGAGAAAAACAGAAACAATATTGTGAATGATATGTGAAAAAGTTACTTTGTGCTGACAAACATGAATCTCCTCCTATATTTTCTTAAAAGAGACCATAAGCACAGCAGTATTCAAAATAGACTGATAAATACTTTCTAGATTCAGCTCACATTGTTTTATGGTTAACTTGTTGCATGGTAAACAGCGCTCAAGAAGTTGTTCCTGTTCTCTCTCTCATCAACACAAGTTTGAAAAAACAAACAAACACACAGAAAATAGCTATTCAACATGTAAAAATTGGTTCTTACCTTCATCCTGCACAACCGAATCAGACAAGGAGCTGTCATCAGAAGTATCCACATCTAAAAGACAAAAAAAGACAAACATTTTGATGTATGTGAAGTACCAAATGATACATAATTTTGTTTGTACTGTTGTTTGAGGTTGTTTGGCCGAGCGCCCTCACCTTGTTGTGCAATATTAAAAGCAGGAAGTGGTGATGATCGACTGTGTTCAAGTCGCACTTGAAAGGCCTTCTCTTGTAGCTGTTTGAGTTTTTTCTCTTCTCTTTTGCAATGCTGTAAGCGGCTCTTTTTGACAGCTTTACTCAGGTGATCCTCGTCGCAGAGCTTACGTGCTGCCTCAAATATCTTCATCTGAAGCGCTAACTCAGCATCCACCAAACTCAGCTCTGACTCCTGGAAAAAGTAAATGCAGGGTTACAACTGTGTGACTTTTGAAACATTATATGGCTTTGGGGTTTCAGGCACTGCTTTAAAGTGGCATTATTCCGTCTTGCAGTCTCTAAATGCTGGGTCTACCTCTGCTCCTTGAGGGATGCTTTGTTCGTCCAGTTTAAACGCAGCTCCAATACGTCTGCGAATCTGCAGAGGCTTCTCTCCTGGCAGGAGAGGATAATCATCTGACAACCGGCCTGTCAACTCCTAAACAACATAGAAAATATCATAAATCCAAGTGTCCACAAAGCAATTTGAACATGGCTAAAAGTTTATTTTTCTGAGGACAGATCCTGTCTGGTTAAGTATTTAATCGAAATACAGTCATCTTTTCAAACGCTAATAAACGCTTTGTGTTTAGCTGTTCAAATAAAGGCTCAGATCTCTTCAGAGAGTTTATTCACCCATGTCGGTGGCAGTTTTGAAATAATGTATGAGGATAGTCCTCTGCTGTCCTTACATGTTGAGGCATAGAGGTGCAAGGAATCTGTTGCACAATTCTGTGTTCCCAGAGATTTCCTTTCACAACACATTCTTTGGGTCTCACTTTCTCACTGCTTCAAGTATCCGTGCAGAAACCGAACCCAGAGCATCACAACACACTGTTTCTGACTTCATTAAGAGAACAGTCATTAAAACACTGTTACTTTGAGTCACTCCCAGCCAGCCACCTTTGCAGACAGGCAAAAACCTAAGTATGGCCAACAAGATTAGCTGTTCTTTTGTCACTGAGAGAAGGGAGAGGCATCATGCCTACCATTAGTTCACCTATGCATGTCCCAACAGGAGTGCCCAGCCCAAGTGTCAACAGGAAAGAATGATCAGTCCTGGGACTTTACCCTGGAGCACTGACGATGCTTGTGGGATACTTCCACTGAAATGAGGCCAGTTTCGAAATTTCTACATGTGGCAATTTTAAGTCCTTACATGATATTTCATAGTGCAGAGAGAGAGAGAGGGGAATGGAAAGGATTGAAAATGAAGGGGCAACATGTGACAAAAGTCTGAAACTGGATTTAAATCCAGCTTGTTATGGGAACATTAAAACTGCCTTGGCCAAAGGAACCACCAGAATACCTCTTCAAAAGCTATGATACATTAAAATCTCATTGCAGTCACATTGCGTGGTCCAATTTCCCTGAACAATATGTCTAAAAAAAAGGGATGACGTCTGTATTTGGCTCAGTGGTAAGAGCCAAAATAATAAGGTCTTAAAGTACAGAAGGATAGATTAAAAGACCTTTTGTTTCGTCTCAGTGGTGTGCCTGACTGGAGTTAACCAATGTGACATTAAGACTAAGCTAAGGCAAATAAGTTTGAAAACACATCAGTTTGTTAGACATCCATGTACACCAAGTAAGAACCACTGAGGGTAGATCTGAATTTGAAATCCTTTTCACATGCTGTTACGTGGATAGCAGAGTATCAAAAAAACTGTAATCTATCTTTTTTTTTTGTCAAAGTACAGTGTGGACATGGTTGAACTCATTTCAGAAATGTCCCTTCTTACAGGTTGCTGTGTTAACCTGCAGTAAAATGCGTCATCAGACATTCTGCATTAAACGACCTCACCTATTTGATCTGTTACAAAAGGTGTTGAATCATGTTAAACATGGACACAGCACATTATGTACCGGCCTGCCTATTTACGTAACAGTTATTTACAATTGTTTGTTTTGTCTAGGTCTATCAATACCTATGTTAAGATTCTAACAACCTTAGATTATCATAACAAAGTGACTCATTTATTGTGAGATATTTTTTAATGTGATTAGTTTAATGCAGCCTCATTAGTTTTTAAACTGTTGGCCTTGATTTGCAGGTTTGATACTTACAGCTTCTCGGATGCAGAGTTTCTTCAGCTCCAGTATGCAGATCTCCAGTCGCTCTTGGAGAGCCTGGTGTTTGAGCTTCATGGCTCGTGTGTGTGTGGTCACATCCTTCGTATGTGTGGTTGGGCTGTCAGAGCCTGCGTAAATGCATCAGGAAGAAGCTTATAGATTTATCTGAGGTAATGTGACTGAAGTATGACAAACATTTGTTTTCCAGTGCTTAATATGAGATCAAGTGGACATTAAAATTAGATAATATAAGTAAAGACAAAATTTAAAGCAGTTGGCACATTTAATTCCAAAGAGAAAATCATTATAATCATTGATAGTAATTTTGGACTTAAACAAATTATTACTTCCAGTATCATTTAATCTCCACATGTAATATCTAAAAACAAGTTATGTTTCTGTTGATTAACCACAATGGTTTTGGATATAAAGCCGTGCATACAAACACAGTTTATCACCAGAGTTACCAGGTTAGTGGAAGCACTTAGATGACTGGTATAATCCGATACAGAAGCACGGAAATAACCGCTCCCTTTCATGAAGCTTATCATGTTCAGTTTTTGTTGACATTTGTCACAGCGATGTTTATTTAACTCCTTGTTTTTTTTTCTTCAGAAAGTCGTTTCGATGCTGTTGAATTGCATTACATTTCACTAAAAGGTGTTTTAGTATCAACTGGCAGCTGAGCACACGTTAAGTGCATAATGCATGTGAACAAATTTTAAGAGCACAAACAGTGAGATCCAACTTACAATGTAAGTATTTTATAATAGTACATTATACATTAACATTAACACTTAGCTAGTGTTTATACGACTACATTTATTGAATCTGCTGTAGCTCCCATGTCACATTTGAACATCAAATCTATTTTATAACTCACACTGATTGTGATCTTTTCTTTGTCATTGTCATTTGTGTGATTTTTCCCATCCCATTTATTTATAATTCACAATAATTGTGTTTTCTCCCGCTTTGTAAATATTCTGTCATGCTCATGCAGTTGTACCCCACACATAATCTTAGTTAGAAGTGCACTTTCATTATACTTCAGACTGACTCTCGAGGCCACTATGTGCAATACAATGACTACATTCAACAGAATGTACCTCTTGTTTTCATTAGTATTATGCAGAATGAGTGGCTGTATTTTTGTAACTATAAACTGTGTGTGAGTTTTCAACTGGTGCTGTCTGTAGCCTTGGTGATTAATTACATTAAGATTAGTCTCAGAGCTGTAGGAGTGGTTTCAGGGCAAAATGCATTGAGCACCACATACCTTCAGAGATTATTAACAGAGTCCCTGCAGGTATTTACAAACATCAGAGGTGCAACAGGAAAGAAGTGTGACAGCATCACAATAGGCCAAAGAATTCCTTTTCCTAGAGTGACAATCCCCCTATTCTTTTAGGTCGACACTTTTTCATTGTATAGAGAAGGCATCACGTGGCTCAATTAAAGCACAAGGAATGTCAGAAAGGCCAGTGCTAATCAGAAAACACTGCTGGGCATAGCAACAAACAAGACTGCCAAAGTTTGCTGTCGGTTCTTTGGTTTTGTTACCATGTGAGCCTGTGGGGATAATGTGAACTGCCAAATTCTGTGACTGCCTTAACGAGGCTGAATGTGGTAAAACCAAAATATGGACCGAGTTACAAAACACAAGTGCAATGCTAAATCAGTGGAGTGCACTTAATCTGGCAGCAAGTCATATTGGACCACAAGCATTTGTTTTTTAATTTCTGCCTGAGTTTCTTACATGTTTTCATTAGTCAGAGGACCTGTATTTGTTTTCAACCACGTTTAAGTTCTGCCAAAAGCAAATAACGTTTGGTGTGTGCTGAAGTAGGAAGTAGATTTAAACCTTCAATATGAAACATTTTCACATTAAAATGTCTAAAACCTACTAGATGTTCATTCTATTTTTTTGTTCATTTGTGTACTTGCATGACCCCAAATGTTTCCAACAATGTTAAACTCTGAGAAATCTGTATTTTATATTTTAAGTAACATGATTTTCAGTTGGTCGCCTTTTAAAACTTCCCCAATAACTCCAGTCAGATAGTGAGGAAGCAAGTCGGTAAATGTGGCTAAACATAACAATAATAAAACTTTTTATAATACCTCTGTGAACATTTCTTTTTGAGTCATTCTCATGGATTTTTACCTACAACAGTTGCTGTTTTGCAGTGAATGTAACAAATCTCATGATCCCATAGTTGTTTGCACTGTATTGATAGACACTAACCACAGAAGTAACATATTGTGCATTATAGAGTAAATCATTTTACTGATGACAAGCAGGCTGCTGCTGTAAATAAGTCATATTAGCCATGACTATTGATGACGGCGTGTTAGCTTGAGTAATAAACTGAAGGTTTTTCACAGCCGTCAAGTTGTTTGTTAAAAGGGCATGCAGTCATTTTTTTTCCTTCATCAGAAACAACACATGTAAAATATGTTTGATTCAACTTAAATGGGAATTTTATTTGTATTCTGTTTTAGGTTGCTTGAAGCAGGTGCAGAGATAAGATTATCGAGGGTTGAACTAAGCTGTGTAATTAGTTTCAACATTGATTTGGACTCTACAGGCCAGAAGAGCTTTGCATTTTGCATTTCAAAAATCAATTTGTAATTTAAATTGTGATTCTCACAAACTTGTCAGCATTCAATTTAAGTCTGACTGGTAAAAGAACATTTTAACTAGAAATTGTTTAATCTTTTGAAATAAGGAAATCCCCAGTAAGTCCACTTTTTGTTTCCAAATGAATTAAAGCAGTTAAAAAAAAAGTTGCCCAGCATCTCTCTGGCACTAGCTGTTAACCACATAGGGATAATCTGTCATCCACTTTGCTTTCTACTTATTTAAGATGGTCAGTTTAATGCAGCCGAAGAATGTGTGAAGGTGTGTAATCCTTCAAGTTCTTACACTCTGTGATAAAATGAATGGAAGGACATTTTTAAAGGTGGCCTTGACCATCAAACGTTATCATGTTGAGGTGACCCTTGCAGCAGTATTACTGAATACTTCATGAACAGACTTCGGTGTCTGAAATATAAAGAGCTTTCCTTAAATTCCCAAATATGTTAGTGACTTTGACAGCTGTGCGACTACATTTTCAAAAATGTTAGAAGTGATTCACTAAGTGTTTTACCTGAATGGAGGATGATGCCGCTATCAGTGTCACTTATCTCTCCGTTACCCTCCATGTTAGTAGATTGACTTCCTGTAGCTGTTCTTCAGTGGATCATTTTGATGCTCACCATTTCCTGCAAAGCATTTCACATTGATTTTATATCATTTAGTGAGGCTGTTAGGGGCTAGAATCAGAAAATAACTTATAATACAATACTATCACAATGTACGGTTCCCAATAACGGTTTCATGATGCAGTGATTCTGTGGTACATTACAAGACAATCATCTACAAGACATCATGATGTCTCTGTAACTGAAAAGGAATAAAA
>JAPZDZ010000012.1:16092096-16113346 GCA_029783805.1 Acanthurus tennentii | reverse complement strand
TGTGCCTTGGTCAATGCTCAGGAATGTGTAGGCAGCAGAAATGATTCAATGCACAGAAATAATAAACTGGACAATGGAACTACTGCTCTGAAGAAAACTTATGTAGAGATGAAAGTAAATACAACAAGGTTTCCAATATATCTCTTAGCGACCATTTTGTAAATTACGTATCATTAGGTAGGCGTACTGTTGAGTTACCCTTACATTACTGACTGTGACTACATGCAAGACAACATCAAATGAATTAAGTCCACTGTTCCTCATAGATATGTCCTCTTGTGAGCACTGTGCATTTCTGTTGAAAGAGGATGTGAAAAGCTAATAACTTCTCTGCTTGTTGGTGCAGTCGCATACCTTTATAGAGTTTATGGCACATTTTAAAAAACTAGTTCTCTTTTTACACAAATTTGACACATTCATAAAAAGGCCATGAAGCTCTGGCTTGTTTTACATAAAGATTGAATAATGGAAGATAAGCTTAAGCGTGTCTTAAGAGGTAAGAGTAAAATAATTCTTCAGTTTCATTCATTTACCTCAACTTTAAAGTTAAAGCCTCTAGGGAAACAAATACTGGATGTTTCCTCACAATATTGACTGTGAAAATATACATCTGTGATGTGTATCTGAATACTACAGCTGTGGGAAAGGCGGTAGATTTACACATTAAAATCAAATGGTACACAATTTTGAACCAGCTAGATGTAGGTAACGACATAAACATATCTTTAGGCTAAATAAAAGTGCTTTGTGGTGTTTATCCACCCATCATATCCACCCGCTAAGTAAGCTCCAGCTGGTGGGCCTCGACTTTGAAGAGTTTCTCAAAGTTTAGAAACTCGCCTGAGTTGTTGGCTTTTTCCAATCATTGAAATATCCACTCACACGTAGTTATTTTCAAATAAACACTGAGTTCCGGGAACAACTTAATGCGAAAAAGAGTACAAATTTGTTAAACAACTTTCTAATGTTTTTTGCTCTTACCTTAGTAGCCTGTTAGCTAGCTAGCATCGTGCCTCATCTGTATCCACACAATCTGCTCTCCATTGGCTCGCAGTCTCCCAGATTTGAGCTGGAAGTTTATTTCTACTTACACTGACAAAAGTAGCTGAAGGAAACAACACAAAGACCTCAACTTACGTCTCCGTGGTCGAAACGAGTGGTAAAACTACAGCACAAACATTAAAATGTTGTTTTGCTACCCAAATGTTACTTTAGTTGAGAAGGGGCTACTTCTTGAGCCCCCTCAAAGTATCGTAATGTTGTGCTGCCTTCAGGTGCTGTCGAAATCGTGCCCATGCGAACAACATGCTAAGTGTTCACCATGGTAACCGCGTTCACGACACGCGACTTATAAATTGGCATATGAATCAAGTTAAATTAACGAAGTCAGCGACGCAATGATGACTATGGTCATTACAAACAAACAAAAAAAAGCTCTTTACATAAACTTGTCAATGTTTTTTCACGGCTCATGTCGCCATTCAGTTTCCCTACTTTCTCCTTTTGCTGTTTGGTATTCTGCCCATGTGTCACCTTATTGCTAAAACAATACAATGTCCGCATTAAAAAGCAATCAATCTACGTACCACATTGCCATTATTGTCACTTAGTGGCACTAGAAAGGTCTTTATGTTATAGTCTTATATATCACGAGTTTTGGGTCGGCAAATAAACGCCACATGGATCATCCACTTATCCGCTAACGTGTGGGCGGTTTACGGACAATAAACACCGCTTGATGGTTACTTACCGGATTTCGACGTCAGATGCGTCCAATTATTGGTCTGATGTGGCTGAAGTTATTTTTTTATTGACAATAAAGGCAACATGTATTGAAGTTGGCCAAAGTTGGCAACATGTTCTTTTTATTTCTGCCACTAGGTGGAAGCAGTGCGTCACATAAAATTTTAATCACATAAAACGCGTGAACTTCCATCGACCACTATGGGCGAGTCACCAAGCTTAATGGTACCCTATTTTTCGTCACCAAAGACCTGTTTTGATTCCGTTTGCCACTATCACTATCATTTTTTTATTGTCAAAGCAATGCCCTTGATTTGCAATGCCATTGATTTGATAATACTGAAATTATAATTTATAATTAAAGTTTAATATAAAGTTTTTGAAACTGTAATATAAAACCCCTAACTTTAAATTCATGTTTCAGTTAAATGTTAGTTTGACTCTGTACAGAGGGGAAGCTCACATGTAAGAGTAAACAAAGTTTTCACTTCCTTTTTTGTTTCAAGAGCTTCTTGGCAAAAACAAAAACAGTCTACCACATCTGTGTCAGTGGTTTTATTTCCCAGGAAGTTAGTTGTTTTGTGTAAATCTGAAACCATTTTAATGTCCCTTAATCTTTTAGTTGTTTCTGTAATTATTAGAAACACATTAGTTGGGGAAAATATCTGAAAACTTTGTTCACCCATGAATAACATTTGTGTTTAGATGCAGAAGTTTCTGTATAAAGTCCTCTTTGGTCATTAAATCCTGCACAAGAGATTCTTTTGCAGTGAGGCACCGAAACCTTTCAGGTAAAAAATAAAAAGTTAGTCATCTGTTCAAACATTACTAAAGTTACCAGAAGTCGGGTTCTTAATAATGAAAGACTTTCAACACAGCCTTTTTTCAGTGAGCTTTGTACTTTGACTTTGTACTGATCAAGTGCAGCTTATGCAGGTTAAAGCTGCACCTTATGAAAAGAGAAAGCCGCAGTGGATAAAATCATCTCAGAGGTTCAGCAGTGGCATGATATCTATTTAAATGTTCTGCATGTCAGTGGCTAAAAGTGAAGTGTTATGCTGCTCCTCTGCTTTGCTACTTTATCTTTAAATTCAGTGAAGCTGTGTTAAGCTTTAGCTGGGCACTTTTAAATAAAAAGTTTAGACATCGCTCTAATATGACGGTATGTTTTTTGTGTGCCTTTTTTGATACTGTCCATGTCATCTAAGCTTCAGTAAAATTTATTTTACTTGAGCATTAAAAAACTTTCAATGAGACAGTTCCAGGATGAAAATAGCATGGAAATGAGTCTGAAAGCTGGCTTAAAAAATGTCGGTCATACAACAAAATCAAAGCTAGCATTAGCCATCGTTTGCTACAGTTACACCGCCCAAAAGTTAACTTATAGCAGCAAAACCCCTCAGTGAACTTAAATTTCACGTGGGTGTTTTTCATTCATTTAGTTTAACACAGTGATTCTTATTTTTAGGTGATTGTTATAAACTAATGAAAACATAGTGATGAGTATAATTTTAAATTTCTGCCAGATTCTACAGATAGATCCTCCATATTCCTACACACTGGACTAGACTGACAAACTCTCTGACCAACTGATATTGAAAGTCTTAAAACACCAGTTGAACATAAAGGTTTTTCTAAATATATGGTCTACTTCTATTGAATACAAATTGTTGTTGTGACATTTATCATTTTGCACTGCTTTAACTGTTCCCATGAATAGTTTAAACATTCATTTGACAAGTTTAAGGCATGTTCATATATTGCAGACTATGACTGATTTAGGTGAGAGAATCAAAGTTTTAAAATAGGCGTCAGACGACCACAGAAAAAAGAGCTGCACTACCTCTGTGAGAATGTTACCCGTCTGTAGTCTCAGCGTTAAACAGGAACAGAAACTGACTGTCAACTTAGACACTGGAAAGCCCTGATAGCCAAGGTCACACCTTTCACTTTGTGTGTACCAGACTGGCAGGGTAACAGTCAAGTCACTGAAGTATTTTAACTCTCAACAACTGACATTTCTTTCATAACTATTATTGTAACTACTATTCTGTTTAAAAATTCAGACTTTATATTCATACAAACATAACCCCACTATCAACAACAGTCAACTTTAAAATATATATATATATATGTGTGTGTGTATATATATATAGTTTTAAAAACACCTCAGCTCAGATTTGAAGCTCTTTTGTTTGCATGTTCATTGAATCACTGTATCAGGAACTGAGTTGTTGCAATGAACCTTTCATGTGTTGAACTGACTCGACAGGCACTTTCAACATTTAGTTTGTAAACTTCCCTAATTATTTTTAAGCGCTTGGATTAACCCACTCGACCTTTAACGTCACTACCACATCAATACTGAAGAAAATATTTGCAAAATAGCTCATCTCTGCATAAAATTGTTGCATATTTAAATCAAGCAGCTGTATGTAAACCTAAATGAATCTGTGTATATTGACATTACTGTATTTTATTTATTTTTGTAAAACATTTCTCATCTTTTCAGTTAATAAAAAGAGCTACTGTTGTCTGTTTCTGTCATCGCAGGTTAGAACCCCAGCTTCTCATGTCTTCTTGACCATGTGTTCTTGTGGCACTCACTGAACCTCAGAGCCGCCTGCCGTCACACTTCCCCTGCCATCAGTGTGTGTGAAAATGAGTAAGAGAACTGCTTCCAGCTCAGGTTTAAACATCAATTCTTCACCAATATGTTCAATTTGACAGAAAGCCCTCAACAGTGAGAACAAGATGTCTTTTTTGTTATTTATGTAAAATAAAGCAGGAAATAGATTCTTAAAAAAATTGAACTCAAAATGTTTAAGTATTGGTAAAATTTAAAAGCAGAGAATAAAAAGCCACACGCTTACAGCTCTGATGTATTTGTTTCAACTTGTTAGCAAATTAATTTACCCTGAATGTTTTCTGAAATGTCAGTCTTTATAAGGTGTAAGAAATGCCTCAAAAATATTTTTCACAGTTGTCACATTTCACATTCAAATTTATTCCTGTTAATAAAATCACAATCAAAATGTTAAGTACTACAAAAAATGTCAAATACACAACCACTGCAAATAGATTTTGTCTTAAACTTGAACTCATTTTTGTCAGTCTGCATTCTTTAAAAAGCACGATGTTGCCAGTTTATGCAACAACATTAAAATACGGATCTTCTTAACTATCTTGTACCTTGTAAGAAACAAGGTAGGTTGGTTTGAAATAGTGTTGTGAGAAAAGCTGGTCAACAAGTTCTTAGAAGACTTTTCTTTTAACCGGAGTGGGGAAATTCCTGCTCTCTTGACTGGCACCTGAACTGGTTTTCTCAAAACCACCTGATTCATGAGACAACAGGACTGAAAAACAAGTAGGCACACATGAACATTTGAACTTTCGACAAACCTTGCCTCCCCACTCTTTACCACTCATGTGAATACCTTTGATTTCTCAGAAATCAGCAGCAAGGCATGAGTGTATTCTCTTAAAAGTTCTTATATAGAGACCACAGAAAAGATTGTGCAAGCACATGTCTATCCACCTTACTCTCAGTAAACATCACAAATATCAGATCTGAGCTAAGAGCTGTTTTTAGTATTTGTCTTGCTGTAGGATCAGGCCTGGGAGGTTTTGTTGAATGTTTTTTTGGGCAAACCTCATCTAGAAATGCTGCCAGTTGGCCTCTTTTCATGCTTTGAAACTCTGTCTGATGGCATATGAGTCTCCACCTTCTTTCAGTCCATTAGCTGTTGTTTCCTGTTGCACCCAAACACTTCGGTTTTGTTTTGGTGGCCAGTTTTTTTTGTATGCAAAAGTGAGACTATTGTTCTCACGTTCCCTCTTCACAGTCTTGTTTTGTTTGCAAAACTCATGTGCGGTGACTGGAAATCATAAATTACCTCATTTCACACCTCCTTTGCAGTGCTATGTAGGATTCGTGATGTTTTGCTAGTTATTGTCCTCTGTTTACAATTGTCAAGAAGATGATGAGTATGTCAGTCAAACCACACCCAAAGTGCACAAAGTGATGCAGTCTGCAGTGTTTTTTAAAGATGAGATCAAACCTGGGAGGAAGGTCAGGGCATTGATGGGTTTTTGCAAGTTGTACTGAGAGTGCAAGTTTTTTTGTTTATTTGTTAAAAGTTAAGAACTTATTCATCAGCAATGAGCAGGGCTTCATTATCTGGCTGCATAGAATGTTGCTACTTCCTGTAATGCACAATGTGAAATTGTACAAATGTAATTTAACAGATAATGCTCTTCACAAGAAAAAATATAAAAAATTACTTTCTACTTATGATCCTCAGAAATGTTAGTTACATGTTTGTACAATTGAGGAATATGACTCAATTAAATTTTATAGTTGCCAAAATATGTATGATAAACTTCTTTTTTACCAAATTCTTCATTAACTTTTAAAAATTCCTCCTGAAACTACAATGAACTGAATCTTTTTTCAAGTCTCAAATTGATTTGAATGTTTGAGCCAAAAACAGGATTATCTTATCAGACAGGATGAAGCTCTGTCTGATAAGAAACTATCTGTGACACTGTTGTGTCTGTGTAACGGGTTTAATATGCTCAGTGAAAGCTCTCTTTGTACCAAAAAGCTAATTTAAAACTGAAATCTTAACCTTTAACATTTTGTGAGTTAAATAACACAGAGCAAGACTTCACTTTCTGTATTTTCTTTAACTTAAAATGTTTACTTAACTTAAGACTTTAAAATATTGTTATAGACTTATGAGATGTGATTTTTTTTTAACAATATAATACAAATAAGTCAGTTGTTTATCAAAAATGGTGAAATGTATCAGAGGTTATATCAGCCTTGCAGTTGAAGCTACGTATATCATTACACAATTAAAACATGATTTGAAATTCTGTTTTTCATATTCATCATCTGTTTTGGCATTTCTTTTTTCCCCCTTGATCCTCTTAGTTAGTATCATGACAAAAAAACCTTTAATTTAATGAAATTTCAAACAAAACAACTACTAACACCATTTTAAGTACACAGCAGTTTTTTATTGGTTTTTATTTTTTAAATGAAACTTAAATCTAAAAATATATGTACATAAATATTTGTCTTTTCGTAACAATTTTTGTGCACCAAACAATAGTTATAAACAAGAAAATTTTTTTGCCTTTGGTATAACAAAAATGCAACTTTTCAGTTATGCTACAAATTCAAAAACACACTTCAACCCGTAAATTAATGCCATTGTGTTCTACTAATGCTGCAAAATATGGAAGGATTTTTATACGAAAAAATATGAGAGGATACAAACTCATTAATCAACATTACTGTACTGTATGGATATCGTAAGCAGTATAAACAACATGTGTCATACCCATAAAAAATTAAAATAAAGGAATGAATGACAAAAGCAAACAAAAGCAACAACTTCTAATTAGATCAAAACAAAACTATTCAGAGCTGCAGTTAACCTTTCTTTTTTTCTTACTGTTCTCTACTTTGACTTCATATGTATTTAAACAACTTTTTAGAGAAATGTGCTAATTTAAGTCCTATTATCAAGAATAGCATGCTTATTGTTGCATAGATCTTTCAGGAATGAACAACAACTTCACTACCTTCAAAGTAAATAGAGAAGGGTTGCGTCTTCTTCTCCTACTCAATCATCTGTAACTGAGTTCTCCCACCAGTTGTTCCAAAGCTCTCTGAAGTACCCATGTTGGTGATTGAAGCTGAGGAGTTGAAACTCTGCAGTAACTTTGGCTTTACCATGCAGCCCTTGATCAAGATATCTGCCCGTCGTCTGAAGTGATGGTCCAGGAAAAAGTAAATGGCTGGATTCACGCAGCTGTTGAAGAATGCAAGGCAGCACGAGATGAGGAGCCCGTTTCTTAGCCACGACTGAGTTACACAACTCAGAACAACATTTGAAAGCTGTGAGCCAATAATGATGACTTTGAAGATGTTGAAGGGGAGCCAGGACACCACAAAGGCCACTATGATGGAGAGGACCATCTTCAGGGAGTGTCTGCGTCGAGCTGCAGCTCGAGGATTTGCAGCAGCAGCAGCACAGTGCCTGTTGAGATGCACGATAATGCTGCCATAGCAGAGCACAATGATCAACACTGGAAAGACAAAGGTAATTAAGGCCATGGTCAGGCTCAGACCAAGAAAAAACACTGAGTCATTGTCTTCCACACAGGACTGGCCATCAACTCCATCATCTACTTTTCTGTACACCAGGGATGGGATGCCGAGCACCAGGGAGAACAACCAAATTGCAGCACAAGTGGCACGAATGCACCAGGTTCTCCTGAGGAACCTGGAATCCATCAGTTTCACCACAGCCAGGTAGCGATCAACGCTCATGCAGGTTAGGAAGAAGATGTTGGAGAAGCGGTTCACAGCAATAATGTAGCTGCTCAACTTGCACAGCAGGTCCCCAGGTGGCCCAAAGTCCCAGTAGCCATTTTGGCTGGCTGAGATGGCCCACAGAGGCAGTGTGAGGACAAAAATGAGGTCGGCCAAGGCCAAGTTGACAACAAATGTGTCAACTAGACGCCCACTTCTCTTTCCATTGCTGCCCACAACTAGGATCACAAAGAGGTTGCCCAGGAATCCTGTGAAAAAGATGATGTAATACAGTGTAGGCAGAAAGATGCTGGACCCATCGAGATGTGAGCTGGGACAATAGTTCTCCACTGTGAAATTGAAATGAAGTAATTCACTCTCAGTATAGTTCTCGTTGTAGCTGTAGTCTTCGTAAAAGCGATAATCGTAGGTGCCCATTCTGACAGATAACAGAGAGGCTCTGCAGTGCAGCTGCTGGTTCGTCACGGTGGTTTCTAAGTGATATATAATGTGAAACCACAGAGAAAAATAGAGATGCAATATCAGCTCTCTTCCTCTCCACGCTTCTAAAAAACTTCCTCTTAGTTTCCTTTCACATCTGATTTGAGTGAGTGAGAGAGTATAAATATTTCTTGCCATATTGGGGGTCCTTGGCACTAAAATAAAAGCTTGTGATGCTCTTTATGTTTACAACAAAGTAATGGTAACAGAAGTATTCACATCTTTTGCTGAAGTAAAAGTAAAAGTACAATTATTCTCTTACATGTAAAAAGTCTTTTTAACTTTTCTTGAGTAAAAGTACATATTATCAAAGTATACTTTAAAAAAATCAAGCATTTGGCATATCGCCCCATTTCAAATTCATGTTTATTATTAAGCTCTAACTATTGATGCACTAATATGTGTATTAATTAAATGTTGTGGCTGAAAAAGTGGGACTTCACTTGTACTACATTCAGTAATACATATGCTGTCAAGTAGCTTGGGAATCCCAACAAGGGATCAGTAATATCTTCATCTATAATAACCAATGACACACTGCAATATATTGGCATATTATTTTGCATTGTTAATCTGAAAACAAGTAGGAGCTAAAGGTTTTAAATAAATGTGAAGAAAAAAAGTAAAATATTTGCATTGAAACCAAAAGTATAAAGTACCAGAAAATGGCAATGATTAAGTAAAGTGCAAGTGCACCAGAGAAGTACATCTTTACTTAAGTTAATGTACTAAATACCTTTCCAACACTCCTGATGATTTAATAAATTGAGTTTTTTGTAAATTCCTTTTTGCAAAAAACTACGCGTATGTGTGTCTGTGTGTAACACATGTGTCTGACCAGTAGGGGGCAGGTAAGATTTATGTTTCAAGATGTTTCATATGTGGCGACCTCCTGCCTACATTCACACCGTCTCACTCTGGAGCAAATGTCACTGATCTTCTGCTAAAGTAAGTGTTTGTCTTGTTGGAAGTTTCCTCCTCATCAGTGCAAACAAGCTTCTGCTTCGAGCCAGAGAAGACTAAAAAGAGTTATGAGACTCAGTTTACAAACTATTTAATCATAAAAATCTCTTCTACCTATCCGCTCATGCTCTTTCCACACCTCATTACACAGAATATCTAACACAGTTGTTATGTCACTCGGCCTTTGCATCAGATACAGTAGAGTTTGCTTAGTGCTGAGGCTGCAGTATTTGCTGAGAAGATGAGTTTGGTCCCAGTGATCAGTTTCCTTAGTTGCATCATGGCATGTTTTTACTGATTGAAGCTGTCATTTATTTATTTATTTTTTATTTGATTTGCAAGAAGCTATCTATAATATTAAATATGAATTTCATCATTTGAGGTGCCATCCCATATAATGAATTTAAAGACAGTTTTAATCTGCTGTCACAATTAAAACATACATAAAGTCATAGACCTGCACTAAATTAACAGGACACCTAAAACAACAACATTGCCAAGAGCTAACATTGCTTTAAAAATAGAAAATATCTGATAATTAGCCAACGTTAATGTGTTTTTCAGTTTCCTTTTCAATCATTGACTCCATGAGAGCTGATGATACAGACACTAATGCAGTCTTCTACTCTGTTGCAGCTCTACTGAAACAAACTGAACTGTCCTTGCATTTACTAGTTTAAACCTCTTTAACCAGTTAGTTTGGGTATTTGAACTAATGACCTTTATTTCTTGTCACATGTCCACTTTTTACTGACTTTTTGAGGAGGCCAGCATTAGTGCATCTCTGCACAGACAACATATGACTACAGCCAATAATTTGACAGCATCCCACTTTATTTTGTGAACAAAGAAAGAGTTAATCTGTCTGTGCAATTCTGTTTCTCTACAGTTCAAATGTCATTATTGTTCATTTTTATCTATTCTTGTACACACAGCATCTATCGCATGTCTTTACTAGAATAGAACTTTATAATTTATTTCTCTTGCTGATGTTTCTTCCATTTTTCCCCTGTTTGGTGGAGTTTTACTTTTTTTACTCAGAATTGTGGAATTTTGGATGAAGGTGCCATATGCTGTGCACATTAAAAAAGCCCTCTGAGGCAAATTTTGTGATTTTTAAATTTGGGCTTTCGAGATAAAACTGACTTAACTTGACACATCCACAGCTAAAAATATTTTAGTTTGAATAAGCCTATTTTGCTCTGAGGCAGCATATGATGTTTGCAATAATGTTAATGTACAAAAATGCTCTTCAGCTGTTTTGCAGCTGCTGGGCTCGAACTGTAAGAACCCATCACCACCATGGGAACCAAGTTGATGCAACCTGAAACTGCTCCACACTGCTATACAGTGCATCAGTATCAGACCTCAGGAGAAATGAACTGGGGTTCAGCTCGTAGCCATTGTGCAGGGGCCGCGAGGAGGAGTGAGGTTGGAGGACAGGCCACATCTTACAAGAGGCCGGAGAACGCCTCATTGTTCTACAGGAAGATTCAGTGAAGAAAGCATGGCGAGTGAATGACCTCCTTATAGGATCCCTGCTCCACTTTCTGGCATTGTGCGTTATTCAAACACTCCTTTACTTTGTAGTGTCAAGGTGATGTGTGGATATACTCATCACGGCAGAAAATCCTGTCAGCCGGCATTGTTCTGTTTGACGTCGTTCTCCCTCATGCTCAGCTGTACCTTTTCCTTTAAAAAGTTTTAATTATTTCTTCTGCATTCTTGCTGCTCTGTCAGTGGAACGCTACATTCCTCTCCTCGAATAAGTGCTGTCTCACTCCAATTGAGCAGAGTAAATGTGAGAGCCAGTGAATGGAGCAGCCTCAATAGGAGAAAATAAACAATTGCATTGGTCCATGGGTGCAGCGGGGGAGAGCGGATGAGAGGAAGGGAGAAAGGCCTCCCTAACGTGCTAAGATTCCCATGGATACTTAGTCCTTTTTCTGCTGAGAGGAGGATCTCGTAAAGTACCTCAACAGTGGATGATTTCTCTTTTCCTTTTACTCTGTTTTTATTTGAGGAGAGAAAGGGTGGTATGCGTCAGGGTGATTGTTAGACACAGGTCACATGCACACACGTGCGCACTTGTATACACACACACACACACACACACACATATAACGCACACACGTACAATTTGCTCCTGACTTGTTGAGTGCTAAGTTTCAGAAAGGGAGTCCATTGTTTTGGTGTGAAAGGTTCTTGTTTTAGCTCTTTGACTAAATCAAAAGTTCCTTGAAGACAAAGGATTGCACGGCCTCAGCCCTCCATTCTGTGTCATTTTAAGTGGTCAGGGGCTTTTAACTGTTAGCTTTTGTCTCAATACCTCACAATACTAACCAACTTTCCGATTTTTCACTAATTTTAAGGTAGCACCTTAATGCCCATGCCATATGAAAAGACATATATATGTGTACAGGAAGTTAAATACTTAGGGTCAGTGAGTTTATGATTTTAAAAAAATGCTAACTGAAGGATAAAAGAGCAAAATATCTGTAACTTTGAAGCCATGATCACAATTTTTAGGTGTTTGACCCCCTTTGTCATCCTCCGCTTAAGTGCATCACCCCTTAACAAGAGAGCTGATATAATTTAGAGAAGACTATGTTGTTTTTTTTACAGTATTTATTGAACAAATCTCAAAGCTTTGACCTGCAGTGAAGTCAATTATATTCCTTAAGATGATGTCCAAGCGTTTCCATAGAGATTGTTAGACACTAAGTTGTTGCTGTGACTTCAACAGAGGCTGTTAAAACTACATTAGCAACACCTCTGCATAAATGTATTTATAAATGACTTTAACTCTCCTGTTTTATACTTTTTTAAGCTTTGCACTTACACTATCCCAAATAGTGTCCCACAGTGTTCATGCCTGGAGAAATTTGTATTTTTGTACAAGGTTATGGTTCATTTTAATTGACTGCCTGTCCATGGTTTAAAAATCCTGTCTCCCTCTCTAATTGCTATAACTTTTCCATGACATGACACACAAGATGATAAATCAGGTGGCAATAAAGGAAGGTGGGGAACTAGCTAGCAAGCCACACTATTGTTTTTAACTGGTTGTATTGCTCATATGAGTTGGAGCATGATTATTCATTTCCATTAGCAACGGTAGTTGTTTGAAAAAGATTACAACAGCTCCTACAATTTCATGTGATTCCCATCATGTCATCAAACTACACCTTTTTTCTTTATTAAGAGACCTGAGCAAGAGACTCCTGATGAATCTGGGCTTTAAGGTGGTTGCTACGATGTTTGATGTGGTTGCTACGGTTTCATATGGTGGTTACTAAGGCTGTGTCAGAAATCAATCCCTTGTTTACTCTCTTACTGACACCTTTATTATGAACACTTAATAATTTACCTAAAAGTTAGCAAAAAATGTACATTTTAAACCCTTACTTACCATCACTGAGGCATCACTATGTTGCACTGCATTGTGGGATTGTTATTTATAAACATCACCTTAGAAGTGGTGGACAATGGCAGTGATGCAGTGTTTAGAGAACAGTGGGAGTGAGAGTGGCTTCGGGCACAGACAGCCTCAAGAGTTTGCATGTCTCACAGGAGTGATACGACAGTTGCTGGCGTGGCGCTGGGTGGTTGTTCAGTTGTGGGTCAAAGATTTTTTTGGATGATTGTGTTGATGATTCAGGGTGTACTGTCTGTTTGCAGCGGCCAGGGAGGTGTTACTGCTGATATTAGCAGCAGTAGCACTGAAAGCAGTTGTTTTCTAAAGGTGGCCTCTGAGAGAGACGACTGTGTAGTTAGCGGGTTTCAGCGGTTTATGTGTGTGCGCCTGTACCTATTCGTAAAAGCAGTTTGACCCACTTCAGACCCAAATGTTCTTGAATCATAACTAAACTTTATATCTGCTAAGATGTTTACAATATTTTAGTAACAACATCCAAGTGTATTTTTCTAGAGTCCTAAATACATTTGTTGATGCAAAAAAAGACCTTTTGCTCAGATTTGTACATTGTAAATGCAAAATTTTGCTAAGAATATACAGTTTAAAGAAACACAGGAGATATCATTTTGAAAAGTTTTTTATTGTTGTTTTGCTTGTTCAGAGTAGTATGTGGGGGTCACATTGGGCTGAGAACTGGTCATTATGTGACATGATGATACAATTATGTATTTGAATATATTTTTTTTAAAAGGTCTGCTTGCTTCAGTAACTACTTAGATGCATAACTCATTGGTTTAGGTTTTTTTTTTTTTAAACTGATGTAGGCGTAATTCTTCTAATGATTTTCAATGCTAAATGTTTTTACAATAGGATGGAAAAACCCAAGCAAGACGACCTTTTAATCTCGATGCAAGAAGTGTTGACACTTTCAATGTATCAAGATAATCATGCAAAAAACACTGAAAGCTTGATATACGTTTCATGCTGTGGTATAAAGGCGATGAAAGATAAAGAGGCTGACACAACAATGAGCTTAAGTCAGCAAGACAGATAAGCTTCGACTGAGATACAAAGCAGTCTGTCCTCCTTTACTTTTTACATGCTTCTTTTAAAAAATGAAAAAAAACAAATACATTTTTCTGGTTTTGCATTTTTCCATGTTTTTACATGTCAGACTTGACATTAACCAAAGGTTTCTAGTCACAACATGTCTCTCAGAGGTTATCGTCTCATCTCAGAGCATTCAGTAAACACAGTTGAACCTCTAAGGGAGGAGGTCATGCTTCATCTGTTGTTCACTCCACATGTGAATGTCATGAGCAGCTTTGAGAGAAGACAGGAGAAACCTGCTGGCCACTGACCCTGCGGCTGGATCAGGTCCTCATCAGGAAGAAGACAGTGATGGTGAAATTAATATATAAGAAAATCATTTTTGCTGAAACACAACTGGCAGCTGGTCACAGGGATGTGAAAGACTGGACAACAAAAAAAGTTGATGAACTGAAAATACATTGTGTGATTTTGAGAATGTGTGCTGTACTGTCAGTTGTGATATGTCAGCATCAGTATTTTCTCAGCCCAGAAGAAAAGCAAAAGCAACCTAAAAATCTTTCTTTTTTTTACAGGATTGCTTACTTCACTGATTTCTGGTCATATAAACAGATGATACTTCATATACTGCCGCCTGATCCCACACAACAGCTCTTACTCTTAAGTACAAACTGATATCCTGTTGTGATACATACATGTGACACTGTCCTTTTTTGCTTATATTGAAAAAGAAAAGGAAGGAAATCTCGAGCTTTTGAAATAGCATAAGGTTGTTTTATGACTTGTTGGATCTTTTAGCATCACTACAACATGAGGTCCTTAGAGAGTTTGTCCACATGAAGTGCATCCTGCCGGATCTATAAAGCAGAAACATGTTACAGGCTTCTTAAAAAACTGAAAGTTTTACCCATAATGCATCAGTCAGTCACTGATATTAATACAGGTGTTTCCTCAAGTTTTTTTAAACTCCATTAATCTACATTTCTTATTCATACTGCAAGCTTTATGCAGGAAAACGAGTGAGCAACAGGTACGCTCATACATACTCTTGAACAGCATACATGTAAACAAAACAAATGTCATCAAAGTTTAATGTCCAGTTAAAGTTCAAAACGGTCATTACACCTAATCTTCCTTGCAAGCAGTGTATTCCTGACTTTACACTTTGTTTTTTAAACATGATGACATTCAGTAGTGTAATAAAGGCTTGATTGGCTTAATTATCATGTCATTCCAATCAGTTACCTCAATCTGGATACTAATGAGGCAGAGGAGACATTTGCTCTGCTACATTAACATTATTGGTGTTGGGTCGTAACATCCTACAGTTTTATTACTTTTCATTGCCACTGTACATGAACCTCAGTTTATGACCCGTTCAGAACGAGCTTCATTAGAGATGCATTGTACAATACAACATCCAACAATAAATAATGTCCTTACTTTGTCTGTTTTGCTGCTTTTATGATCTGAACACGCTTTTTTACTGTTATTTGCTGCAGAGGTGAAGCACTGTGTGAGTTTGTCAACCTGACATAATAATTGTTATTACTATAGCTATTTAAAACTGATGGAGGGTCATTACATTGTGCATTTGAATAATGCCACAACAGCAAAGCAGAATGAGGACAGATATTTAAGATAATAAATACTGACAGTCCTCACATCCCCATTTTGGATAACAATCATGATGAAATCATGGACATTTGTAGGGGCTGAAGACTAAACCAGTCAGCTGACGCATACACTGGTCTTACTGGGTTGCCCTCTTCTCCCTGGGGAAAGTTTTTCGAGCAGATGGCCGCCTTAGTGGGCAGAGTTGAGCATCAGCTGACAGTAAATGATCTTCTCAGCAAGGGGCCATAATGTTATAGCTTGTTGTTGTGTGAATAAAGTGAAGAACAAGGTTGTACCAAACTGTAGCCAAGGATGTAACAAGGCTTTTGATTATTGATTCGCAAAGCGGGCTGAGGATTGGTTGTTGACATTGATCTCCCTCATTTCAGTGGAGAAGAACAGCTGCTGTTGCCAGAGCCAAGCTGATTAGGCAGGAGATGATCTCGTCCCGCGGTGATCCCAGGAAGGATCAGCTGCGTTCACAATGACAGAGCTGATCTCCAGGGGAGGACGAGCAGGCAGGTTCCCTCTGAAGTCAAGCTTCATCTTAATGGTTTTATGCATTTTACAAGCAGTGGCTGAGAGGCTGTGCCTGGCTGTGCTTTTGTCTTGGCATAGTGAATGTCAGTGTACCCACAAATGTAACCTGTCACACAGGATGATATGCTGCATGATGTGCTGACTACACTGCATGCGCTTGTAACAAATGTGAAGATGATATGTCTCACCTCCTGCTATGAATGAGCACCGTGCCTCTCCTGGCCTGTTTTGACTCAGCGGGGCAGGCCACACAGATTTCATTCTCAGGTTTGTTATTAGCTGTGAGGACCTGTTCACATTAAGAGTGTTTTGGGTCAAAAGGTCAGAGGACAGGCTCACCAACACCTGGGGGACACCGGGTTCATCACTCAGAGAGCCATTAGGAGCAGAAGGCTGGACCCCAACCAATGACAGACAGGCGAATCACTTCAAGCTGCAATGAGGGGTAATCGGTAAAAACATGTGCTTTTGTGTAAGGTGCTCTGAGGTATGATTGCACACAAAGGTGCTTTTAGGGAGTCAGGGTGCACGGGCGTACGCAGAGCACAAGCGTGGACGTATTGTTGATTTTTGGAGAGGAATTGTTTTTTTTCAAGAGAATGCAGAAAGGGTGGATTCAGAGGTGGGGTTGATGAATGCGTCGATGGTGGCGTTTTGATAGGGGTAATTTTGACCTGACAGGGCCCAGGCTCTCTCATGAATCAAAATGTGTCAGGCAGGCGCTGGAGATGGAGGGTCGCTCATTGTGGCTCTGACACCCATGTGAGGGTCTGAGGCTGCTGGGGGTCAAGTGTGACACCTCATTAGGACGATGTTGATTTAGTGTGGCCATAGCGCAACAGACCTCCTCCCATGGGGTATGGAGGGGCGTTTGAGCGAGGGGGTGGGGAGCACAGAGCACCGGACAGAGAATGGGGGCCTACTGCTCTTCATCCGCAAGGCCGTCATCTGACAGCTTGCAAATCATGCACCTACGCTGAACACAACACCCTACCCCCTCTTTAATTTTCACCCCATCTCTAGTTTTTAAATATGCATCTCTTTAACACAAAGGAGCCATGTGTAATTGTTTTTGAGAAGTACAAATGCATATCTAGAACCAGTTTTTCTTTCTTTTTTCCTTTTTTTTGAAAAGAAGGGCACTGCGTTTGGTCAGTTTTCCCCCTCAGTGAACCCAGCACCCCTGAGAGAATAATTTTGACCTTTCACCTTTGATCTTTCGATTTAAAATTGTTTTCTGTAATGTCAAGATTACCTTTGACACGCTGCAGTTGTGCTCTCAGTTCAAGTGCAAAATGTTTTTTGCTGATTTTAAGATTGAGACTTTAAGGCACAGTTTTTCAAGCACAGTTTCTGATAGATGTGAACTATTTTAAATATGTGTGTCAAGTTTAGTTTTCTAAGTGTTTTATGTTGGCTGATATTTACAGAGACTAAAGTGAATAATGTTTTTTCTGTCTGATAAACTTGCTGAGTTGTAAATTTATTAGAACAAAACTACCAGTATTCTTGGTTCATTGTTCCTTCCCATTGGCACACACTCAGATTGTTTTTGGTTGTTGGTTGGTGTTTAACACCACAGAGATACCACACAAAGATAAACACACACTGACTATTTTCCTGTATTGATAAAAATCAGACACAACCGAATAGTTTTGGATGTGTATGCAACGATTTAAGGTTTTTCAAGCATTGCTAAAATAATGTTAGAACAGGTTTTGAAAAGTAGGAATTTGGACATTTGTGTTATAAAGTTACGACAGAGGTATTAACTAGGTAAAAGAAAAAGGATTAAAGAGTAAAGCTGAATCTCTTGAAAGGACGGCAGAGTGATGGCAGGAGTAAGCCAAAATGAAGAGTGTTTGAAAACAAGTTAAACTTTGACCTTTGGTTGTAGTGCCCCCATCTGGCCAACTTGTTAAACTGCATTTAAAAATGTTCAGGCACAATCACTGCAATTTACAAAGTTTTATCATTCTTTTATGCAGCATTTCGCAGAACATTAAGAGCAGTTGTGGTAAAATCAGATCAATATCAATTAACAGTGTCTAGTTAAAGTGTCACAGATATTTTATTGATAGCTAATAAGAAAATTACTTGAATGTCAGCTTTAAATAATGTCAGCAAATGGTTACAAAGCACTATAATGGATCATCCTCTATTATTCTGTCATGCAGGCTTTTTATTCAGGTTGCTTGACTGATCCATTTATGCTAACTGATTTTCTGTCCCCTAATTTCTTCTCCATTATTACATCTCCGTTTTAATTAGGCCGCACACTGCTGGACTGTCACTGTGTCTCATTGGCTGGGATGTCACTGAGAAAATTAATGTCTGTCTTGATGTCTGCGGCTGCTTGTATTTGATTACACTGACTCACAGAGGTGTCCACCAAATGTCAGAGTTTGTGACTGTGCAGTTTCCCCCTCTTTCTGCACCACACAAAAGACATTAAGTAACCCCTTTTTTGCATTAACTCATCATGCATACTAAAATGCATGAATAATGAATGAATCTTAGTTCACAGAAATGGTCACTTATCATTCAATAAGTAAAGACTTAAGTTTTTTTTAAATCAATATTTTTCATTGTGATATTTACACTTAAAATTCAGAAAATAGCATTTAAGGGTAAAGTTATATATATAGTTAATAACCCTGACCTTCTTCACTCCCTCAGTCTGTGAGATGTGCAGGCACACACACACACACACGCACACACACTCACACACACACACACACACACATACACACACACACACACACACGCACACACACTCACACACACAAACAAAGGTGCAGAGGGCCATCTGTCTTCTCTGATGGTACAGATCTGGGAAAACAATGAAAGCTTCGTGATATTTCACAGATTTTCCTCCACATACATCACACTGCCACACCAGATATCCACTGTTTTTCTGTGACTGCTGTTGTGTCTATAATTAAAATTTCATGAATTGCTGAAATGATATTTTATCACCCGCTTATTAATAACTCTTTCTTGCCAAGAATGAATGATTTATGAATGCTGTTATGGCCGACGTCACAGTCCACTTTTGTTGCCTTTGAGATTTTACTCATTAGTCTGAATAATAACTGTCACTAATTCAAGCTGTTCTCGAATGGCTTTTTGAATAGAAAGAGAGGGAGAGAGTGCGAGTGAGAGAGAGGCAGCAATAGAGAGGAGAGAGGCCTGAGAGATTAACTCCAGTGAGCTCACTCTGAGAGGCCCAGGAACGGCTGAATATTGTTCTAGTGGTGGGGAGATGGGGAGATGGAGGGGGGGCCGAAAGGAAAAAAATCCCTATGCAGCCAGAGAAATGAACTTGATGATCTCAGGGGGGCGGGGGGAGGATCACCATTCCTTGCTCCTGACAATCAAAATTAGATTGGCCAGCACTGTGTCAACACTAGCCTCAGTTAAGGCATGACAGGGGAGGGAGGGAGGGCAACCCCCCGTGGGTGTTTGAGAGTTTGCCATGTGAACTATGGAGACCCCACAGTGCCTTTCACTGACTGCTCAGGCCTCAAAGAAATCCACAACCCCTTTATATTGGCCAGCACTGTAACCGACAGCATCTCTGCCCCGAGTTTTCTATATTTTGGCAACTTGTTATTTGCTGTTTTTGCTGCCATGTTGACATTAAACCCCAAATCGGCAATATTGGGATTCAAAAAATTTAACTTAGGGAGTAATGCAATGGAGAATTGGTAAGCCTTCATCTTTTCTTTCCTCTTTTAGCTTTTCCCTCATCCTCACTTCACCATCATAGTGACTGTGGACTGCTCACACTGAGAGGCAAAAGTTATCTTTGTAGCAAAATTTATAAACTTAAGGCAATTTCAAAGAGTTTTACATGTATTTGTAAAAAAAAAAGCAAATGGACAGTATAACTTTTATTAACATCAGTGATACAGGAAATAATAATACTGTAATATCTTTCAACCAAACTTAGAAATTTAGACATTGTAAGCAACTGTGTCTCCAATTCTAAAAAAAAGGCTCTTGAAACTTGATATCAAGCAACAAAAAATAATTCAAACATATACATTTAAATAAGTCAAATGCATATCAAAAAACATACACAATCTCTAATTTTTTAACTTCTTCCTCCACAGGCATATGGTTTACAAATTTGTTTGTTTTGTCCCTTTTTTGGCACATTAACTTCAGATGTGTGTGATGAGGGGTTAAGACTGACTTGATCGAGGGTTGTGTTTTTGGATGTTTGATCAGTGACCTGGAATATTTCAGTGTGTCCAGCACTGCCACATTAGAGAGGGACTGCAGCTGTGTCCTCGTGTAACCTTTTCATCTTTTACAGTATAATCACAATGAATTTGATCTTAAGCAGCTCAGAAGATGATCTGACACCGTTGTCAATGCTTCACCTACAGAAAAACAGCATCCTGTGGTTTTATTTTATTTTTTATTAATATCTTTGCATTTGTTTATTTCTCTCCCTGCTTTCCCTAAAAAAAAAAAAGGAAAAACATCAGTATCAAGAGTATTTAATGTGATACTTTAGTGTTTAAATATGCAGTTGTAGTCATGCTACAGATTGCAGATGTTGTTTAAAAACAAGGCAGATTTAGGATTATTAGTGGGACTGCAGGACAACAGCGTGGGACAAAAGGTTTTGTTTTTCGCTCCTGGGCTGATTCCTGTTGTTGGTTGCCAACAGAGAGATGTCCGACTGACTTTCAAGTAATCACATACTGCTGTGAGGAGCATTCAAAATAAGTGGACGGAATGTGCTGATTGCTGTGTGTTGGCAGAGGAGACGCTGGTGTTTCATGTTTTAAGTCATCATCAGGATGTTCTGTACCTGTGTGAACCTCTTTTTACATGCCTGCATGAAAGATTTGTTGGTTGTTTGTGTTTTGCTCTTTGGTATACCTTCCCCTTAAACATTTGTGTTTTTTATTTAAACCTGATGTTTTTTGACTTTTGTCATTTTGAATCACATGCATTGTAACAATGTCACAAAATCATGAAATCATGTTTTGTTTTGGGAATTTCAAAATGTACTTTACATATGGATGTAGAAAAGAAATGCACACCACTTTTAGATAAATTTCTCTCAGAAA
>JAPZDZ010000012.1:16065546-16077826 GCA_029783805.1 Acanthurus tennentii | reverse complement strand
AAAACAAATTTAAAACATAAAAACAGTTCAGTAGTAAATGACAGTAATAGGATTTTAGCACAAAGTCATTATTTTTCTTGAAGCCACAGTGTTCAAAGCAGGTACACTCATTGTTAGTCGTAGCACCGATTTAAAACACATGGACTCCTCTGTGTTTACTTTGTTCTTTAATCCCTCACCGATCATCTTAAGCTATGGGGCCTCAACTGACTGATAAATAGCTGCTGATGATTTCAAGGCAGAAACAGTCACAAAAAAATAGAGTTTCCTTTAAGACACAACAGGAGTTTGTTGGAGTCATCTGTACCTTTAAGACACTTGGTGTTTGAAGCACCTTACTTTTTTCTAATATGATAAAGTTGTAATTTTCAAGGCAGCAGTCAACAATGTTGTGACTCCTCCACAGACAGAAATCACAGTTGCAGTTTTTTTGGACTCAGTACTCTGACAAGAAAGAAGTGCATGTGCTGAACAGAATGATTAAAGCTCGAGAGAATGACCACAGATCTGCACAATGCATGTTAGCACATGTTTGTGTAACTTAAGAGTCGTGACTCAGTTTGTAGCCCAGTAATAAACTGCAGCTGGTGTGATGTTACTTGTTTTTAGATGCAATCCCAAATCTTTTTTTGGTTCTGTGATGAATATAAAGGATTTACAATAAACATCCAACTTGAGTTTGAGTCCATGTGATCACAGAAAGAAACAAGCACAATGAAAAATCCTGGGAGTATAATCAGTATTTCTCTCAGCATGATATTACAGAACTCCATACAACTGACACTGTTTGTTTCTTTTCTTCCTTTTTTTTTGTTTAAGTCCTATACCCGGTCTGACTGCTTATTTTAGCCACATCTGCATGAAATCTGTCCGTTATCACATGTGCACACAGTTCTGTTGTTGGGTCCTTTCAGTCAGGTTATATTTGCGATTAGATCAAGGTTGGACCAACAGATAAATTTGCATATTAAAACAAGGATCAGTAATGGTGGCCAGTGGCCAGATGGTAACCTTAGATTCCCCTGGGTCAGTCATAATGAAATGGTCTATCCCTACATTACAACTCGCAAAAATTAAAACATCTCAAGTTTTTTAGAGGCTCACCCTCATTGAAAATGTATTTGGGGTGTGTCTTGAAGGTTATGTCAGAGAACACAAGGCGTCTCCCAAAAGAGGCAGATTTATTCCTGTCATGATTCTTTGGCTCTGGTGTTTCTGTGATTTGCACCAAATGTCAAATCTGCACATGGTTCATTTACATAGACCTCCATCTGATATAATGACATCCATCCATTGCATTCATACATTCATTTCCATGTAAAGCGTTCATTTATTAAGGGAAATTTATTCTGCATCTATCTGGCATAATAATGTGCCAACTGACTACAATAGAATATCTAATCCGCCCATTTTCTCTGAGCATATTTGACATATTACAACCCCAGATTTCAGCGAATAAATCATGTTTTTCCATCATTTATCTTGCAGAGGAGTGTTGCTGTTATTCTGTTTGAAAAAAGGCAGATAAAAAAACTGTATGGACCTGTCAATCATTGCCAAATCTGAGGTTGCTCAGGCAACCTGGAAATGCTTCCTGGGTCAAAAGGTTATTTGGCACCTCAGCCTAGTTAAGAAATGGGATCAGGGGTCAAAACCGTCAGCCTCTTTACATCTCAGGGGTGCTGGGGAGGGGCTGCCCTAATAGCCAGATTGAGTTTGAAGGTCAAGGTCGACCCTATGGCAATGGTAATATGTCTTTCTTCACCACACGTCTTATTTTTGTTTAAAAAAAAAAACAGAGAAAACATCTAAAATCTCAGAGACACAACAGCGCCGAATCAGCCACAGTTTGTTTTTGTTTTGATTTGGGTGGAGACTCTCCAGCCAATAGTGAATTGTTTATCAAACCTCAATTGACCAGCAGAGAACACTGAGAACACTTTTTTTTACACTAAACAAGTAATTGAATTACGGGCATGCATTGAGGGATATGAATTCACTGAGGTACAGATGGACAATCCATTAGACGAGTCCAGGGCGCAAATTGAATAAGGGCCAAGCCAGGGACAGACGTGGTCCTTCAGCCTGTATTTCCAGGGACAGTCATTAGTGAGTGTAAATTATACAGTGTCTCACGCTGGACAAACAATATGTCAATGTTCCTTTTGGTGGGTTGCTGGGGTCACAGCAATTAACGTGGGTGGTGTTGTGTTTGCTCATCAGCACAAAACTGGGAATGAATGATTCTGCAGTTTGCTTGTGATTACTACTTTTTGTTGTTTTTTAATCGCTGCAGATGGGGACCAACACAAACACTTTGCAAACAGGTTTTGTTTTACCACTTTTGTTGAGTTCTTGGTGTTGGGGGGAGGGGGGGGTGAAGAGAAAGAAGAAACAAACTACCAAACACTGCAGAGCTGAAGTGGTTCAGTTTCTGGAGCAGAGGCCTTTTTCTTGAGAAGGAGTAATCTGAGAAGCAGAGACCAAACACCGTGATCCAGTTAGGACCCCCGTGATTAAACACACATGCACAACATATGAGCCACGTCACGTTAAACAATGCCTGCATTGATAGGTGAAATCAATTTGTGCCTTTATAGATCCTGTAAGTGCACATGTAAAGACGCGGAGGATGAATGCTCACAGCTTAATTACAGCCAAAATCTTGCCAGAGCGTTCCACTTATGCAAAGCGAGCAGAGCTAGCTTGTAAAGTTCAGAAATCCAATGAGACATTTAATCCTTCTACCTGAACTCACTCTGCTCCTGCTGCTATAACACATTACTGCTGCAAGAGTTCACAATTTTACTGCAACTGCAGGACTCTTTTTATGGCTTAATTTCCTGAACAATTTTCTCAGTTATAGTCAAGTGTTTGAACTCTTGCAGTTAGGGTATGTTAGTCTGATGTTGCATTCAGCACCACCTACTGGAGCAACAACACCTCTCTCCTCAGCCAAACTGAGATGAGGATAGAAACTAGTTCACATAGTGACAACACTCTTGTTACTTTACTTAAAAAACAAACAAAACCCACTTACATAAAGACAGAGGCTGTGTTTTTCTAAAGGAAACAGGCCTGTTTGCTTTTCCCCCTTATGTTTCCAGCCTACTTCATTATTACAGCAGCTTATTTCCCTGTGGTGTAATTGCAGCATATGCAGCACATGAATTTTACTGCCAGCACGCAGCAGGCCTGCAGGTGAGCCTATCAAACATCTGGTGGACTCCCTGGGTACCTGTGTCCCAAAGTTAGCCCAGAGCCTCCTATACATGCATGTTAGGGGAGACATATATAATATAAGGGTTTGTTCACCATGCCATCTGTCCATTTTAATGCAAGCGTAGCCTGTTTCAAAGTTAAATGCTTTTAATAAGCAAATGCAGTAATGTTACTGAGGGGTACATGAGCACGAGCCAGTTAAACTGTTGAAAACAGATGGGGAGGGGAAGTTAAAGGTTAGGTGTACCATAAATAGTTAACATGTGCTACCAGTTGGATGCTGGCAGTATGGTAAGAATATTAGACTCTTAATTGATTTAATTAAATTTTTCATCATTTTTTGACAGGCCATAAAGAAAAAAGACTTGGTGCAAAGTTCACAAAGGTTACTACTTTTTTTTAATGAAAACTCTGTTTTCTCTGATGTTGCTTCTAGTTGGCTCCACATGCCAACAACTTAAGATATCAAAAGCAACCTCACTGCTCACTAACAAGCAGTGATGTTAGTTAGTATGTTAGTATGTTAGTTTAAGGCTTGTTCTGTTTTACATCCATACATCAATATGATTTCACATTATTTGTCAAAAAGCAGACAGCAAAATTGAAAAGTAAAAGGATGAATTTACTTTACAGTGACGGTGATGTCAGATATCCTGACGGGATTTTATGAGTAAACAATTTATCACAAAATAATTTTGAATTTAAAGTTGACCTTCACACTTTTGTCTCATTCTCTGATTTTTTCTACTTGAGTTCACTTTATCCAAACTCCTGAAAGGCAGTTGCGTGCAAATTGTGTGTATGTGCTGTAACTTGTCCTGATCAGGTGAAAATCTGCAGCTGAACTGATGCTGAAAGAGAAATGGTCACTTATTGTTAATGTCCGCATGGATAATGCATAATGGTATAAACCTAGATAGGACTTTCATTTGCATATATATCTATATTTTCTTTTCTTAATGGGAAATGCAAATGTGCCATTTTGTGCGCGAGTGTGTGTTTGGGAGCCTTCATGTTGAATAAATGTGACTCTAGGGTATCCCCACGCACCTCGGCATATTAATCATCGTGACACGTTCACGACCCTTCTAATAAGACAGGGGCCACAGTGCACCCCCTCAAACATCCCATCCCACCCCAGCCCCACTCCCTCTTTGTCTCTTGGCCAGTCCCAAGGGACGGGAGAGGGCGGTGGGGGAGGCCTGGCTCGAGCTGGGGACGGAGTAGGAGGGGGGTGTGTGTGAAGTTAGACCCCCTCATTCAGAAGCCCTCCCCTGGGACAACGGCAGGCACAAGACTCCTATTAGGACTGAGCACAGTAGCCCCCCAGGAGCAACAAAAGACACCTCCTAATGCTCCCTGTTCTAGCTCAGTGAGCACACACACGGAAACATGCAACCGCACGTAAACACACAGCATACACAAGCTGCAAAGTGACTGTCTTCAGCGAACAGCCTGATGTTTTTACTGCCTGAGTTTTACATATATGGTCGTGTTATAAGGGGAACGTCTGTGGGACATTTCCAGCAGGTCAGAGGATAAAAAGAGCGAGCGTGCAGTGAACTGCAATAAGGTGGACAGCTGGGCAGTAGGAAGCATGCTGGGGTCTCACTGCTTGTGTCTGTGTGCATCCACACATGCATGCAGGATATTAGCGTCAGAGGACAATGTTCTGCTACGTTTTCAAAAGTTAAATCCAAAACTTTTCACAGAAAAAGATATCTGAACAAAAATATTAATGAATGCAAAGAAATCTGAAGTCAGTGCTACCATCAAAGACTTTTTTAATTGTATTTAAAAGAAAGACCTCTGCAGCATAATAACTTGAGACAACAGTTAAAGTAATTGTATTGTTATATTGTGGAAGCTGATCAGTACTCAGTTTTGTACCCACAACAGTTTTGGGGCTGATAATTATGATTCAAACTAGGTCTGGCTTGTTTAAGTACAGAGAATGTAAATTTTACTCTAAAAGTAACATGACAAAGCTAAAATAATTTAAAAAAGCGTTTATTTTTGCTTCTGAGTTTTGTTAAAAGTGAAATTGGCTTATTTCATGGTTATTTATTTATTTAGATTTTTGGAGGGTTTTTCTGCTTTATTAATGGTGGTGAGCAAAAGAAAACTTTGCAAATCTATTTTGAAGAACAGGCACACAGTAGAGGGACGGGTTAGATCAAAAGTTGCAAACTCCAATGCACTGTCTAATTGGCAAAAATACATTACATATACATATATACCAGGCACATTTCCCTTATGTACTACTACAGAAACAAAACAAATGAATGTAATATTTGCCGTTAGACTATGTGAGAGTTTGTTTGCCATTTTGTTTGCAATTCTTATCCAGAAATAGCCAGAAAGAGACTGAAAAGGCGGAGAGAGAGGAGATGAAACGCAGTTAATGGAAAGCCTGGTCACTGCAAAAGGAGTCGTCCTGTTGTGTTGTATTTGCCCTCCCAGGTGAACTACCAGGGAGCCCCAGCTTTGTGGTTATTAGAAAAATTTGAGAGGCAATTGACGATTTATAAGGTTAGAATATCAGCCATCATTTTTCAGATGTAACATAGATCATCTCTTGATTTGCAGGCTAAATATGTCTCAATGATTAACATGATACAACTAGTACTTAATATGTACAGAATTTACTTCCATAATCCACTTACACTCCAACACTGCCTGTTAATTTGCTGTGATGTAGACTGATGCGAACATGGAAGTCTGTAAAACTGTAAAATTGCTAAACTGAGCATGACAGATGCCTGGTTGGCCTTCAGGACAACAACAGCTGATTGTATCATCAGTTTAGGTCTTTTACAATGTACTTATGGACTGTTGCTCAATGTAACAAGCAGTGTAACCCTGCTGATACCTGCAGTGATCTTGTTTGAGCAAAACGAGAGTTGGTTGATTGAGTTTACTGTCTTTTTGATGGAGCAAATTTCTATAAACCTTCCTTCCTATCAGTGAGTCTGTTCCACATTATTACATTTTACAAGTGACCTACAAAAGCGCGCAACACATTTTGTTAAAGTTTGACCTCTGGGACGACATGTTCTCTCTCTCTGGTGATATACCACACAATCACTGATATGTTTTTACTTGATCAATGGAAAAACTTTATAAACTCTTCATCCACAGTTATTTTGTTATGACTAATGCATAGTGAGAATTTAGCAAATTAACTTAATTGTTAATGTAAGATTTTACGAAGAGAAACATTGATAATGATAATAAATAGGAATCGGCAATAATGCAGATCAGTAAAACTAAAATAGGAATGAGATCAAACTCTCCACGGACCCTCTAAGCTTCACTTATATGTAACACTGAACCTGCTGTAAAATTGCATTGCATTAGACACACTCTCTGCACCAATATTTAAGTATAATACAACAGGGACAGGCAGTGGAGTGGTGTACTATCATCACAATTTGCAATAATAAATAAAATCTTCTTACCTTTGTAATTAATTTACTATTGAGTCCTAGTATCTGTTATTAATGCAAAAATGTGTAAAATTATTAATATTATGTATGAACATTTTAAATATTATGTAACATGAACTTCCAGACTAAAGGTAATGCAACTGGAAATAGAGGGGAGAAATCTGCATCTGTGTTCATGACATTATTAATGCCTTTTGATACTTAATGCACAAAATAATAAAAGCACCTATCTTTACTATGCAGATGACAAACAAATTTATCTTTCTCAACAATTGATAACACTCTCTTAGACTCTGGAACAAAACACAAGAAAACACAAATGTATGTAACAAATCATTTGTTAGATATGGACACAACTTTGGATATTCTTTCCTCTTCCTCTTGTATCATATGAAATATCTCTGGAAAAAGTTTGATAACAAACTAAAGATGGAGAGGAATTATTAAGTCATAAAGCTCCAGCTGAAACAATCTTTCAGAATAAGACTATGCTAATCAACTCTAAAAGCAAGATTTTTGTTTTTGATTGTCCCTCATGCAAAAGATGTGAATTGCATTTCATGTGTTTCAGTATTTTTCTAGCCTGCTCCCATGCACAACAGTCTATCAATCTAATCCAGATATTACAAACATGCATCACTTTATGGCATGGAGGTACTGGTACATTTTAATGTACTTATTGATGCATGTCAGCCATGACAAGCCCTGCATACTCACACTATCCCTTACCACATACACACAAGTCAACCAATAATTAGTTTCATCACCTAAACACTCTCACCGGTCTGTCGGTAAGAACACACTCAGCTACTGTAAAGAGAAATCCCTAAAGAAATCTCAAATCTTTTAAAGTGACAGTCAAGAGTTTCCTCTATAGACAAAGTAAGTGGGAGCAGCTTGATCCAACCCTTCCTCTAGGCAACGTTTTCTGTGCATTTAAAGCAACATAAAAATATCTATGGTTCCCTTTATGAGCTTGTCTTTTTCATCCAAGCTGTACATTATATAGATCAAAATGCGTCCCTAAAGAAATCACTTTAGCTGTGCATTTTCATAACTTCCATAATGAACTTCCTGGGGTGATGTGGTTATGGCAGGCAGATATAAAACCACAGGTGATACATACAGCGAGGAGCTGCTCTCCTTTATAGCAGAAAAGAGGCTAATTAAATTTTCATGTAGATAATTGTAAGGTAATCCACTGTTAATTGTGCTTCTTTCCGACACAGTGGCTCCCTCATGGGATCCAGCATTATGCCCATGCAGCACTTCCTTTGCTTAAACGCCTCTTAGATTTAATGGACTCTTCCATAAACTGATCCTCAGTAGCTCCACGCACATGACCACACAGAGCTTGAACGCATCCATCAACAATAATCCCCTCAATGATCTCCATTTTATCTTTTCACTCCCCTCCTCCTCCTCCTCCTCACTCATGCCCCTACACAGGGCTTAATTACTGGTGTGAAGTAATTATTTCCTTTATTAGTGAAACGTAACATCTGTTTCAGGTCTTTTTAATTGTACCTATAAAACTCTTCCATGATTTCTGTCCCTTTAGAATAGGACTGGGCTGCTTGTTGCTCCCTGCGGACTCACTCCCTTCTTCCCTCCACGCCCCCTTCATACCCGCAGCATGAGCCGTGGTGCACCTAACCTCGATCACACTCTTTGAAATCCTTTAAAGAAGCATCGAGGAGCTCATCAGTGCTCACAAGGAGGGACAGTCTTTTATAAGGGGACAGAAAGTATTCATGTACAGCCAATGCCTTTAAACTGACATTAATGCAGTCTTACATCCATTCTTCCAACTCCTAAGTGTTGTATTTTTTTGGTAAAGCATGCATTTAATTCCAAAGCAGCATATTCCCAAATGCTGAGAGAAAAGACCGGCTGTAGGGACTGGTACACGGGAGCGTGGGAATAGGGGAAGGAGGGTGGAAGGAGTGAGATTCCTGAGGTCCTGGGGAAATTTTGTCCCTGTATTAATAGACTTTGGTCCCTTTGAAATTTTATTACCCATAAAGTTGACAGTATGTTGTGCAATTTCTCCGGTCCTACAGACCTTTCTTTCTTACGTTTTTACTTCTTTTTAAACAAAGCGGTCGTGCCCCCCGGCGTCCAAACAATTCAACACCAAAGTTTATCTTTCCCTCAACTGATGCCAGCAACTACACAGAGAGAACAGGTGTCATCGTCAAACTGAGACCTCCATGGAATAAATAAATCTATAAAAACCTCACATAGTCATCAACTTCCAGCAAACACTGGCCAGTGAGTTCAAGACAGTCCGACTTCTGCTGCTCTGTCCTTTTAGCGCTCTCCCTCTTAATTTTTATGGTTCCTGCACCTTCAGGAAATGACCCTTTTATAGGGTCAACACTATAAAAGACTTGTTTTTTTGTGGGAGTGGTAAGTGGATGAGTGTGTGTGTGTGTGTGAGAGAGCGTGTGTGTGTGTGTGTGTGTAAGCGTGTGTGTGTGTGTGTGTGAGCGTGTGTGTGTGTGTGTGTGGTGGGGGATAAGTGTTCAAGTTACTACCGGTTCGTCTTTGCTGCCAAAGAAAGAGACCCGATGAGGTTAATAGTCTCCTCTTCCAATATATCACATAGCTGTGAACTCTGTGACCCTTTTTGTCAATAGGAGAACTTTTCTCTGGAGTGTGTGTGTGACTGTGTGACTGTGTGTGTGAGCATCCTTATGTGTCTACACAAGTGTGCACATGTGGAAATGTGTATGGGTTTGTATACATGTGTGTCGATGTTCATTTTGATGTACTCAAGAGTTGTGTAAGCCTGTGCTTGAACTGAATGTGCCTCATCTTAACAGGATTACATAATAATGCCAGTATAGCGCTTCCTAATGTTAGCCTACACACACAGCCATGATGGACAGGATGAAATGTTGGTATAGAATAGTTTAAAAAGTAAGAAGTTTCAAGAGTTGCTGAGTGGTGATTAGCAATGTTTTAATGGTATCTAAGCCTTGGTTTTCACTTCTGTAAAGGAGAAGTTTTTGCTTGCTGAAAGCCATGATTTCCCTTGTTTTGGACAAATGTCAATGTCCATTCACTGGAATAAAATTTAAACATGGAATAAAGGCTTGGAGGGAGGGTGAGCGAGTGCTGCTCTCTGCTGGATTCTCCGTTATGGGACAATTTCTCAAAATCTCTAAAATTGTCAGTGCATCGAAAATAGGTTTATTTAAAGGCAAAGATGATCAAGAATTCAATAAGCTTTTCACAACAACCTAAACTATCAACAGAAGTTAAAACCACAAGAAATGTTTGTCCACACAGGTGCTACTTTTCCTAAATCTCTTTTCCTGATGTGCTCTAGCAGGAAAATTTGGGTTTTTGTGAATCTAGTGCTGTTTATCAGCATCTAAACATCCATCCAGAGACAGCGAGAAAGAAAGGAGAAGGTCAGTGATGGCAGAGGAAGGTCTGGTCTAAATGTCTTGGACAGGTGACAAATGGGAGACCCGTGGGGTCAATTCTTCACCCCACCTCAGGCAAGACAAACTGAGCTTCAAAATACACACTCTACACACACGCTCACGCACAATTACACACATATAACTCAATCAATGCACAAAAAGCTCAGCTCATATGGCTTTGTTAATAGAAATCAACACTCATCCACAATGCTGCACTAGAAAATGACTCTGATAAACTCGAAACAGAGTCGTTTTTATGCATGAACAGTGAGCGGAGTGGTTACCTACACAACACACTGAACGGAGGGAGATGTTTTAGTGCCGCACTATGATATAAATAGCTGTACTTTTCCATGAAATTTCATAGTAATTAGAGACCAGGAAACATGGACCCTCTCAACCCCCACTGCGGCACCCACGTACCTTGAGTGAATACTAAGAAGCAACTCTGGCACAGGTCCAGTTCAGTATGTACTGTGTGAACCCACATGGCCCATCAAAGGCAGTGTGCACGACCGTGAAAAGGGTGATTGGGTTCGAGGTGTGCAGGGAATAGTGTTTGAAGTCCTCCTTCTATCAGAGAGACAGAAAAGGCACTTTTAATCCCGTGGGATCACTAAGGCGCCACAGGCAAAGAGAGATGCACTCATTCTCTCAACTCTTCCATGAGTACCGGAGGAAAAAGAGAAGGAAGGAAAGAGGGGGCTAACGGGGAGGAAGGTGGGGGTGGTGGGAGGGGGTGAGGGGTGGGAGAGAGCGAACGAGAGGGAGAGAAGGAGCAGATGATAAAAAAAAAACTGCAGCTGACGTGAAGAGAGGAGGCAAACAGAGCAGCAAGGAAGTGCTGCAACATGACAGATACGGCGGTAATGTCAGTCATTAGCTTCTCTGGCTGGCATCAAGCTGTTAGAGATGTGCAATTAGCGGGCGTCATGCATAATGCCCTTTTTCTGGCTTGAGAAGGTATCATATCTCTTTACATGGTATGTTGTGTGTGATTGTGTGTGAGTTTGAAAGTGCAAGGGATGGGAAGCTAACAGGGATGGATAAAATATTGATAATATGGATCAATATTATATCCGTATTGTGATATGAAATTAGATATGGTCTTACATTTGGGATACTGAATGAGTTTTATCTTTTCCTGGTTTTTAAGGCAACTCTACAATAAAGTGATGTAATTTCTAAACTTGACAAACTGTTCTAGCTGTTCTAATATTTGCTTTTTTCCCCTTTTTGTCATTAAACCTACAGTACTAATAATTATTAGTCAAAAGAAACACTGTGTTAACGTTTTGGAAAACCACAAATTGTTATCCCTTGAGTTTTGTCACAGTATAGATATTAGATTACCGATTAGAATAGATTAAGTCAAAAATATTGTAATATTTGATTCCGTCCAGATTGCACAGCACTACTTCAGCCCTGCTTTACATAGTATTTTATGTAATTTTTCATTCACAAGTTGTGAAACTGTATATTTTCAAATAGGAAAGGGACCCTGTATTAGCATCTTTGGTTCATATCGTCCAGCCCTAATTTAAAAACATAGTTTCAGGATGTTTCATTTTGCCTTGTATTGTACAGGTGTGTTTTATCTGATCTGTACTTACAGGTGGAGAGGGATCAAGCTAATAAAGAACTGAGGTGCAAGTCAGAGAGATAACAGTGAGTCATGTCAGCATGCATCATATAAATCCTATGTGTGTTTTTTACTAAGAAAAACAAGTAAGAGACAGAGGGAGAAACAGAGACAGTAAAAAAACTAAGAACTGAAGTAATTCCACATTGATTTGAAACTAAGTTTGGCAATGCTTATTTGAATCACCTGTAAGACAGAAAAAAAAATAACTGTAAACTGTTTTCCTAATCAGGTTAAAGCTTTGATAGAGTGATGCAATAAGGGACATATGAAGTGAAATTATCAATGATATTTGAGCCTGAAGTTAGTTTACAAAGTGTCAGGTGAAGGAAGATTTGCTATAAAACAGACAGGGGGACAGGTGAAGAAGAGTTATTTAACTACAAGATATTAAACTATATTAAACTCAAACAGTTTATTAAAAAATAAACTGATAAGAGAAGAGAGACAAATTAAACATCCAAATCCCAACTAGATAGATAGATAGATAGATAGATAGATAGATAGATAGATAGATAGATAGATAGATA
>JAPZDZ010000012.1:16029271-16039682 GCA_029783805.1 Acanthurus tennentii | reverse complement strand
AAGTATTCAAAACTATCAGGTGCTTATCAGAATAAACTGTATTTTTTCGGGATGAATGTGGAAAAATACATTGTAGTTACTTTACTTGACAACTAAAACCTAAAGCATCCCAAGGAGAGTCAACACACCCTTAGATTATCCCTCTTGTACTCTTAAAAGCACGCTGCTTGAGAAATGGTATGATATTAGAGAAAAGGATGTTGTTTTTCTACATGTTTCTTATTGGCACCAAATCCAATAAAAGGCAGAAACCAACAAAGCACCAGTCCTCCTCTTAAAGGATCTGTTGACTTAATCTAGCAGAAATGGAATAAAAATTCATAAGTATGTTTTAATTAGTGAGAATCAACACATAATATGTTTTTTATCACCTTATAAAAAGCCCTTCATATCTAGAGAGGGAGTGAGTCCTCTTCCACAGCCCATAATGTTGCAGTGTTATGTTTCTACAGTAGCTACGATCGGACAAACCAAACTGTGGCTCTCATTTTTAGGGTCACAGTAAATTCTCCTGCTTGCTTGGCAGGTGAGGGTCGACAGAGGGATATCCAATTGTTTGCATTCTGAAGCCTCATCATTAGATATCACTAAACACGACACACAGGACCTTTAAAAACTCCCTGATTTCTCTGCCTGCGGCACTTTGCTCCAAGCCTGCTGGCTCTGAGGACATTAATCATATTAATCTTTAAAAAAAAAAACAGTCAAGCAAGTATGTTTATATGTATAAAAAAGTCGTGTTGAAGAAAATAATTTAGCACAGTTCTTAAACTGTCTGGCTCTTTCTCTTAATAATGCTCCTCATATGTTATAATGATATCAACATTTTGAAGACTGTCACCCTCTTGTTTTCAGACTGCAGTGACATGATCTCCAACATAAAAGCCATGAAGATCTTGAAGCGAGTTGGAGGGCCAAAGGGCATGTGGACAAAAGACATTAGCGGGGTCTCTGGGAAGGTCTACATTTTTAACGGGACAGATGAAGACACCGTGTATGAGTTTGCCTCTGTGCAGGACTTCGCCCGCTCTCAGGGCATGTCTCTGTCCAAGAGCCTGAAGCTGCCGTCCGCCTGGAGGGGGACAGGACACATTGTCTACAACAATCATGCATATTATATAAATCAGGTTGGGGAGATAACAGTGGTTAAGTATGATATGAAAAATAACTCCGTGATGGACAGCGCAGTGTTCCCAGTGCAGGACCATGTCCCAGTGTACGGCCTGACCCCTGAGACAGTGATGGACCTGGCTGTGGACGAAGAAGGTCTGTGGGCCATTTATGCCACACGACAGACTGAGAGGCACATCTCTTTGGCTAAAATGGATGCCAACTCACTAGACATAGAGCAGATGTGGGACACAAACTGTCCGAGAGAGAACGCAGAGGCGGCTTTCATCATCTGTGGCACCTTGTATGTTGTGTACAACACCAAGCAGCCCGGGCGCTCCCGTATCCAGTGTGTGTTTGATGTCAATGATATGGTGACCAATGAGGAGGCGCCACTGATTTACTTTCCAAAACGTTACGGAGCCCACTCCAGTCTGAAGTACAACCCACAGGAGCAGCTGCTGTACGCCTGGGACGATGGTTACCAGATCCTCTACAAGCTTGTCATGAAAAAGAAGCTAGATATCTGAGCTAATTAATGCACCACAGCATCCTCCCAAGACTTCCTCAAACAGACCAACAGCCTTTAAAGTACCATACCCATTTTGACAAGTGTGAGCTCCTTTAAAAAAATTGTGTCCTTTATATCACAGCTGACATTGTTATTGCATGCTGTAGAATTACATTTTTTTTAATGTGCCTTCACTGGAAAAATGCCACTTCAAAAATAAGTTCAAAAAATGAAACGAGGTATTTTTTTGCTTGTAATAAGTAAAAAATCTGCTGAGTATCACAAGTAATGATTTTGTTTTTTTAGATTTCTTGAAATATGACTTGAAGTTTACAAAAATAAGTCGCCGTATCTTACTGATATTACTTGTTAGGGGACTGTGTCTTGTATTAAGTATAATGACATAGTTTGACTAGAAACCAGACAAATATAGTTTATTAGATTGAGAGTTTTTGCAGTGTTTTCTTATCTGAGCACCTGATTTCTGCACCATGCAAAAATTAATTAGGAAACTCCTGAAACTTTTTGTCACTGTGTAATTCAGTGACCATCATGTCTCCATCTTTTTACGTTTTATTACTGTGAAGTATTAAAACAAAAATCCATACCATTTTGAACAGTCTCAACAATTGCATAATAGTTTAGAAAAACTTGTGCAGACCTGATATTAAGTGTGACGCATTAAACAACTTAGACTGTCACTAAAGTTTCATATCATACATAAATGAATGGAAAAATACATTCAAAAACTGCAAAAAATCCAACATGGGAATAGTCAGTGGTGAAGTTAAGTATTTATTACTTGTAACATGTAACATAGCCGGTATGGGCTTGTATCTGTACGCTTTTTATACACTTTTAGGGGTTAACATTTGATACATTTCCTTTTTTGAGAGGTGTTGTGTGTTCTTTTAATCTGAGGCACAGTTCTTTGTTGCTGCCAAACAATTATTTTTATGTAGACTGCACTGCACTTGTGATTTTACAATCACATTCGTGTCTACAGACACATCAAATACCTGTGATCTCTAGTGCAACTGTTTGTTCCAGGATGCGTCTAGGCCAATTTAAAGTACCTGTTTTTTTTTTTTTTTTACATGCTATAAACATAGAACTAACTATGCTTTTTAAATTAACATAATATACAGCTCCCCCAAGTTTAGCGGTACTAACAAATGATGTCAATCTTTTCATGCTTAAAATGTCACTTTGCTGTCTGAGTAAATAAATCACACATATCTTTGTAACATTGCATGATAGCACTCTTTTGTTCAGTTTAATCCAGCCTTACCACCCTCTTTGTCATGTATGCCCTCCTGAAATTATTTTACCCAGAGGGGAACAATATGTGAGTTCATAGTAAAAAGTAGCGGTATGCGTAGCATTTACACTTATTCAGTCAAAATCAGGTTTTAGTGTTGCTGTATAACATTTATTATATCATATAGAAGACAATGTTTGATATAGAAGATTGCAGCTCCCTTATTTATCAATCTTTAAAAATGTCCCTGTACAGATAGTAAAACGGACAAATGTTGTAAACAAAATAATGTGTTGTCACTTGTAGAGCAACATCACAGTGTTCAGAGAACCTCAGAGTTGCATTAATGTACCTGGGATATCAAGATCTGTGTGAGGATGAGCTAGCTGGCTAGTGCTTAGTTATTTCTGTTTATGTATTATCTGTAACATACAATAAGCACAAGGGTATTATGTAGCGTTTACTTTTATTGAATAAAATTAACCAAAATTAACAAAAATCACCACTATTTATGTTGTGCCTCTCATATAATACAACTGTTTTCTTATTTATGTCTAAATACATTGTGTTTCTTACTGTTTGCTTATACTTTGCTCATTTGCCCACAATCTGAGTGCCCTATTTCTCTAAATATTGTTTATTATGGAAATAAATACAACTATAAACACACAGAGTTTGTCTTTTTCTCAGTTCAGGCATTAAAATTATAAAGCCCCCATGTCACCGATTTAAACATTTTTGACTTTGGCGCAACCCTGCATCAAAAAAGGCCCTGAGGCAGACAATTGACAAGCTGCTACTTTACTTGTAATTCTGATTATTAATTTTATTAATATATCACTTTTATTGTACTTTGCCAATACTTCCTATCATTTAAATCCTCAAGCAGTTTAGCATATCTCACATTGTGCACTACTCAAACAAGACGTATTCTATTTGTACTTCATCATCCCCGCCATAACAACTCAAATGGGTCTTATGTAACAGAGGGGAAAATGTCACCGTCTACTTGAAAAGTAGGTTAACTAAACAATGACTCAAGAGCTCAATTATGTGCCTTACTTTAACTGAAGCAGTGGGCCTGTGGATGGTAATGATGTGTAACAGTAATTCGATTTAACAAAGTGAAACAGCATTTTACTGCAGCATTTGAGGCTACAAACTATTTGGTATTCTCTGCTTGGCTCCAGAGGTGTAGAAAAACATCGTCCACCATACTGACCCTTAAAAATGAATGAGCTGTGGTGTAAAAACCAAAATGATGCTCACACAAACACACAGCAACAGTTATTTTAACGAGTTTATTTTTTCAAACTGTAATTAAACAGTATCCATTAAAAATTGTTCAGAACTGTGAATAAAATCAAGAGTAAGAAAAACAGCACAATAAATTCTGTAAAATCTGAAACGGGAAACATTTGAATAACTTTGTACACAAAGATGAGAACTTCAATTTGGTGCACAATCCTGCAAGCAATCCAGAACAAGCAATTTATTTTTTTGAGTTAAACAACCAAAAAGTGCTGTTTTAAAATCATTTCACTTTAGACCCAAATTTGAATTTAATTGCAAGAAAATCAACCTGAAAAATTACAATTATAATTTTGTGTTTTTACATCAACTGGTGATGTCTGTTGTGCTGAGAGTCATCAATATGTCTTTCATTTAGCTGCCGCTCAGTCTGACAGAGCAGGCCATTGGTTATTTGCACTATCCCAGAAACTTTTTCAAATCCAACTACTTGACTATTTCCATTTTGACATCCTAAAGCCAACATACCATGTAAAATTTGGAAATTTAATGGCAAATGACTAAAATGTGTCATGTGACCCACAATCAGTCAGGGCACAATCCCAATCATTAACAACATTTACACCAAAAATTACAGCTAAACATAAATATGCAACAAAAAAAAAATTATATTGAATATTACAGTTCAATGTTTGTTACTGAAATAACATCATGGCTGAGAAAACAGCATATCTTACAGGACTTGTGTTGTCTTGTAAGTTGCTTTTCGGTGTTAACACATATCCATTAAGGGATCCACCATATCTTGTAGTGTCCACTCTTTCTGTCCATTCCAGTCGTGGACATGAGGCGAGGCGAGGCGAGGAGGTCCTTATTGCTGAGAGATTGTTTGCATTAGAGCATTCTGATATTCTGCTCGACTCAGAGTCTGAGATGAGGAACTGGCATGGTGACGTTGCAGAAAAATCGATGTACAAGAGCGTTTTTGGCCGACAACCTTTTGTTTGGGTCATAATTCAACATCTCCTGCAACGGCAAAAAAAGAGAAATAAAGAGCACAGCTAGACAATGAATCTCTGAGTAGGGCTGAAACATTTTTTTTTAAAATGCCTTTTAAATTTGTTGTTTGTTTTCTTGATTAATCATAAAGATAATATAAAATAAAGAAATACTAAATCCTGATACTTAAGATATTGCAATACTGATTTAAAAAGACTGAAGCAATTAAGTGATTATTGAAATTGCTGCAGATTAATTTCTTTTGATTGTTTAATTAATTAAATGTTGAAGCTCTATTTAAAGAATTTTAATAAAACAAATTAACCCAAGATCTTATTTGCGCAAAATGCTGTCTCATATCCTTGGTAAGAGAAGACTTAAAAAAAAGCACTTAAAGACTGCAAACTTTTCATTTGTAATGTTCATCCGGATTTGTATGCAATGAAAAGAGTAGCAGAAAATCACAGCACAAGTATGTCTGATGTTACTTAATTTAAGTCCAGTAGTTCATAAGAAAATTTTCAAAATCACAAGGATCCACCTAAAGACTTACCACCTGTTCCTTCAACCTGTGATTTTTTCAATAAATTAAACAAAAAAACTCTTCATCATTTCTTGAGTTTGCCAACTAACATGGACACAAACATAGGAGACAGCAGTAAATAACACCAAATCAATCTATGAAAGAAAGACAATGTTCTCACGCCAAGCAGCTCTCTTCCATCCTCGTCAAGAAGCGGCACCACTTTGGATAAATCCTGCTTGGCCCACTTGGGGAAAGATGGTTTGTAGTCAGGCATTGACGTGACTCCTGGCCAGACAGTCTCATCTGGTGTGCCCAAGGTGCGAAAAATTCGGAATAACTGATCAATCTCTGAGTCGCCAGGGAACAAGGCCCTCCTGGTGATCTATGTAACAGAGGACAGTGAGGTCAGTCTGTTGGTTTGATCTTACTGGATCCATTATATATCATTCACAATGCAGCCTATTGTGAAAAGTGAAACTGAGTGCATTACCATTTCAGCAAAGATGCAACCCAGACTCCAGATGTCGACAGCTGTGGAGTAGTACTTACATCCCAGGAGAATTTCTGGTGCTCTGTACCAAAGTGTTACCACCTTAGAGGAAAGAGAAGAAAATTTGTATTTAGGAAAATAAAAATACTGAGAGAAAAATGAACCAGAGCAAGCATCAACAAAACCCTCTTGAAACAGTTTTGTTTAGTAACATGCAGCCTGAGAAATAAACACCATAAACATTAATAATGTGAGATATTTTGCTAGTATTTTATTATAATATCTTTTATTTCAAGCACTTTAATTACTCAGAGGGAACATTATAATGTGGACTTGGCTGCTGAGTGTGGTGATGATGATGACTGTGCATGTTACCTCATGTGTGTACGTGCGGACAGGCACCCCGAAGGCTCTTGCCAGGCCAAAGTCAGCAAGCTTGATCTCCCCCTTGGCATTGATGAGGAGGTTCTGTGGCTTCAGGTCTCGATGAAGAACCCGGTGAGAGTGGCAGAAGGCCAGGCCTTGCAGCAGCTGAAAAAGATAGCTCTGCAAACAGAAAAAAAAAAATGTACCCAAGTGAGTCCAGCAGCTCAGAGATCAAGACAGATCTGATTTGAAAATCTAGCTGAGTTTACCTTAACCAGAGGCAGTGGGATACCAGTGACTGAAGAGGAGTCCATGAACTTTTTCAGATCCTGATGAAGGAACTCAAAAACAAGGTAGAGCTTGTTCTCGGTGTGGATGACATCCCGCAATCTAAAACATTTTAACATGCAATTAAGCTTACAAAGAGACAGAGATGGGTAATAAGACAATCTTACAAATAGGATTTACCTCAGAGTTTTTACACCAGGAACTTACTTGACAATATTTGGGTGACTGAGCTCTTTGAGGAGTGAAATCTCTCGAATGGCGGTGCTTGGTACGCCCTCTGTTTCCCTGTATGACATACATGGTAAATTAACTGAAAGTGTTACTGATGTTTACTCTTTAATCCCATAGTTATGTTGTAATATACTTTTTTGCATTGGTGTGGTTGATGATTTCATAACATTTACTGGTTTCACTGTGGTTTTTAATTTATTTAATCATATCGTTTATGCATCTTCATGAGACAAACAGTCAGAGAGACAGTCAGTGGTGAACAATGAACAGAGTTGTACAATGAGGTGCCTCACTCTTACAGTGGCACTGCTCTTGGTCCTATAAATATATCACTGCACCAGCACTGCCAGAACAGCTAAGATACCAACCAACAAAAGATAGGCACAGCAATGCCTATTTGCCTATTTTTTTGGTATGAAGGTTCAGAAAACACTGCATGAAGTGAGTCACTAATGTTTCCTGCTGAAAGCCAATGAAATTATTTATGTTTGCACTGCATGGCAGAAAATGAATATGCCAAAAAGAAAACACTTAGGTATGGAGGCCTCCACAAATATGCATGTCTTTTATTAAATGCACTTAGCCAACAATCAGACTCATGTTTAAAATAAAAAGAACTTAAACAATCCATCAATTAAAGACATTTTCCTTTTCAAACTGTTTAATTCAGAGGATTTCTAGAGGCCAGCAAAGACAACTTTCACTAGAGAAAAGTAAGGAAAACACAACTGTGCAACAAAATTAGGACCAATGCAAAAGCTCCTACCATATAATGAGGGTTCATCTTCACCAACTGGCTGCAGTTAACATGCAGATGCTATCAAATATAAATATGAATGTTCTTTATGTGTAGGGAACTACAGGAGTACTGTGTGAAAGAAGCTCACCTAACACTTTTAAAGCTGATTGAGAAACACTTCTACTTAAATGTATTACCGTTTATATGTCATAGACTACAGGGGTGATGGGAGGCAGCACTGATATTTAGCTATTTGCAAATATCGTTGCACGGTCACACCCTGGCGACACCATGAGGGGGTAAAACATGGTTCATTATGTTAGATCGAAGCTTAAGTAAAAGTTAGCTCAAATGAGGTTAGCTTTGCCCCCCGTTGTACCCAGATGATCACCCACAACAATCGTATCTTCACTTACGTCTCTAGCCTGATTTTCTTGAGAGCGACAGTTTCTCCGGTGACTTTGTTCTTGGCTTTGTAAACCACTCCGTACGTCCCTTCTCCTATCTTTTCCACTTTCTGAAACGCATCCATTTTTATATGAAAGAACAGAAAGTTTGTGGTTGTTTAGCTCGTTAGCAAGACTCGCCTCTTTGTGTGTGAGCTAACAACTGCTCGGTGGCTACAGAGACAAATGTTAACGAGCAGAGAGCGGACCGACATATAATTAACGGCTCCTCTGAGCTGGTCCAAACGGTCCTGATACAACACAGCCTGAGGCAGCGGTACTGAGGAGGCTACACTGTACAAGTCTGAAACGGCAAAAAATGTCGTTTTAGGTCATTTGTTAGCTTTAAGAATGATAACATCCGTTAATGTGAGGGTTAGCGTGGAGGCTACTCCTCTGTGGAAAACAGTGAACCAACACTGCAGCGTTTCCCGCGTTACTTCGGGAGCGTTCGTTTTTGTGTTCAAGGCACACCGACTTTGTTGGGCGGGTGTTATTTTAAAGTTTTTTTAAATTACCCCTCAAAGGTCTTTCATTGGCTGTCATTGTATTGAAAACAGGTTGGTACAATACTTTTATTTTAGCAGTGTCAGTTGAGTTTTAATTCACTGGTTTTTAATGGCAGTGCGTTCAAGTGGAGAGATGGAGTCGTCTTATACCGTGATAGAAACAAAAGTATATCAAACGAACCTCACTGGTCACATGGGAAGACGACGATGACGTTTTACGTAAATAATGTTGAAGACGGAAGCGGCAGAACGACAAAAGAGTACAAAAGAGTTTTTGTTTGAGCGTTCGGCATTTCTTCTGAAATATAAGACAAAGCACCAACGTCTTGCATTTTAGTATAAACAAGAAAATTACAGTACAGACTGCACACAAACAGCGATTTGAGTTACAGTGGCAAAAAGTAACTGAGCACATTTACTCAAGTACTGTACTTGAGTAATTTTGAAGTACCTGTACTTTACTTGAATGTTTCCATTCTCTCTATGTAAGAGGGAACAGTTGTACTCTCTTATCTACTTTTACTTGATATCCTGCGTGGTTGGTTAATTTCCACATTCTTATTTATAATAAAAAAGTAAAAAACAAAATACATCTTGAATTATCAAAGGTTAAGATAAAATTTATTGATCCCAAGGGCACCTTCACCAGCTGTAACATTTAAGTGGTGCAGCCTACACACTAATGCATCAATCAATTATTAATAATCAGAATTCAGTTATATACATGAATCTAGAATTGCCTGTACTGTAAAATGAGGACATTTGGTAAAAAAGCATAAACTTTATTTATACTTTACCTAATTTTGAGACCAACACTTACATACTATTACTAAATTAAAATTTTGCATGCAAGACTTTTGCCTGTAACAGAATATTTCTACACAGAGACCAGCAATTTCATTTATTTTTTGATTTTTTCTTTTTCACAGAAAACATTTGGTCTGGTATGTTTGCAAATGTCAAAAATGTAGTAAATAGGTTTGCATAGTATTTGTAGGTGTCAAAATAAATTTTGCCATTGATAGGACATTTTTATTATGAGTCATTTTTCAGTTTTAATACAATTATAGGCTCTTTATCTTTATCTTTAAAAATCAAGCCCCAATAAAAAGGGAAAGTATTTTATTAACATGCATAGCATCTACACACTTTGATACATTAGGTAAAGATACTTACCTTTAAATATGATATGCAAACTCCTAATAAACACAAAGAAGGAGAACAAGGAGAACACAAACTGCTTTAGCACACTGCTGTTGTTCTCATGACCTTAAACTGCTGCACCTGGGTAGAGCCACACTGTGGAGACATTTTTATGGTTTCAGAAGAAGACAAAACAATTGCACTGTAACGACATGATTGATGATGACAGGCATGCAAACACACCAAGTTTTGGGACACCCCCCACCCCCACCCCCACCCCCATACAAAAATCAGAGACTATAAGTTATCAATACACACATTTGCTGAAAAACATAAACACATGCACCCTGAGTATAGCTCTTATTTCATGGTGTACTGAACAGAGCAGCATTAAGGGGAAACATAGTCCCTCCCTCTAGTGGCAGTAATTGTAGTTGTGCAATCCCTCACCAGTTTAGAGTGAATGGTATCCAAGTTATTTCTATCATGTACCCCTGCAGAAGCTGGAGGAAAGTCTACAGTGATTTACCATGGTGACAGG
>JAPZDZ010000012.1:15974565-15993682 GCA_029783805.1 Acanthurus tennentii | reverse complement strand
CAGACGTTAGCTACCATGTGCCCTAATAACAATATCAGCTAGCCTCTACTGTGTTCTCATATTAAGTGCCGGAGAGAAAGAAAAAACACACAAAATAAAGTGATACGCTTTTGTGTGAATAGACTGCTACGACTCCAATCAGTTCATTATTATTTCTTTTGTATAAAACTAAGAGTTACATTTTAAAGTAACCTCCCGTTCATGGAACAACTCAATAACAGGAGTGCAGGTATTACAAGCTAGCTCACTTAACCCTGCGGCCTCATCTGTTGCTGTGCCCCCGCACTGCCCCCTCCCTTCCCTGCCCCTCAACGGACAAACCGACGACGCTGGATGCAGATTGCGAGGGGATCGCCTCGAAGGGACAAGAGGGAAAAACTCCTCCTTTGTGTTTTTTTAAGTACCGTTTACTTCAGCGGAGAGAGATTGAGAGGGGAGGTGAATGAGGGAGGATCGTTAAGATTTTCCAGAGAGGTGGACGGGTTTTCTTTTTTTTTTTTTGGTGTGGAGTCATAGACGGGAACTTCAACGGTTAACTTCACGCAAGTTAACGTTACAAAGTTCTGTGACTGGGCACTCGCGAGGAGTGGAAACTAGCTAACCTCAGTTTCATCTGTGGTCAGAGCTAGTTTCACGTTTTTAAAGATTTGCGTGAGGCAGGGTCGGGAAGAGAGCGATGTCGTTGTTGTCGGTTAAGTCTAGATTTGTTTAAAAAAGAGCCCAAGGAGAAGGTGGGAGAAAACCGGTTTTCCCTGGTACCCTACCGCCGCTCTTGTGTTTGTGAACGGTGGGGTGTTTTTCCTGTTTGACAGAGCAGATTGTCAAGGAGAAGTTGTCGTTAACAACTGCCGAACTCACAGGGTCATCGGTAAGTTTTTAAAAATCACTTTTACTCAAACTAAATTTATTGTAATATTGTGTACATATGTGTTGCAGATGTTCACATATCTAGTCTACTCATCTTTTAAAACTCAAAGCCTTGTTTTTTTGGAAGTTTTTCTCTGCTAGAGGACATTTGAAATCGGATAAATCCAGGCTATCATTGGAAACAATAGCCGTGTATTTCATTATCAATGATGATTGATTACAGTCCTATGATTCCACTTCGGATCCTGACTGTGCTGTGCCAAACTCTACAGCTGGAAATGTTTGTAATAACACGTAGCAAGCCAGGCTGCTTTCATGGCTGCTCCCCTTTAAAGCATTTTACACTTGAGGCACATAAGGCAACTTATCATCCACCCTTTGAGGACAAAGAGATAAAGATCCAGGATAATAAAGGTTTTATGTATGTGTACTGACCCAAATATCTAGATAAAAAGTCTTGAATACAGTCTAATCACTACTGGCTTTACTCAAGATAGTCATATAAAAGTTTTGGCTTGTGAAAGATGGTGATATTGAATCAATACTGATTTGTTTAATTTAAATCTAATTGTTTGTCATGTAAACTTCACAAGGCTGTTTGAGAAATCGTGCAATGCATAGGCGTATGGAAACATCCCTCATCCTGTAAGGCCACAATCCACGTCCCTTTATGGCCCATGTTGCGTGCAAAAAGCCCTGGCCCTGTGGTTCTGCTGTGTGATCCAGGGTAGGAGTGCCTCAAAGTTTTTTAGGCTGTGTGATGGCAGCCTGCAGGTCCTGTCTTTACTGGGAAGCACAGTCTGTAGTTACACTCCCTCAGTGAGTCTAACCCCCCCAATCTACTTGACCTACTCTGTCAGCCTGCACCAGATGGTTTTGCCCCTTTGAAAACGACAGAGAGGAAGCCCTTCCCTGCTTTGGGGAAAAAGAGAAGGCAGGAAAGGAAGTTTGAAGAGCAGAGGTTGATGAAAGTTAGACTGCACATGTTGTTTTTCATGGTCTCTTTTAGGTAGAGTAGATTGAGGGCTTATATTCTTGTCTGTCGTTTTTATTTGAATATGCTAACACCATGTCAACCTGTCTTTAATGATCAAACACTCATGACTAAATTGAACATTTAAAAAAAACATATTGAAAGCTAAACTTCATGGAATATATTGTAAGCAGCTTTCAGAACAGTATTTTTGGGGTATGAGTGTGCACAGTGAGAGGAGCTGACCATTACAGCAATTAGGAATTCCCTTTTTATGAGGACAGACTTTAATTTGTACTTTGGGTAATAACTGTTTGGATCTTCTTTCTTCTTTAAACATGAGCAGACTTTTTCCCCTAAAACAACAGACCCATAGGCTAAGGCTTATTCTTTTAATTTAGGTATTGACTGGTCAGCCATCTCCATAGTATTTATACAGTGTAAACCTATGTAATATGGCAACATCACTTAACTCTTTGATTTTGTAGTGGGGAGTAAAAATAAACTACAAAATTATTATATTTTAATTTTCATAAAAAAAAACTCTTGACTGAAGCTGTCTCAAACCCGTATTAAAAATTGGGAATGTTCAAGTTTTACTTTCAGCTGTTGCACATCTGTGAAAAAGGTGAGCTTCCTTGCTGACTGTGGTCTATTTAAAACACAATTTAGTCAGTCACTCAACTATGTTATGTAGTGTATATTTAGAGTTTTCAATGCTAACCAATAACAGAATCATGAGAGCTTAGCCTCTTCTCTGTGGTTAGAGTTTGTCATACGTTGGGACATCACTAGTGCTAACATAGTTTCACAGTGACATAAGATTATTGAGGGCAGTTTACCTCAGAATTACTTAACAAAATAAGGAACAACCAAGAATCCAAGGACCTGACAATGTAATAAATTCATTTTAATCTTTCCTCAAAGCCAAGTGCTTTAGTTGTTTGTCATTTTGTTGGATAATACTCAAACCATCTACGAAGGAGCACCGACTTCTTTCGTCACAATTATTAGTTTCCATGAGGTCTCCTGATCCCTGGACTTTCTTTCTTACCTCAGAATTTGTCAGAGTTGTTGGGTTAGCACTCCAGCTCTCTGGGGCCACATGCAAAGGCCTCCTGTATCTCTCCATATGTGCTGCACATGGGCAAATGGGGAAAGCTGAGGAAGAGCTTCACAGTACAATCTATACAAGACTTACTAGTACAAATAAGGAGATTGTTATGCTCATAGCTGTGACTTTTCTGTAATAGGAAAGTTCATCATGAATGTATTTCTGCAAGATAACTTTGGGAATGCTTTTTTAGTAAGAGAGAAAAAACTCAGAAGACAATTTAAGTGGTGCCAGATGTGATGTTTTATGTCTTTGTTGTTTTTCTATGTAGGAAAACAGAAATTACCAAATTCATTTTGAAACTACCCAACCATGAGTTTAATTACTTTCATCATCAAAAGCTGTAGATCTGGAATTTTTACGTTTTAGTGGCAAACTAAAGACACCATCTGAAAGAAGCACTGGCATGCCTGAGGAGTAACCTGAATTTTGTGTTAAACTCAGGAAGAAGAATCTGGAGTCCTCTGGGTGCAAGAAAAAAAAACTCATTGTCACATGAAAACCACTGATACCAGTCATTTGAAAACATCCATCCATAAGCTACTTATAGCACTTTAAACATTGGTTACAGTTATGACATGAGAGCGTTGTTGACTTGGCTCGGAAAATGAAGGATGCAGGATATTTTAGGACCTTGAGATCGCTGTAGGAGGTACAATTATTGTCAAGTGGAATTTGACAAAGAGGGTTAAATGTCTGTCCTAAATGATAGAGCTGAAGTAGAAGTGCTTCAGAAATATATAGGCACTGCATGGAGGTCTGAACCACTACTATGTCCTGACTTCTCTTCTACTATAGCAAACCTATCTATAAATTATCTCAATTCAGTTACTGGCGTATTTGATTTTGCTTGGCAGTCAGCCTAAGCAACTCTGCTTCTTCTTTCTCCCAACTGATAAGAGATAAACACAATTTTAGTGCACAATACAATTGTGTCAACAAACTCAGTGAAATTTTGTGTTGGTATCTTGCTGAAGGACACGTCTACATGACAATTGTTTACATTTAGTTTCTGTGTGGTAATGGTTTTCAAAATGGGGTCTGGGGATTACCAAGATTCCATGGGGGGGGGGTCTGGAGGTCCCCAGCAAACATGGGATTACTTATTTTCACTATAGTTTTTTCATAAGTAACACAATAGCAAAATATATAACCTTATTTGTCCTAGGTTAGATAAACTTTCTGTAATTAAACATTTTAAAGACAAAATTTATATTAAGTCAGGGACTAGTAAACAGTGTGTGTCGGTTTAACAGTCTTTGATGTTTAGGCCTTTGAGAGCCACTGCTCTGCACCAACCTAGTGTTCATCAGCAGCACATATTATCTCTTGCCTCAGTGCTATGCCATCATGCCCTCACCGACATATGGACATGAGACTTCACCGCACGGCTCAAATGCTGCTCTTCACCACAAACCCTAATAGAGCGTTGTGGAGCTGCTCCTCCTTGCTACACACAGTGTGTGCTCCTTCCTCTGCTGCTGGATCACAACTGCCACTTACAGCAGCATACAGAGTTATCTGAATGAATTTTAGTCCTTACCATGGAGTTTAACATGTTGATGACCATGTGTATTACCAGTTTACAGTATACACACATGCAGCACGACATGTGACTCTCTAAAAAGCCCCTTATTGTGGTCTGATCTTTTTTTCTTTCCTCTCTATAAGTAGCCCTCTGCAGTCTGAGTTGAAAGGCCTCTATTGTTGAGGCTAAAGTCAGGCAGGCATGAGATTGAGAGATTATGGGAAAAAGAAGTTGGATACTATCAAAAAAAAGATTGTCACATGTGGACATTATTGAGATCTGTGTGGCCAAAGGGACAAATGATTTGGCCATGAGAATAAAATACTAAGTTTTTCATTTTTAAAATCATCTTGGTAAAATAGTAGACTTGGGTTGAAGTTCTTCAGCTGCCGATAAGATTGTATTTAACATATTGTTACTTGAGCCGCGGCAAATTTTGTCGTAATTAAAAAAAAGAAAAAAAAAGATATTGATTGCAACCAGATATTGGACGATTATGGAAATTTTTGTAAGCGAGTATAGTGACCAAGTTCTAGGAACTCCAGCTGTGCTGTGTGCAAAATAAAGTTGTTTGGGTGAGTCAGCTTTGAAAGGCAAATAGCTTTGCATAAAACTCGTAATTTTGGAGACTCTGTGGTCACGAATATGTGGATTTTGAGGACTAAACTGAAACTTTTTTTTTTTTTATTCTTTGGTTCGAGAAAGATCAATGGCACACAGAGCACATTTTTGTGTTGTGTCGGGTTGCATTAAAACTCTTGTTTTGGTAAGTGTCTGACTGAGCTGGTTATAGATTTTAACAGCTGACTACTAGAGAAAAACCATGTGACAGCTGAGTAATAAAAATTCAGTAGAAACTAGGTGTAAATTAGTTGTTGGAATACACTGGTATCACAGATAATCACGATATTACGATTTACAAATATTCAATAAGGAAAGACTGTTTTTTTGTAATATGCAAATAATACAGCATCATTTAAAAAAATTCAGTTTCTGTCTTTTCTCACTTTGTCAAAGTATGTGGTGATAATACACCATCATGCTGTTTTCTGCCTATCACAGAGCACAAAAAAAAACAGTAAATAAAGTTAAAGATGAATTTAACTGATAACAATTTAGAAATTTCCTATAAAAATTGTAGTGTTGTTATTGTGAAGGCCACATTAATCATGAAGATAATCTGTTATCTTAACAGCACTAATGTGAATATGAATAAGATATGGGTACATCCTAGATGGAAAAAATAAGCCCTGTTGATGCTGTTCCTGATTGCTCTAGGTCATTAAAATGGCACTTTTGTCATGTGATAATAAGTGGAAGCTGTCGATACTGTTGTAAATTCCCAACAATGCAATGAAAATGCACTGGGATATAGTCGCTCAAAGCAGATGCTAAGGTTGTAAAATAGACACGAGTACTAAGCATGCAAAATTATCACAAGTCACATGTGGCCAACTGTAGTGTGCACATAGCATGACAAAACAGTTGGCTTGCCACTGAAGTTTGTTATGTCAGGCTCGAGTTGAGATTCCAGACATTTGTTGGGATGCAAGTGTGAAGAAAAATAAATAAATCCGGATTAAATAATAAAAGACCTATTCAGGGCTTAAAATTAAAATGAGAGGAATGTGAGACATGTGGAAGTGCAGGTTTTTACTGCTTAAAAATGACATAAATGTTAAGTTGTTATTTGTCATATGCAGAACAGTTACAGTGGAGCAGTTATTGGCAGTGCATTATATGGATGAAAAGCACAGAACTTAAAAAAAATTATATATATACAGTAATTGATGTAGATTGTATGTATGTAGGGTAGGCCTGCACGATTAATCGTTTTAGAACCTCGATGTAGATTCACCCCTACATGCAATTTCATTTCTAAATTCTGCGATTTTTTTTTTCCAAGAGGCGGCGGCATGTGTCAAAGTTCTAAGCAAGCGCTCCAAGGCTTTTCCCTTATCCTATGACAAAGCGCCTTTTGGTCACACAATCCACGGCACGCAGAATCAAATAGTTGAGTTGAAAGTTTCAGAGGAGAGACTGCAGCGCTGCCAAAATAACGTTAATCGCAAGGAAAACTCAGTGAACAAATGAACACAAAATGGATGTTGCTGAAAGCCCAGGTAGAAAAAAAAATCATATTAAGATTCATATTTTTTCCTGAATCGTGCAGGCCTAATGTACGGTGTGTATGGTATGCTGATGAATATGTAATGCACTGTGTAGATTTTTGAACATTCATGATCAGAGTGTATGGATACAAATTACCAAAGCTCTGAGCATACAATGTCTGGGGAAAAAAAATTGTAAACTATCATGTGGTGCCTTGTACATTATGCAAGTTGTTACTATGCTTAGTGACACAATAGCAAGTGTTATATGTAGATTAGCCTGCGGGCCAGACAGATTACGAGGTTTTTTTCATCATACTGTAAGGCTGCCATTGTTCCTGTTTCCTTCGAATGGCCAAATTTCTTTGCTCCAGCTGTTTGTGTTGACAGTGCTTACTTTCTTAGCAGTGCAAAGTCTGAGGAAGCTGCCATGTGTTTCTCAGTCCATGATTCTCGCTTGAAACCTAGAGCATGGTTTTGCTGAGGTGGATTGATGTTTCAGTGTTGATGATCCAGCCTCAAGTTCCTGTCTCTGCTTCGTGTCACAAACACAAGGGTCAGTTCCTGCTGAAACCTGATGTTCCACTTCCTCATCTGGTCCTAAGCTTCCTGCTATGGTGGGACAGGAAGCTCAGTAGTGACCTATATGATATCTTGCTCGATGTGATCTAGAGTGAAAACAGATGGTATTGCGATGATTAGCATACATTTATCCATGCTTATTCAGTTTCATGCTAAGCATGACATAGCATCTAATTCATAGCCCCCACAGTGACAGATAGTATCATTTTCATTGTGCCTGTTGTCTCAACACATCAATCTTTCAGCTGGATGATGTGTTGAGACTAAGGTGGCTTGGTTTATGGCTGCAACTGCAGATTGCAGACCCTGGTTTAGCTCACATTTTTGGTAGAGTGTTCCGAGTGAGGTTGTAAGACTGTCAAATCATTGCACTGCAGGTACTCAGCATCACAGCTGGCCCTGGTCATCAAGTAGGAGAAGCGCTTGCTAAATCCTTGACTGTGATCATATACCCCAGCCCTTCATTAAACACACCCAAATTAGCTATGTGGGGAACTTGTGGTCAGCCCTGCCTGTTCCTCAGCAGCTGAAAACTCATCGTTGCACTATCCCGGCCTCCTCCAGTATTTGTTCAGGGGGAGTTTACTCCTGGGTAAGTTTTCTTAAAGGGCAACATCAGATTCCAGTAATTCGTCTGCAGCTGATACCTTTTGAGTGTTAGTACACTGTTCCTATTTATTGCCTCTTAAATAAATATAAGTGATACTAATATAAGATGATAACTTTAGCTTGCTAAGAGGCTAAACTTAGTGAACCTGGTTAAAATTACTTGCAAACCATCAGCATGTAAGCACTGTCATCTTGAGCGTACAAGCATGATGATGTTATCATCATGCTTCATCCTTACATAGGTGCTTGTATAGCCATACATGCTTCTTGATGACTTGTATTTAACTAGTTCCAGGCAAATTTATCCTGTAGAAAATTAAGCTAGGAAGCATTAGGAGGTTTTGGGGGCCTCAATCACAGGATAGATAGTTTTGTTTCTAGTTAGGACCCCCTCCCTCCATCACTCTCCAGCCCTCTAAAGGCAAATACTTGGCACCCATCTCAAAGTAAACACTTGGGATCCACCAGTTTCCTTGGTGCTCTCAGCCATCTTTATGTGGGTTCTTTTTCGGTTCGCATGGTTTCCTCTGAGTGCCACTAGAGGTCACAGCATGGGCCTCACAATCTTTGTTTTGCCCCATAATGGCTCCATTCTCCCACAGCAGCAAGGACTTCCAAGTCTGCTAGACATAGGACACCATTGTGACTCACAGAAGGGTAACATGAGGCAGACGCACAGATATATATGGGAGTGTACATGGGCGTGCTTGTAGAGTTCAGCAAATTGAAAAAATGTTAAAAGGGTGTTGAAATCATGGCTAGTTGAAACACACTGTACTAATGTTGGATACATAAAGTTGTTTTACAAATTGGAATAAATAATATGTGTATATACACAGTGTATATATGCGGTATATGTATTAAAAAGATGGATCCTGGACTTTATTTCTTCCTGTTAGCATTGATGACTTATTGTCATTGTTAGCTGAATTCAATAAGCTGGCCACAAAACATTCATTCAATGGCCTGACCCAGTAGGAGCAACAGAAGAAGCTGCCAGTGTCCAATTACAGCAATTACTCTGAGAATAGGTTACTGTGTATTGTGATGAGTCACTGTTTTATCTAACCACAAAATTTTGTACAATGCTGTATTCAAATTTGGCGTGTTGTATGGTAAGAATGAGAGGCATAGAAATCACTTTCTGTCTTGGTTCTTTGAAAGATAAAACTACAGACAAATTAGATAAGCTTGTAATAGACCTCTTTTTTTGCTTAATTGGTGTGTAGCTTTAGTTAATTATCTGTATGTTTACCCAATAACATGCACAGCATCTGTTGTATCTAGAAAAGTACATGCTGTCGTTTTTTTTGGAGAAATGAATTGTGTAAGAGAAAATGAGCATAATCACTCATTGTCAATAGAGGTTCAAATTTCTCACAAGAAAAAAGGCAGAGAATTTCAAACAGCCTGAGGTCACAAAGCAGCTTTAAAGCGGAGTCAGTCACAACAAGCTCAACAAATAAAGGGAAACTGGCTGCTGCAGGTGTTTTGTTTTCAAACCGACCTGGTGACTTCGAGCCGTATTCTCGTCATCATAAACAGAAGTTCCCTGGAGTAATTGACTCAGGGCCAAACCAATGACAATCAACAACATCAAGGTGAACTAATACTCAGTATCAGAAGAAAATTATATCTGCTGTATTTTGTTGGCTCATTTATTTGGAAATACACATTAAACCTTGACGGTTACACCTCATAAAAAACTCCTCTTTCTCATATGGCTGAGTCAACACCAACATGCACAGGCAGATCAAAGTAACAACTCCAAAGAGCGAAACAAAAGCCCTTAACATTGATGTTTCTGTCTTTGTCAGTCCTTTTCTGACATCATATCCTGTTCAGACTTCTCATGGGCCATGAGTTCTTAATAAGTGGACAAAAGAAGCCAGTCCATCACAAAGACAGACACACTGACACTCACATACTTAAAATCTGAGTGTCCTATGACATAGAGCCTTGGAAATATGGAGAGAATATGAGAACTCCATGCTGAAAACCTCCAGACCAGCTGTCATATTGGAACCCCTCATGCTTTAAGGCAACAGTGCTAACCACTGAGCCAAGGTGCTGCCTAGACCGCTGAGTGTAGTTTGGTTCTTTATTGTAAATTGTTTTGTGTATATAAACATTATAGTCTTAATTGTAGACAGAGAACTTTCCAGCAGTCCTCAATGTGTAAGAAAAACCAGACACCATTTTTGGTCAGACACAGTCTATTCATCTTACTTCAAATTTTTTATGGCAATTAAAATGTTCTGTCTCATTTACTTAAGGCATTTTTCAACCTTTAATGTAGCTGATTTGCACAGTAGTCCATTCTATAGATCCATAAGTCATGTCACAAGGAAAATGTGATTTTTGTTGAAGAACATTAGAAATGACAGTTTAATAGTCATTCTATTTTTTATTTGATTTTTTAGTATAAATAACATTGCTTAACCTACATCAAAATATTTTACATCACTATTGTACACTTAAGATCAGCAGTTTATGCTTCTCATCATGTAATGCTAAACTTTAGTAGCCAGGCTTTAACTGGCCACATAGACATATTAGACTTAATTCTCCTACATATTTTTTTTAAAGGGAAAGAAACATTGTAGCTGTCACTGATGGAAAGCAGAGGAGGGAGACAGATGTTGGAGAACTGCAAGTGACTAAAGAAAAGAAAACTTTCCAGTGAACTCTCATTTTTTCCATGTCAAGTCATTCATAAGCAGGACAGAGAAATTACACAGGCTTTTGTCCGAAAAAAGGGCGAAACAAACAAGGTCCAATGCAGCGCTGAGAAAAGATTTAAACTGGCTAAAGTTCCAGGTAAAGAAAAGTGGAGAATGGACAGGGAGAAAAGAGAAACATCTGGAAAGAGACATAAAGTAAAGGCAGGACCGACTGCTCCTGACTGTTTGTCCTAAGCACAAAACGTGAGTTTGCTGTAATCGGATCTCAGCTGTAGTGAGATCATACAGGAGGTCTGCCAGCAGCCTCAGAATGAACAGTCCACCCATGAGCCTGAAGCCCCACTGCAGCCCTCTGTGGCTCCCTACAGGCCTGCCAGCTTACATATCATATATAATTTTTCAAGAGTACTAGTCAGTGTAGTAATTACAAAGTAGGTGAAGGTTAAATGTAAAGTGCAAAAAAAGAAAAGTAAGCTTTGTATTGCATAAATTTAGACAAAAGGGTGCGCTCCATAGCTTTTAGACTGTATTTTAGTAAATATGGCTACATATATATTTATATATGGCTTTATAGCTGTCGTGTGAAAACATCGAACAGCACTATTTTACTTACCTAATGGAAAAATACCATTTAGAGATACATGAGGGTTTTTTTTCTTTTAGAATTTAAGGTATGCTCATTAGCCATTTTGGACAAAGAAACAGTGCTGACTGGTTAGTGACTTAACTATTGTATCTTTGTATATTTTCAATAAGCAAGAGTGTCAATGCCAAGTAAGATAAAAAAAATAGTTGTGTAAACAGACTTAAATAAAATTGAAAAGTACAGATAGCTCATTTACAATGAAATCAAAATTACAAAATTACCAAGAGAAATATGTCGGACTGTTTTCTCCTTCCCATGCAGTTTTAAAAGCACAGATATAAAACTAGATTATTTTAATGTTAAAAACTGACAAAGCAAAGTCAAGTTCTCTCCTTAGATGACTAACTATTCATGAGTGTATGACCCTTGTGATTAAGGAGGAAGCACTGTGATTCAAGAGTGGGAAGCCAGCTGGAGTCTATAATGAAACAGTACAGTTACATCAGAAAGCTCCTGGAGGGGAGAGTTCAGTTGCATTGGACGAAGGATATCTCCAAAGACCAGCTAATGCAGCTGATTGAGTTCCTTCTAATTTAGCCAGTTATGGGCTGGAAGGAGAGTGAAACCTGACAATTCACCTGATGAACTGATCAGGATAAAATGGTTTATTTTTTTAGCTAGCTGAGATTCAGCCATGCACTCTCTTTATTTCTCTTCAGCTCATCAACATTTTTTATTTTTACAGTCACAAATCTGCCCAGATGGACTTGAGATAACGCCACCAGAAGTTCTACCCTAGTCCAGAACTTCAGCCTCCCCAAATTCACCAAGAATGGCAGATGTCACCGGGCTCAGCTCTGGGGGGGCCGGGGCAGGCATGCCTGAGGTTGACGCCTGCAGCTTGGAGATAGAGAGAAAGTATGATGTCATCCCTGCCGTCATCTGTTCCATGTGTTGTCTGTTTGGCATCATCTACTGCTTCTTTGGTGAGGATCACTGGCAGCTCACAGATCTTGACACCAAGCGAGCTAAAACTTAATGTTTTTAGGATGACATAACACACAATCAAAATGTCACGTGTAAGTCTCAACCTATCTCCACTTGCAGCCCTCAGATGTATCAAATTAAGTTGAATTAATGTGCTTTAATTTGATGTTACTATTTTTTCTGCAGTTGTTTTCTAAGCATCATCTGTTCCTTGTTAAAAGTTTCACATTGTGGGTCTGTCTTTTTGTAGGTTACCGCTGTTTCAAGGCTGTCATGTTCCTGTCTGGTCTGATGTTTGGTTCTGTCATCATCTTCTTGCTGTGCCACAAGGAGCACGTGCTGGACACTCAGCTGAGTGTTGAGGCCAGTGCAGGTATTGGCCTAGGCATAGGCCTTTTGTGTGGTCTGGTCACTATGCTGGTGCGAAGCGTCGGCCTCTTCATGACGGGTTTGCTGCTGGGCCTCCTCCTGGCCCTTGCCGCCCTGTTGGTCACTCACCAGTTCTACACTCCAACCACAGTTTGGGTCCCACTGGGTGCCTTACTTGGAACAGGCATGCTGTTTGCGGTGCTGACGCTGCAGTGGCAAAAGCTCTTCACGGTACTCTCCACGGCTGTGTTTGGGGCAGCCATCATGACAGTGTGTGCTGATTACTTTGTGGAGATGCTGGCTTTGGCCACGCATGTATATGAATGCTTGCGCCTCACACCAGGACCACCTCTCTGCTGGTACAGCTGGGTCATTCTGGGCATCTGGCCCACCCTCAGTCTGATAGGAGTACTGGTCCAGTGGAAACTGACAGATGACAGCTTTTCACACACTGATGGTAAGGAAGAAATGTCATGATGCTTTTACTCTGAGTTATGATGTTTACCCAGCCAAGAATTATACTGATTCATTAAAGGGCCAAAAGAGAAGTAAAAAGTTCTCTTAACAGTTATTTAGTGACTTACTCCTACTTAAAGTGAAATCAAAGATAATATAGCATTCTAAAAAATATATCAAATCAGATACAAATAACGGTTAAAATCATCCTATTCTAAATATGACATAATATTAAGAGTTTTTCAGAGCTCCTTAAATTTAAGACTTTTGATAAGTATCTTTACTCTTAATTTTGAGGGTAAGCATAAAGGATTTTTGCCTGTTTTTCATTTAAGTTTACTTTTAGCAATTTGATAAATATTTGCCCAGTGTTTGAGTTTGGATTCTACTGCATCTCAAAAACTTTATTTAGACCTGGTATTAAAGTGGGATCTGTATCTGGTAATGTGTTCATTATCCTTACCAGATTGCTTGCCTCGAGGGCAAAACTGGCAAGTCAGTAATTTGCAGTGGCTTAAAATCATCTTCAAACTCCCTTAAAACAATCTCAGTGTATGTTAAGATGTCGAGTCAGAAGAAATTTGATCAACTGTGTGAAAGGCTGTCTTGGAACAAAATTCATTTGTCCTAACTTGTAAATTTGATCAAGGTAATAAATTAAATCACATCTTTCTTGTAAAAAAATATTGTTTCAGTTTGAGTCAGCGTGTTGAAATACTGGTTTTATGTTACACTGTGACTAGATACATTTCTTACAGATTGACTGCACAAATGAGTGCAGTGCACAAGTACTGCATAGAGTTATTTCTAAGTGTATGTCATTCGTTTTCCACCCTTATTGCTTTCATTATTTATGCAGTTTGTTGTATAATGTGTTGTTGGGAGTTTCATGATATAGAGTACATATCTATGGTCAGTAATCAGAGGCGTGTCTCTTTAAGCACTCTTCTTTGCTTACTTTCTAAATTTAAACAATCTATCCTTAGTGTTAAATAAAAGCAGAAAGCTGTATGATGTTATGTTGTGCAAGGTTGCCAACATGTTATACAGACTCCACTTAAACCCACCTAAGATCCAAACATAATGTGAGCCAGACTTCCTCCAGATGTGGTCAGACAGATTTAGTCACATTCTTATCATAACACATTTACATTTTGCATTAACATGTGTTTACCATTTATGGATGAGGGTCACATTTTGATACAAGGTCATAGCCTGTTGTAGTCTGAAATTCAGCCTTTGAATCCCTCCTTTTCCTCTCAGTCGTTATCAGCCGGAGACAGAAGAGAGTCCAGCTGATGCGGATTCGAGAGAAGGACGCCAAGAAGCGACAGCAGTCAGGTGGGCAGGAAGGCACGTACCGCCGTAAACCAACCCCAGTGAAACGCTACGCTGGGGATCTACTGGCACCGGTCAGTGTCACCCAACATGGCGTGTGCTGTAGATACAGAGACTGATGACATAAAATCCTTGTCATATTGAACACATCATTGTGGTGTACCTCACTCATCTCTCTTTGTATCTTTCCTCTCAGAGCTACCTGCAAAGTCTGCGGGACAGACAAATGGGCACAGGCACTTCCCTTAGCAGCCTCGGTACTGCCAACCACACCATGATCGACTTGGACTATGACACCGGGTCCACCGCGCCCCTTACTGCTACAACCCCTGTCGTCAGAGTCTGAGCAAAAGCAATGAAGAAGTGCACTCTGGTTCTCCACCTGTGTCTTTCCAATATAAAATAAAACCAACGAACTGCTCCCTTCTGTTAAGGGCTGAGTCTTGCCTTGAAACCACGATGAGCAAGGACAGATGTCTTCCTATAAATGTGTCAGTCCTCCATGTTCAAAGAAAGAGAAAGCTGCTTTTTAAGAAGTTAGAGGTGTCAAGCTATCACCACTGCAACCACTGTGTTTCTCAGAGAAGCACTAAAAAGAACAGATACTAACAAAGTAAGGTCCTCCATTTCCTCTACACATGTATTAAATACATAAACGGCAAGTATGAGCCTAAAAAAACAGATGTATTTCTGTTTTGGTTAGTGAACATGACAAAGAAGTTTGTTTGACATTAAATGTACTGTACTTAATAAGTTAGTCATTGCCATGAAGTGTTGTGTGTTATTACCTGTCTCACTGTTTAACTGTGCAGTTGTAGAGTTTATCTTTAAACTGACTTTCATTTTGTGTATTTCTTTTAGATGATGTGTGTTGAGAACAGACATGACATGCAGTTGGATGCATGGACTATGAAAAAGTGAAGCAAAAAACTAAATGATGCAAATAATCTACAGTTTGTATGTAAAAGCTCATCCCATGAGCTTTTAGCCTGATTCTTTTTAAGCAGTGCACCAATTCTGTGACTTTTCTGATGTTTTCAGTGTAGCTCCTGTCTGAACACGGTAGTTGAATTTAGATATATGTGTATGCTTGTGGAATAAACTTTATAATTTAATTTATATAAAGACCAAGTATGTGGTAGTGTTGAGAAAAGGACAAAAAACAAAAGCATGTTTGTTGTTAATTTGTAGATTTTTAAATAATTATCCATTTTGTTTTAATTTTGCAGGGACATTGAACTTGTTACCTGAAACTGTAAATAACTGTTGATAGACTTTTCAGAGATAAATAAATGTGTTTGATACAAAAACAGATTTTGGTCTTTGGTTGAGTCAGATAAATCCCACTGTTTGTCTCTTGGGCTCTTAGCAACACCGTGGCAATAGTCGCCAGACTTTTCATGGGCAAGAAAGAGGTCATGGGGAGGATTTCCTTCTCTGAAACCAGCTCTGGTTGCCATGGTGCTTCAGACGTTTTGAGGGTTTTTTGGTTTTTTGTTTGTTTTTTGGAGACAAAGCAATGCAAGACAAACTGCTCTTTCATCATAATGAACATGATGTTTTTTTCTGTTCTTAGTATGGGAATTTTTAGCCACTTTTCTGCTGACAGGTAATTGAAATCAGAAAGGCAGTTTCACCGCTGACATTAAGTCTTTTTTAATTGTAGAAAATGTACTTTGTTATCGAAAAGAATCAAGACACAGATCCATGTGACAGTTATTTTTAACAGTCCAGTGTAATGATTAAATGAGGTAATATAAGATAATAGAGACGTTAAGAAACATTTAAGAACAAGAAACATACTGCACTTGAGACGATGACTGGTTAAACAAAATGTCTGAGCAGAAAGTGCACACTCCCATCATCATATTACAGCTTGCTGAAAGTATTAAGACACATAATCCAACACACATGTTAGAGGCCTCCCTTGATTTCTCCCTGAGATCATATAAAAGCTTACATAATTCTTGCAGTTACAATTACACTTGTTTGTGCTCAAGAAGTAAAACCTCACTAACATGAACCTGCTGCAGAGGGCAGGAGCATCTTTGTCGAACTTTAGTGACATAAAATCTATTCCTATATCCTTTTTTTCTTTTAATTGAGAAGATGAGTATCAGCATTCAGTCACTGCTGCAGAGATTGCCTGGTTGTCAATGTCACTGGAGTGAAACCAACGACCCTGCTGTGGACCTTTAGGTATCTGCTACCCCCCAATGGTCAACCCTTAGCATCGCATCGCATAGTAAATGTCCTCTGCTCTCAGCAGCACATTCACTTGTTTAAATTGGCCACACACACAGGTTTGACTAAGACTTTTCTTTCGAAATTCTGCTTAAAAGGAAGAAATTTTAGTTTGTTGTCCCTGATAAAAAGCAGAGGAGGGAGACAGATGTTGGAGAACTGCAAGTGACTAAAGAAAAGAAAACTTTCTAGGAAACTCATTTTTTCCATGTAGAGTCATTCATGAGCAGGACAGAGAAATTATACAGCCTTTAATTGAAAAAAGGGCGAAACAAACAAGGTCCAGTGCAGCGCTGAGAAAAGATTTAAACTGGCTAAAGTTCCAGGTAAAGAAAAGTGGAGAATGGACAGGGAGAAAAGAGAAACATCTGGAAAGAGACATAAAGTAAAGGCAGGACCGACTGCTCCTGACTGTTTGTCCTAAGCACAAAACGTGAGTTTGCTGTAATCGGATCTCAGCTGTAGTGAGATCATACAGGAGGTCTGCCAGCAGCCTCAGAATGAACAGTCCACCCATGAGCCTGAAGCCCCACTGCAGCCCTCTGTGGCTCCCTACAGGCCTGCCAGCTTACATATCAAATAGGCTTATTGGTTTCACAAATTTTACACTTCTACACTTTTACACTTACAACTGATGTACTTGTTTTTAATGAACATATCTTTTTAACTTTCTTTTATGTCAGACCATTGGCTTCTTTATTTTGAAAACTTATTACCGTCCAGTAAACTCTCACATATCCAAATTTAATGTTGATCGACTGATTGATTTTTCCCTCCAGATGGTTCCTCACCTGCCAATCGGTCATTTTGGATTTATAGATACTGTGCTTACCTGGTATTATTATACCCAAGTGTATCTTTGTATCTTGTCAGTTATAGAAAGAGTGCCAACTGGGACTAAAATCACAGTTATGAAAAATAAACTTAATAATAATAAAAATATCTAGGCTAATATAACATGAAACCAAAGTAAAAAATGATAAAGAAAATATGATTTGATTTTTTTCTTGTTTAAATGTAGCTTTTAAAGGTCATTTAAAATGAATTGATCGTTTAAATAGTCTTAGCAATCAATAAAGTGAAGCCAAATACTTTTCTCAGGTGTCAAACCACCTATTAGTTAAAAACTGATAACTTGAGGGGGTGGGGCTGCTTGTTTTGCTCCTCTTACAGATCTGCCTTACTTTGTCTCCATCTGGTAAGTATTTGGTAGTTGGTTTGTGTCAGGGTTGTAAGCGGCCTAGCTGTACTTACGAAATACGTGTTCCTACTTCCCTCTAAAATACTCTGCTCTTTAGGTAACAGGACTTTTTTTAATACAGCTAAAGTCATTACTCCTACAAGTGAGATTAATTAAACATAAATTAAACAAGTTTTTATTTCTTTCAAATGTGTAAAAAGATTGATGATACTTAGAAAATGTGTAATTTTCAGTATCTTTATGTTATGTTACTAATAAAGAACATAAAACTTCTTTATCTGAGAGATTTAGCTTAACTTATTATTAGGACAGTCACTCGCCTTTGTTTTGACATGTCTTTCATTAGAACATCCTTTAACAGCCCAAAAAACTGGGATTTTTACCTCTTTTACCTCTTGTCCCATTTCAATGAAAAACAGTATTGGTACTATGTCACTGGCAGCGGTTGAGTCAGAATCAGGAGTTTAGACTGGAATCAACCCTTTGCTTTCTGTGTGTGTGTGTGTGTGTGAGAGAGAGAGATAGATAAGATTAAATTTAATATTTCAGCAAACTAGTATTAAAATAAATGCACTTAACTGTTTCCCCAGTAGCAGATGATGGACATTTTTCAAGGCGCACATATACATTTTTAATTATTAAGACGTACACTTTGAATGTAAAATAAGGTGCCAAAGTGCATAAAAATAATTAAAATAGGGTTTGTTTTTTTTCAAAAAATATGGTCCATAACTTCCACATTCACAAAGAAATTACCACAAAGAATAAAAACTCAAAATTCAACCACCAGTTAGCAGTGGTTTTAATGTATTCTCTTGGCAATGTAGGTTTTAATGTATTCTCTTGGCAATGTAGGTGGCAATGTTGTGTACAGACTGACTTCACACTGAGCTGTAGATTTCATAAGTTCTCGATCTCACTGAACATTTGCACATCTAAACATCTGCACATTTCTGCCTAAGGTGGTTGTTTTCTGTCCTTCACTGAGCCATAGTGTGGCTATGGCTCACTGACTGCAATGAGATTTGTCAACAACAACACACCCACACACACACACACACACACACACACACACACACACACATACACCACACGCCACACATAGACACACCACAGACAGACAGAGACAGACACCCCACCCTACCCTACCCCACGCGCACACACACACACACAAACACATGCACGCACACACACACAGTTGTGAAACGAAGAACAGGAACCAGAAAGCGAGATTAGTCAGAATTTTGACAGAGCAGAAGGAGGTGAACTTGAAGGCTGAGGCAGGGTGAGTTTTTATCCTACATCCTATTACTTCACGGTCATAAAGTTATAAAGTGTGATTTGTTTTTTTTTTCTCTATGGAATGACGACAAAATAAATGTTAGAATGAATGTGTGTGTGTGTGTGTGTGTGTGTGTGTGTGTGTGTGTGTGTGTGTGTGTGTGTGTGTGAAAGAGAGAGAGAGAGA
>JAPZDZ010000012.1:15947262-15974465 GCA_029783805.1 Acanthurus tennentii | reverse complement strand
TGTTTCTCTCCTGGCTCTGTGTTTTTTGTTATTGCATTTTTGGCTGTGTGTGTGTGTGTGTGTGTGTGTGTGTGTGTGTGTGTGTGTGTGTGTGTGTGTGCAAGAGATAGAGAGAGAGAAAGAGAGAGAGAGGAAGAGAAAGAGAAAGAGAAAGAGTGAGAGAGAGAAGAAGAGAGAGAGTGGATGTAGTGTGCTACTTCCCGTCTTGTCAGTCTTATCAGTGCTACTGTTGGGATATTTCTTCTCTTCTGCTTGATCATTTATGATTTTTCTCAGTCTCACAAACTTGAACAGCTGCAGTTCTCAAACTCAGCAGATAGGTTGGAAATCTCAACCACTACCAAAGTAAAATAAATAAATTAAGTGATAAGTTGAAAAAATGCCCAGATAGGGGTGCTATTACATTGGACTGAACATCCTGGCATTTACGATTATGTGGGTGCTTACAAGCAGAGACTATAGTGTAAGAAGAGACACATCTCTTGATTCATTTACAATAGGACTCTATGGCAGAAATCCTTAACGCCACAGATGGCAGTTGTATGTATTTATCCTTCAGTCAAAAAATGACCATCGAAATCAGCACACTGCACATCTGGATAAAAAACTATTTTGATATCATTTTTATCTTTATTTTTGATATTCTATTCTTCTATTCTATTTGGGTTTGAATGATGGTTTTTTGAACATGTGTCTTTAATTCCAATTTGATATAAAGGCTCTTGAATTAGAATTGGCTTTTTAACTAAACATGTGGATGTTCTGTCTGAGTTTAAGTGCACAGTCCTGTGATACTTTAACACACAAATGCAGAAAATATTATAATTTTTATAGTTATAATTATATTATAATTAACACAAGTTTTCGCACGCTTCCTCGATTTATTATGTGCAGTTTGTTAATGGTTGGCCAAAAGGGAATGCTTTTTTAAACATAAACTTGAGTTTTCATTAATGTTACTGTCAAAACTTCAGAAAATCATTTAAATTTCAATGGAGGTCCAAGAGATCTAATTATTCTCAACAAATCCACTGATATGAAACAGAAGTTGGCCTCATTGCAACAAATGGCAACTACAGAAGCTGACTGCGTTTTACAAAATATGCCAAATCAGATGTCATCTAGATCTGTACTAGTCTTCGTTTAAACGCCATCAAAGATTCATTTTTACTTGATTCTCATGATTTGAGCTCACAATCAGTGTTTCTGTTTTACCTTTCAGACTGACTGAAGTTCCAAAGATGAGTGTTTGGAAGGAGGAGGATAGAGCAGCATCTCCAGTGTCCAGCTGTCTGTCTATGAAGAGTGACTGGTCCAAAGATATTATTGTGGACTTCAGTCATAAACTAGGACCCTCAGACACAATGTAGGAACTCAAACTAAGTTGATAATGTGACTCATTCTTTTCCCAATGTCATGTTTGTTTTGTTGATTTTGTGTTTGTATCTGAAATTGTCAGTCACAGTGTGTTTAATCATTCGTCCTGTCTTCCTCTTGGTACCCATGACAGGTGTCATTCACTTAGAAAAGCTGATGACTTTTCCAAGAGGACAAGTATAAACATTTAACGTCCTATCGACAGCAGCAGTTTGTGTTTTCAGAGCTCCCTAAAAGCTTTGTCAACAGATAACATATCAAGGATTTATGTGATTTAAATAAAAATGTATTGGCGTTTACAGAGATCAGTCCTACACACAGAGAGCAGCATCTCCAGTGTCCAGCTGTGTGTCTATGAAGAGTGACTGGTCCAAATATATTATTGTGGACTTAAATAATGAACCCTCAAACATGAAGACCCTCAAACACAACGTAAGAACTCAAACTAAGTCATTTATGTGACTAATTTTTAGCAGCTTTCCCCAATGTCATGTGTGTTTTTGTTGATTTTGTGTTTGTAACTTAATTTTATTTGCACAGAATATGTTTTCAACAAGTTGCAAGTTCTGTTTCTCCCATCAGCGGAAGCCTTTTAATGTGAGGTATAAAGTAACAGCAGAAAATGTTGAGTTTTGCTGTTGTTTTTCTATTCTCTGTGACCATCTGAACTTCTAACATAGTGTCATCCAAATCTTGATATTTTCAATCAACAAGTCATTTTAATGTCAGGAAATGTCTTCACAGAGAGAGAAAGAGGGGTCATGTGTCTGTGAAGGAGCACCTTTCCTGCTGTGTTTTGTGTCAGGATGTTCTGAAGGATCCAGTCTCCACCAGCTGTGGACACCGGTTCTGTAGACAGTGTATACCCTCATACTGGGACCAGTCTGCCTCCCCAGGAGACTCCTCCTGTCCCCAGTGTGGAGAAAGTTCCATAACAAAAGCTGGACTGCAGACAGCCAGTCAGAGCAGCATTGAACAAGGTAAGACTGAACATCTGTCTGTTGATGCCTTCATGTCTGAAAACACTACTTGTTATTTTAATACATTTGTTGTGTCATGCAGCTTTGCCATGTAAGATTTGTATAAAATATTAACACATTTTTAGTTCCACTATAAGTTTGATATTTCTGCTCCAGCAGACACATTTGCTCTGAATCACTTTTCCTGTGTTCTATTTTGACAGGGAAATTTGAAACCGAAAAGAATTGAATTTGTTTTGGTTTTAGAACAGCGCCCCCTGTGTTTGCATCTGGATAACACTGTGTCAGTGATGTTTTGTTTGAACTTCTTGATGTGAACAATGGGAGCCAACTCCTGACTGAGTGTTGATTTTTTTCTGTCTTTATTTTTAATTAATTAATACATAACAGAATTATAGGATGATCCTAAAATACATTAGTTAATACAATCCAGAAACATCTCACTCTGGTGACAAATTAATACCCAAGACCTGTGATACATGCAATAACATAACACCATATAAAGTTGACTAGAGTTTGAATGTTAACATCATAAACGAAGCCTCAAAGAATTCAGCAAATCCTAAGTAATCAGCTACTTGTCCACTCCTCTGTTTTTCTCCCATTTTTTTTCGTTTTTAGTGGATATTAGTCTAGTTTTGAATGAACATAAGATCAGTTTGAGGAGGAGATGTGAATGTGTGACTGAAGAAAGTGATGAAACAGGAAGTGGAACCCTCCTGAACAAGATCTACACTGAACTCTACATCACAGAGGGACAGAGTGAAGACGTTAATACCCAACATGAGGTGAGGCAATTTGAGACAGCCTTCAAGATGGAGACCCTCCATGACAAGCCAATCAAGTGCCAAGACATCTTTAGAGCTCTACCTGACTCACAGAGAAACATCAGAGTCGTTCTGACAAACGGCTACGCTGGCATCGGAAAAACCTTCACGGTGCAGAAGTTCACTCTGGACTGGGCAGAAGGCTTGGAAAACCAAGATGTCAGTCTGCTGATTCTACTTTCGTTCAGGGAGCTGAACTTGATCAAAAATAAGAAGTACAGTCTTCTCACACTGCTTCATGTTTTCCATCCAGCATTACAGAAGGTCACAGCAGAGAAGCTCGCTGTCTGTAAACTACTATTCATTTTTGACGGCCTGGATGAAAGCAGACTTTCATTTGATTTCAAGAACACGAAGGTCGTGTCTGATGTCACAGAGAAGTCATCAGTCAGCCAGCTGTTGACAAACCTCATAAAGGGGAATCTGCTTCCTTTGGCTCTCATCTGGATAACTTCCCGACCTGCAGCAGCCAATCAGATCCCTCCCTCATGTGTCGACAGGGTAACAGAAGTGCAAGGCTTCACTGACGCCCAGAAAGAGGAGTACTTCAGGAGGAGATTCAGTATTGAAGGTGTATCCAGCAGAATCATCTCACACATCAAGGCATCCAGGAGCCTCCACATCATGTGTCTAATCCCAGTTTTCTGCTGGATCACTGCTACTGTTCTGGAGCACATGTTGACCTCAGAGCAGAGAGAAGAGCTGCCCAAGACCCTCACTGACATGTATTCACACTTCCTGCTGGTTCAGACAAAGAGGAAGAAGCAGAAATATAATATGGGACATGAAACAAGTCCACAGGAGCTGACGGAGGCTGATGGGGAGGTTCTCCTGAAGCTGGGCAGGCTGGCGTTTGAACATCTGCAGAAAGGAAACATATTCTACCAAAAAGACCTAGAGCGTTGTGGTCTTGATGTCACAGAGGCCTTGGTTTACTCAGGAGTCTGTACAAAGATCTTCAAAAGAGAGAGTGTGATCTTCCAGAAAACAGTCTACTGCTTTGTTCATCTGAGCATTCAGGAGTTTCTGGCTGCAGTTTACATGTACCGCTGCTACACCAACAGGAACACAGAAGTACTGAAGGCTTTCCTTAAAGATGGCAAGCAGAGGGGCTCAAAACCAAAATCTGTTTTTGAGAAGATTTCTAAATATTTCAGAAATTATGATAGTCTTGATATCTTTCTGAAAAGAGCCATGGGGAACTCCATCCAAAGTAACAATGGCAACCTGGACCTGTTTGTTCGCTTCCTTCATGGCCTCTCTCTGAAGTCCAACCAGAGACTCTTAGGAGGCCTGCTGGGTCAGACAGACAACAGCCCAGAAATCATCCAGAAAGCCATCAAAAACCTGAAGAAGATGAACAGCCATGATGTCTCACCTGACAGAAGCATTAACATCTTCCACTGTCTGATGGAGATGAAAGACAACTCAGTTCATCAGGAGATCCATGAGTTCCTGAAGTCAGAAAACAGATCAGAGAAAAAGCTCTCTGAGATCCACTGCTCAGCTCTGGCTTACATGCTGCAGATGTCAGACAAGGTTCTTGATGAGTTGGACCTGAAGAAGTTCAACACAGCAGACCAGGGTCGATTGAGACTGATTCCAGCAGTGAGAAACTGCAGAAAGGCTGTGTAAGTCCAGATATGATTATTACTGCTACAGAGCAACACAAAGCTGAAGCCAGCAGTATTAAATATTAACACTATACACAAGCACAATGTAAATAACTCTTTATTAATTTTCAAATTAAGTTTATATATTCTATCATCTTCTACTTAGGGACCAAGCCCGCAAGGTTTGGACTTGTCCAGCGTGGCTTAAGGGCTGTGCCCACACGGGCCCCTACACGACCTTTACACACCTGTCCTAGGTGTGGCGAAGTTTCATATTTTGCTAAGCAAAAAGTAGTGGTTGTTACTTCCCTGTTGCTCATCTGATCTGTTCCAGATTTCATATGTTGAGAAAGAATTCAATTTTTAGGACAGTGACATGCCAAATGGAAGTGACAACCATTGCGCCCCCTGGTGGCTTCCACAAGTAAATCCTGTATGACAGTCATGCTATGATTTACATCAAATGTTCCTACACAGTCAACTCTATTTGTACAAGAATGTAACACACAAATTCTTTGCATTGTCTGTGGCGACAGTGGCCCTCCTCAAGGGGCGCCGGGTGCAAGGGTCCATTCAATGCTGCTTGCAGCTTTAATTATCTTTGTTTGGGCGGTTGAGGCTTGATCCATATCCAGGCAGTCAGATAGCATTTTTTACAGCATACCGTGTCTGGACAATGTTTCTTTAATGTATCCATTTATTAAAAATGTCATATTGTCTGTAATCACAGACTGTCTGGCTGTGGACTCTCAGAGACTCACTGGGAGGTCGTGGCCTCAGCTCTGAAATCCAACCCCTCTCATCTGATGGAGCTGGACCTGGATAACAACTGCCTGCAGGATTCAGGACTGAAGCTGCTGTGTACTGGACTAGAGAGCCCAAACTGCAAACTGGAGTCTCTAAGGTCAGTTAATGTGTTTAACTCTGAAATCAGTTTAGTTCTGAAATATGTTTGGAGGCTGAGCTAAAGGTCAGCCAGCTGTGTGCTGATGGTCTGCGGTCTGTAATAAGACAAGTGTGTGACATGTGTCATACGTGCTATGAAGGAGTCCATCTGAACAATGAATGAAATTACTGCAGTGTGATACAGCTTTGTGAGGCTTGTGTGTAAGACAAAACAGAAATCTGAACACCTCTACCTGGATTATAAATGGATTTTTATCTCCATCATTTATTCCTTACTCAGACTGAGTCGTTGTAGGTTGTCAGAGATCAGCTGTGCCTCTCTGGTATCAGCTCTGAAGTCCAACCCCTCCCATCTGAGAGAGCTGGACCTGAGTCTCAACATGCTGCAGGATTCAGGAGTGAAGCTGCTGTGTCATTTTCTGGAGAGTGCAGGCTGCAGACTGGAGACTCTGAGGTCATACTCCATTTTTTTACTTTTGTGCTGAGACTGATATGATGTCAAAGTTGTGTTTGGCTGATGTTATACTGATTTATAGTGAGCATGGTAATGCGGCCCTTTTTTCTTCTTCTGCGGTTTAGTCCATCAGCTGTGGCAGAGCAGTGTTGAGCTACACTTTGGGAACCTTTACAGAGCAGGAGAAGTCTACACTAGAAAATTGACTTTTATTTCTGGATTTGATCTCATTTTCAACATTTTTTTTAAATCAACTACCGTAAAAAATAAATTAAGAAATACAACAGAGAAATAAATTCTCTCTATTTCAATGTCAGAAAATAAAATACAAATTAAGTACCTGCTATTTTCAATATAAGGATTTTCATCTACATGGATCATTATCTCCATCATTTATCTTTTTCAGATTGAGTCACTGCAGTTTGTCAGAGATCAGCTGTGCCTCTCTGGTCTCAGCTCTGAAGTCCAACCCCTCCCATCTGAGAGAGCTGGAACTGAGAGGAAACAAGCTGCGGGATTCAGGAGTGAAGCTGCTGTGTGATTTTCTGAAGAGTGCAGGCTGCAGACTGGAGACTCTGAGGTCAGTTCACTGACTCTGTTTCCGTGTAGATCTTATTTGTTAATAAAACTTTATTTGTTTATAGCTTAAATCAATAAAAAATTGTAAACGTTCTTTTGTTCACATTTTCATGGTTCTTGAACCAACTGTAGTCTGTAGTCATTTAAGACTGTTTCTTAGAAAAGAGTTGTTCAATTCAATTAATATTTCATATTGTTAGTAAATGGTCAAATCTATTTACAGAAGCTTATTTGAACTCGTGTTTGTTTTCCATTAATCAAGTTTTTTTGCTGAAGAAGAAATATTTCTTTGGTGTCTGTTCATTTCAATGTGTTCTCGAAAAGGATGTCTAATCATTGATTATTAATGGATCTTTATTTTCATCTTTGTTTCTTTTTTTTCAGATTGATGCACTGCAGTTTGTCAGAGATCAGCTGTGCTTCTCTGGCCTCAGTCCTGGAGTCCACCTGCTCCCATCTGAGGGAGCTGGAGCTGAGAGGAAACGAGTTGCAGGATTCAGGAGTGAAGCGGCTGTCTAATATCACAAAGAGTCCACACTATAGGCTGGAGAGGTCAGTAAAAGGGGTGGAGTCAGTCCACGCTGCGATTAGCAGTATTTCACTTAACTTAACAAAAGCAAAGATCCAACATTTCCCTGATGTCCTCAGTGACGCTGGGAGAGGAGAGTGGTGACAGACTTCAGAAGTGGACACAATTACAGACAGAGAGAATAGACAGTCAGTCAGATGAACCAGAAGCTTGTTGTGATCTTGTGTTTGTGCTGATGTGACAACGATTGTTGTTGTTGTGCTCATGTGTGCAGGAAATAAAGCTGGATTACATCTGACAGCATCACAAGCTATAGAGACATTAGGTCCTCACTAATCGAATTGACGTGGCATCAAATCTGATGTCAAAATGTTTGTACTCTTATTTTAACACTAAAACAACTAATCAGTTCATCTTTGTTACAGCACTGAGATCAGTCTGACTGGAGCTGCAAATGACTGGCTCTTATTTTAAAGACCCATCATTACATTTAGTGACCATGTGATCTGTCTACAGACCAGAACTTCTGTTGAGATCCAGGAACCAAAACTCATGTTTGTTTTAATATAATTAAATATTTTTATAACAGACTCCAGCAGACAAAACATTCAAATGCCACAGAGAAGATGGTTATAACAGCAGTAAATCCATCATTCAAGTCGGCAGTGAACACCTCACTGTTTGTACATCTATGATATGTTCAGGAACTCTTGGCACTTTATTTCCACTGTGTGCTTCAGTGAAATCTGCAGAGTGAACAGAGTAACTTTGCAGGTTTTTGAGCCTCCACTTAGGGCATCAGAGCTGAAAGGAAGCTGCTATGCACACAACTGCTCCACTTCCTGTCTGAACAAGAATGAAGTCCCTGCTGCTCTTCATACTGATGAGGAAGTCTCTGTAAACACTGATTTTGACTTATTTGTGATTTATGACTTTGGCTGTCCTCTTCTCTCATCAGCTGGTGGTGATCTCTGTCGGAGTGAGAGAAAGGTGGTTGTGTTGAGAGACAATCAGCTGAGTCCTGATGATCTAGAGATGTTGGAGCAGCATCAGCAGGTCATGTTACTGTGAGGTGGAGTGGAGAGGACAGCTCCATCCATCAGTGACTGACTGAGTTAGCAGTCACAACAAGTGGAGACTCCACTGTCAGACACAATATCCAGTCCTTCACCATCATCTCTGTGTGTTCCTCTGGATGTGATATAGTATCATCAGTGTATTTAGACAGCTGCTCCACCCTTCTACACACTGAGACTTCTCTACTCCTCTGCTCCACATTCACAAAAACTGTGAATTTAAATAGCACACAGGTTTCCTAAATGACTGTGAATGAGTGTAAATTTTGTTTTTTTCTCTGCATGCCTTTGTGTTGCAGCTGCACACTGTTGAATGACAGAGAACTGCTGTCAATGTTCTCATTGAATTGTAATTTAGAGGTTGGAGTCAAAATGTAGAAGTCTGCAGTATTAGTGTCTTGGTTGTATTTTTATGTTTATGTTTGGATTTCACATGATTTTTTATTCTAGTCTGTAGCAGCCTCAATTATTAGCAGAAACCACGGTGTTGACACCAGTGCAGGAGTAGCAACACTGGAACCAGAGTGTTAGAATGAACTTGATATCATCTTCTGTTCAAAATAAGTGAGGGGGCCAAAACAAATGTCAGATATCAGTGCCCCTGACGTGTGAAATTGAAAGCAAAATGTTTTTTGTTCTGCAATTAACAAAAAAAAGATTAAAATCTGTTATTATTCCATATTTTTCCCATTAGCAGGCATGTTTGAAACTGACAAATCTACATGATTATGAGTCCACTGCCTTTATAAAGTGTCACATTGTTTTGGGAATGTTGGGCCACTTTTCTGGTTACAAAGGATTGAAATCAGAAAGCAAACTTCATTACTGACATTATTTGTTCTTTAATTGTAGAAAAAGTTTCATAATATCTTACATACCAGTGTGATTCATGAGATAATTGACATGTTATGTAACATTTAAGAGCATCAACCATACTTAAAAAGTATCCTATCACTGTACTACATGTTGCTACAAGACACATAATCCAACACACATGTTAGAGAGAAAAACAGAAGGCCTCCCTTGATTTCTCCCTGAGATCATAGAAAAGCTTACATAATTCTTGCAGTCACAATAACACACTTTTTTTTTTGCGCAAGAAGTAAAACCTCACAAACATGAGCCTGCTGCAGCGGGCAGGAGCACCTTTGTTAAGTCCAGTGAAATAAAAATTTATTCCAAAACTTTTATTTTAAGTGTGGATGACAATTCACAATCAGTCATTGCTGTTGAGGTTGCCTGGTTGTCAATGCCCCTGGAGTGGAACCAGCACCCCTATTGCAGACCTCTTGGTACCTGCTTCCCCCTAATGGTCACCCTTAGCATCGCATCCAGCGCTCCTCCTTGCTCAGTGGGTATCCTGCGTCAACTCTCAGCTGCTCATTCACACGCCAGTAGTCGTCTCCCTTGAAGAAGAAGATCTTGCCGTTGGTCCAGGTGAGGGCGGCATCCGGACTGGATGGCACCCCAGTGAAGAGCATCGACAGCGGTTTGGGGTAGACAGATAAATCTGTGTACTTCAGCTCATCCCACTGCCAGTGGTCTGAACCCTACACAAGCAGAAAGAGAAGGAACAAGAACTGAGAATTTCTGCAAGAAAAGTGATAAATATGGTCATGTTTAATGCTTGTCATGCTTTGATAGTAGATACCTTGATAAAGACCAGCTTCTTGTTCCTCTCCAGGTATAAGGCTGCATCGATATTAGGAGGGATCCGTTTGACCTCCTTTGGGAAGCCATAGTCCAGCATGAACATAGTATACCTCCACACTTGATTACCTGTGATCAGAAACAGTATAAACATTAACACAAGTTCTGGAGACACACAGATATCAGAGGTACTGGACTGTAACTGCACCTTTAAGGAAGTAGGTTTTGTTGGTTCTTTGAGAGTGCACAGCAGCATTCAGATCTCCAGGGAGTTCCCTCCACAGCCTGTCAATCCTTACTGGTGTGTTGTGTCCCAGGTCAGAGATGGTCCACACATAATCACCGCTGAAAGCAAAGGTTTTCCTCCATGGCCCTAGTTGAACACACAGTGAGATACTCATCTATTTGTGACACATTTTGTGATCCTTAAAGGTCTTTGTAGATGCTCCAGTATTTATTGATATGTCCAAAAAGAAAAGCATAATCACATTGACCTTACACTTAAAGGAGGTGCACAGAATCAAATATAAATCTGTCACGATGATGGACTTGGAACAAATCACCACTGAAAACACTTTCGTCCTGGACAAAGTAACTAATTAGTTAATTTTCCTTTGTTTGACTGATGCACTGCCACAGATGTTCTGCCTCTGTCTCTGTAAAGTCCCATTGACCAACACTGCTTCTGATATCTCTCTAACAACCAATAAGCCTTAACTTACCTAACATGATGGCATCCAGTGTGGCTGTGCAGGGGTTTGGGATGTTCTCACTACTGTGGCTGCTTTCCGTGGGAAACAGACCGTCAGGGGATAAAGTACTGGCCATAGTGCTGCTGATGCGTTTGCCTGTAAAACAGAGAGGTAATTAATTTAAGGCTGAATTCGTGAATGTAATTTTTTTTGAACATTTGAACAGAGGAATCCTTTGAAAGGCTATTTCACGAGAGGAACTGTGAGAGTGAAATGTGGATCTCTCAGTAGTTATAATATTGTGGCTTATTGGTTTCTGCAAAATAACAATCAATAACAAACTGTCAGCACTTATCCAGTCCGATGGGCCTCTTTGATTCACTCACCATATAATGCCTGGATGCCTTTGATATCGTCCGAATGCAGCCTGAAGTTGGCACGGTAACCAGCGTAAACTGGAGCCATCAGAGCGCTTCTGAACTGAGAGTGGCCGAGGCCGAGAGCGTGGCCAATTTCATGGGCAGCTACAATACGCAGATTAGTACCATAATATGTTCCCTCAGTCCAGAACTCATCCTCATCGAAATGGACAATACCAGATTCTGGTGACTCAGCATGTGCCAGTACATGACCTGAGGGTGGTAAAAAAAACAGTTAAAGTGAGTGTATCAGGGCACAGCAGGCCCAGAAAGTGATTGGTTTCAATGAGTAAAAATATATTTTAAGATTTTAAAACTAACCCTGGCCATCAAATGGGACAGAACAGTAGCCATCTTTCTTATGGAAGGAGATCTTTATATCTGCTCTGCCATAGAAGACCTCTCTGAAAGTCAGTGGAGTCGCATCACTCCAGTACTTGAAGGCAGAGCGGATGGCCGTCGTGACGTCGGCCTTCTTCATGTCAGGCGTGTAGTTGTAGATGCGGTAGGTCAGACTCCGCTTTCTCCAGCGACCTGCAAGAAAAAAAATCCTTATTTCATAACAGCCTTAATAAGAGCTTCGTGTTTGCTTTTGGTAGAGTTTTAAAAACAGGGGACTGTGGATTTTTTTCCCCATTACTGGAAGTCCAGCATGAAAAGGAGGAAAAATTACAGCAAGAAAAACAGTGTTCATATGAGCATCTGACAGTAGTTTCATGACTTCATTGATGCATGGCCTCTTACTGAATTTAGTGATTCATGACCTTTACAAATGCATCCAGTATACATTTTAGCTAGCTCTACCTATGCTCTAGAAACTAAATGGTTAGGGAGTATTCAGTCAGTCAGTCTACAAAGGAAAGGAAGAGTAATCTGATTTTTTTTTGTAGTTTCTAGTTTGATAGTTTCATTTTGTTTTAAGTATCATAATCAGAGTGAAACCACAGTAGCAGTAAAATGTTCCAACAATTATCAAAGTTAGAGCTTTAAACACTTAAAGTTGTTTAAACTGCAGGGTGTGTTGACATTGTGGTGATGAACTTGTGTGGTTTCAGATGTTAACAGTCTCATAATGAGCTCTGAAACGTATCCAGAGCAAAAATACAAATGAACTGCTTGCTAACAGCTTTGACTCACCCATAATTCTGTATCTGTTAAATTTCTTGTTGAAGGGGTCTTCCATGCCACAGCGGGGCTGTCTCATCACTTCAAGAGTAGCTTCATCTAATTCTCCAGTAGGTGGCAGATCGTTCACCCTCTGGAAAGCCCTGGAGACAAAACAAACGTCTGCAAACTCATTTGAAAGTACAGGGAAGGCTGTTCACATCCTCCTTCACTGTATCTATCCTTTCAACAGAACCTCATGCAGATCTCACATGTACTGACATTTATTTAATGCACGTAGCTACCTTTTTTTCCCTTTGAAATCACACAAGTCCATTTTACCTGAGAGCTTCAATGATCTCCTCCATGTAGTTAGGGCCTTGTGGATCAGAAGGGTCACTCAGGTAGCCAAACTGCCTCAAATAAGCCTGTGTAGAAAGAGAGGCAGACAATGAAGCTCTCACACACTTACAAGAATGCTGCAATCTTATTTAAAATTTACACTACAATGTACATGCTCACTGTAAAATATCTTGTAAATGTATCCTCAAACAACTATTACCAAACTATCATCTTACCTTTGCTTCATTCAGTTCTGTCCATTGCAGCACTGCACAAAATGCCCCACTGAGGCTGAGCACCAGCAACAGAAGCAGCCCTGTGTAGTCCATAATTAACAAGGGTTTCTGTCCCAAATATCCAGAGCTGATGCTCAGAGCCAGAGAAGAGCTCAGTGGAGTCACACAGCAGGCTCTGTTTGTTCTCGAAGCGCTCCAGCAGTTTTAAACTCAGCCCGGCGCATGAGTCAGACCTGTGGCAACGATGATCCATCTCTGAAGTATGAGGATTACAAGAGCAGCCAGTTGACCTCAAGCCAGCACGTCTGCTGTTGAACTGTACAGCTGCTCAGGCAGGACATGGAGCTTCAGCAGTGGTCTTCACGCTACACTAATTAAAAGGATCAAACTACTGTTTAACTCCCTCAAATAGGTAGTTCACCCAAACCTTCATATTATTCCCTCAGGGTAAATGCCTTTTGATTGATTCCCTGGTGCTATCACATTATTGTACGTCCTATGTACCACAGTTCAACTATGAATGTAAACCACAGACGCTGTCTTTGCCCATCATCTCTGCATTCCTGTCATTCCCACACCTATCCCATCTGAGACAAATATTTGTTTTACTGCCACAAATTGATCTTTGGTTTGGACAAAACCACGCTCACAGATAACAAAGGAGTTATCTGGGTAAAGTGTTGTCATACTAATACCTGCTCTGAACAACTCAATCTTCACTTTGAGTAAAACACAGGTGGGATCTGAGGGTTTTTAAAACACCAAGCCATTTTCAAAACACAAACAATACGCAACTCAACACCAAAATGTGAAGTACAAGTTTTGGCTATGGATGTGGCTCTAAAATGGACTGATAGGTATTTCAACGGACAGGTGTTAATTCTGAAGTTTTTATATTGAGACAATATTAAATATTATTGGTTCATGAACAAAAAGTCAGTAATGGGAAGTTGATCTTAAGGAAGCAGCAGATAATCATGATAATCAATCAAACCCAGCAGCTCTTCAGTTTTTAGCCTCTTTTTGTTCATTATTTTGGTCTTACAGCCAACAAATTTACTGTATGGCAGGGGTCACCAACTATATTTGTCAGAGGGCCAGAATTTTTCCGGACAGTCACCTTGGGGGCCGGACCCTCAAATAAAAATTAAATAAAAATCAAATTTTGGCATAACATTATTATTTGCTGTGTATTGTTTATATTTTTTCATTTTATTACAGAACTGAAGGCATTTTTAACCTTTATGAGTCTGGAAAATCCTGGAGACAAAACAAACGTCTGCAAACTATATGTATGGGTGTATGGGTTAGTCCCTCTCAACAACTGTCTCCAGCTGTTACAGCCTGCAGCTGTTTTCAGCAACAACAAAACAAAGCTAGGTCTTAGCTGGTACCATTGAACATGTTAGCAACAAAGACACACAAGCAGCAGCAGTAGCTGCTGAACATTTACCATCTAAAACCTGATATTTTTCTAAGTATTTGACAATAACCAGGAGTGAGAGAATCTGAGTCTAACATTTATCAAGGGACCAGAAACGTAATACTTCAATATGAAGATAAATTTGTTGTGTGGCTGTTGGTTGTGTTAATAGCATCAGGCTTGTTTGCTAACATGTTAGCCTTCACAACTTTAGAACTGTATGTGAGGGTCGTTTTATCTTACCCGTTTTTTAATTTTGTCCTTATCTAGAGTTACTGGGTTACGAGCGAGTTGATCTCATAACTGTTGCCAGAAACTTCAGTTACTATTTCTGTTTTTGACACGTCAGTTAAATCTAATTCCTTCTAGTTGCCGTTCATTTCAACACAGCAGGAGTGTCATATATTTGATGAATTTAGAATTTGTTTGAAATTGTGTTGATTTTTTTAAAAAACCCTTGAATTTATAGCTATTTAGTCCTGGATGCTAGAAGGCTGACATTGTGAAATGTACAAAACTTGGGTTAGGATCTTTGCATACTGTTGTGTATGAAACTGGTACAAATGTTACAGTGGGTTCAGTCGACAAAACAGCTGGTCTCAAGATGTGAGTGCATGGCAACGACTTTATGGCTGTAAGATACTTTAACACGTCTAAACCTGAGACAACACATGAACACTAAAGGTTTGTCTTTGCATGCCCACAGTGTCTGATGGGCTGCAGACAAAATCCTTGCAACTGTGGGTAGATTTAGCAGGATTAAGCATTTTGCTAGAAATTACTCATGCACTAAATTAGGTCAAGCTTCTTCTTGCACACCCCTTTGATAATTTTATAGAAACTCCTAAAACAGATACAGTAAGTTTAACCAGCCCACATGCTGCACATTCCTCACTGCGTCACAGTTTACCACATAAAGTAATTAAACCAGAGCTTTCATGCACTAGTTTGCATTTAACACCAATGTGACACAAGTCTTTGTACTTGCTGACCTAGAGTGGAGTAAAATTTAATAGTGAAATTAATCTGCTTCTCATCTATCGTGTATGTCATCATTGTGACAGACTCACTGTTACAAAAAATTACGGAACAGAAAGCAGGAACAGGCAAGAAAGGGGGGTGCAGTATTGGCTATTTTGGACAGGGCTGCGTTTGATGATGATATTAGTCATTTCTTATGCAGACTTTGTTTTTTCTTCCCTTTCTGTCATTTCTCCTAAGACTTTGTTTGTAGTGCACGGTTACACTACACAGCTCACACGTAGTCACAACGGCTTTGAGTGTCTGAAACCAACAGAATACATCAAGCCCAACAGCTTGTGTTCCCAGCAGATCCATAAAAAATGTTTACTCTATCTCTTTAACGCAAATCTACTTACCGCAATTTTAGTCATTTATGACTCAGAGATGCATCACAATGAAAAGTTTATGAAAAATGTGATTAACAAACAACTTCCCCACTAGGTCAGCAGCCTCAGAATACTAATACACAAATGAGTCCCACGGCTATGGAAAGTACAGGAATATATCTTGTTTTATGGTAGAATAAACATCTGTCAACCTCATTCTCAGAGAAAGCAACATGCAGGAGAACATCTTTATCTGTATAATACTGATTTACTGATACTGATAAAGACCAGGCCACTCATCAATGTGACAACATGATGACTCCCATTTCATATGTCACACACATTATGGACTGTGATTTACGGGATTGATAAGTTTGTACTAACAATTGCTCTAAATACTGCAGGTTAGACTGAATATCACATCACATTTCATCACATTTTTTATTGTGTTCTATCTCCAGTTGTTTGTTCTGAAATGACACCTCATCTTTTACATCAGTGTTTCCACCCTTCCTCTCTTCTGTTCACGCACTTGCCAGCTGCAACATCTCTTTCAGGATGTTGTCTGAGACACTTCATATCCTGTTTCCTCTGTTACCACATCTAAGAACCACTCAAGATGTAGGGCAAGATATCTGAGAACTGAGAACATACAAGATTTACAACTATAATAAATTTTGTAATGCTGTCAAAACAACAAATCTGGGACGGGACCCAAGATTTAAGTATTGACATGTGACTATCTATAAATTTTAGATAGTATGCGCCTGTGGTTAAAACTTGATTTCCTTATAATTACTCAAAAAAGTGAAACATCTTTTTATCTTGGAAAAAGTTATTTATAATTTTGGCTGTCCTTATTAAAGGACTGCATCCTTGTTTCAACAGGAACTACATTTGGCAGAATCTACTGCAGTTGTCAAAACAATAAATGTATCACAAACATGTGAGTATAGTCTCATTTTTTTATGTTACCTTATTAAGACTGTGACCTTAAGTAGATCTTCCCAGAGTTCCCAGTGAGTTAACAAGGAACAGTTTCCAGTCTATAAACAAGAACACAAGAACTAAAACCGTTATGCAGACTTCAAGATAACATAGCGGCTGAAACTGATATAGGTACACAGTACATGGTTCATAAGCTAACATCTGTATCGATGTGTGTATACAATTCTGTTCCTACAGTAAAAAAAATAATGCTGACAGTGTACTGTGTATGAGTGTAATCTAATATGGCTACATTAAACTTATGCTTTTACAATTATTAACAATTTTAACACAATTTCTTCCTAATAATCTTTCAGTAAGCACAAAAAAACTGTGGTTTGACCGCCAGTCAGGATCTCCAGTTGACTATCATATCAAGATATTTCATCCCTATGTGGAATAATAAATGCACTGCTGTTGATTGTTATTTTTATCAAGTGTCTCCAAGTAAGAATCATAATGGACAGTTTTTATTTCTGCACACACAACAAGAGCTAATTTAAATCTAGTGCGGTTTGGCAGGATGTCTGGTCAGTTTTAGCACCACACAGAAACTGATTCAGCAGAAGTGTGTTGGTGTAAAATTAGAGCTCTTTATTCATCTTATGATATCATACTTTTAGCATAATACATAGTATATTTCAAGTGCTAATCATAGGACTGAATGACAAGGAATGAATGACAGCAGTTTTGACAAATTCAACTGTCAGTTTGACTTTGCTGATTTGACATTAAAATGACTGAATATTTCCAGGAACCTGAAAAGCAGTGTTTTCTTTTGAAGCAGCTATGCAGTCATTCAAAAACAGATGATATGTAAGTTAACAGTCATTATTTACCCTCAGTATTTCCTCGTAAAGGAGTCAACTCTCAAGCATCTTTCCCTAAATCCTCCTTACAGCTGTACGCCAGAGCAAAGAGCAACCAGGTACACATCAAGTCAAAACTGTGGTCAAGAAGTACCCCCACCTCTGTAGTGTAATATTGCAGCATAACCACAGGTAACTTTAGCTTGATCCACACAGTGAGGTGTGGTATTTCACACTGACTCTGAAGGAGCTGAGAACAGATCCACAAGCTGAACAGCAGACAAAAGATCACAGTTCAAGTCTTATTTGCAGTAAAAACAAGCAATGATAACCCAGGCCACCAACAGCTGCCTCTGATCATTTCCTTTAAGCTGCTTAAATTTTTCCCAGAAATTCTTATTGTCTTCTCATGCACCAATGTGATTAGACTAAAAACAAAACAAAACAAATCAAAACATAGTTTGGAAAACTTGCAAGTTGATTCCAGACTTAATAAACTTCAGTTGCTCACTCTGAAGTAAATTGAGCATTTCAAATCAAGTCAAATGGCAATCATTACATGAAATGATTTTTATAACAAACTTAAACCTCTCTACATTTCAATTAGATTTATATTATTATGCATAAAAAACAGGTTTTCATATAATGGTGCATGTTTAGGTATTCCCCTGTTTTCATACACTGTTTACACATATTTACCATTAAGAATGTCAATGCTGATTGCAAAAGTTTCTTTTTTTTCTAACTAATTAACTCAGTCACTTTAGTGTGTAAGAGAATTATATAGAAAAACTGAATTGTTTTGTCATTACAGCCTTTTGTTCTTGTGCTATGAAATACTGAAAACCTTTCAAATCTCACCGGCAACATGATTGCAAAAATACTTCGAGGTTGTTGTGCATCAAAAAAATGATGCTGGAATTGTTTTTTATACTTCAAAATGTCGTGCTATGACTCCAAGAAACAGTTCTGAATCAATGTCCACTCTCTGCTGACTGTCCCAGCTGCAAATCTTTTGGATTCTGAATGTGGATCAGACCACTGAGTTTATTCCTTGCTCTCGTCCTCTCTAATCTTTACCCTCACTCTGTGCCAGGCGTTACTCAGCACGCCCCTCAGGTTCCAGATGGGAGAAACTGTGTCTGGCTGCATGTTGTAACTGTTGTCAACTGCCTTGCAGACGATCTCCAGCTCCTGCGCCTCGGGAGGAAGAGGAGCCGTTATCTCCCACAGCTTCCAGGCCCAGGCTTGTCCTGTTGGGGGCGAGGGTTCGGGTGCTTGTCCTTTCTCACTGCCTTGCAGCTGGGCCACCTGCCACGTCTTTCCTCCATCCAGTGAAACGTCTACACGTACCACCTCTCTGCCACCGCCACTCCAGGCGTAACCCTTCACAGTCACCTCTTCAACGCTGCGATCCACCACAGCGCCGTCTGCTGGCACGGTGATCGCAGACTGAATGGGCAGCTCTTGGATGGCCGGAGCAGACTTGAAGTCCACCGTGTCCCAGTCCGTCCCAGGGGAGAAGCCCTTGTAGTCGTTCTGCTGCCAGTGACTGCTGCTCTCCTCTGCACTCACTATGACCTTCCCCAGCCATTTAACATTGCGTGCACCCACTGTTCCTGGGACCACAGCCCGGACAGGGTAGCCGTGGTCAGCAGGGATCTCTTCGCCATTCATTTCATAAGCCAGCAGCACATCACCTTCCTCACTAACTGCCTTGTTTATAGGGATGGATGCACCATAGGTGGTCCCAGTCACATCTTTGTCCAGTCCTTCAAACTGAACATGACGAGCCCACTGGGCCACATCTGGCCCGTAACCAGCAGCCAGCAGCACATCCCTGAGCTTTGCACCACTCCACGTAGCATTACTGATTGCAGCAATGCCCCAGTTGAGTCCTTTCACCTGCTTGACCTTATTCATCTCAGAGCGGCGGTTACCAGCACACTGTAGTGTGGCAGTGATGGTGTGCTTGGGGAATCGAGTCTTTAACTCCTCTAGAGACAGCGTCAACACCCCTGCAGGGAGTCCTTCAATATGCAGCTGATAAGAAGCCGGGTCCACCTGAGGGACAGGCAGGTGATTTCTTTTGAAGAAGATAGCAGATGGGGTGATATAGCTGTCAGTGAGGATCTCAGGAGGTGGCTCAGCATTAAAGGGCTTAAGGTTGTTGATGCGCATGATAGGGTGACGCTTAGGGTCAGAGGAGTAGGGGTCTGATGACTCAACAGCCTGCTGCTTCTTCAGGTCTGCTGCACTTAGCTCGCCAACCTTGTATTAAGCACAGACAAAAAGTTTTTTAATAGGCCACTTAACTCAATGTCAGGAACTATCACATATTTTCTGCTGAGTTCTCTGTTTATTTCAAAAGGTCTAAAATGCAAAACAACAGGCAAAGAAAGACATTTATTTATGGGTACCTCCACCAGAAAAGCATTAGCAAAACATTTTTCTCATTCACCACTTGAGGGAGTGCCAGCATTTGGCCTACAGCTGTTACTTTTTCCTTGGTGCACAGTATGCAGTAGACATTTTCATGTGTCTTCAGTACAAAACAGATAAAAAAAGTTCCTTTAGGGAAACATTTGTTTCCTGATATAAAGCTGCCACAGGTTCACGTTAACTTAGTTTTTATTTAAAGACAGGGCTAACATTTCATTGAATTCGTACACTAAATATATGCTTTAATAGCTTAAACTTAAAAAAAAGTTTAAGACAGGAAGAAGAAAGAAGAAGAAATTATAGTACACAATAGCTTGAGTTTTATTCTTGTATCTTTGTCCATAGATTTTATCTTGTTGAAATTGCAGTCATTAAAGTATTCATGAGATCTAGAATCGTGGCAACATTGCTAAAACTACAGTGAGTATGGAGGGCCAAAGTTCAGGCAGCAATTGTCTGCAAACTGTTAATGGATGTTTATAGCAGACAGACTGGGCAATGATTTTACCACCTGGAGGTTTCCAGCTCCATTATTCCTGGTATATTTTCCAGTTGGAGGTTTAACTCAAATGTCCAGTCCAGTGTTTAATGTTCACAGCCAATGCATGTCTTAGATTTGTATTAAACACCGTGTTCGAAGGAACTTGTTCCACCAAGTGACAATATTTTTGAAAACCCCTTTTTCTGAATTGCTCCAACAATATAAAACACTAGCAACAAAAAGGAGCCCATTAACATACTTAAAATACTTGTAGTCTCTAAACAGCTTATTTTTTGGTCTTACTTAGGCTTTTAGAGAATAAGGTTGTGTGTCACAAACAAAAAAATTTTAGCAAGACACATCCTAAAATTTTTCATTTAGTAGAATTGTTAAGTTAGCCCACCTTATATTCTGAGAGGATTTCAAGCACATGTTCCTGGTTGTGCACAGCATATAGCGCCCAAAAAGGTTCAAGGTCTCCACCTGCCGCCAACAAGATTTTATCTCCACCAGGATGCATGGCCACGAAATCGGTAATGTCATAGACTCCACCTTTGTAAGTGACCCACACGCCATCTTCCAGAGTCCGGTGACTGGTGACCTCTTCCTGGGTGAAGATGGGAAGAGCTGAGGTCTTCTCTATGGTCTGCACTCCAATGGTGTCTGTCTGCTCAGCCTGCAGTGGAGAGAAGAGATGTCTATTTTGTTATCCATCAAAAGGACTTTTAGAAGAGAGGAAGACTGAAAAACAGGTGTCCAGTCTGGAAGAGTATGTTGAAACAATATATCTAGCTTCGTACAATTGTGACTGACAGATGATTTGCATTTGTCAGTGATCACTTTAGAAGCGTATCTTTACGTCAATATTTGGTCTGCAGTCTAGTGGTGGTAAACTGGCTGTAACAGCAGGAGCAGTGTGTGTTCTCTGTCCTCTCCCCTATATGCACATTCCTGCACCACATGGCTTGGTATGTCTGGGTGTGTTGATCCTGATGTGGGAATGCAACTATCTGACTTTGCTTCCCCATTACCTGAACAGCATTGGGACAGGACACACACTGAAAGGCCCTGTAACATTATGCTGATAGTGTAATGGAGGTATATAAGAAACTTGCTGCTGAGTATATTCAACACAGTTTACCATAATATATAGAATGATCATTTAAAACAAGGATGAATAGGCTTTAAGAGTAACTAAACCCCAAAACCACTTCTTCAACTTAAAACCAATTTATGTGGGTATTCTGCAGTGTTGTTGATAGACTCAGGGCCAAATCTCTGAATCCTGCATATTTTGATATGAAAACACATAGCAACTGCCCTCTACAGGTTGAAACCCGCTGTCGCATTTAAATTTTGCTGTTGGCTGATTTATTTAGTGCCGACGTATGGGGCTCGTGCATATGTCACCAACGAATTCTCGCCCTCCTCTCAGCACCAACTTGCCGGCCCTGCTACAAAACCCACAGCTCTCCCTTCGGCAGACCGAGCAAGAGGAGTATTACAAAAGGACAGAGAACAATTGTGCAACTGAGCAACTGGGTGGTTAGATTGTATTGTTAGCATATATATTTGCATAGATAATTGGAGGCCAGACGACCCCCACCTCACAGGAACTCTCACTGCTGTCCACTTTGCTCATTGCTAGCTCTACCTAGCTGATCTGAAGGCTGTGTGTGCGTGTTAGTTTGTTATTGTAAGTTTATTAATTTATTAGTTTATTTATTGTTATGTGTCTGTGTGTGTATGCGTATAGCTGTAGCCTGTGTGAGGGAGGGTGGGGAAGAGTAGTGTGACTGGGCCTGGCTTAGCCCCTCCTCCAAGCCCCGCCCAAGTTGAAACTTTTTTTTTTAACATTTTAGATGCTTTTTTTTTTTTTTTTTGAATTTTAGGGAGGAGGCACCTCAGCCAAAACTCCAGGGGTTAAGTTACTCTTTTCAAGTGAATTTTCCCAGTGTATAAAAAAAATCCTGATCTGAGGAATCCTGTAAAAATATTTTAGAATTTAGCAATATTTATTATCTTAAGTCAGCAGATCTACTCATTGATACACTGCTCACATTCTTGTGCAGTCCTGTGACAAGAGCTCACTCTTTGCCTCCTTCAGGCAAAAATTATAACAAAAAAAATTGTCATTTGAGTTTTCAGCCAGTGTTTTTCCACCAGCCAGCACTGCCATACCAAACTGCTGTGTAAGGCCTCAGCCTTAACTGTGCAAACTACATTTATAAGTCAGCACAGATGGCTTTTGTTTGTCAAGCAACAGCAACATGTTCCTGAGCTGTTAATGGTTATTTCTTTGCCATTCATTCTCTGAATACAAAATTCAGACATAAACTGCTAGTACTACCCCAACTAATACTGCTTTAAAACTAGTTGTCCTTCTACCACTGTTCTACCACAGCATTTATGTACTTCTAATAAATGCTGCTACCAAGTCTTGAAACAGATATTTTGCGGAAGCATCAGTGTGTCAATTATTACCACAAATGTGACGTCCAAGCGTCTACTCTGCTGTTGGAGTTGTTAATATTTTCCAGCTGAACATGGATCCATACACATTATCTACAATGTTTGAGTAGGTAAGAAGAGATGTTTACCCTTTTATTGATTTAAGAAAAAAATTAATCTGTCCATCACTTTGAGGCCCAACAAAGTCCACTCTACTCTAACTTTAAACTTCCTCCCTATTCTCCCAAGAGATGAAGCACTCTGCTCACCTAAGAATGTGTAATGCATGTTGAGTCACATAAAATGTGGTAATGAACTGACATTACAGACCAGTCACTGCCTTAAATGTAGATAGTCAGAGACTGTTAAAAAAGGGAACATTGCAAAACATATTTTTCTGAATATCATGTTCTTATTCTGTTTAAATACAACACTAGATCACAAAATGTGAATAAAATAATAAATCATTTGAAACAGTTGGAAACATGTTTAACATAATTCATTAAACACTGACTGACTTCTCGTATCTTATCTTCTAACCTTCTGGTGGTGGAGGCCATAAGCCAAAACAGCTCCCGTACCAGCCAGCAGTCCTGCCAGGGCATGTCTCCATCTGGGCCCCTGGACATGCTGGTAGGATCTCTGATCCCCACTGTTGCTGCTGCTCCAGAGACGAAATGCACACGATGCTACAGCAGGTGCCACTTGATGCCTGTGAAATGAATAAACAACAACAACAAAGATGAAAACAAAGAAAACAAATTAGCTTTTTAAATTAAACTCATGTGTTTAAGGATAACTACATTATTTTGTGTTGTTCACAAAGTGTAAATTAAAAGACAAAAAGGCGATTAACAGTAGTGGTCAGGTTATGTTTTTCACAAAAATAAAACTGAAGATGTTTTATGATGAATTTTTTAGATGCGTTTTTTAAAGCACTGCTTGAATGTTCAATTTAAGTATGCTACATTATAAGGAGACTTTTGACTGGGTGGAGCTCAGATCATACAAACCTTAACTACTCTGTCAATGGCAGGTCAAGTAAAGGTCAGCACATAAAAATACCTAGAGCATTACATGTGAAAAAAGGCCACTTTGTCATAGTACTTTACCTTTGAGTGCGGAGAGGGCAAAATCTTGTCAGGCTGTGGCAGCGTCTGAGAAGCAGCATTGCACTGATGTTCTGGAAAACAATTTGACAGTGAAATGAGATAAGTTAGTGAGGGAGGGAAGTGAAAGTGAGGTGCCTGTGCAGAGCCTAAAAGATATTTAAAAATAAACCAAAGGCAGCCAGAGCCTGCTCACCCTACTGCTGTCTGGCAAGAGAAGGAGGTATTGGCTGTTTTACCACAAGACCAAGGGAACTTACAAATGAACTTGTTTTTGATTAATTCATCTCATTTTCTGTTTGTAAATAGTTACATAAAGGGATTGCTAGCATTTCACAGTGCAACCTTGCTTATTAAATAGGTCTAATAGAAAACTGGTCTAACTTAAGGATAATGTAAAGGCAAAATTAGCTTCTATAAAACCTTCAACAGTCCTACTGAACACAGGCATTGTAAATGATGTGTTAGGACACATTCAGTGTCACATGTAAAGGCAGGTATAAACAAAAATGTAGCTGTGTACATGATATTGTTGCAGACTGTTTACATCCTAATATACCAGAGCTGCTGTCCCTTTACAGCCAACAAAAGCTGCTTTTAAGATGACCAACTGAACTATTACACCCCTCATCTCCAGCTGAACTGACCAACCAGGACTTACTTCAGCCTTTGAAAACAGCCAACCAGGGCAAGGGGAGTGAACAGAAGAGAGGAGGAGGAGGCTCCACATCACTTTTATCAAACCACTGAAATGTGTGGTCATAGTAAACACAGACTGTTTGTCCAGCAACTGATTAAAACTTTATTTTTAATCTGTTCACATTATCTTGACGTTTGCCAATAAGAAAGATATAACTTAATAACTACTCCACCTTAAATCAAGAAAGGAGCCCATTGTCTCTTACCTTTGGAAAACATCTTTAGGTAGAGCTGTTTTATGAATAACTAACTGGCAACTTTCCTTGGAAAAAAATTAAGGTGTGTCCGAAAACACTGAGTTGTGGGTCGCATGTTGATAAAACAGAATAGTTACTGTCACACATTAAATGAAATAAAAGTCATGTGGAGAAGCCCTGCATTGTCAATCAAAGCAGTCTTATCACAATCACCAGTGGACATGTAGATTATTATGGGTTATGTTTAACCAGCTTTCACTATGACAGCATGCCTGTCAGCGGTCAAAGGAGCACGTCTTAAGCCTTGGAGGTCAGAGGGTAGATTTTTATCTCCTACTGTTTGATGTAGTCTCACTACTCTTTAAAGAAATTGCATTATAAAGCTATGGAGTCATATGTTACCATAGCTTAATTAAAAAAATGACATGAAATTAAAACAGTCTTCAAATTCCGCAGGAATTTACAACATATAACCCAATATAACTTCAATACAGCTGTAATTTAACGAATGTAACTGTATTTGAATTAAAATGTTTAATTTGAATTAAATGATAATTTTCATAAGCTATCTGTGGATGAGGTTGTTGCACTACGAGGACTGCAGCTGTATGTGAACGCACTAAAAACGTGTTTTTACACGAAAATATTCCTAGTAATTAAGCATTTACAGGCCAATTAAACAGGGAGGTTACTGACCACCTGTTATGTTTCCCCAACAGACATGATATTTAATGCATTTTTGACAAGCTAAAGGGTCGAGACTTTTCTAGAAATTAATCGTATGATTATATCAACATTTCTGGCTGTGTAACGTTGGACAAAAAACCTTACTCGCCATCCAACATTTTATTGCATGCATTTGTTTTATTTTTTTGTTTGTTTTTTTAATACTTTGGCCATGACTACAACAAATGTGTTGGAAAAGCTAAACAATTATATGCTCCAGACACCCGTGTGTCCTGGTGGCATGTCGGGTCTGTGCGATCACGTGATGAAATCACCTCAAATGCTCGCGAGGGAATCAAAGGATATAAAAATACAAAAATAGAGCTAATTTCCATTATAGACTTGCTTCGTGTTAGCGAGAATAACGGCGAAGTTAGCCCCAAATTAAACACTTTGGGGCGGTCAATTCAAATTGATTATCCTAACGTCAAATAACGAATAGTCGGGCTGTCAAACCCTTACCGAATGGAGAAATTATCGTTTCTAGCTAATGTTAATGTAAAATCTGACATTGTAGCTCTTCGTCGCCATCAGCATCATCATCCTCGCGGCTAACTTGTTACTCTCAAGCTAACAACTGATAGCAAGCCGGTCTGTTCCCCTCCTTCAGATGGATATGTTCGTGTTATTTTCTGTCTCTTCATCTGAACAAGTAAAAACAATCGGTAAGTTCCTCACCTCTGTTGTGTCAGTCGCCTGCCGAGAGTATCAACTGTGCACAACTGAAAAAACAGGTCGGGCAGCTCTGCAACGTTACAAACTCGGACCGAGTGGCGTTCAAGACCACTAGTGCGTCTGTCATGGGGCAACACAGTGCTTCCTTACACAACAGTGGGGCAAGAAGTCCATATCACCCGCCCAGGTTAATGAAGTGAAAAATCTTCATACTTCACTTCACAAAGAACGAAGAAAAAAATTTAACTTGTAGGTGCGTGAATGAAATGATTAAGTCTTTAATTTTTCATACATTTATGTCATCATAGGATTTATGCATAATTGTACCAACCCTTGACCATATAAAAGAATAAATAAGACCAGTGGAAATATTGTGCACTGTACGGGACAATTACGTAAAGCAAGCAAACAGCAAACAATAGTGCTGTTACGCCCATGTACACTTTATTGATGAAGTAACATCCATAAAATTGGAGGGAAATGCGCAGGGCTTCGTGGAAGGCAGAAATTATTTGCAGGAAAAGTAAAATGTGAAATTGATTGGATCTGATTTGTGGATTGGGATATTTAATAGTTTAAACACTGAATACTTGTACTGGATACAAATGAAATGAAAAGTATCAGTATTATCAAATATACCATATAATTGCACACTATGTCTGCTTCTTTCTACGAGACACTTGCATATATGCCTAAAAATTAGAGGTTAATTTTTTGATCTTTGGCTTACTCATTCAGGTTTGTTTCAGCATCAGTCTTAGTATTTACTTGTGTCAACACAGTGAATCGCAAGTGAAAAGCCTATTTTCTTAACATGTCCTGAGTGTTCTCATAGCCTCTTTTACTGTCGTAAAAACACGTATTTTAAGGACAATGATATTGTTTCACGTTCGTTTGTGAACGTCTACGTTGCTAGATTTTCCGGCGTGACAAGTTGGAAACTCCGCCCTGAAATTAAATCATTTTATACATCACCTCATACACACGCTTCATGTGTTCCCGGGTAACCGAGATCCCAGCATGGCAGCACACGGTATCCTCATGTACAGACGAGCCGCCGGGAAGAGAAGT
>JAPZDZ010000012.1:15933713-15947162 GCA_029783805.1 Acanthurus tennentii | reverse complement strand
CACGTGTATTACTTAAAAACAGCATACACATAAAGATGTACAACGAGTTGGTCCCCAAGGACAAGAAACTATATCCCAGCTCACTCACTTCTACATACACTCATACAAACACCCACCCACAGTATACTGGAAGCCTGATAAGTAAAAATAGCCCATCCCCATGTGTTTTGTTAAGATAACAATATTTGTGGACTAGAACAGTTAACTCTTTTTTAAAAACTGTTTTTTCTGAGACACTTCTTTTTGGATATTGGCTGTAGTGCATTAAAATGGTTAGATAAGAATGGCTACAACCACTTGGGGTATTCTCCATTAGCGAGGCTATCTGTTTATAGGCAAGCTACCAAAATGAAATACTCAGAGACCTTTGAACACGTCATGAAAAGCCTGCAAGTTACCAGAGAAATAAAGACTGCAATATGTGATTTCCATGGCATTGTCTTTCTAAATACAGACACAGTCACAAAAAAATGCAATTTAACCAAAATTATTGCAGGTCGGTAGGTACTAATTGGTTGTATTTCACAGTTTTCATTAAAAAAGGTGGTTCAAGTAATCCATGTCTCTGCTATTAGTTAGCAATCTAATGTTAAACCTTTCTATGCTCTGCCTGTACTGAATGGAGTTTACTTGAGAAATTCGGGAGCCACCTTTTTCTTTTCTTTTCTTTTTGCTACATTTCACATTCTTTTAGGAGGAAAGGAGAAACAGTAAAATGTAGAAGTGGCGGGAAGAGCTCTTAAAAAGATCATTATGCAATTAGAAAGTATATGGTGCAGCAACAATGACAGAGTATGGAAGGTAAGAGTGGCCATGATTACTACTATCCCTTTTCATTCTTTTATCTTTAGATCATAAAATAATCATCTAATTATTGGGGAATTAGGGCTTGTTATCTTGTGATAACGCGTCAATTCACCCCGTTATCACGAGGTAACAGAATGAAATAAGATAGTGGCCATGGCTGCTCACAGCTTCCGTATTCTAAATACTTCCTTCACTATGTTTGCAGAGAGCTAAAAGTCACTAGCCTGAAATGAGGCCTATTTGAGAGGCAGAATGTTACAGAAAAAGTGTAATATTTGGATTTGACCACTCATGTGTGAAATGGGCTTGTCGTTGTCTGTTTCTCTTGTTTAAACTTTGCCAGTATGAGCTCTGCCATGTTTGGGGAATCCAGTCAAAACATAACCTGTGGTTCATTTTGAGTTTCTATGGCAACAACAGATTTACTTGCCAGTGCTGTCTGTGTTTTGATGACAACATTTCTGGTCTCTGGTATTCTACATGTGCCCTTGTTAACCCTAACCCTTGTTAATCTTAACAGTACCAAGTTTGCTTTAAACAGTGTTTTTTTGAAATGTAATACAGTTTTCATGTTGATACATGCAGCTAACATGGTTTTATTAGTTATTCAGGTTTGCTTTAAGTTCTTTCTGCCCTCTGACAGATCAAGTACATGGTGTGAATGAACCCGATCATCCTGTTAATCATTGAAACATTTTACAGGCAGAATAATCCCAGTCATTCCCACACACACAGGAAAGTCAAAAACCGGTCAGTGCTGAAGTAAAACTTTACACGCACCTTAAGCACATAATTACTATAGTGTTATGCACTTGGGTGCAGTTTGTCAATGTGTAAGAGCTGTAAATGTCATAAAAAATCTTTTTTGATTTAATGTAGAGTTAAGATGGAAATGTAAGTTGAATGCCTCTTATTTCATAACTAATGTTGTTCCAAAGTCAAAATTTGTGCATCTTGCACAGATTTTTTGTGTCTTAGAAGCTCTTAATCTGTGATTTAACAAAGTGAAAGTGAAAACAGTCCTAGAATTTAGAACATGTTAAATATTTGCTGTTGAAGAAAAACCCTACATGCAGTAAAAACTACAATATTAACCTTGTTGTCTTTTACTACTAGGCTTTCCAGCACTACCTGCTGGCACATTATACCATCACCACAGCAATAAACATTTATGATCTTCTTGCTTATCTTTGATTTGAATATCACACATTTATTCAGGTTTTTTATCTTTTGTTTGTTAGAAAAACACTGCAACCCTTCTAAAATTTGCCTTCACTTAAGTTGTTCTGCCCAAATTCTTTTCATATGCTATGGAGGATTCTGAAAACCAACACCTTGTCAGATTTTGCGTTAAGTGTTTGGCACTTAAAGACGTATTATAGTGACATGTTTCCATTTGCCTTTTCTGTTACTATTATCTGATTTCTAACCAATCAGACATTAAGGAACTGGGACTCAGCAGAAGACGACTCTCCCCTTGTAGATATACAAAGGCTCATTAGGAGATAATTTAAACACAACAACAAAATAACTCCTCACCTTTTCAGGTGATTATACTCTAATGATATAATGACATATGTATTTCATTTCATTTCAATTCATTTCTGTCAAATTCTGCTAAAAGAACCCTCTAAATCATACAAACTGGACCTTTACAGCCCCCTTGAGGCAAATTGTGTTTTGTGATATCAGTCTCTATACTGAAAAAAAAAAATTAAAAAAGACTAATAATTTTTCTTACCACTTTTTTACAGCTGAATAGATATCAGAACCCTTCTCATATGAAGGATGTCTTGTTCTTCACATTACATCTTTTTGTTAATATTAACAGCAGACTAGATTTACAGAGAACTACAGAATATCATGTATACAAGTTTAATATTTTGCAAAAAGTACTACAGAATTTAAATACAATCTGAGAAAAATTGAAAAAACAAAGCTTTACAATGAGAGTGAGTCTACATTACAACATGGAAAATGTCCAAACATATAAAACCTGTTACCCTTTTCTTCCAGGAATCAGCTGTGGTCTGTTTAAAGTTTGAATTTCAGGCTGACGTGTCTATCTGATCTTGATTGCACTACAGTGCTTCAAGAACAGACTGTTAACCACTTTTGTGTGACACAGAAGGGCTGACTGGATCCAGTACTTCCTGTAGGCTCACTCCTCTGCTGGGTGGCTGACATTCACTGTTGTGTCATCTTGGCTGCTTCAGCTTTTATAAGTGAGATGAGCTCCAGGTTTATCAGAAACACAAAGCGAAGACCTGCAATCTGAAGACACAAATACAGTATGTTAGTGTGTCTCCCTTAGTACCACTCAAATGTATCAAGGTTCAAACTGAATCATGTACAACTAGGTCGACACACACCTCCACCACAGAGTTGTTGTTGAGTTTCCACTTGTTACCCGACAGGACTGGTCTGCCATCAATGTAGATGGGTCGTCTGCCCTCATTGGCAATGAAGAAGTCTCCATTATTCTTCAGTTTGATAATTCCTGTGGACATGAACAAGTACAACTATCCACTTAAGATGACTGACTGATAATTTGTAGTTTAGTATTTTCAGCTATATCAAAAGCAGTTAACTGCTGCCAGCAAAGTATGTCCTGGAAAAAATTTAACTGTGACTTCAAAACAAAGTTTGATCATTTTAAGATGACACAATCCTGTTAAGAATTAACTAAGTTCCTGGAGACTATTACCACCAGACCAGGGACCCTATGGGGGCCAGAAAACTGCTGGTTTCTGAGTTATAAAAAAGATTCCAACAGTGGAGATGATCTATACTTGCCATTTCTCTAAGAGTATTCACTTTGACAACTCACATTTGTCACAGAGTTATGTTCATATAAAGGGCACATCTGGGGTTAATGAACAAAAGGCAACTGACAGTGGAAAAACACTTTTAAAATACAACAGATGTGGTAATTATAAGGCTTTATAACTTAAGTAACTTTATTTAAAAGTCACTGAAATTTGTTTATTTGTTATACTTTCCAGTAACTCAGAGCAAATCATCTTAAAACATGTTACAGTGCAGCCTGATGTGCATGTTTTAATCTGTTTATTAACCTTGTTTTCTTGATATTTTCCAGGCAGGCCCCTCTAATGACAGATCTACATCGATGGGTTCGTCCTTAGTCGCCCTGCCCAACGTAATCTGTGTAACATGAATAAATTAGTAATTAGTGTCACAGTGAAAATAAATCTTCACAGATAAGAAATTCCTCCTATGGTTTTCTTCTCTCACGAACATGATACCTTAACACTGCTTCTCTGTTAAATTTTTTTTCTGAAAGTTTTCTTACCTCTCGCGATCTCATGAGGTAGCGTACCATCCGTCCTCGCAATGCTGCCAGTGTCTGGTTGTCAAAGTCGGGCATACTCATCCCTGGCAACCCAACACATGCACACAGATGAGTTCTACCATACATGAACTCCTCAAAACAAATTTACCTATAAAACAATCTGCTTGCCTTCGTAAAGTCAAAGTTAACAGACCTGTGATGCTGTCGACAAGAACCTGCCAACGGGGCAATTCCTGCTCTAGTTGTCTGATCTCCCTTTTCTGGTGGCGATCAGAAATCATCAGTTCTGGAAGGAAAGTCAAAGGTAATACAGGATGGGAAAAGTTAATGTAAACAGTATCAATACAGTCCATGATTTAACACCCATGTTGTACAAAGACAACTTATCAAAAAGGATGTTTAAAATTTAGACAGTAAGCCAAGGAAATTTCCTAGCTGTACTTCCTTGGAAATAACAACTTTATCTTCAGTCATAAGTAAACCAGACTTTGACTTCAGCTCTACTTTGAGGCATATCTTCAAAAAAAGAAGCTGCAGTCTACATTCACTAAGTGAATGACCTGAGTCATGTTTTGCAGGATGAATGAAATTTAACTTGTTTATTCATAATCTAACTTCTTACCGTGTTCCAACACCTCATCTCTGCTCTCCCTGTGTGAACAGAAACAGAAACAATGATTTGTGTTAAAAAAGTAGAGAGAGGATGGAAAATACTTGATTTGCGACAAATTCATGAGAAAAAAACTGTAAAAGGACTGTCATACTTTAGCTTTACATCATCTACCATCTGCTCAGCATCAGAAAAGTTCAAGACCTGGTCACCTTTCGGAAGAGGCTGGACTGCAACACACAATAAAAGACAACAAAGCCATTATATACAGAGCTGTTACTTCTGTGATCAGAGATTTGTTCAGCTAATAGAATCAACCAGCCATATACAGGTAGTACGAGAGCAACGAAAATGTCTTTTCTATTGAGAAAAGCCCTCAGTGCCATTCCTTGCTCTTCTTTACTGAAGAAATACCCTCCAGTTCTAATATAAGTGGTGCTATAGCAACATCCATGCTAACCTGTTAAGTAGCAGCCACTGTTGTTTTCAAATGTGAAATTGTTTTCTTTGACTTGTCATCACAAACAGTAACATCAAAATAATCAAAATGTAGCTGATTTTTGCAAAATATCTCTGCATAAGTTAATAAAATTTCATTTCATGTCCATATTTTTTTCAATTTCATTTGACCCTTCTAAATATTCGTTCTCAAAGGACGGATAAAGAGTGACTTATTCATCCTAATTCAACCATGCTTATTTTCATCTTTGCTAGGTACATAAAGAAGTATCTTGCCTTCTGCATTGTTAAACATCTATCCAAAATAAAACTCAACATACCACTCTGGTCGTCCAGTAGATAGTACTGCTTTAGTAGCTGCCAGTGCACCAGCAGGCTTTTAGGGGTGCGAGACGGATGAAAGACACCAGGGTGTTTGCTCAGAAGCTCCTGGAATATGTCCAGTTTGGGTTGACTAGTCTGACAAAAAGAAATACAAAACCAATTCTGAATACAGCAGTCAAATAGTTAAAAAAGTATGCCATGAGCCATGAACTTTGTGCCAGGATCTCTGTGTTGCATTTAATTCTCAGCTATTTGACTGGTCACTTAAAGCTGATCAGATTTTTAGGTTAATATACTATAAAAGGAATAACTTTCAAAAAAAACATTTTTACTCACTGATCCAATCTTAGCCAGCAGTGCTTCCTCAGGTTGACTGAAGAGGGCTTTGCTTTGGATTGCTGCAATGGCTTCTGGGTGAAGTTGACGCATGGCCTGCCATGCAAGTCTACACAGAAAAAAAAAAAAAGAGAAATTAAATTATCTTTAAAAATAAGAACCAAATATAGAAATGTGGAGATCAAAGTAAAGCTGCTACAGCTTAAGTCTCTTACTTTGAGATGACAGGATCATAGAGGAGAGCGTACCACCTTTCTTTAATTTCCCGCAATGTGAAACGACAACTGAACTTGACCCCCAAATGAACAGAGGTCAGATCTGTGGTCTACAGACAAATACAAATACATGGGATCATTGAACGACAGTCAGATAAACAATCTAGGCACATACATTTACTGACAATATCCATGATTTTGGACTAAGATTTAACTTATATATTCCTTACCTGTAACACTGCATTTATAAGCAGAAGGTCATCAGTGGGTTTCCATCGTCCCAAGTCTTTAGTAATATGCAGAGGCTGCTTGCTTTTCTTTACTCTTTTAGTGATTGGTGCGTGGTTTAATACCATGGTCAGAGGCGGTGTGAGAGCAGTTCCTGATTTTGTCACCTTACAGAGTCACACAATGGAATAAATAATACTCATCAAACAAATGTAGGCTTATTATTTTTACTATGCCATTCTCCAAGACTCTGTGGATTCAGTGATATAATTTACCTTTTTCTTCTCACTAGATGAAAGATCACTCCCCGAACAGCGGACAGGCTCTATGACAGGAGGGCCTTTAACTCTACTGGATGACTTGACAAGACTGCTCTCCACCAGCTCATCGTCAAACTTTTTCCTCTTAATTGACCTGAGGAATGTATACAGCAGTTCTTTGAACAATTGCAGATGCACCGCAGAAAAAACAACAGAAAGTTTTTATAGCAGCATTGCACAACATATTTGTGTTTACGTTAATAATGCAAACGAAATGCATTAATTATTTCAGTATGCAGCTGGAATAATGCAACATACAAGAGGATAACTCAAACCTGGAGGAACTTCTGCGCTTGGGAACACCACTACCAAACGCCTGTGTTGCCGTCCTTTTCACATCTTTTATTCCGAGTGACTCCTCGTCCTCCGACCGACTCTGAGCACCAGCTACTGCCATCGGCGCACCAGCAACAGGGTCACCAGCTTGCATCTGTTCAGCCACATCATGTAACGCATCAGGAAATTATACAGACATAATACAGCAAGTTATCTGGGCTTTTACTTTACACAGTTGTAGCGTCCGTGAGCATTTTTTACATAGGCTCTTCTCTAAAATAGAAAACGAACTGGCTGTTTGAGGTGAAGACAGAAGGAAGTCTTCGGACTATTGGAGCAACTTGGACAAAAAGGCTTTACTGATCATACGGTCAGGAATGAGTGGGCCTGCGTTTACTCTCCAGATCGAGCCCTCATAAGACATCGTACCAACACTGTATACAAGTCATACTTTCAAAATTTTAATCAAATTCATGATCACAGAGAGGAATACATTTCCAAATAAAAAAACTATTCATAACGTTAATTCAGACATCTGGGTGAGATCAATATATACAAAACATTTGTAAGGTATGTTTTTGTTAATGGCAGACATTGGTACGGACGGGCCAAAAGCGACGGCTTTGTTTACATGTAACGCTAGCCACATTGTTTACGCTTTTACCTAAGATATATAATATTTAGGATACAATTAACAGCGGTGATGACTGTGTTAGTTAACGCAGCCGTTCTTAAACTATAGTCCGTTTAGCTGTCTAACATTTACTAGCCAAAATCATGCTGTTTTTGTTGGCTAGTTAGCATTAGCTAACACAACGTTCTCACGACAGCTAGACGCTAGTTCATTAGCGGGCTAAGCTAATACAATTATCGAGGGAGTCTTGTGACTCACCGTTCCTCGTTATTTTGCTTTGTGGAGGTATTCAATCCGTTAACTCGAGTCTGTATAGTCAATTGAAGCCTCTTATGAACACATCGTGAGCTAACTTTAAGGCTAACTAGCGGCTTCTTGAATTTGCCGTTTGCCTCTTAGCATTAGCAGCTAATGATTAGCTGCACTGTCGGTTTTCTTCCTGTGAGGTTTTATCACGGTTGACAAACAGCTTTAAGGCTCTTTACCGCCGCCCCCTGGACAGTATGTGTAGTTCTTAAATCATATTTATGTGCAATCTTATGCCTTGATTTTATATCTACATAAAAATTTTAATTTCAATTTTATTTATTCCAACAAGCAGAGCTTTTTTTTGGGGGGGGGGCTATTAAACCTGTATGGTGTTAAGTGAATGAAAGAAACATTTATTTCTTTCTTCCCCCTATAGTGACTCCAATTCAAAGCTCAGTATGGGCACCCCCCTTCCTCTAATTTTAGTCCCTTCATATCCACCATAAATATCAATCAAATGAATTCACATATGATTAAATTGAGTTAAAATCAACTCTCAGACAGAACTTCTGTCTAACAATCCAAGAACCAACTCAATCTTTGTTAAAGACCACGGACATGGCAGGAAATGCTCCTCTTTGACGTTTACAATTAGTATTTACATAATATTGTATTGCATTTTAATTTTTATTGCATATTATAGACCACATCCATTTTTTCCTTGTCTAAACAGGATTTTAAAGCCCTTCTCCTTTAGTTGCTTGGTATTTTAGTTTATCCTTACATGTTGGTCAAGTATAATGAAAAAAACATTGTTTCTCTCAACTCTATTGGTGTTTCATTCATGGTTTCTTCCCTTAACTCTGCAGTCAGGTATTCATCTCATGTGGTTTTTTAGCTTCACAGTCCTTCTATATCGATCATCTAAAAAGTTTAACACACATATTTAATACACATAACTGTAAATGCTACAATAAGAGTGTCAAACCCTACAAAGTCAGTAGTTGATGTTTCATTTTGTATCAACGTTTAAAGTTAAATTACACAATTTTGGTTTTCAGGTGGATGTCCACAGCAGTGGAGAAGCTTGTTCCAAATTATCGACCCACAGCTGCTGCACCACAGCTCTCGCCGTGCAGTCCAGACTGTCATAATACACAGGAACTTTGATACTCATTGTTGTATTTCTTAGAAGTTCATGTCTACGTGCCAAGTGTTAACTCACTGGCATCAAACTAAATACAACCAGAAACAACCTTGAAAACTCAAAAAAGATTAACAGTAACAGTTCCAAATTTATTAAATTAGAATAAATACAAAGCTTATTGCATTACAAAACACTGGTATATCACTCAAAGTGGGTTTGAAAAATTTTTTTAAGATACATAAACTTGCGTTGTGCTGCATTTTTGAATTAGAGCATACATTTATATTTAAAGACAGTACAGACTGATTTCCATAACCTACGTATAGGATTTTACACAGTGGCACCATGCATTCCTGCATAAGACCAACTTCCACAGCTGCCATTTTTTTTAATGAAACACAGTTTTTCATTAGCACCCTATGAAATACACAATATTGACATTTACATATATTGACAATCATATCTACACAAAACACTCACAGTAACTCAAAAAGAGCTAAGAAACAGTGTGTTCATTTGTTGGTCTGAGTCTTTCTTACTCTTGGATAATTTAAGGCTGAGTATCTCAGACTCAGAGACACATGTAATGTGCCCCTTACTGTACTGGAGTAATAAATGCAGACATTCTCTTGATATTAAATATTCATCATGATCATGACACACCAGAAATTGCTGATGCTGCGGCCTTCAGAAAAAAGTGCAGAAGATCACAGTTCATGATCAGATTTAGAATAACCAGACTGAGCAAAAATTTGGACCAGCTGCAGCTCAACTGCAACATTTTCTGACTCACTTTAATAACAAAAGAACATCTGAAGATTTTCTGTTGATAAAACTGTAGAAGATGAGTGGCTTGCTCTTGGCCTCTGTGGGAACAAGCGCTTGATGATGATTTTATTTTATTAAAAGTACTACATTTGGAGTAACAGCGCCCCCAGTGGTCAGCCTCAGTGAGCTCAGCTCTTGTTGCTCATCCTTCATTCATTTTTCCCTCCACATGTCTGCCTCTGTACACTAGGTGACAGGTACGGAGGGCTTTGGCCTTTCTTGTGTCGAAGGTTGAAGGTCAGCTCTAACATGATCCACTGTGTGCGACAGGCTCACGGTTCCTGAGAAAACTCTGCCTGCTGGCGCTCTCCACCTCTGAGAGACTCAGATTTTAGTTCACGTAACAGGAGAGGAGAGTAGGTCATCGTTCAACAAACTGGAGGTTAATGACACTTTCTGGGACTAGAAGTGTCCGTGTCATGGGCTTTACGGAGATCCCTGCTGGGTCTGGCTTCACCTCAAACTCCATGAGGATCTAATGAGACCGGAAACAGAAAATAGATTAGCTGACTGAAATGAAAAATAGGTGCTTGTGCTGCAGTAAGTGTTCGGTAGTGACTCCTTACTGAAATCCCTGGATTAAAGAATCAAATTAATTCATTAGGAACTGGATTTACACAATGGCTTGAATCCCTTCGTCTAAGTTCCTAGATTATTCCCTGAAAAACTGCTGCAAGAGGATTTGTTCGAACACTGCAGTTCCTGACAAACCGTATTTACAGCTGAACAGACTAAACTGCTTGTTGACAAAACCTGTTTACAAGCAGCCTTTAACAGACTGTTAAAATGTCTTGAGCCTCTCCCAATATATGCTCCAGTAAATAGTTAAAAGTTTTATATTCAAACTGTTTAAAACTGATTTCAATAGAAAATCAAACATTTGATACACACAGTGAAGTGGTGCATCAAAACTGTAATGTACATATGTACTGAAAATTCAAAGTTTTTTACTCATCAGTTTACAACCTAACAAGCTAATGAGCTCTATTGTTCTGCAAATACTGATGTTTTTTTTTTTCCATATTTTCCAACTAGAGCTATTGACTCGATCTGGATTGAGACCAGATGTGGGTCATAACATCTACAAACTATCTACCTTCACCAAAATCTCAACAAAACAGATCGACTCACCCTTGCAAGAGCAAGGTAGAGCTCCAGCTCAGCTATACGGCGACCTATGCAGCTACGTTTTCCCACCCCGAAGGGCACAGAGGCATACGGGTGATGAGTGTGCTCCTTGTTCAGCCATCGATGGGGCAGGAATTCATCCGGATTTGGAAACACTGCCGGATTGCGTGATGTTGCAAAGTGGCACAGGGTAATAAGAGTCTGGATGGAAAGATTTTTACTATCAGAGGTGGAATTATAAACACAACAGTCCAGTATCAAAGTTTTCTTCCGACACACTTACATTTTTAGGGATGAGGTAGCCTCCAACTTGGATGTCTCTTTCTGCTATCACTCTTGCATTGGCAGGAATAACAGGGTACAACCTGGGAAACAAAAGTTCGGTAATGTAAGCTAACATACTGACTGGAAACTAAATGTTTTCAGGAAACTGAAATGTCTGAATTGTACCTGAGCACTTCTTTGACTGTGGCCTTCAGAAGAGGCATGCGGGCCACATCTGCTGCCTCTGGTACTCTCCGATCCCCCAGTACACTCAGAACCTCTTCACGGAGCGAGGCCTGCACCTCCGGGTGACGAGACAGCTCATACAGTGACCAGGACATGGTGCTGGAGATCTGAAAAGACACAAAGGTTACAAAATCCGTAGGGCTAATAGCAAAATCCACTGAAGAAGAGAAATGTAAGATTATTCTTACTGTGTCAACTCCTGCAAGGAGCAGCTCTGTGACGTTGCTGTAGACAGTTTTCATGGGCAACCCCGTCTGCGACAGGAAGTAAGTTAGATAACGGCCCTCCACCTTCTCCCCACGGGCAACCTTCTGTGCTTCAGCCGTCAGACGCTGGTCAATGTGACCTCTTGCTGGAGGAAAAAGGATTATGGGCTGTTATGACAGTGATGGTACAGTATGTAAGACTCTGCAGTAAGTTATGAGCTTTCTGGATTTTAGTAGGAGTTCAAGATATCCTTACTCATATTACAAGTGAAAGATAATTGCTCAGTGTTTCTAAACTAGACTTTCTCACAAGTCTGACATCTCTTTTTCAGAATTTAGAGGAAAAACAACAGTTTGATCTTTTGACTGATGTTCGAGATCTGCTCGCTCTTTGCGGATGGTGTTGTTATGCGTGAGGGTTAAGGACTTTAATCTCTTGCTTCCTGATCCAGTTTGCACCAATGTGATTTTTTAAACATGTTAGATTTAAATACTCAGACCTGAGTAAGTCTTAATGAGAGTGAGAGTGAGAGGGACGATAATACAGTGCTGAGTGGAAACCAGCAGTGGCCAATAAGAACAGAGAAATGGCAGAGGGGAAAATACTACAGAAAAAGTGGAAAGACATACAGAATGTTCCACCTCCGTGTTTGTTTTGGGAAGTGTCGGCTTGTGTAGTGCTAAATCCCTACTCCCTTCTGTATGATTTATACTATATTATTCATTTCCTTATTACTGCCAGAGTACCTGTTTCTCTTAATATATAGTGCACATTTTCCCTAAGGTAAATTTTTAGGATTAGTTACCTACCAAAGTCAAACATGTAGTCCCAGCACTGACAGAAGATGTTCCAGGGTTTAGGAAACAGCTGGTGCAGCCAGCTTGGCATGGCCATGGTGAGAAGCGTCATAACAAACATGGTGTTGATGGACTGAATGAAACGCTCTGTCTCTTCGGGAACAACCGGATCCAGGCAGCCAATTCTGGATTCAAACAACACTGAAGAAATACCTGTCGAACACAAAGAGAAAAAAAAGACAAAAGAAAAAGTGTAAATGAGGAGGTGAGAAAGACGTTTCACAGAGGTTGACAGAATTGTACCTGAGGATAAAACCACATCTGAATAAGTAACGTCTTCTTTTTTTTCAGGTTGTTAGCGGTTCCATCAAGATAAAAGAGCACAGAAATGAAATCATGGTTTTGAATTAACAAGTAAATGTAGAATTAAGAGAACCTGGCGACCTAACCCCGAAATAATGGTACAAAGGTTGACTTTTATGTCACAGGCCACAGTCTTGGCCCAGCCTCCATTCAACAATGCCATCATTTTGGCGACTGTAGAGTTAATGTTTCAGAACTGTGCATGTGACCACACAGTCACTGGATTGAAACTGTGTTTAGTCTGGGAAAATCTGGGAGAGGAAAATGAATGAATGTCGCTCTCTCTTTCTGTAACAATAACTGTAGAGGAGCCTTGAGGCAAGAAGCAAATTCAATCTTTCATTCTGATGTGTGTATCCTTTATTTGCTTTTAAAAGTGGTCTGTAAAAACAAGTTCAGCTGTGAGAAGTTGCAAATGTCAGCTCGTAATAGTTCTAAATTAAAAGTTGATTCTTATATAATGTAAAATAATGTACTATATAAAATATTAAAATAATGTACATTCTTCCTGCACTATGTTTATCTAGCAGCTGTTGTCTGTAAAGATTTGACATACAAAACAGATTATCAGTTCATAGAAAACAGTGAATTCTTATAGCTTAAACTACTTGAGAGTATGTAAAGTAGTTAAAATGACCTCTTCCTTGACAAACTACAGTATTAAATGCTGCTTACACAATAATGCATCTGCAACAATT
>JAPZDZ010000012.1:15860830-15874792 GCA_029783805.1 Acanthurus tennentii | reverse complement strand
TATTATGCATCCCTCCAAAAAGTCTCAGGTTTCACCTTCAAAATGCATCAAGCGGCATTTTCTATCTTGTTTCAGACTACACTGAGTTATATAAAATTTATGAAATAAAGGAACCTGCTCTGAAAACAACATGAATAGTGTCACCACAGCTGGCTGAATTCCTTTTTAAAGACTAATATGTCTTTAAAAAAGCTATAAAAATTGTGTTTTTTTGCAGTGTAAAAGGCAAAAACATGGCATGTTGGGGTCAACTAAAGATATCTGGCATGCTCACTAACTCATACAGACTTGCTGATTTGTACACTTGATTGAATTTCCTTGGTGCTTAGTGTCTGACAGCTGCAGCCCCTCTGCACCCAGTGTGGAGGTTTTTTCACCCTGAATCTCCTTACTGTTTCCTCAAGCACTGAGACCCATAACTGGACTGAAGTCAGCAAAATCTCTTTTTTAGAAACCCTGGAACATTTTGGGGAATATGCATGTGCTTTTGTTTTGGGCAGAGTATCAATTTATTCTTTGTACATTCACAGAAATATGACTAGATCTTGTTTAGCTTAGTTTAGCTCAGCAGAGAGACTGGATCAAGGGGCATGGTTAGCTAAGTTAGCTTCTTAAACCTGTTACCAGTAACTTATAGTTGTTATCCTCATGCACTTTTCTGACTTTCCTGACCAGACAGGATGTTAACAACATGGAGCAAGTGAATAAGAACAGTTTTGGATTTGGTAAATGTAACCTTTTAAGGGTGCTAACAAAGGCTAACCACTTATGTTTTCTGTTTGCACCATCACAGACGACCTGTCTGCCAATTTCTTACAGCAGTCTGACATTTTTGTTTATAGTAAGCTGTCCTGCTCATATCAGATGAGAAAGTTATTAATACTTTTATCTGTGTTTTCAGTACAGATATTGATGTTGGGAGTTTTGTTTTAACCTAACCTGGCCTAGCCTGGTGCAAAGACAGGAAGCACGTGGAAGCCCAAATGTTAGCTTACAGCTCATAGCAAATGCGAAGTTATCATATCTACAGTTCATACCTTGTATCATTATTATAAAGCAAGTTGCCAAAACATCATATGATCGCAGTACTTATAACTAATTAATTTCTATTTATGAATCACCTCTTTCTTGTTTGCTGTCTTTATTTATTTATTTATTTATTTTTTTGTCCTCAGCTGCATGCACCAGCACTCAAGAATGGACTATGAGCCAAACTATACATGAACTTCACCTGGTAAGAATTTAGGCTACAGCTTTTACAAACCAGTAAGTGGGATTAAATATTGCACTCATATTATCTATCCCCGTGTTTCTTTGTGTCAGGGTGTTTTGGGAGGTCCATGCAGTGGGAAGTCTGCTCTGGTCCACAGACACTTGACAGGAAGTTACCTGCAGCTGGAGAACACTGAGGGTTGGTTAAACATACCTCCTCTACATTCTTTACTGTATGTGTGTTTATCTCTGACATTGCTAGTGCATAGCTGAGAATAGACTCCTTGGAATTTGCTTCGCAGCCACCCTCCTGATGCAAGGTTAAGGCATGCCATAAATGTTTTTCCTGCAAGAAATGTAAAAAAGAAAAAAAGGGCTATCACAACTCTTGTTTATTCCTGCTGTGCATTTACAGCGCGCCAGTGCATGAAGGAGGTCCTGGTTGATGGACAGAGCCACCTGATGATAATTAGAGAAGAGACAGAGCTCCCAGGTGCTCAGGTGGGTTGGAAACTGATTTGAACTCATTAAAAGCAGACAATCAGCTCAATTTGATGTAATTTACTCCTCATTTTCAGCCTGCTCTTGAGTATTTTTGAGTGCTGCTCTTCTGCTCCTTCCTTCTCTTCAGCTTGCAAGTTGGTTGGATGCAGTTATCTTGGTCTTTAGTTTGGAAAATGAGGCCAGCTTCCAGGAAGTTTACAAAATCTACCACCAGCTTGCTCTCCACCGGCCTGTTTCTGAGATACCTTTCATAGTAGTGGGCACTCAGGGTAAGACATTCACGCACAACGTGTGCTCTGATTTTAAATATTGGGAAAAAAATTGGACTTTTACATATGATTTCTACTTTTTCCAGATAAGATCAGCAGCACCAACCCAAGAGTAATAGATGACGCCAGGGCCAGGCAGCTCTGCTCAGATGTGCGGCGCTGCACTTACTATGAAACCTGTGCAACGTATGGCCTCAATGTGAACAGAGTCTTCACTGATGGTATGTTTCAAAACAAAACCAGACAACTTAGAATCATGCTACTGAACATGCAGAGATATGAAGCTTTTGGCTAATGATTTGGATAATTTCTCTTCCACAGCTGCTCAGAAAATCATGACAGCTAAGAAGCAAGCTGCTCTACTGGCTTCCTGTAAATCTCTCCCCAACTCTCCCAGCCACTCTGGAGGCTCCACTCCAGTGTCAGGTGTCTTTCCAGGACAGGTAAATCTGTTTCACACCGTCTAAAAAAAAAAAGGTTCTATCGTTTACATGTGGCTTTTCTCACCGGGAAATATTTTGCATTGTAAGGCTTCATGTCTGGCTCTTTTTGCTATTGTAACAAAGTCAATTATTTCCCCCCTCAGCTTTATTATCACCTCATTCACTGCAACCCCCAACCCCCTCCTGCTCTTTCCCTCTCTTTAGGCCAGTAACGGTGGTCAGAGCAGTGATTACTCCTCATCACTACCATCCACTCCTGTGATCAGCCATAAAGAGATTGGCAGGGCAGCACGAGGGGAAAAACAGGAAAGTGCCACGCCCGGGTCAGTTCGCAGTGCCACTCGGAGACGCACTGCCCGATTTGCGGTATGTACTTGCCAAGTGATTATTTTTTGAGGGTCACAACAGTCTTGCTTATGCCCTGATCTTTTCACGTTGACCTCACATTTTCACCAGGTTCCCTTGTTTAAAATCACATGAAAGTAGGAACATCTGTCTAGATTCTAAGATCCAGTGAAAAACCTGCAGTGTAGCAGAATACTCAGAATGTAAAATGACACAGCTTTATACAATTTTTAGAGACATGCCATTTCATCTAAATATACAAGACTGTCATACCTTTTTAGATTATAGTAAACAGTCTGCCCATTGAGAAGATGTGGGAGGGATAAGCAGTGTAAACAGCACACCGGTATACAGGATTTGGCTGTACTGTAGAATGTCTTTTATTTGTCAAACAAAATATATTTTCAGCTATGAAAAGGTCTGTGAAGACAAAGGAAAACACAAGTTGTCAATCTGCCCTCTCAAACACTTTTCACATTTTGCTCGAAGATTAGAAAAGATGTAAGTTGTCAACCTGCATTGTCTGTAGAAAACAGCATTCTCCTCGATGTTTAATGCTGGAAAAGAAACCACACATTAAACAGCCTTTTACCGACAAAACAGTCAAATAACTAATAGGGAAAGTAATTTGTTACTTGGAAATGGTTAGAAATTGGTATTTGGAATACTTTATGATACTTGTTGAAGTCGACAGGAACCTTGTTAATCTTGACATATTGATTAGTGCAACTAAATAAAAGGCTGAATGGTGCTAATATTGAACCAATTTCTAAAGATATCACTTAGATTTAAAAGTCAGCCTTTGCAATCAGCAGGAACTCCATTCAAAATACTTTGTTTGGCTTTGTGATAAAATACACATCAGTTCACTAAAAGGAAACAAATTGTCCAAACTCGATGGGTTCTGGTATATATTTAATCAGTTACCTCCTGTTTGATGCAGTTATTGCTTCCCTTGTCTGTTTAGGGCCGGAGAGGCAGTGATTCAAACAGGAGAAGTGCGGACTGTAAAGGCGATCTGGGCAGCGGACGCTCCATTCCCATCAAACAGGTAGGACACAGATTTACACTCGATGCAGGAACAAAATATGATTTATGTAATGACCCTCTGCAGCGGACGCCACACCAGCAGTCACTCGAAATCAAATGTGTGAAGTCAGTCTCATCATGCGGAGTGATGAAGTGTTGTGATCCCCCATATTGGCCTGATGAGCAGGACTGTGGGTGTTTTTGGCAGCCAGCAGTTGTCATGCTGCCGAAATCTGTGAGATGAACACACAAGACATTGGCAATAAATTCTCACTCTTCATTTTTGTCACCTCCGTTAGGGCATCTTGCTGAAACGCAGTGGGAACTCGCTCAACAAAGAATGGAAGAAGAAGTATGTCACGCTGTCCAACGACGGCATACTGTCCTATCACTCCAGTGTCAATGTGAGTCAGTGTGTTGACAGAGCGCTCTGAAGCATAATGCCGCTGAAAGCTCCGCTGACAGCTGGTTGTCGATGGTAACTCCTGCTGTTTGGCTTGGCAGGACTACATGCTGAATACCCCTGGGAAAGAAATGGACCTGCTGCGAGTGACGGTGAAGGTGCCGGGGAAGCGACCACCCCGTGCTGTACCCACCTGTGGCCTCCCAGTCGGGCTCAATGGACGAGTCAAAGATGTGCCAGGAGCTGAGGGTGTCAGCCCAGGTCAAACAATGAACATGTCTTTAAAATTTGAATAGAGACCCCTCAAATATGTACGCATGGTTAAATCAAGTGGTTTTGTTGAATTTGTGTGTAAACTTTGCTTTGAAATTGAAGCTTTGTCACAGCTCTGGTCCTTTTCTTTGTTGAGCTGTGAGTTATGCACTGAACGAACAGGTAGGGTATAAAAAAAACAAATCAAAACAAAATAAGGCAGTGATAAAAAAAAGGTAGTTAGAAAAAGTAAAAAATGGAGACAAGAATCAGAGCGAAAGTAAATGCACTGTCCTTTGGATTTTAAGATGTTTTTGTGAGGAGGGTGAATCCTCTGTACCAGAAAAGAAAAAAATTGCATATGAATGCAAAACGTTTGCAAAAGAAAAAAAAGAGCCTACAGGGAATTTACAAGTTTTGCAAAGAGTGTGTGAGAGACTTCACAACTTCTTCAGTCATACTCTGTATGTGTTATTTTCTCTGGTGTTCAAACAGAATCTGTAATGTATGTTTTTATTTCACTAACCCTGATTTTTTTACTTGATGTTTGGCTAAATTACTCTATTATTAAATGCATGCTTGCTGTCATCTTTTTAGTCCCCGTAAGCGCCAGCAGCCTCCTGCAAGTGGAAGAAATGGAGGGGCTGGGCGGTGCACTGTTCCTGAGGAGTAACAGAGGGGTGCAACGATGCCCCTCTACACTTTCTAATCACGCTCAAAGTGTTGGTGAGTGAAGGGATTTTAAATCTGTGCATCTTATTTAGCTTATAAAACATGCATATTTTGTATCCAATACATTTGATTTGTTTTTTGCGTGATCTCGTGTTCAGACTCTGCAGTTGATGGTGTGTCCAGTTCCTCCTCCACAAAAGACGTAGGCTCCTCCTCCCCGGTGACAGACAGGAAGAAGCATCGCAGAAAGAAGAGCATGAACCAGAAGGGAGATGCAACCATTGGCCAAGCAGATGGTAAACTTAAAGAACTTAGTATGTTTTTTTTTTTTATTTTAAACCTTAAGCAAGTTGATTACAGGATTGGTAACAATCTGATCAATTTGTTATGTTATTAAAACATAATTATAGACGTTTAATTTCTGCCTGTAACTCATCATTCCTCTCTTTCTCTTGTTGTCTTTTCTGTGATGTTTTCTGTCTTCTCATGCAGCCAAGCGCAAAATGTGGAAACTGAAAAGCTTTGGTAGCTTAAGAAACGTAAGCAAGACAGGTAATGTTGACATCACAACAAATCAAGCGTTAGTTGTAGCAGAGCTAAAATATGACTATTTGATTGATTGATTCCATATGTTTGAATGTTTTTTTAACCTACATTCAGTGTGTGTTTACATTAGCCCAGGCAATGATGTTTATTCTAATTCAAGGGTGGACTAATAAAAAAAAGGCTTGCTAATGCCTAATAGTGGTCAGAAGCTTAATGCACTGATACATACAAACTAAAACTCTGTTTCAGTAGACTATGGATAAAGTTTAAATGTACATTTAAATGATATCTGCTTAAAAATCTTATGTCAAATCTTATGTCAAATGTTGATTTTTTTCTGCCAGATGAGGATAACTTTGACTTCCTTATCGTGTCGAGCACCGGCCAGACTTGGCACTTTGAAGCCCAGAGTGTGGAGGAGAGGGACTCCTGGGTCCAAGCCATCGAGAGCCAAATCCTGGCCAGCCTGCAGCTGTGTGAGAGCAGCAAAAACAAGGCAAGAATGGACAAAAAATGCACAGTGCAATCTCAATGCATACGCTGCATCTATATAAAGACAAGTATTTTTTAGGTTTATACTAAAGCGTTACTTAATCTAACTAATTATGCCCATAATGGACTTTTGACTCGCATATTATCATGTTTGAGCTTTTCATAAAACAAACAGCAAGAAATCAAAGTGAATCAAAATGAAAAATGAATGAAAATTGAAAGTAAGTCTTACATACAGTGAAGGCTGGTAAACATTCACATTAATGCAACAGATAAGATATGACATATATGTGTACACTTATAGTATATAAGTCATATACATAAATATATCAGTGCTTGCAGTCTGATTGCAAAATTTCCTTTACATAATTACATAAGCCCAACCACAAATGTCAATACTCCTCCACCTGTATGTATTATGCTTTTAATTTCCCTTAGTAGTTCTTTCCATTTTCCGAATCCATTTAGATTTAACAATGACATTTTTCATTATTAAAATATGTCGGTAAGGTTTTATAGATTTCTCTACATTTCTTTTAACACTAAGAAGATGCAGACAAAGTTTTTTTAAGGGTATAAAAAAAGCGCATTCCTATCTGTCATGCATAATTGCCCATCATGTATAAAGCAATTGTGTTACATGTCCTGGTAGTGATAATTTATCTGACAAAATATTATGAATATTATGACAGAAATGTTCTCTCAATTACTCTTAGAAAACGTCACAGGCTCAAAGAAGTGGGGGAGAAAATACAGCTGCGTTGCTGGTTTTGTGCAGCAGTGAGCGTGTTTGTTAGCGTTGTGTGGCCCTGATCACACCGAGGAGGGCAGAGTCATACACCTGAGGTTCTGTTTTTATGCAGATTAGATGGTGTAGCGCAATACTTGCACCCATATTGGCATGAAATTGTGTCTTTGTTTCCATCTGCTTAGACCACCTCCCTCTGCAAGTCTATAGAACAGTTCTTTTGGCTTTTGTTGGCGGAGACACACACACACGCAGAGAACGTAACTGTAATCGTTTGTGTAGCACAGAGTTGTTGGGTATAGGATTTGTCTGCAGGATGCCTCCTGGACTCCATAGATTTATTTAGGATTCCAAACACACAGTTTTCTATGAAATTAAAGCCAATTTTCAGTTGTTTAAACTGCTGAAACTGACTGTTGTTATATTCAAAGCCCGCCTTAAATGTGTCCAATTTGGCTAGAGAAAAGCAATGTTTCTTATTTTAGTCAGACAAATATAGGACACAGATTATTGCAACATGAAATGCAAATCCAAATGAAAACGTGACATTATCTGTCCTCAGAAGAGTGTTCGAATGGCTGCATAATTATATTTGTGTATCTGCACCTTGGGACTCCTGGATAAGAACAGTTTTTCTCTCAGGAGAAGCTGGCCTGAACTCTCTTCTAAACCCATTAGAAAACTGTTACTGCTGCTCCTGTTAAAATGGATGAGAGCAGCTAATTTGATTGGCCATTACCAAAACCCGCCCCATGTCTTTAACTGTATGTGCTCTTGTCCACTAATGGGGCTGTGCTGCTTTCTTTTCTTGAGAGAGGAGTGTGTCCTTGTGTTAAATCAGTTCAATCATCTCCAAAAAACTGGTAATTGCCACTAATATAATGATTCTCATTAATGCATTTCTTTATGAACGTTATGAGAAATGTAAGTCCTGGGAGGCCAAAACCAATAATTTTACAGCTTTAAATGGTCATATTAATGATTATAGCCTCTACCACTGCGGCTTCACTTGGAGAGTTGGAAATTATAATCATTGTTAGTGAGAGCTGTTAGCAGAGCAAATATCACAGAGGGTTAGTTTACCGCTGTTCCTCCAGTTTAACCATAAACTGTGCTTCTCCACAGGCTCGCAAGAACAGCCAGAGTGAAGCTGTGGTTCTGCAGGCGATCCGCAACGCCAAGGGCAACAACTTCTGTGTTGACTGCGATGCTCCAAGTTAGTAACATTAACAGCCAAGAGCTCGTCTTTGTTCATGTTTATATCCGTGCCTGGTTTTGTTACATTGCCCACCTCATTGACATAATTTCCACCCTGCACATGTGTCAGCACTCCACAGCACCCTTTCATTTGCTGCATTTTTAAATCGTCCATAACCTTATACAACATATTTATCATTACCGTACTTACATCATTCATTACCGTAAGATCAGATGTTGAAAAGTGGACATATCACTGGAAAACAAATAACAAAATAGATTTACTAATAGGCCAAGTTTACATTCAATAAACTTTGAGAGAATCACAGATTGACTTCTTTGAATGCATAGCATTAATTGTTAACATTTTTAAGCAAGTTGAAAAACTTGCTGACTTTAACTCATTAGTTCAATGCTTTACTGAATCTTTTCTGAATATGAAGTAAGTAACTGAAATTAATTTTTCTTCTATAGGGAAAACATCCGCCAAAACAATTCTTCAATGTTAGTTGCAAGGTTAATGGGTCAGTTAGGGAGAGATACTAACATTTTGATGTGTTTGGTTTTCAAAGTAAAAAGCTGCAAAGCAAATAAATGGTAAAACTTAGTTTTCAGGAATGCAGTCAGCAAAATTTCATTAGTATACCCGGTAATTAAAATCAGTGCCTAATATATCACTAAACCAAACAAAAAAGATGAAACGCTGAAAATTATTCTAATATTGGAAAACCTTAAAGTGCCAGAGCTTCAGAGGAAGATATCCACTGGCCACAGTTTTAAAAGCTTTTAAACAAATCCAAACGTGATCTCAAACAACTTCAGATCCTTTTCTGGCATATCTGGTCCAAACTGGCATATTTTTATACACACAGCGGAGTTTCAAATGAAGTACCAGCTTAATTTGCTGTGTTCTCTCCAAGATCCAACCTGGGCCAGTCTGAACCTGGGCGCTCTCATATGCATCGAGTGTTCAGGCATCCACAGAAACCTGGGGACCCACCTGTCGCGTGTTCGCTCGCTGGACCTCGATGATCTGCCTCGAGAGCTGACGCTGGTTCTTAGCGCCATCGGCAACCACATGGTTAACAGTATATGGGAGGCACGCACACTGGGCCGCCGTAAACCCGCACCTGATGCTACACGGTAAAGACGAACGGTCAAACAAGTGACATTATTAATGTGAGATGAGCTGCAGAGTTAAAACGATGAGTAAAAGTTTACAAGTTTCAGTAAAACCGAAATTGTCATTCTTGCAGAGCAAGAAGGCAAGGAGCTTTAGATGTGTTGCACTGAATATTTATCATCTCCTCGCTTCTCTTTGTTTGTTCAGTGAGGAACGGGAGTCGTGGATCAGGGCCAAGTATGAGCAAAAACTGTTTGTGGCGCCGTTGCCTCCTCCAACTCCTGGCGAGGGCCCAGACATCACGCTATCCGGCCGCCTTCTCTTGGCAGTGATGGAGCACAACCTCCCAAAGCTGCTGCTCCTTTTGGCCCACTGCACTAAGGAGGACATTAATGCCCCCCTCAGCCTGGCCCTCTCCTCCAGGTCGCTCTTAGCACTGCGACTGCCCGGCTCTGCCCTGCACGCCGCCTGTCAGCAGGCTGATGTGGTGATGACACAGCTTCTCATTTGGGTGTGTTTACCTGCCTCTCTGACACAGGAATCAGTAAAACTTTTGCATGGTGGTCTCATTTATTTTAGTAAAGACGTGCAATTCATATAATACAGTTGGGACAGCATTGACAAGGTGTGAAATTATGTATAACTTTGCATCACAGCACACCTTTGTGTTGAGGAATGCAAAACTGGCAAAATAATGAATATACCCTTCAGGAGCCTCTAAGTGACTCCCTCAGTAAAAAACAAAGAGCTTTGAAACAGACGACTCAGCAGACCACTCAAGGGTGATCTATACCCTGTGAAAGGCACTAAAGCTCACTGAGTCACATCTTGTTGGGATAATTTAAGAGTCAAGTCAGGTCTAAGTTGCAATTTATTCATATGATAAAATGCCACAAACTGTGGAATATGTGGTAATTACATCATCTAATCCTGTTTTTTAATCTGTTTTTAATTCCCCTCAGTACGGCTGTGATGTTCGGTACCGGGATGCTCAGGGGCAGACAGCGCTTGTTCTGGCTCGCAACGCTGGCAGCCAGGAGTGTGTCGACATCCTGCTCCAACACGGGTGCCCAAATGAACCGGCCGCCACGGTTGGACTAGCAGCAGCCGCCACGTCCAGCTACCCTGTTGCCATGACACCGAGCCTGACAGTTGCCACGACGCTGAAAATCTCGCACAAGAGCGGCAGCACCAGCTTGAGTTACAGCACTTCTAGAAGAGCAGTGTCATAATCGAAATGTGGCGTGGTAACGTGTGCGTGTGCGTGAGTGTGAGCTTGTCGCTTTGCCGTCATAGCGTCCTGTACACTGACACAGGAACAGCAGGACTGATGTCCATGTTGCCAGGTTGCACTCTGTGAGGTTTTAAAGGGTGGGTATGTGTGTGTTTGTGTGTGTGTGTGTTTGTCGGGGATGAAAACACATGATGGTGATCACACAGGCTCAGTCAGTCTGCTCGAATGAGCTAACCAAAACAAAAAGAGAAATATTCCTGACTACATTTTCTATGCGGATGGTAAGAAAAAAGAAGATGATATAAGAGATATAATAGGAATGTATTGCACTGTATACCAGCTGGTATGATTCATATTTCATCATGCAGTTAATATTCAACTTTTCTCTCCACTCTGGAAATTTGCCTTTGGTCTCAAACAGGCTTATCTGAGCATTTTAGAGCCCAGAAATAAAGAACTGCAATAAGTTTATGATTTCATAGATGGACATCTCTATTTTCAAGTCTGTCTCTATCTGCTTGAAATTTAAACACATCCTCACTTCTTACCTTTATTGACGGTGAATGTCAGTTTTAAATCCAGAGTTCATATGCTACATTACTTAACACAGCCGGTCGTTCAGTGCATAAATAATGTTGTGTACGTTAAAATAAAAAAATAAAATAAAAACCTTTACAGTGGCTGAAGAGGAGGCTGTTTTAAAGATAATCAAAATAACTGTATAGAAATGCATTGATAAAAATATTATAATTCTAAAAATTTAAAAAGTGCTTCATTTTCGAGATTGTTATTGTATGATTTGTACAGTTGTTTCAGTGTATACAACTTAAAGGGTTACTCATAGCTGTTCAGAGATTTCCTGTACAGCGTCGCAGTTTGGTTTTCCTTTAATCAGCACCTGATTAACTCTTTGACATCCAAAACTGAGATTTCTATGTTATGTTTCTACCATTGTGTGTGACATAAACACTTTACATGATGTGTGCATTATGATTCTAGCAGCAGCTCATCAGTGAGGCAAGTGTAATACTAGACGTGTAAAAGAACAAGTGAAATGCCTTGATTTTGACTGAATGTATACAACAAACAATGGTTTGAGTTTATTATTAAAAAACTAACGTGTTTTTTTTAGATGATGCAGTTTTGGTGGACTGTCGGGGCGTTTTATTTTTGACTTAACTATTATTCCTGCTGTGACTAATTAAATAGTATGGTTTAATAGATTAAAACTTTGTAATGGTTCTGATCTATAAAACTGGGCCTTTGAATGACTGTGATTATATTTGTAAGTGGCTGAAAACCAACATGAAATAGAGGAATGTTGCCCACTATAATAATTTAAAAAACGCATAAAAAACAACCCTTCTGCAGTACTGTATGTATTTTTGTGTTTATCTGAAGACACTGCTGAGTGTACGTCTGTGATGTAAGCATCTCTCTCCATTTGTATTTTTTTACTCATCCATTCATTATAAATACACTAAGGCTACTGCCCAAGCTGTGGTGTTTTATTCACAGTTGTGTGTGTTTTTTGTCGCTGAGCCCTCAGTACGCCTTAACTCAGAAGACCAGCTGAGTTTTATTTGTCTCCTTTTTCAAGGGCGTTGTCATATCCGTTAATGAGAGTGATGCAGTTTTAAGCAGGCAGGAACACCACACAGTATAGTTGCATGCTGCTGTGCAAAGGGTTCATGTTTTAAACTGAGCTGAGATCTTTTTTCTGGACAGGTTGTGTCACTGACTGTTATCGCTAAACACTCTTCTAGCATTTGAACATGAGATCCTCTGGATCAAACTAGTTCTTGTCAAAGGCTCCTACTGGCTTTGACCTACTTCTTTCTAGGTCGAAGTCATGGACTCATTTTTATATCATAGTACCATCCCTGAGATGGTTTTAGTTTCATGGATTATGATTGTGATGAAGGGATTTTTCTGGGCAAACACATATAGAGGCAATATTGACATAAACACAATAATAAGAAGAAACCTTAAGAATTTTTCTCATGAAATGAACACATAGATATGTGTTCATTAAATGTACCAAAATGTATTAAATCTCGACACAATCGGCCCAGTAGAAACTAATAAAATGCATCCTGGACTAATTTTAGAGTTACTCTCACAAGCTCAGTTTCTCTTAATCTTGGCCCTCCTCCACCTGTTTGTCCACTCAGATATTAAAAAGTAAAATCCTCATGATAATCATTGAACGAGATTCAGGGAATGTGTGCCAGGAGGACTGGGACAGAGGAGAGGGTCTAAATACGGACAAAAATGAATGCTTTACCACTGAGATTAAATTTTAGACGAACACATGTAGGCGTACTGTTAGATCTGTAGCTAGATCTAACAACATGAATCACGATCTGAGCTTTGTGCATCTAAATCAAGACAAGTGGTACACAACATGGTGAGGCTTAATCCAAGCTGCAACATTTGACATAAAAGCCTTTTGATCGACTTACAGTTGAATAATTAGTGCGCTGTGGCGCCTTACGGATGATGCAAGCTTGTGTGTAGCATCCCCTGAAGCTAGCACGGCACTGTTCTGCTATGTAGCATAATTAATACTGAGCAATGAGCAGAGAGGAGTGTCTTCACTGTCTCTTCACACAGAGAGTCTCTGCAGCTTTACTGGAAATGTGAAAGTACAACTTTTCAGTTTCTGGCTTTCAGAGCACAAGCTAAATTTCTGTACTCAAATCTGCAGCAGCTTTACAGATTAAAGCAAATGTGCATTTCTTTACTGACAAGAAAAAACAAAATGGTGAAACTGTTTCAAGTACTACAGCAATCTCTCCTGAAAGTGCCAGTCTGGTGTATTTGTACAATCTTTAAAAAAAAAAACAGCTTCTCATGGATGGTACTCATTCCGCTGTAATGTTGAACTATTTATTATAAATCTACATTCCTCTGTAGACAACACAGATGACACAGACTAACCAGTTTAAAATCACACACAGATGAGAAAAGATAATTAATGTTTCATTGTTTCTAATTAAGACCCACTAGATCCTCCCAAATTACCCAAATTATGGTTTTTGCAAAGGCTTGTCACTGGCTGGAAAAGAGGAAGACACAAATTAATAGGACTGCAAAACATAAATCTATTCCGATTTAAACAAAAAAGAAAGCTGGACACAACAACAACGTGTTGAGAAAACATTTTTTTCTCATGATGTCTAACCTCCACTCACCATTTGGATGAATACATGTGTGTCAGACGTGCTCACCCACATACGATTTCTCTTAAGAGATTTTGCGCATTTCTGGCTGATGTCAAAGCTGCATTGTGAAAACTTAAGTAAATAAAATTAAAACACAAAAACAGGAATGAGTCTCAAAGAGGATTTGTCTTTCCAGTTTTCAATCAAAATAAAATGCACAGCCCAGTTTTTGCAGTGCAGGATGATACGGAGGGTAATTGCTCAAAAAACGTGAATCATTTAGAAAATAGCAGAAATTCTCATTGCTTTTTGATGTTGGTTGGAGA
>JAPZDZ010000012.1:15846225-15860730 GCA_029783805.1 Acanthurus tennentii | reverse complement strand
GAGGGTAATTGCTCAAAAAACGTGAATCATTTAGAAAATAGCAGAAATTCTCATTGCTTTTTGATGTTGGTTGGAGATGACACGAGTATTGCAGAGTGAGATTCCTCTTGTATTAAATACGGAAGGCAGTCTGGACTGAATCCTCAAACTAGGCAAAGATTTTAGTGATGAACTCCCGGAAACGTTTAGCGTACTGCTCTGGGTGAACTGTAGAGATTTCTGCTCCTGCCTGCAAAACACACACACACACACACACAAACACAATCAATCAGAGATAGCTGAATGGAAAGTGAAAGCAACACTTAACACTTTGCAGGATAGACATCAAAAGTTAGCATATACCAACCCATCCCCTTAAAATACAACTGGTCTCTCACCCCGTGTTTGACAGCCTTGGCAGCGTGAGCAGCTTTCTTCTTGGTGTCGTACTGTGTCAGCACGTCAATCAGACCCATAAAATACACCTCCCTCTGGGGTGCACCTACATGGTGAGTGATTCATAGCATTTGATGAGCGATATAGATCTGCAAACATGATCTTCTCTGCCGTGCATGGGATGAGGTGTTTTACAGCTTAGGGCTTCCAAAACCTACTGAAATTCGCCAAAGCTTTCGCAGCTATCAGGACTCACCTACGGCACTCTGTATAGCGTACACATCCACGTATGGGTCGAACTCTCCGGGACCCATGGGTTTGAAGGAGTTCATGTAGCCACTGATGCCCTCAGGTGAGGTGGAGCCTGGAGCAGGAGCCAGGTCGTTTTCATCCTCCTCTTCCTCTTCATAGGATGACTCTATCTCCTCCACTTCCTCCTCCTCCTCCTCCCTCTCAGCCCGCTCCACATCATGGATGCCCAGCAGCAGGCTGTAATCCATGATCCTCATACGCACCAGAAACTGCAGCACAAGGACACACATATGCGCTAATTATATTAGAGAAAACAATGGCTGCAGGCTTTTTCAACACTGTTCTCTCACCTCGATATCTCTGCCCAGCTTGTCCATGATCTTCTCCTTCTCCTCATCGCTCACATAAACTTTTTGCATGTTATTCCTGAAGTCTATGTCTTTATAAGTGGGCAGCTCTTTCACCTGGAAACACAGAATAAAGGTCAACTATTGTGCAATTTCACGTAGCCTAGCAATCACAATATCCTTTCCCATGTTTCTCATTAAAAAAACAATCACCCATTCTATTTCAGGCAACATAAAAGTCTAATAAAATTACCCCAAATATTGTTTTCTGAATCAACATGGTTGTAAAGATTAAGGGTTTGCACAGCTCTGCAAATATATTAACTCCATCCATTCAACCAGCTATCTGTCAACCTTTTAATCAAGCTCAGAGGGGCTCTGATGTTGTTGTTGTTCTGACGTTATTCAAACTTCAGTGCTGGGTAATTTTTTCATCAAAGTATTTATGAAACTGTAATATAAAAAATCACAATTGTCACAATGCACAAACACAACAATCAAATGCAACAAAAGGAGATGTAATTTTCACACTTTGCCCTCTGTCACACTTTTACAAAAGTGAATTTATTCAACATGGTGTAGAACTGCAGGATGCAGAGTTTAACTCGAACACACCAACATACAATCTTTGTCTCTACGTAATCTCACCTTTTCTTTAAAACTTGCTTCACGAGACACCAGTGACCCCTGAGGACAGAAAACACTCCCACAGTCACTGATATGTAACTGCTGAGGCAAAATACCACAAAAACCATCTTTACACTTTACAAAGATGGTAACTGATATACTGAGTACTTTTTAGTTGATCACAAAGCCTCTGAAAGTCAGTGTTTTTAAACATAATGCATGAACAGTCATGAATCCAACAGTCTGCTTGTCTCTGAGGTGCCGTGAGGTTCAGCATTACTTAAAATTATAAGCACTTCAGCAACTTTGTGTAGAAGTATGTGATGTGATCTAAGTGTCCTTAAAGACTGTTTCAAGATAATTTGCCTCCGCCATTCCAGTGTTTCCGCACTTAACAACGTCCTGCAGGATTTACCTTGAGGTCGTACTTCCTGTGGACATGCAGTCTGTGGCTGAACATGTTCCTCATAACTAACAGGTAGGTGTCCTCGCTCTCCACAGTGACTCTGTACATGGCCAGGAACTGAGGGAGCAGCGTATTGCCATGGCAGGTGACGATATGCTGGAGGACATCAGGAAATGAAGAGGCAATGAATATGGAAATTAGAAAAATCTAATCAGTTGCATTAGAAACTGTGTAAATTAAAATGTCGCAGTCTTCAGTTAAATGCTCTTCCTTTTATCAAAGACACTCATCTGTTTGTGCACTAGCATGGGTGTGATGCTGTATGCAGTACTGCCGATTATTTCATACTGTTCCACTTATCTGCTGTGATGCACCAAGCACGGCAACGAGGCATAAAAGCAGAAAAGCAGGAAAGAAGAAGACTGCTTGCAGGTAAACATGGATGTAAAGGAAGTGCACTGAATCACTTTAAGATCTTGTGTGTGGATTTATTTAACATGTTTACTAGAGTTAGAGTTGTTACAGTTCTACTGTGGCAAATCAAGATATGTGCTGTGAATAAAGATCTAATAGCATAAACCAACAAATACACTTCACCACAAGAATATAAGCCAAAGCCAGAATCAAATATGATTCTGCGATTAGGTTAAGTATCGTCAGAGAGTTCTTGTTGCCCTTGAAGCTTTTCAGTCTGATCTTTTTATATGTTGTTAGAAACATAAACACTTGTGTAAGTGTCTTTGCTCTATATTCATATTTTTATAGATGCACTTCAATATGAACACAAGAGCTCTGGTCATGCATCAATCCAACAATTTACTTTGATGCTGTGAAACCTTTGCCATGGCAACAAGGAGTTATTCACAAAAACAACATCCCATCTGTTTTACAGAACATGCATATTTTAATGACTGCAGACTCACTTAAATGTGAGTTAAGATTACGTTTTGCTCACTGTGACCGGACATTCAAACCTCCTAACAACCAGTTTTCCACCCTGCGTCAGTCCCACCTGGTGATACTCAGAGAGGATGTTGTGCATTTCCTCCACCTCCTCACTGGAAATCTCTTTTACAACCAAAGTGCGGTCGTATGACGTCAGCAGCAGCCCAACGCCCTGCCTGTCCTCGTCTTTGAGCGGAGGACTGCGGGCCAGAGACACCTGTTGGTGAGAGAGAGGGAGGCATCTCTGTAAACACCAGCAGTATGTGACATCAGCTGGGCAATATATCTACTCGGTGAACCCTTTATTTCCATGACACCGGTGTCCTGTTTCAAAACCATGACTGGAACACTCTTTTTCATGCAAACGCAGGAAATTTTGAAAAAAAAAGAGGCACATTGTCAGTGTTATCATGCTGTACTTTGCACTCATGCAAGCTATTATTCAGTTTTTTCACTGCTGTTGCAGATGTGCAGGAATAAAACTTCTCAGCAGTGCACGAGTAATAAGCCTCACACACAGTAAATGTGTGCTAAGCAAATGTGTACTGAAGAGAGCGAGTGATTACTCTGTGTGCCACCTGGCACATGCAAATATCACACAAAGAAATGCAAATTTTAGAGAGAACAGATGAATACAGACAGAGATGTGTCTGGTTTATATAAAAGAAAGATACACTTCAAAACTTGAATGCTGTGTGTTTCTATATCTTATATTTTTTATGGGTTGTTTCTGCAGAGGTAAATGTTGATTTGCAGAGGAGTTTATGATCACACCTGGTAATCTTGGTCCTCGATTCCAAAGCGCTCTCGCAGGTTTCTGAACACCTGTGGGCAGTACTCTTTGAATTTGAACTGTCCTGGAAGATTTTCTCTGAGGAATAGAGACAATTTAATGCATAAAATAAGAATAGAATAGCTTGATTAACTGTCATTTCACAGCAACTCATGATCAGCTCAGAGCTTCACAGGAGTTTCATGAAATAAATAGTAAAAACTGGCGGCTGCTTCTGATAAGTTTAATGTAAATGAGGCCGTAAAAGTTTCTGTTTTCTTTTTCTGTATCTCTCTGTATTTTCTTAAACAGCTAAGGCACAAATGTAATAATTAACAAATTAATATGTTTAAATCATGAGCTCAGACAAATAAAATTATTAAGAGCCTGCTGTTTCTATTTTCATATACTCCAAATGAATAAAATATATATATAAAGAGAACATAATCAAATTATGTGTTCACTCTACAGTGCCGTTAAAACATTAAATATGTGTGTGTTTAATGGTGTGCTGGGTTCAGGTCCGCCATACTTTTAATCAACCAGCCAGCTTTATTAGCTATGTTTTAACTTTTTGACTGAATTCTGCTTTAGCATCTTGTGGCTTTTATATCGAGCAATGAGAAAACATCTGAAAGACAATCTCACCCAGGTAACAGCACTCAAACTTGAGAAAACTTGAGAAAACTTATTTTATTGTTCTTTCCACCTCTGTATAAGTCTTTCAATGACCTGGATTCCTGAATGGATTAAAGGATTATTGAAAGCCACTCAAGTTTTCTGGCCTCCGTCCGTATAGAAAACTGAGCCTCAGAGCAGACAGCGTTCAGAAAAGCTTTCATAAATCATTGTTATTCTGAAACAGGCTCTGTCTGAACACTGTGTCTAAGTGAGGCACATCCTCTGTGAGCCAAACAACATCTTCTGATAAAATCCATCAATTTAGCTTGTCTGAATTTATTAACCAATGACTGGATGGAAATGATACTGAATCTCCATCTCCGGCGGAAAATAGTATCATTCTTTAACATACAGTCTTGACATTATTGCATTGTCTAGACAAGCCAAATTTTTATTCCTTTCATCTTTTTTAGGTGGTTTCACTCTTATTATGAGCGCTAACAGCTGTGTCTGTAATAGCTGGGATGGCATTGTTAGAGTAGAAAAGCATTGTTGTTCTCTCAAAAGGGTCTGCAATTTCTGATAAGCACATGCAGGCAAATAAATCATAAGAGCCACAGAAATCAGTGCAAATCGCAGGAAGCGCGCACACATCACAGGATGAAGGTCCCTACAGTCAGGCGCACAGAGTTGAAAGGAGCACAGTACTTGTTGAAGAGATGGTTGTTCACTTTGATCTTGGTGCTGGCTTTGAAGTCGTCTGGAAGCAGCATGACAGGTACGGGCACCTGGCTCAGGTCATTAATCTGCGCATGATCAATGGGGGGGGTACACGGTTAATGAACACGTTCATACACAGACACACACATATACACACAGAAAGCAATAGAAAGAAACTGATCGGGCAGCGCACATACCTACCGAATGATTGACTCCCCACATCAGGACGCTCACCACGGGGTCACTGGCTCGGAAAACCTCCACTTTCTGCTGCACAAAGTGTTTCTTCTTCGTTTTCCTCTTGGGCGCGATGGAGCTCAGAGGGTTGGAGGTGGCGCTGGGAGAGGACATTGCTCTGCTGCACCCGTGTATCCGTGTCTCAGTGTGTGTGTGTGTGTGTGTATGTGTGTGTGACAGAGAGAGAGAGAGCAGGGTTAAGTTGTCATCTGTGGCGTCCTGTTTATGTAAAGTAGCCTGAAGTCCGCCTTGTTTGGAGTCTCTACAGCAGCAGCAGCGGCAGCACACTAACCCCCCCCCCCGGTCCGCAGACTTTGGGCTTTTTACGTCGATTCAGTGCGACAACAATGAACTCAAACAGGTGCAGAGTCCTGAGAGCAACACCGGGACAGCATCCGGACAGCATCAGCACCTCCGGGTAATGTACACTCCATTCAAGCATGTGATGTGGGACTGACTATTAATCACAGGTGACAGAATGTGGTAACAAGTTCTTTTTCAGTTTTTAAACACTTAAAATTGTAACTTAATAATAATGATAATAATAATGATGGTAATAATTAAATAATACTATTAAACATCAGTGATTATTATCATTATAATTCACCCATAGGCTCTTACAAATAGGCCTTAAATGCCACTACAGACTTGTATAAACTTAACCTTTGTGAATCTAGTTAGTGCTGGTTTGTGTTCATGTGTGGCACCCTATTAAAGGAAGAGGTTCATCTCGTTTCTCGCCCTGCGGTGGAGCTCTGTCTAATCTCCATTGCAGAGGACTTTAGTCCAATATCATAATTTGTTTTTTAATGACTTAAACAACACTGAGATCATCACAGTAAGTGACTACAGACAATTGCAAAAGTTCGATAGTGTCCACTAAAACCTTGTTTAAAATGCAGCCTCTGAACTGTCGTGATAATTTTATTGCAGTCAAGAATTATTCTGTTGTGTTCAGTTCTATTTTTAATATCATTAAAATATTCAATCCATTGTGATCACAAACCACCATATTATGACTTACCACTGGCCTAATATGTACTATGCTGTTATAATAATTCACTACCTGTGTTAAATCTGACATTAGCTCTGTAACCCTTGAATAGATTAATAATATTCACTTTTTTGCCCCAAAGAAGTCTTATTAGTTGGCATCCTCCTCTTCTTCACCTTCTTTTCCCCCAATGTTTGTCAAATTAATGTGACGAATTTACTTCTTGGGCAAAGAATTTTTTATTCTTTTTAAAAAGGTAACAAAGCATTCTTTAAATGCACAAAATCCACAAATCATCCATAAAGTCTTTAATGGACGTGTTTAAGACGTTGTCCAACAGTGTCAGTCTTAATTTTTATTAAACGCACCTCCTCTTATTGGTCAAGAGTTAAGTGTGGTGATGAAATTCAGGGTTTTAAAAAAGCACACCGGGTGTCTGCTCTAATGGGGAACAGCTGATAAATTATACAATTAAAGAACAGCAATTTTAACATAAATAAAAAGATATCATATTCAAAGTATCATAAATAGGATTATATAGAGATTATGTACAGAAATTACAGTAATACACTTACAGTGACTTAAAAGTAAAAATAGTCTTCTAAAAATATATGCATAAATACATTGATCCAAATTAAAATGTACCTGAAATTCAGTTTATGGCATGAAGTATTAAAGGTGTAGTGAGATTTACTGGGAAAGAGTTGGTATAAATGATCTAAGCAGAGCCTCTTTCAATGTGAATATGTGATAAATAATTATGTTCATATATTTGACATCTACATTCAAGCTGATGTGAACTGAAACATAAAATCAACGTGGTCCTGATATGTTCAATAGAGGGCGCAAGGAGACAAAGTTACACTTGATTTCAAAGCAGGTTCTCATTGGTGGAGAGCTGCTTCAGGCTGCTGGAGGATGAAATGTAAGACTGTACTGAACTCATGTAGACTCTGTGGTGTTCCTTCATCTTTATCTGGTGTCGGTGCAGACGCTTCAACCTTCTCTGCTTCTGTCCAGGCTTGGTGCATTTTTAACAGCTCAGTTCACCCTTCTGGTCAGTGCTGGAGGAGACCGTCATGCCGTTCTTATCTACACACCAGCACTTGCCACGCCGCTTACCTCGAGAAGACCAACACTGCACCAAAAGAGCAAATAAATCAGGTTTTTGAAGATTGAAATAGAAAAACATGTTCCCAGGAAAGTCAGTCCCTTAATATAATTCATCTTGTTTGCCAAACTCACTTGCTTCTCCATGAAGAAACCCTTCTTGTCACAGTTGGGCATGTAGATGTCATGCTGTGGGTCAAACAGATGGGCATCAAGACCTTTGATAAGCGTAGTTAGAAGTTTACGACATGGAGCCTGCAGGAGGAGACAGAAATAAATGTGAGTGTGAACCTGGTTGCATGTAAGCCATGAACTGTTTGTCCGAACTATTAAGGTCTTTTGATAAGGACGATTTCTACCTCATTTGGATCCTCAGTAGGTGCTGGATCTAAGATCAGGTGAAGACAAGAACAGTTAGTATCTATTTTTATTATTGAGAGAATATCTCTTTAAATTTACACATATTTTGAGATCAGCTCTTATTGTTTTGTTTCTGTTACTTTTTGTAACATGCCTCACTCTTGTTTAGGTATTAGTCCTAATAACACTACAAGCACTAAAAGATAAATAGAAAACCCATCTTGAAAGACAAATTAATGGTTATACTGCAGCCACTGAGCACAAAATAACACTTTTCGTGCAAACAACTATGATTTTTCTCCGCATCTTCGTATGCTGATGTTTTTATGTAACAGCTTGTCCTGGAGCAGTTTGGCTATGGAAAAAAGAAACTCCATGTGTAAACACAGGTGTGCTCCCCTACACAAATATTCTCTTGAGTATTAGAATCCAAATAAAATTACAGGAAGAATGACTGAACGCTGATTAAATGTCAAATGTAAGGAGGTAAAGCTGAAAACCCACACATGCTTTCAGCCTCACCTAAAGCCTGAGTTACTCTGCTTCTTTCAATCACATCGTCCTCCAGGCACTCTTACCTGCCGTCTGGGCATTTTCAGTCGGCTCGATGCTGCTGGCATTGCTACAGACCCCCTTGCCTTCCAGCAGGGCGCGGAGGGGCCTCGGCTCATCCTCTTTAGGTGCACAACGCAGACCGTCAGCACAGCCCAGGGTGTAGACCCCACATGGTTCTCCAACAGCCAGAAGGGTGGTGTTTAAAGCTGCTGGGGGCTGACTCCTCGTGGGCTTTGTTTTACAGGTGGCACATCCTCTGGACGCGGTGGTCAGCGGCACAGGGCTGGACAGAGCCGGCTGCAGGAGGAGCAGCACCAGGATATGTAGATACACAAGCATCTCACGGTGGAAGCGTGGAAGTGATAGATGGTAACAATCCAGCCTACAACTGACTTTTTGTTTGTTGATTTCTCTGAGGACTGATCTCAGATTAGATCTACCGACTGCAGTTTGTCTTGTTTGTCGAAGGTGAATGGTAATTCCCTCAAGCCAAGACAGTGATAATGAGGCTGACAGACACCCCTGGCAGCAGCTTATAAAGAGCCCAAACCAGTGGGGAAAGGTATGGGAGGGTACGTGATGGAGAATGTTAGTTTTCCCTCTTATTTCCACACAGCCGAGCACACCCCTGTTTCCTCTTGTCTCTGACACACACACACACACACTCACGCATGCTCATACCATTTGTTGTCTGTCATCCTGCAGGATAGTAAAGTTTTCTACTCTCTGATATAAATCACTAGTGATAGCTGTGCATGCTTCTCGATTGCTCAGCCTTTTTCTCCACTGAGAGGGGCATTTCTTTACAGAGGTGACGCTTTTGTTTAACCAACCAGTCATGGCTCAACAGACAAGAAAGTCACCATGTAAGTTTTAAAATTACTGCTGTTCAGTAATAGAATTGACAAGATTCTGTGTCTTAAAATCAGACAGTTTGTTTAGGCTGAAAAAATGAAATCACAAAAGTGCAAACTAAAATGAAAAAAAAAGTCATCAGTTGGATTCTTAGTACATTTACTCAAGTTTCTGTATTTACTTTCATTTTACAGAAGTTGCAATTAACTAAAGCATTTCTACTAGATGCTACATTTACATTATAGCTACTTTACAAGAAGGAGCTTGACAGACTTCATACCTTTTTGATTTAAAACTAATTTCTCCACAGGGGAAGTGTATACCAACAAATCTTAAATATAGTGGTTTCACAGAGCACCTTTAAAGTGACCTTAAAGTGGTTGCAAAGGAGCATTTTTAACTTCAATTTGAACTCTTGCCGAACAAGAAAACAGGGGTATGTTGACATAGATACTTTGCTGCCTGCACTGAAATGTCTTCACTTGCTGTCTTCTTTGTTGTTTTGCATTGATCTTGTGGTGTGTTTGGTGTTACCGCAATGGAAATAAGCCTTTGGGCTTTATTGTGTTTTTCTCCTATGAGACTTTTTTAATATGTAATGACTGCAGTGCAGAGTGATACAGTCAATCACTTACATGCTTGTTCTTTACAACACTTCACAAGCACTGAATTACAGTTTTACTCCACTATATTTTACTTACAAAATATATGAGAAGGTTATTAAATACAATGCTCACAGTTAAACTTAGCTCCACCTCAACCAAGCATAACAAAATGTTTTATATAGGTAATCACAATATAAACAGTTTTGTGCAGCTTGTTAGACCTTATTGAGCTGAAAGAAAACATAATAGTTTGAGAATGCATTTGAATTTAAAATTCTGTTTAGGGCATAAATTCAGCACAAACAGAAACTTTTGTATAGGAAACCTATAAAATACTCAAAACAATAGATAAAAATACCCAAATACATTAGAAAGAGTAAGAGTATTTAGTTACTTCCAACCTGTTTTTGACATTTTTATGACCTTTCTTTAAATAGCAACCGCTAAACAAACATTTTGTTCAGAATGTGTTTACAGAGACCATGACTGCAGGGCGAAAGATTCAGAGGAAAGATTCAGAGGACACTGAGAGGCTGGAGGAGTGCCACTCAAGGTTGGATGACTAAGACATTAATAGCCACGAGCAAAAAGTCCCACCCTGCAAATTCCACTGTCTGTTAGTCACAAACAGATAAATGAGAAGACACAATCTGAAAAATCAAACAGCCTGTTTTCTAACTTAATGTATTAATATGCAGCTTGTTGTTGCTTTATCTCAGATACAAATGTAGCCCAACACCAAAGGATTGAAAGAATATGTTGAATGAGTATGACGACTTAAATATCTTTTAAGTAGATTTAAGGCTACTTGATCTGAATGATTTATCCTTTAATACCTTAGTCCTCTGTGGGCGATACTGAGTTCACAGGATTTCTTTGCACAAATAAGAAAAAAGTCACCTCTTTTCTTCTTATGTAGTTCATGTAACAGTTTAAATGAAATGAGTTCAATTACTGGAAATACCAGGTCAATATCATGATTCCTATAAATATTATGCCATACATTTTTAATGTAATAGAAGATTTTATTAAAATTGCCCACCCTTGTGACCTAGTGTCGGGTACGGTTAGTAGCAAACAGTATGTGCCTCATGAAAGGTCCACATGCATCAATAAACACTAAGGAAAGGATATTTGGTGAACAATCCCTGTATTTATTCCCCTCCAAGTTTCTAACAGATCAAGTCCTCTTAAGAAAATATGTTCAAATCCAACATTAATTTATTGTCTTTCTTCTGGTGAGAAAAAAACTTAACTGAGGCCACTCTGTGACTCTTTCCCCTACAGGAGTGAAACATTTTATCATTAAATATGACTGTAAAGTAGGTCTAAGTGTTTTCAAAACAAAAGCAAAAGTATTTGAGAAGGCTTAGCCAGTCATTTAAACTTACATTAGTATTTTTTGTATAGAATAGAAAAGTTTTGAATAAAACATTACAGTGACAATCTTTTTAAAGAGATAATTAAATAGTTTTTTTCCATTCTGTATTAATCATGTGAAATAAAATACTTGCGTTATGTCAAGCTGCAAATATAAAATCAGAGATATTCAGACACACGCACACACGCACACACTCACACACTCACACACACACGGCAGTGCACAGGTTAAAGTCACTGTGTTAATCCTGCGTTGTGATTGGTCGAAAAGGCGGGACTTCCGACGGCGCAGGTTGGACATAAAGTGACAGACTTCACCTCCTTAAAATCGGAAGAAAAACCGAAGGACGACGCGTTACAAGTTTTAAAACAGTAAGGAACCAACATGAGACAAATAAGTTTGGGATAGTTTGTTGATAACCCGAGGTTTAGTCATGTTTACTGGACATTATTAGTCATAAAGCGCGATAATGTTGTGTCGCTGAGAGCAGCTAACCGGCCAACAATCCTACCCGTAGTTTGGGAAATGAGATGCTGCGTTTGGGTTAGGCTCGTAAATACGTAACACGCAACAACTGATAAAATGAGGTCGCGTATGTGTTTACTTTATCTAAACACATAACCTATTACAACTTCGAGTATTTAATTTAGTCGTATGTGGGTGGTATAGTTTGGTTTCATGTTCATCATGGAATAAATTAGCCCTTAATTTTGTGTTTTAAGAACGACATTTTCAGGTTGTCAATAATGAAAGTAATTAAATTACTAAGCGGGCACTTCATACAACGATCCGCCACTGAGAGAGCGAAAATAACTCCTCACAGTGATGAAATACTTCTGCTCTTAGTAATGACTTTGAGTGGAAAAAATTAAATCTCACTGTTAAAAAATGTGGGTTCACCCTGCCTTTTATTACATAACTTAGAGAAGAAAAAGAATAATAAATTTAGTTCACCACTGTTAAGCTGAGATGATTTCTCAATTAGTTGAATAAGAGAAAACTATCTGCAAATATGATAAAAGACTGATAGTTGAACCAATGTACTAGGTGAAAATGCAAAATATTCGTTAGTAAGTGTATTTTTCAGGTTTGTTGTTTTGTTTGTCTTTTACTGCGGGCAACTGATTTTTTATTTAAGCTTTAAAGTGTTGACCTGGCATTTTATAGACCAAATAAGTAACTCACTGAGGCAATAATCATCAGATCGATCTATGGGAGTGTTGACATGCGCTCTATGTCCTGGTTGTAGGGAGGTTTTTGAAATATCCTGGTCATGTATTGTACATGAAGACATCATATCTTGGTCTGAGAAATCTGATAAAGGCCTTATCCCTGTTTTGAGAGACCTAGATATGCTATCTGGACATTGTGGCATGTAAACACCTTATTCAGACTGTTTAACACACAGAACAGAGTTGTTGAGATGGTGAGAGATAAAGATACACCTGTAGGGCGGATGATCAGAGGCCTAGATACTGTTATTGATCATGTGTACAGTGATATAATACACTGGGTTTTTCATGTTCCATGTGAACACCTTGACACTTACGTCATAAAAAACAGGATAAGCCTCAAAACCATAATACACTTCAGTTTAAGCACTCTCTATGAAAATGTATGATCCCTACTTGTAACCTACACCTGTGAGTTCAGATGTTGGTATTTAGGGTTTGCAGGTTTTAATGCACAGAAGGATTAAAACCACACCAATGAGTCCGGATGAGTCTAAATAACAGAAGAGCTAGTCTATACTTGACTTATTTACGGTTGGCATTGGGTGGAAGACACCCACACCTGACCATCACAGGGCTAACACGAATAGGGGACTCACGTTCATGCCTGTTGGCAGTGTACAGTCACTGTCCAGGCCTTTGCTTGTCGTTGGAATGTAGGATTAAACGGAGGTAAATGGAAAAACACAAACGCATCAACTCCTCACGGGAAGGGTTTGGCCTGGGGTTCAAACCCAGGTCCTTCTTGTTGTCAGGCAATAGTGATTATCATGTTGTGGTCAAAGATATTAGCTGTGTTTTTAAGGAGGATCCGTGCCCATAGTGTATTTGTTTTTTGAATGTATCCTAAATCCCCCTACAGCTTTTATGACTAGTGATTGATTGAACAAACAGTGGAAACTTTGGTTTGAATGCTGAAGTCAGAAAAAGTCATCAAGCACAAATAAATACATAAGGTAGTCTGTGTTCTGGTAAATATTTCATATTGGTTGGTCTGATTTTTATGATTCTCTGAAGCAGGAAAACATTCCTTTTTATTTGAATCTCTGTGTCCTAGATTGTGATGATTTTCAGACATGGAAGACATAAACCTTCATTATCGCTTTTTGAACTGGAGAAGGCGAATTCGGGAAATTCGTGAAGTGCGAGCGGTGCGATACCGGGAACGACTCAAAAGGATGCTGAGAGACGGAGACATACTCAGGTAACAGTGATGAGTGATGCCAAGAATGAATGTTTAAACTGGAGATTCGTGTCATTTAGTCCCTTATTATGTGCTGCCCCTTATTATGTTCCTTCCCCTGCTTATTGAATCAGCATGCCACTTTGTTTGCATCTAATATTTTCTTTTTCTTTTTCTGTATCTCTATAAAGGTATCATGGGAATTCAGATGAAGTTGGTTGTTTCGTGGCAGCCAGGCCGTTGTCAAGAAGAAATCGCTATTATGAAGTAAGAGTTGATCTTTTCCTTTCAGTCTGTTACCATTGAAACAGAAGTGGGGAGTTTACAAAAGTACATGTGCAGGAAAAATACAAATCCATTTCTTATTTAGTGACCTGGTTTTACAAGTAAATTTACCTGACTTCCTAATCAACAGTAACTTTCATTATTTGATTGAGCAGATTCACTTCTGCATTCTGAACGGTTTCACTAGTTTGCGCCTTTTCTTAAACTTTGGTGTTAAACGCACTGTTCAGCTTTGATTTTACACATCCTAAGTTCAGTGAGGATAAAGAAGATATGTCTTGATGTCTTTTCATTGAATCTTTAAAAGCCTTTGTTAGAATGAAACTACAATATATTTTTGAATCACACGAAAAGTTCTGAAGAGATTTTGTCTTTCAGAAATTCAGTATATGTAGTCACATACACTTCCTGCAGTTTCTCTGCTGAAATTTCATGCAATGCACTTTAATTCACTTTATGCAAAAATTACTATGAGCCCTGCCTCTCATTATTGTTGCTATGTCTGTCAAGCTCTCCAGTTTAGCATTAAACACATGCAATTTTCAATAACAAAGTCAAATTTTCAACTCAGAGTCCTCTGTAATCTCTAAAACAGAGTCCTTAATTTTAGGAAGAGGGAGACAAAAACAAGCATCACATCTCA
>JAPZDZ010000012.1:15827570-15846125 GCA_029783805.1 Acanthurus tennentii | reverse complement strand
TATGATTAGTTAATTAATTTATTGGTTTATTTTCTACTTTTTCTAAAATCTAAAGTGCTAAAAAGTATGTGATGTGCTGTTTTTATTAGCTGAGATTGATACAGACTTTTAATTTGTAAACTGTCTCAACTAGCAGCCAATAAATCTCCTATGAAGGGTCAATACTGTATAACAGCCTGTAACGAGAAAGAGCAAACACTGCTTTTACAGCTTCTGCACACACGGTTACAGTGTACACAAGCCTCAATGGTGCCGTTGACCTCATGGGTTTACTGACTCTCTCTGATGCAAGGGCTTCCTTATCTCAGCCCTGACAAATTGGTTTCACAGAGCCAAATAAGTCACAGCTCATTACGGATCATGTGCTGGTTTGTTTATTTCATTGCTCTTGGTAATCCAGACTCCGTAGTGCACAAACATCCCAAAACATTGAGTGTTTCTTAGAGTAAACCATGTTCGAACTTGCCTAACACACACATCCTGCCCCCGGTCTGACGCTTAGTGAAACAGTAACTAACACGCTAAACCTTTCGTGGGTTTCAGTATTGTGACTCATTTTGTGGGAGTCACGTAGGAGGAGGGAAGCAGCCAATTGCGCGAAAAAGCATATGAGCATATGAGCCAATAAATGATAGTAAAGAGGATACTGATTGCAGATTTGATCAGAATTCATCTGCAGGTTTTACACTGACACAGAAAATAGGGAAGTGTTGCCTCTAACTCTCAGGAGACTGATGTTGAGATCATGGGAAAGAACTCCAAAGTTTCCTCTTCTCCTTGCCCTGGATTTGCCAGCAGTGCTCCGATTGCAGTGCCTCCATGTAGGGCTCCCTAGGGATGATGTCATATGGTCAGTATTCAGTTATGATAACAATGGTGAAGGCCAGCTATTGACTTATAGGGTTTCACTTTAAACCAACATTTAACTATATGATATATTTTCAGGCTGGTTTGCACATTTCATGAAGTGAAAAGAGAAGCAGTTTTAAGCCCAAAAGCAAACTTTACAAATCTGGGCTGGAACCTGAGCTTTTCTGGCAAATAAACCTGCAGCACACAACCTGTAAAACTCCTAGTGGATTCACCACTTGGACTGAAATATCTCAACAACTATTGGATTAATTGCTATGAAATTTTTGCGGTCCTCACAGAATAAATCCATCTGGCTTTGGTAACACCCCCCTGTAGCTGTTTGCTGCACCAACATCAAAAGTGCATTAATCTAATACATTTTTAATGACTAAATACATGCTAATCTAATGGCATTACCATTAGCCTCGATATACTGTACTGTTCAGCAAATAATAGCATGCTAATACGCCAAAATACAATGCCGAACATAGTACTTTCCAATTTTTAGCATAATAATATTGTCATTGCAAACATTTTGCCATTAGCATTTGTGCCCATGTACAGCTCAAAGACTATATAATGGTACAGCTTCACAGAGCAGCCAGTAAAGCCGTATACTTGTAGACTCTTTAACTGAAGTATAAGGTGTGTTGACTGTTTTAACATGATTACTTTTCTTGTTTCAAACTGTTTCTTTATGGACAAAGTATGCCAATTATGTACATATATATAACTTTATCTCAGTAGCTGAAACACCTTTGCCTGACAACGACCAACTACCTTTCTTAATAAAAAAATGACTCTTCCTTAACACAGTTTGTCCACCTGTTGTCTTTGCAGGTGACCATCATTGACACAGGAGTGAGGGGGATGATCGCTGTAGGTTTGGTGCCTCAGTTCTACAAGCTGGACCATCAGCCGGGCTGGCTCCCACACTCTGTGGCTTTTCATGCTGATGATGGCAAGTATGTGATGAGAATGATTTGCTTTATACAAACTGTAGACTGAACATGTTTTTAATGATACATGACACGATGCAGCAGAATAATGCATGTAATGTCTCAGCCAGATACCAATATGGAGGTTGAAACAGGTTTCGCTTGCTGAATCATTCATGTGTATCGGCAATTAAGAGATCCTTTTCGCTGTGATTACAGTGTCTGATAATAATGAGTTCAGTAAAGATGGGAAAGTCCTGACTGAGGAAACATGCATGTTTAATGCTTGCTTCTCAGAAACTGTCACTAATTTGGAAGTGGCTCTGCCAGTCAGTGAGAGAGAGAACAATGTCTCGTCTGACATTTCAGGAACTAGACGAAGGTTCAGAAGCTACACATTTATGTCATACTGGCTCTTGAGATTAGCTTTCGTGATACAACAAACAACAGGATTTACAGTTTTACAAGGTTGATCATCCACCTTGTGAATGACTCCTCTGTTTCCCGGTGTTGATAAAACTGCAAACACATCTTTTGAAATAGTCAAGTTTAAAATGATTTGCCCTCATTAAAGCTTTGACTACAATATTTGATAAGGAACAATGTGAGAGAAAGATCAGGAACAACATGCAGCAAAAATACAACACTGTAAAAATCCAGGTGAAGATACAGCGCAATATTCAATACAAACACCAGGATGTGAACGTTTACAGTAAAATTACAGCAAATCATTACCCTGACTGGTCACCCATTAACCCTCTCCTCCTTTTCCGTGCACAGGCTGTATAATGGAAACACTGTGGGACAGCAGTTTGGTCCAAAATGCTGCAGAGGTGACAAAATCGGCTGCGGAATATCGGACTCTGATGATGGACAGTTAACCGTGTTTTTCACAAAGAATGGCAAGGAAGTAGGTGCTCCATTATCTTCATATTACTTTAAGACCTGATTTATTCAACCAGTGGAAGTTGATTTATTCAAAATTTCCCAGCTGTTCATCACTAAACAGCACTGTATCTGAATATGTGATCAGGTTGGCAGTGTAGAAATCCCAGCGTCTCCAGATAGTCTCTACCCTGCTGTGGGAATGCACTCTCTGGGGGAAGAAGTGCTACTGGACCTGAACGCCGAATGGGGTATGGAGGAGGATGATGGACAGATGATAGTGGATAGTCATGAAGAGGACTGGGGCCGTCTCCATGACGTTAGAGTGACCGGCACAGTAAGTATTGTTGAAGAGAGGGAAAGAAATCATTTTACCGTTCCTTTTTTTCGGATTGTTGATGGAGAAATTCTGAAGTAAATCCTAGATTTCCTTAACTGCCCTAAACGAAGATACCAGAAACATTATTTTCTCCAAAATGCTGCTTGACCTCCCCCCGGCTCTCCTGATGGGCGTCCACCCCTCCCTGTGACGGAAGGGCTGCAGTGTTTGTGTTTGACTCAGCCGTTGATACGCACAAAACCTCAGTTGAAAAGGATGGGAGGGAATAGCCTTGGGGTAGGAGCGAGCAACCTGTGCGCCACCCGCACATTTAATTATCCTTTATTTCTACAAATTTGGCTCGGTCCTGTATGAATGCAGAGCTCACAAACCGCAGTTCAACCGCCCTGGAACTCATCAATTACGCACGTGCACGTCTTAACACTACAGGAGAGCTGTCAGGACAGGAAAACATGTCAGCAACAAAGCAAGGTGTGGGATTTTAAGGCTCACGGAAGACAAAGTGCAACACTTTGATATTAATCAGCTACAAGAAACTTTCCTTTTTTTGTTGATTCTGGCAGCCTTTGTGGACAAAAGCAATATGAGCACCACCACCCAGTGTCCCAGCAGACCCCAAAAACGTCTGAAAAAGTATTCAGAAATGTCTTGAAAAAGACTGAAATTGTAGGAGAAGAGGCAGAATGGATGAGCTTTTTTTAAAGTTTTTATATTTTGCCTTCCCTGCCTTTTTATCCTCCATCGCAGACTGTTTTTTTCGACGTGTATGTATTCGTTTGGTGCAGGTATTGCACACTTTTTTTTAACCTAGAAGAAAAACAGAGTGTGTTTTTCTAGCTTTCGGTTTTAGAGCTGCAACTGGGTGAAAAGGAAAAATCCAAGAACATGATGCTGCGAGCAAGCAACGCAGGCTCAGCCATGGGTAAATAGAAATTAAATAAGAAGTGGATTGAGGATGACAAATGTCTTGGCTGAATGAAGAAGATTAAGAAAAAAAATTAAAGACAGTGGGAACGGCAGAGAAGTGAAGTGGGGAGAGGAGCAAGGAAGAGGTAGGGCATAAGTCAGACTTATGCCATCTTGTTTAGGAGAGAGGAAACCATTTCAGTCAACAAATTATTAACCACACAGTTGCTGATGGATAGATTTGTAAATGAACATCATCCATCGTGTTGAAAAATCTTTGAGTATTTGAATTTTTGAAGTTGGGAGTTAGTAATTCTTGTATTTGGAGACCTGTGTGATGTTTCACTGTGTTCAAATAAATTAAATGTTAGTGTCATGCTGGTCGTTCAGACACATTCAGAATTACTGTTTTTCATTATCATTGTAGTGAACAGACAACTTGCTTTGAGCCTCATCTGAAGTTTCTCTCCATTTGTCCAAACACTAACTTCAAATTTTGCTTTATTTATTTTGCCGACACTTGTGATTGTGTTCGGTTGTTAGAAATTTATTAGACGCAGGTTTTAAAAGTTGACAGGCAGGTATGTTAAACACTGTTTATTAAGACACACAAAATCCAACGTTACCTTCAAATAAACTGAAAGCAGTGCAGATGTTTTGAGAATAGAGAGTGATTTATGGCAGGCTTTTATTCAAATTAGGTAAGCCACAGTTAAAACTCTGCAGTAGCTGTTTATTTGTGTGCTTTCATATTAACAGAGAGGGAAGAGAAGGAGGTGCATTAAGAAAATATATGTTCTCCAGAAATAGTTTGTGTATGCTGATGAGTTTGCTGAATTTTTTTATGTACAGATGTATGGTTTAAGACAGTTCTAAGCTAGTAAACCAGCATAGTGTTGGTATTTGTGCTGAAGTGACAGAGGTTTTATTTAATGTGATCACACAACTCAAATAGTTTTTTAAAATCTCCACCCAACTATAGCTGTTCCAACTTTTCCTTTGTAATGCAGAAGATGGGGAATAGGATGTGATTTGTCCTCCTCCCCAAACGAGACAGGAAGGTGAGGAAACAGGAAAGGGATTCTGCTACACTCAGCTATGTATGTTATGTTAAATGCAGTGCCTCTGGCGGACCAAACAGGTGTTAGTGGTGTTTTTGTAATCGTGCTGTTGCTCAGGCCTTGTCTTGAAACACCTTGCAGGTTGGGTCAGTGAGTGTAAAGGAGGCAGGGAGAGACCCTCCCACTATGATCCCACTATGGTACACCCCCCACCCTGCAGCAGAGGGCTCCGCCTGTTCTTGTAGAACTAGGGTTATAATATTGTAACCTTTGCTATGTTATCTCTGTTGGCATAGCTTTGCTGCTAGGGCCCAAACAGAGCAGTGCAGGGATGATGAATCCAAATCCTGCCCTATTTTTCAAGGAAAGAAAGAACTGCATGATGGTGCGACCTATTTTTTTCATCTCCTCATCTAACATCCCTAATAGGATAATGTGTGAATAAAACATGCTCACTTCTCTTTTAAACTCCTGTCTCTACCGACCTGAGAAGAGAGCAGATATCAGTCCTGCGCAAAAGCAGACATGAAATCTCCAACAGTTAAGTGATGGGTGAACTGAGTTTTTGAGCCATTACAACAATCTGAATAAGTTTTGTTGAGGCACAGTTACAATAGTTTTTTAGCCAGAGCCAGAGCTTTAATTTGCTTAAATCATTAAAGAGACAAGTTATTGTGAATTCTTGCTCTAAAAGCATGACGAATTTCCCCATGTGGACAGTAAAGGATCTTGTATATGTTGTATATGTTGTACTTTGCTTTAACTTCAACAATTTTAACTTCAACTTTAACTCTGCAGGGCTGCTGCGTTTTGTTTTGGGTTTTTTTTTCAACCCCATGTGGTTCGCACCACCGTAGCCTAAACAGATTACAGAGTGAAGTTACATCAGAGGAAACACTGAAGAGATTCAGACATAATTGTTTGAACCTCAGATAGATTCTAAAACATCTATGTGTTCTTGTGTTCTTAAGACAAGAGTTTAGCAAATGATTAGAAACATCAAGTCTTTGTGTTCAGACATGAATTTCATGTTTCTGCATTATTTCTGCAGCTGCTGGAGTACGTGGGGAAAGGGAAGAGCATCGTGGACGTGGGCTTGGCTCAGGCCCGTCGACCTCTCAACACACGCTTCCACTACTATGAACTGGAGATCACAGATGCTGGAGAGAAGTGTTATATCGCCCTGGGGCTGGCACGCAGGGTAAGAGGCTCCTCGTTTTAGTCATCGCTGTAGTGACCACATTTCATTATTATTGACATGCCGTGTTAATTAGTGTACACACTATGTCAGTAAAGAAAAGTTCTCATTTCCCCCCCTCTCACACGTCATCATGGCTGTCCCTCATACGCACCATCGCTCTCACTGTTTCCAGTCTGAGTGATGGATGACCGAAAGAGGAAAAGCTAACAACAGAATAAATATTGTCTCATTTCATCCCCACATCTGGTTTTTCCATATAAAGCAGGTTGTTCCAACTGCATGATTATCTGCCATGCTAACTACAATACTGGGCTCCAGTATGTGAATGGTAACATATGAGATAAGATCAAATTGTTCAACCCAAATTAGAAAAATAACACAGGATGTGATAATTTCCTCAGCCCTTTCTGACACGTAAAGGACACAGCCAATATATTTTACCCCCTCACCTTTGCTGAATTTTATGAGCATGTGCCTCCTCTGAATTTGTTGCTAGCAACACGTTTAGTAGGTGAGCAGGTTCATTCCTAACGGGTTCATTCCTATCATGTCTGGGTCAAAAGACTCAGCTGGTTACAGGCAGAGATTGCACGAGTTTCGCAACTTTGTAAAATACATTTGTGCAAAGGATATTACTACAACACCATGCACGATAAAGAAAGATTATAAATAGCTGCATTTTGTTTTTATTTACATTCTACAAAGTGTCACAAATTAACTAATTAGGATTGAACTCTTGTCAGTTCATGCTGTTCTCGTCTTACTTCACTTCCTCTTGCCTTGCCCTCAGTAACAGTACACAATAACTTACAAACAGAAAAGAATTACAAGTATGCAGGAAATCCTCAGGCTACACAATTAAAGGTTGATATCTCAATTAATTTTGCCCAATTAGTTGGTTTTAATCTGAAATGATGACAGCAAGTGATGATCCTTATTTTGGAAATAAGTTTGGTTTGAAAGAAGACTTGTTGCATGTTTACACATGAGAAATGCAATCAATTGTCAGCTGGCTGTGCGTGAAGTCATCATGAACCTTTACACACTGTGTTTTATATAATTAAAATGTGTGTAATAACTGCTACGTGTGCAGTCATCGTGCCATTTAAAATGACAGATATGTATTGAAGTCTGGCTCAGATTGCCACTCCCTGCTGGGCAGCACTCGTCATTCTCGATTATTGGACGCTGACTGTTCGAGCGTCAGTCTGCTGTTTTGCCAGCTGGGATGTTGCTCACAGTCTGCACGGTTGTGCATCCCTGTTGCACCCGCCTGTAACATTAAGTTCCCTCTGATTTCTCTGCAGTCAGTTACTGTGTGTGGGCATGTTGTGCCCTCGGGTCAGGCGACATGGAGAATGGAGGTCTGTCATTTTGCTGATTGTTTTCCTGAAATTGTTTTTCTCGACATGTCTGCGGTTCTGGTGGAGCATTATAAATCTATCAGACGGTCATTCCTGAGGTTTTCGTTCCAGCCCCCGTCATCTCCTGCAAGATGCATCAGCCTGATGGGAAGCACTTCCCCTCAGTGCAAAAAAATCCAAACAAAGGTGTCTCTCTCTCTCTGTCTCGGGATAACATGTGCGTAACAGTCACTTGTTGCTCAATGGTTTCCTATATTGGATGATGGAGCAGTTGTTTATGGTGCATTCCTTTTCTCCTTTGTTCCTTCGGGGAACTGTCTTGTTTTCTAAGCACCAGTCATTACAGAAACCTTATCTCTTTAATTCTGTGGTACTCCTTCCGTTTTATCATCACATGCTTTCTCCTTCTAACGCCTAATTTTCATACCTGTTGCTGTGCCCATCATCGTCAGTGCTCTGCCCACGGAGGCTTACATAAAACCTCAACAGTTGATCCGTTTTTGTTACAAGAAATCTAATTCAAGAATCCCTTCCTACCTACCTGTCATTTTTCTACCACAAAACATTTTTTTTTTTAAATGACACTTGAGGATGACCAAAGCTAGATATAAATGTGTATAGCTTTGTTTGAAGAAGCAAATAAATCAGGGCTATACCAGATAGTTCAAAGCTTTGCTCCTAACGCTGACATTTTAAGTCAGAATTTGACCAGATTTGACCATGTTTGACCAGATAAAGCCAAGGAATATATACAGATGACATAGGAATATAGTTGCTGATGTTGGGAAGCTCTAAAGGAGAGAGTGCTGGCCAGATAAGAGCTTCTGAGGTGCAGCTCTGAAGTGAAGCAAATAACTTTTTGCTCAGTCTGTTTCACCTTTAATTCCTGATCCATTGCAGTGTCTTTTGTAACCACGTTACACCAGAGCTGGCTGCAGATCATTTATTTAAATTGTTAGTTATGCTTTCTATTGTATTTCAGGGGACTAGGACAGAGGGAATGGTCTGGATGCAGCACACAGGACACTGGATCAAGACAGAAAAAAGTGCCCTCTATTGTGTTTATTCTATTCAGAATAATTTTGAATTGAAATTGAGATAGTGAGACTGCCAAAGATTCACAGCCTTAATAAACACCCAGTGTCATGATGGGTTCTGCTCTGATTTATTTATTCACTTAAGATTTGAAATTAAAAAGTGGATTTATGTTCACTTTGTCCTTTTTTACAACAGTGGACCATTAAGTGTTAACCCGAACGGTAATTTCCCTCATGTAGCCAACTGCTTACTGAAAGGGAAATCTCCTTAATTTAAAAAACATACAGAGAAGAGAGACAGAAAAAGAAGAAACAGGAAGGAAATAACCAAAAGAATCAGAGTCTATTGAGTGTAGAGTTCAGAGTATGAGCTGAAAACAAACACACAGATAGACTGGCAACTTAAAAGTGACTGTGTTGTTTAAGTAATTGATGATACAAAAACATACGGCCTAACATAAGGCCTAAATTTTTCAACATATTCTGGTCAAAACCTTTTTGAAGGTACTTTACTTGATTACGGACTTAGAATTTGAAAGAAGATTCCCCAAATCCCCCATTAATGGAGAAAAAATCAGATGGACAGAGACATTGAGACTAGTTCATGTGATAATCAATCATGAGATGTCCCTTTCTCATTTGTTTTGCAGGACTATCCCAAGAACAGACATCCAGGTTGGAGCAGAGGGTCCATAGCTTATCATGCAGGTGAGTGCTGACTGATCATGATGATGCATTTTTTTCTGTGAATGTTTCCATTCAAATGAAATCCATTCAGAAACACTATGCAGGACTTGTAGTCTGTCTTATGTCACCAGCACGCATTGGGGAGGGCAATAAAACCTCACTCATGTTTATAGCAAATTTGCTCAAATTTGTCAATATTTAATTATTATTGATAACCACGTCGATAAGTGAGGGATGTTGCCTGGCGATGTGCGTCAGTCAGTTATGTTCTACCTCAATGTTGTCTGTTAAGTCCTGATAACTGAAAGGACATTATCCTGCTTCTAAGGTGGTTTAGGAAATGAATGGATAGATGTTACTCAACACTGCTTAACCAAACAAAAAGATTAACTTAATAGCAGAAGTTTTCCTGTGTTTTGTCAGTCGTGTCTGTGTTTTAAATTTATCTCCCCTGACTGTTACATGAGGCACCTATCTTGTTGTTCTTTGTAGATGACGGAAAGTTGTTTCAGGGCAGCGGGGTCGGGGACCCATTTGGACCACGCTGCTTTGAAGGGGACATTATGGGCTGTGGGATCATGTTTCCACGCGACTACAGCCTTGATAGTGGAGGTGGATATCTTTTATATTTCCTCTAAAGGGCTCTGTCTCATCTTGTATGGTTCTTATTGTCTTTCTTTTTCTGTATCTGGGTTCATTCAGATGACGTAGACGACTGGGACCTTGAGGTGTTTCCTACGCCCAGTGAGGTTCAGAATGACTCATATGCAAGCAACGAAGATGAGGAGGACGAGGGAGAGGATTTGGAGGGGAGGAAGGTCACGGTGAGATGCAGTCATAATCTAGGAATAAAGAGCCAGGGAACTCCTAAAGCCATAAAAGCTTTAAGAGTCTCTGGTGCATTCATTCATAGTATCTGTTTGAACAGGTGTTCTTCACCAGAAATGGAAAAGTGGTGGGCCGCAGGGAAGTCGCCTTACCTGTAGGAGGCTTGTATCCGACAATTGGTATGATGAGCACCGGGGAGAAAGTCAGGGTGGACCTGCATCCTCTCAGTGGCTGAGCAGAACTGAGGAAATGAAAACTGAGCAGTAAAATCAGAGCAAGGACAAATGATTGAGCTCTGGTACATTTTGGAGTTTGGACAATAAATAATACCTCCACATCATCAGTTTAAGAGGTTTCTCTCCAAAAGTCACTCCAGTGTAGGTGGAGACTGCGGTGCCCTCATGCTGTAAGATGATCAAAGGAGCATGTGTGTGTTAATGTTGCATCCATGCCTCAAAGAGGTGCTTTACAAAGGAGCGATTTTAGAGAAAAATCTTTAATCACGGGTTTGTGAGGGTAAAACACTATTTTTGACAATTTCATCATATAGAAATAAGTTAGTAAAATAAAGCAAAACACCAAAAAAATAAATAAAAAAAGTCTCACCGGAATAATGAATGTAATCTAACAAGCGAATAAGAGCCTCTTATCAGCAATCATTAGTGTCAGCAGATACGTAACGCCACTCTCACAGCCTGCATCCACACTGTGCTCATTATCGAAGCTCTGCTGTTCGACCTCCTATCAACGGTGTGTTACTGACACTCAGTGGTGAGAGTGATAGCCTGAAAAATGTTGCTGACACAGTCTTCCAAAAATAACATTGTGCAATGAATGAACAGTAGCTGCTTTATCGCTGTGGTTCTGTCCGTGTTTGCGTGCTTGTTCTGACATGAAGTCATTAAAGCATATTTAGAACTGTGCAAGCCACATGCAGTATGAATTATAGGATAATTAAATGTAATAACTGTGTAAAACTTTGATCCAAACCATCATTATAACCTCTAATTGGGATATTAAGGAGTAAGCTGTTTTAATAGCAAAATTCCACATCCATGTTGGTTTTCATGACTAACTGTTAGCCTTTTTTAATCAGGTGTGATCTTCTTTTAATTGTAGATGACGTACTGTAATTAAATACAGCTATTATCACTCCAGAGCCTGTGGGATAAACATTTATGACGGTAAAACCAGAGTTATATCTGGGGAGCAAAACCCAAACAGATTTAAAACAGTCAATACTCAGTCAATATAGCTTTGATTTTTTTTCCATTATCAGGATATTTGGTGTCGAAGTGGAACCACACAAATGTTCTTTGAACATTTATCCCAGAGTTTGCTTCTCTCTCTCTCTCTCTCTTTCTCTCTCTCTCTCACACACACACACACACAAATTATTAAAACAGCTAATCTATCAGTTAAGGCCAAACTCAAGGAACCTTTAAATAAATCAAACTTTACAGCTGAAAAAGAGTGAAGTCTGAATAATGAATGTATTTTCTGTGGATCATGAGGTATTTTCAGATTAAACTGAGCAAAAGCCTCAAAGAGGGAAAACTGAAGAGAAATTCTGTTGAGCTTTAAACTGCGTCAGGACAAGAATAATTAAGGACTAAATATGGTTGAGTAGTAAATTTTTAGTTCAACATTTGAATATTTTACTTAAGAACTGAATGTTGAAAATGAAGCCATACTGTAACTAAAGCTGCTGCTACATTTGAAAATTAAAAAAAATTAAACACCTTGTTTTTACAGTTATGTTTATGGTTTTACTAAACGTTAAAGTCAGCTGCAAATTGCCACAAACATGTAATCTTTTTTTTAAACATATCATTTGTTTGTTCGCACACTCAGTTATTTGTTCATTAATGAATCTGTCTGCAATTGAAGGCTGTCAGAGTTCCATTGTGTAGGATTTAGTGTCATCTAGTGGTGAGGTTGCAAATTGCAACTAACTGAATATCCCTCCGCTCACCCTCCTCTTTTGAGTGTGTTATTGAACCTGTAGCAGGCATAAAAAAGTCCTATTTTAGAGCTGTGACCTCTCATGGTGTAACATGGTGGACTCGTGGACGAGAACCTGCTCCCCCTGTAGATGTAAAAGGCTTGTTATACAATAATAGAAACGCAATAGTTCTTATTTAGAGGTGATTATTTACTAATAAAAACATACTTGTGAAAATTGTGTTCAATATCTTCCAAAATACCCCCTGAATCTTACACATCGGACTCACATGTTAATTTCTTTTTTGTTCCGTTAGTTTGTAGGTTTTCATAGGTTTTTTCCTCTTTTTGTCGCCAAATTTTACACACATAATTAAAATTGTTACCAGACCTGTAGAGATTAAGTATAACCAAGTATAATTTTATACAACACTTTAAACAGGGTTCTACAAGTTGTGAGTATTTTTAAAAATAATATTCTGATAGGCTTTTTATAGGCTTTTAACTTTTACCTGCAATACTGAAAAAGTTTTTCCTGCCATTAATGTAAAAAACGCAACTGCCACCAGACTGCTTGTAAACATTTGGCCCAGTGAGAGCAAATTGCCCGTGTGAAAAGATCCAATCAGGGTCTTTAGTTAATCATGACAGCTGCTTATAGGCGCCCAGTGTAATTGTTGGAAATGTTTCACCTGAACTTTGGTTCATGCTGAATCGGTTAATGCACATGAACATCCCGACACCTCGACTTCTGAGGTGTGACATGTCTCCAGACTCTTCAGGAGACAAGTTCTAAAGGAAGTGGGTTCACGTTGGCCTCCAGATGTTGCTTGGATGTTCATTTGAATAATGAAATGTGTTCTTGGTCAGTGAGATGTTCAAGACTTGTGCTCATGTGCTGCTAAACTGTTGCCCATGTTGTGCTGCGAAACAATGACATCATCATTTCAGGTTGTCATCATGTTTATTTTTCCACTGTCGTCCAGTTTTGGTGCTTCATCATTTCAGTTTGCAGGAGCTAATAGTGCCGCTGTCAGTCATCTACCACACACTGTCAGTCTTTCGTTGTACTTAAATTTTTTGTTTCATGAATCATGAAGTTTGACACAATCAGGGAAACCGTTACTTTCAGTCCAGCTGTTGTTCACGTGTTTTTGTTTTATTTTGACTTTTGTCTTGTTCCATCTTTTCTCTAATCATTGAAAACAATCAGATAAACGTGCCAAAAATAATGTGCAAAAAATAAAGAATATTTACAGTTACTGCAGCAGTGACCATGCTCTCACTCTTTTCTCTTGCATGAATTTTAATATGAATCACATTTAGTGCTGTCTGCTAACTTTTAAAGGAAATAAATCATTGTAGATGTCTCTATGCCTCTGCACCACTGACAGCAATTGATCTAGCTTTGTGTTCATAGGTTGACCCTCTTTTGTATACATTGCGTTTCATGTGCTCTTCACAAAGAGCCTGAAGAGCACAAAGAAAACATTACATTGACAATGTTTCAGAAAGGGAAAATTTAAAGAAGCTGTTCAGAGAAGCATGTATATTACAAGATTATTGGATTTATTTATGTTACAGATTGTGTCAATATTTTGGACGTCTTAAAACTTAGAATATGTTCATTTAAGTAACAGCAATGTCTCTAGCTAAACAGTAAAAGCTGACCATGTTAACAGCGAAAGCTCATGACGTCTCAGAAGAAATCGGAAAAAAGTCGGAAAACATCGGAAAACCCGAAATCTTAATTAAATCAAATTATGTAGTAAGAAGAAAGATAACATTCAGCCTTCATGTGAGGAAATCTTAGTACATTGTAAACAATGGTGCACTTATCATAAAGCTTGTTGTTCTCTAGTCACAGTATATGAGTTTCCTTTGCTAACTTAAGTAAAAGCCCATATGGACAACGATGACTGTGTTTAACTTTGTACCCAAAGTTTGTGGTCATTACTAAGAACATAAAACAGAGACACAATAAGTAAATAACTGGTGAACCATAAAAAATTGTGTGAGCTCTGTGCAAATTCTGTTTTTTCTTATGGATCTCTTTAATTTTGTTTCAACAACAGTAAAGACTGCAAAGACCAATGCGTCATTAAACAAATTATTAGAACATATTTGGCATTGCAAATATACAACAGCACATTTCAAAGTACAAAGTGTTTTACATAGCATATGAAATAATCATATTTAAGAACAAATCCAGCTGGCCCAAAGAAATTATATGAATTCTGCTGTTAGACTGAAAGAAAATTATCGTTTTCTCCTTTTATTGTGACAATGGCAGAACAGTTGAAAAGCAGATTTTGACAAAAGCCAGGTCAAAAAATTGTAAGTCTTTTAAACAGAGCCAGGGTAAAGTTCTGACTCCCATCAGATAACAAAACTGCTTCACACAGATTAAAGAATGTATTTACAATTTGTCCTTTACCGTATAGCTAAAGTTGTATTTTTACTGACCAGAGCGCCCCCTGCAGGACACTGTTATTATTCGTTTAAAGATCCTCATTTACTTGCAGCTATTCAGGTGCATAGAGAAGGTAAATACTCAATAACATGTCAAGCATATCATGTGCTCTATAGTATTTAGTATATTTTCTGTAGTATATTTTTACAGCAGAGGAATTTCCAGTAATGCCTCTGAGAATGGAGTAGAAAAAGCAGTGAGTATTACAGTACAAATGCAGCTCAACATCTTGGAGCCCTGACACTCATGGTGTCTTTATCCCTGAAAGAAGTCAAGACCTGTATATTGGTGGTTTGTAGGCTGCCTATACCTGAGTGTTTTTATTTGGGTCCTGTGTTTTGTTTGTTTTTTTTTCATTTCATTTCATTTAGAGCCTAATTTTAGGCAATGTGCAAAAATAAAAATTTTAAGTAGTAAATGCTGAGACATTTATTCTCCACCAACATCTTAAAAATACACTGCTGGTGTATGCTTTTTGGTATTTTTAAGATCTTTGCTGCATTCTGGAAAGGACAAAAATACACATAATCACTGTTTTGCTTGACACAGAAGCAAAATAGTCATTAAAAAGCACTTGTGTGTGTGCCACATACAGTATAATGATTTTTGAACACATCACCTACAAATAATACGCCACTGATGGTGCATATAATTACCATCAGATATGGTCAAGAGATTTAGTTTAATAGAGGCCAAACTTCCAGTATAATCAGGATTCATGTAAAAGCTGCATCAGGTATCTTTACAGTATAATTATAATGTAAAAAAGGCAGTTATTGCTGTATAGATGCACATAAACACACCTATTACAAGTTTGTGCATCTCTCCTATAACACTATAAAATCTGGCAAAGCTATTTTTGTGATCAAACATTTAAACTGAGGAAACAAAACTGACTGAAAGTGTTACATGTCGGTTGGATGTGACAATTAGACTGTCAGATGCTCTTATGAGTCAGAGTCCTCCTCCTCCTCGTAGTAGCGGTTCCTCTTGATTATATCCTCTGCGCTCAGCTCCTCGGCATCACTTCCTTCTTTGTCCTCCTCCCAGAAGCCCACATCCTGGGAGGCGCGGTTCTGTTTTGGCTGTAAAGGTGGAGAGGGCGATGGTGAGATATCAGGGGAGATGCTTCTTAGAGAGCCCTCTTCTGCTACCACCTTGTCTGCTGCTGCCTCCCCTTTCTGTGTTTGCTCGTCACTTTCTTCCTGTTGCTTTGGCAGAGTCTTCACATCCTTCTCTAATGTAGTGGTGGTCTCATTTGTTATTTGAGGCATTGTCTGCTCTCTCTTTTTCTCCTGCTTAGGCTCTGGCTTTTTTTCTTTGGGTGGCTCCTCAGATGGGTTTTTCTCCTCGAACGATTTTCTCCAATCTAGCAAGGATTTGAGAGGCCGACGCTCTCTGGGTCCCAGACTGGCTGCAGGGCTGGGTTTAGCTGCAACTGTAAAAGGTCGACTGCGCTCCTTTAAAGAGGAGCTCCTCCTCAAGCTCTTCAGTTCAGCCCGATCTGAGCTCTGGAAGGATGATGGCACATCATCATCTGGGGGCCACTTGGCTCTCAAGGGTCGGCCTGAAGCGGGTCCGTCCGTGACTGGACTGAGTGGCGCTGTCCCAGAGGGACTTTCATCAGCCGGGGGAGGCCAGGCAACCCTCAGCCTACGTGTCTCGGCCAGCCTCTCTGTAGACTGCGGTTTCTCTCCAGAGCTGGTCTGAGTCTGCGCACGTGTCTCCAGTAGGGCAGTCAGGTTTGTCACCTTCACTGGAGGGGAGGTTTCCGTTGGGGTTGGCTGTTCGTCTGAGAAACTCTGAGTTGGACTTGTCACCGCTGCTGATCTCACTTGTTCTTTTGGCTTCACGGCTTCCTCAGTTTCGTCTTCATCAACTCGAGGCTCCCACAGCTCCTTGTGAGGTCGATGGCCAAAGCCCTCATCATAGTTGCCTTTAGCTTTAAACAGCTGGCTGAAATGGGGCTTGCAGTAGACGTTACCATGCAGAGAGGCAAAGTTCCCAAGACTAGAAATAGAGAGGAGCAAAGGTAATATTTTCCATGTTTGTGGTTCTTACACAAACAATTGGTGATTAAGAAGATGTAGTGTATATTTAATGCTTACATTAAATACAAAAAAAAAGAGAGAAAAGAACATTCAGGTAATAGGGGACAGTGTGAAATTTACCTGAGCTTGGTGCCACAGTGAACACAGCGAAAGCAACTTTTGTGGTAGACGTGCTGATGAGCCACCAGTCTCTCCAGCGGGTACACGGTCTTCAGACAGGCGATGCACGTCTCCCTCACCGGCGGGGAGAACTTCTACAACACATAATAATGGTCACATATGCTCATAATCAACAAAGGATGAAATTGGATTTCTTTCGATGAGTCATGCATGTCTCCTGTTTGCTGTGATGGCTGACTCACCTTAGAGGCTTTGGGTTGCTCGCTGTTCTCTCCTGAAACAGACAAAACACACAAAACGTCATAAGACAACTGAAAAGGGCAATTGAATCAAACTGTATCTCATTCTGGGGGCTCGTGTAGGTTATAGTCTACTGTACATTTTATATTTCAGGTAATAACGTATCAATAACCTCAACATGGGAATATGTCCTTGAAGTGTCCACGAACACTCACCATTGCACTCAGGCGCAGATGTTTTCGACACCTCTGGGGTCTGACCCTGAAGGAAACACAGAGTTAAAGGTAAAAGGAAAACAAACACTGCTGTAAACTGGCTCTACCAGTGTATTTTCCTATGTCCGCTCCACGTAGGAAGGAATAAATTAAAGAACAGGAAGACAGCAACAATATATGTGCAGTTACATTTGTGGGTAGAGACAAAGACTCATTAATCACCAAGTGCTGCCTCCATTACCACTATTAATAAACCATTACTATTGTCTTGCTTACTGATGTACTCACAGTTCAGTCATCTTTAAACCTGCTGCCTGGGAAGTAGCTGTGAGTGTAAGCTTGCCTTTGGATGACTACTTCAGTCGATATTCTCTTTCCCTTACATTATCTGTATGTAACTATTTTGTAAAGACACAGTCGCTGCAATCCAGGCTTAATGCTGTCAAAAATGATTTTATGGTGTCAAGCTTAAGCATTTTTATTCTCTTAAAGATGATAATGGGTGCAGCCAAACTTTTGTCCACAAATGACACAGTGCTGGAGAGACAGGACTGGCTGCATCAGATTCGGCAAACTTTTGAATCTGAAAAATACTGTGGTGAACATTTGAATGTGTAAATGATTCACTACCAATATGATGTCTATCTGTATATTTATTCACTACAGATAGGCCTTCAAACACCCCTATAACAGAATTTTATTAAACTGTTCACCCTTAAATACCAACACACATTAAAAGCTTACATTGTTGGTTTTAATCAAACTTTCAGCGGTTTTGAAGATTTTCACAAACTTATGTGTTTCGAACACATTTGTTAATTCAGCTTCTATTGCATGAACTCACAGAGCGGGTGGTGCCTTGTTTAGAAACAGCAGCCTGGTACTTTGCCATCTTCTCCTTCATGGACGTTGACTCCAACACTCTGTCAGACACAGAAGCACCTACAGCAGAGAAACACTGTAACTTGATGCTCAGATTCACATGAAAACTGTGGCTGCATTTCAATGAAACAACAAGGGATTTTAGTTCATGACACGGTTTCTGAATTAAAGGTAAGGACATGAATGTTACTTTCATTCTGTGCATTATATCATCTTCACTGATATTTACAAAACTTAAATGAATTATTCAGAAGATTGTGGGTATTTTTGTGTATTCGTCTTTACCCCCATGTTGGTCCATGTCCTCTGATGAAGAGCTGCGCAGTGTTGTCCTTCCAGTCTGTAAGAGGAGAATAACTGGTTAAACCATGGTACTGACTACTGACTACTGTTATGGCATATACCAGTTATTAGGTTTGTTTACTAATTCTGAACATTCTATACGTGACAATTCTGATTCTTACTTTCTAAAATTTTGCATATATGTCTATACATGAGTTATTGGTGAACATGTTTTAGTTAGGGTTTATA